>JAKOOJ010000001.1:127483440-128683440 GCA_022577455.1 Arizona elegans
TTGGTCTCTGACAGAAAGCCACTTGAAGAAACTAGAAGCATTTGAAATGTGGATTTACAGATGGCTGTTATGTATAAACTGGGTTGACAAAATCAGAAATGAGGAGGTGATAAGCCACTTGGGAAAGCAAAGGGAAATTATCAAAACCATTAAAAAGCGAAAGTTAGAATATTTTGGACATGTGATGCAACACCCAGAAAAAAACAGCATACTTCACATAATCCTCCAGGAAAAGATTGAATGCAAATGAGACCCAGGCAGAAGAAGAACATCATGGCTTCAAAATCTAAGGGACTGGTTTGGACAAAACTTAGCAGTACTTTTTTGTGCGGCTGTTGATAAAAACATGATCGCCAACATCCGATGACAGATATGGCACAAGAAGCAAAAGAAGGTGGCTCCCTAACTCAATTGAAGTGACTGCCCAGTTTACAGAATATTCAACAAAACTTAATACAAAAATACAGAACCATAATATCGATAAGAGGTAAGCACCCTCATTGTTATCTTGAATAAGGCCCACTACTGTTGTATCGTCAGCATACATCAGAATATGGTTACTGATAAACAATAGTGAAATCATAAAAACGTAAAATGGTAATCCATCATCCAATCATGGTATTAACCATCACAATTCAATGGTTCACAAAAAGAGCCAACATTCATATTGTTATATGAACAATAACATGAACAGGGAAGATTGCTTACATGAGGAATGCTGTGTTAGGAGAAAGAAAAGACTTCAAACTGGATCAACTAAAGATGGGTTTAAATTATTTCAGTAGCAAGCTGTGGAAAAAGATGGAGGTGATATCACTGTTTTTAAAAATGGTATGAATTTATATCCAGGTACAGTGCAAAGCTTATTTCTTCCTATAAAGCAGAGCTGGGCATTTTAGGGTTCCAGAGCCACATCAGCCCCTTTGGCTGTCCCTTTGCAGCCCACATGAGGTCAATCATAAATTAGATCAAATCAAATGTAATGCACGCAATACAAGTGCATTGCTTTATTTTGAAGGCAGCTATTTTTTTAAAAAAAATATTTATGTGCATGTGTGAGTGCCTGCGCACCTTCACAGCCCTGTTGGTTTGGCCCTTCACAACACTCCCAGTTTCTCTTGTGGCCTCTTGGGAAATTTAATTGCCTAGTCCTATATAAAGTGAATGATTTTATTATATAGAAATAAACTTCTGAAGTTTAGGGCAGTGGCAAAATCCAAATTTTTTTACTACTGGTTCTGTGGGTGTGGCTTGGTGGGCCTGGTGTGGCTTGTTGGGCATGATGTGGCTTGGTGGGCATGGCAGGGGAAGGATACTGCAAAATCTCCATTCCCACCCCACTCCAGGGAAGTTTATTGCAAAATCTCCATTCCCACCTCATTCTGGGGCCAGACAGAGGTGGTATTTGCCGGTTCTCCAAACTACTCAAAATTTCCACTACCAGTTCTCCAGAACCTGTCAGGACCTGCTGGATTTCACCCCTGGTTTAGGGTATAGCTTGGGCCTCTCCATTTTTAGTTTAACATTTTCAACCACTACACCACACCAGTTCTCATTGATAAATAATATGTACCAAATCAAGTAAGCAATGATGCTGGTTTTTTCTTTCGGAAAAAAATAATAATAATGAAGTAGCTTAGCATATTAGAATGCATTTCATGAGTTTTCTGCTATCAAAACACTGCTCATAGTGCGTTGAAATTCTATTAACTGTTATTTGATTTTTTTAAAGGGTTTCTTCATATCTGAAAATATTTAAACTACCATTCAGTTATGCTTGGTTTGCCCTAAGCTGGCATTGTCCTTTGGGTGTGGACTGGTTTCTAGGGTGTGGATGCTTAAGGAAGAATCAAATATCTTGACTAGGAAGGATGACTTTGGCATGACGTGTGTTTCTTTTTCCTCCCCAAGTTCTCTGTGAATTGACAGCAGCCGGTGAGGGGATGTTTAGAAATGTCTAGCTTTATCACAGAGGATTGATCAGGGTTTAACATTGACCCAGTCAAAAGGTAAAAATCAGGTTTGCTGTGTGACAGTTTGTGAAGGGCTCAAAGCAGAAAGGCTGCTATGCCTTCTATGAGCAGGGAATCTGTAAGCCAACTATAAGCATGCTGTCAACCCTGAAGTGAACCTGGCTAAGGCCATCTTGGAGGCTTCAGGGTTACCACACAACAGAGGGAGGGGGGAAATAGTTAGACGGTGTTTGATAGCCAAAACAATAATGTTTTCCTGTGGAAACAAAGGATATTCTCACAGATGATTGGCCAGAGGAGGGGCGAAGTAACCAAGCAACCAGCCAGCAACTGTATTGGACAGCGTGGCCAGTGACTTGGGGGAAAGGGGAAACTTTTACTTTTAATTACCGTGTTTCCTCAAAAATAAGACACTGTCTTATATTTTTTTGAACCCTAAAATAAGTGCTTGGCCTTATTGCCATGCGCTCAAAAGCCCGATTGGGCTTATTATCAGGGGATGTCTTATTTTGGGGGAAACAGACTGGGTGAAAGCTGCAGGAACTTTAGAGTCATCTTTCACCTGTTGTGCCAATAAGATGTTTCCAATAAATTGTCCTTTGAGGAACTTGCCTGCCTCAGAGTTCTCCTTTCTATGAGTACATTACTTGGAATGCTGACATATGCTCCAGATTGCATGAGAATGATGCCAGCACCAAAGGTCACAAAGCAGGATTCACTGGAGAGGGAGGCAGCATCTCTGGCTCTGAAAATAGAAACTGTATACTGACAGCTTTATGGGACCTTCCCCACTTGCATCTAACAATGGCACACACATGTCCTGGTTGGAGAGCTGCAGAGATCACGGAGAAAATATGCAAAAATGGTCGCAAAAACAAACGCATGCTTTAAGCCCAGGAAACAATGAAAGCATTAGAAACTCAGACTAGCTCCACCCTACTTCAATGGGGTATGAGGAAACGGAGTGAGGTCAGGTTTTCAAGATTCTGTTACTAGAGCCTAGAGCAAGACTCTCCAAACTTGGCAACTTTAAGACTTGTGGATTTCAACACCCAGAATTCTAGGAGTTGAAGTCCACAAGTCTTAAAGCTGCCAAATTTGGAGAGCTTTGGCCCAGAGCAATAGATTAGTATTCCAGTCAAACCTGGAGAATCTGTTTCCTGACCTGGCCTCTCTCAAAGAGTTGACACTTCCACACATGGTTTTTCTACTGGTGTTTCTTCCTTGCTTGAACACCATCCAAGGCAGGCTCAAGATATATAAAGCCTTGGGCCTTGAGCTTTGAGAAGTCAGGTGACTGCAGTTAGTAGAAGCAGGATTGGTGGTGAGGCTAGCCAATGTCAGCCATTATTGTTTTCTACCTCCTCAAGGATGGGTGGGGAGCACTTTGAAAGGAAATAATTTTGGTCTGTGACCACATGAGCAGGCATAATAGATGCCAGTTCCAGTTCTGATTTCCTAGTATTTCTTCTCTTTCCCCATCCTACATCCTCATCTCTTATTGACTTATTCTAAAAGATCATATAGGTATTTCTCGATTTACGATCATTCATTTAGTAACCATTACAACCAGTCACACATCACCACAGTCACATGATCAAAATTGGGATGCTTGGCAATTGGCATATATTTATAATGGTTGACATATCTGGGAGTCACATGACTGCCATTTGTGACTTTCCCAGTCAGCTTCTGACAAGCAAAGTCAATGGTGTTTCGCAATATTTTGCTTAACCACAACTACAAAAAACAGTTGTAAAATTGGGCAGGATTCATTTAACAACCGCCTCACTTAGTGATGGAAGTTCCAATCCCAACTGCGGTCATTTGTCAAGGACTATTTGTGCATCTTTGGCTTTTGAACTGCAAAAAAAGCAATTCTAGAATGATAATGCAACTTTCAGGGAGATGCTGTATGAGCCCAGTGTCAGCCTTTGTCTCTCTTGAGTTGGGGTCTGTAGAGCAGGTGGACCTGGGGCAAGGAGTGGAGCTTGAGAAAAGCAATGACACAATCTAATTTCCTTCTTGGTCAAACCTTTGAAAAGAAGCTAATGTAGAATGATTTAGAAAGTGGAGGAAATGGAAATAAAATAAAGCCTCTTACCAGATGTCTATGGAAATTCTCGGTCATCCAGGTCATGGTTGTCCCAAATGTGCTTTTTCAAAAGGCAACTTGACCAATTGGTCAGAACTCAAAAAAGCTTCTTGGATGAGAAGCGAAACATCTTCAAGCAAAAACAGTCCAGTTGCCAGGCACACAGTAGAATGCATCTGGATGAACACAGAAAGAGGCTTAATTCTGCCAGAAATTCTTTAAATCCGCTGTAATTTTTGGCCATAATTACATGTAAGCTCTCTCGCCTTTGAGTATTTTAGTCAGAGTTGCTTATAGATCCCACCATTGTCTGTGTTTCAACAGAAATTTAGGAATACCGCTTCAGACTTCTTGGGTGTGCAGCAGTGGTGGGTTGCTCCCGGTTCGGTCCGGATCTTGCGAACTGGTAGTAATGGTGGCGGGAGACTCCGCCCACCCATCCGGATGTCAACATAGACGATCTGTGCATGCGCTTCTGTTGCTAACCGGTAGTAAAGCTAAGTGGAACCCACCTCTGGTATGTAGCATCTATCTGCTGTTCTGTACAGCAGACAGAAAAGTTATTTAAAAGAAAAGCATAGAGATTCAGTGCTGATATAAAGTCCAAAGCACTTTTTCCCAAATCTTGTTTCAAACATGCATAGCCTCTTCCCATAAGAAATTCACTAATGTGAATTGCGGTTATCTTCCAAGACACTTTTCATCTCTGAAGAAATGGCAATTCGAGAACATGTGAAACAGAGTCATTTACATGACACAGAACACCTTCAAAAGAAAATTACAAAGCAGATGAACGTGACTTTTCAGTTAGAAATATTGTTGTGGTCTGCCAGCAGCCTGCAAAGCTGGCAGTGGAGTCAGACAGTGAGGAGGCTGGGGAGGAACATGGGCCAGTCCTGGAGTCTGGGGAAGGCTCGGACGAGGGCTCTTCGTCAGAGGCAGAGATGGGGCCAGGGCCATCTAGGAGTTATGCGTGGACTCCGGAGCCTCCAGAATTGGACATCAGAGAAGCAGAGGAACAGGAGGAGCCTGTTCCTAGTGCGCGCATGCTTTGGACCTTATACCAGCACTGAATCGCTATGCTTTTCTTTTAAATAATCTGACTTTTTTCTGTCTGCTGTACAGAACAGCAGATAGATGCTTCACACCAGGGGTGGGTTCCATTTACCTTTACTACCAGTTAGCAACGGGAGCGCATGCGCAGATCGTCCATGTTGATGTCCGGGTGGGTGGGCGGAGTCTCCCACCACCATTACTACCAGTTCGCAAGATCCGGACCGAACCGGGAGCAACCCACCACTGCTGCACACCCAAGAAGTCTGAAGCAGTATTCCTAAATTTCTGTTGAAACACAAACAATGGTGGGATCTATAAGCAACTCTGACTAAAATACTCAAAGGCGAGAGAGTTTACCATGTAATTATGGCCAAAAATTACAGCGGATTTAAAGAATTACTGGCACTGAAAAATGTGACTTATTTTTTTTAGTTTTTCACAGTTACAACCTTTCCAGCATCTCCATGATCATCTGATCAAAATTCAGATGCTTAGCAACCTGTTCATATTTATGACCGTTGCTCAGTAGTAGGTTTCAATTTCGGCCGCTACCTGTTCGCTCATGGGCGTGCGCTCGCACACTCGCGTGATGCTTCTGCGCATGCACAGAGACGTCCAGGCAAGTAGGCGGAGCATCCTGCCGCTGCCAGTACCGGTTCGCCTGATTCGATCCAGGGCAAACCAGTAGCAATCCACTACTGCCGTTGCTGTGTCCAGGGACATCTGATCCCCTTTTGTGACCTCCTGCCAAGCAAAGCCAACGGGAAAGCCAGATTCACTTAACAACCATGTTACAAATTTATCAACTGCAGTGATTCACTTAACAAGCGTGGCAAGAAATGTTGTAAAATGGAGCAAAACTCACTTAGCAAATTTCTCACTTAACAGTGTAAATTTTGGGCCCAATTATGGTCATCCTTTGAGAACTACCTGTATTTGTGGGACTGCCTCTCCCTAAGAATATCTACCAGTCCCACTAGATCAGATAGAGTGGGTGCACTCCATGTCCCTTCTCCTGAAATCACTTAAGAGGGACCTTGGAAGCTGCCTGTACGGGTTCTTCTCCCGTGATTCAGCACACCTCCATGCCTTTATCCTTTGGGAAGGCTATCAAGATCTGGCTTTTTACTAAGGAGCAGGGATTGGATTGCATAGATAGAAAGCATGGAATGAGGGTCACTGGAGCTTGCTACAGTAAGCCGCGGTGGGCTGTGGTTAGAATGTAGTACTGCAGGCTACTTCTGCTGGCTGCCTGCAATTTGGCAGTTCAAATCTCACCAGGCTCAAGGTTGACTCAGCCTTCCATCCTTCTAAGGTGGGTAAAATGAGGACCCAGATTGTTGGGGGCAATATGCTGAGTCTGTAAACCGCTTAGAAAGGGCTGTAAAGCACTTTGAAGCGGTATATAGGTCTAAGTGCTATAGTGCTATTGCTACAGGGCATCCCAAGGGGATGTTTAAGATGCAGGATTTTTGTTTTATTGTTTTTACTGTTTTACTATTATTTTATACTTATTAATTCTAATTGTTGTTTTGAGAGACCCAGAGTTACTTAAGATGCATGGCCCTATAAATCTTTTAAGTAAATAAATTTGAGGCTACAGGTAGTCCTCAACGTACGACCACGATCAAACTCAGAATTTATGTTGGGTTGCTAAGTGAGAAATTTGTTAAGTGAGTTTTGTTTCATTTTACAACTTTTCTTGCCACATTTGTTAAGTGAATCACTTGCAATTGTTAAGTTAGTAATACGATTGTTAAGTGAATCTGGCTTCCCCACTGACTTTGCTGGTCAGGTGGTCACAAAAGATCGCCACATGACCCCGGGGCTCTGCAACCGTCATAAATATAAACCAGTTGTCTATTGTCCAAATAATAGATCACGTGACAATGCGGATGCTGCAACAGTCATGTGAAAAATGGTCATGCCACTTTTTTCAGTGCCATTGTAACTTCAAACGGTCATTAAATGAACAGTTATAAATTGAGGACCACCTGTATTTAGTCCAGCTTATCTAAATATGCAGCCAGCTACAATCTCCTCTGATTCATGGGTGCTTTCAAACATGTCTGAGTTTTGGCAGCGCACAACCTTGTCGTGAAGCAGTCTTCTTTGTGGTATTTGTGTCATTGGTCTCAGCTGAAGCAAGGGAGTACAAAGGAATGTAAAGAATAAACATGACAAAACGTTCTAATTTTTGGAACTTGCAAGGGAGTCTTTGGTTTATATTCCCGGAGAAGATTTAAGGCCGTTTGTATGAAGCATCAAGCTGTTCCAAAAAAAAAAAAGAAGAAGAAGAGAGGGAAAAAAGCATGTTAGAGGTTTCGTCTGTTGCAAAGGGAATGAAGGTACATGGAAAAAGAATCTGGATTTTACAATTTAACTGCTTACAATTAGTAACCCAAAGCACCAATCAAGTTTTCTCTGCTATATTAAACACCACTGCCATCTGCAGGGCAGGATACGAATCCATCTGCAGAGGGTCATTTAGAGAAAACATATTGAAAAGAACTCATTTCAATAGAATCAGATGGTTGAAAATTCGACAGCAGAAAGAAACAGATTTTCCCCAATGTTTTCAATGCTAAAGAAATCAATAGACACAGCTTTTCCATGGTGTATGCATATTTTTTTAAAAAAAATATTTGGAGATGGAAAAATTGGAAAATTAAATATCTCATATTACATTGCCAAATGATGGGGGTAATAGACACAAACATATTGTTCGTAAAAAAAAAACTACATCGAAAGCATGTGAGTGTATGTGCAGGGAGGAAGTTTGAATTGATTCATTTAGCTGAAAATCGCTACAACAGATGGCATGGTTAACAACTAGCATGTTAGTCATCTCAGGAGCTTACAGCAAAGTAAACAAATGCAACAAAAACATATCACTTTATTCCCCAAAAGGTATATATTTTTTAATTTGGTGGGAAATATATATATATATATATATATATATATATATATATATATATATATATATATATATACATATACATATACATATACATATACATATACATATACATATACATATATATATATATATATATATATTATATGTATATACGCACTATGTTTCTATACCTACAAAGATGCACACATGCACACAAACACATTTTCAAGTAGTCCTCAACTTACAACAGTTCGTTTAGTGACCATTCAAAGTTACAATGGCACTGAAAAGGGTGACGTATGATTGTTTTTCACACTTCATCATCAAAATTCGGATGCTTGGCAACTCGCATGTATTTATGATGGTGGCAGCATCCCTCGGTCATGTGATTCCCCTTTTACGACCTTCTGACAAAGAAAAGTCAATGGGGAAGCCAGATTCACTTAACGACCATGTTGCTAGCTTATCCTCTGCAGTGATTCACTTAACAAGTATGGCAAGAAAAGTTGTAAGATGCGGCAAAACTCACTTAATTGTCTCACTTAGCAACCAAAATTTTGGGCTCAATTGTGGTCCTAAATTGAGCACTATCATGTTTCCCCGAAAACACAACCTACTCCGAAAGTAAGCCCTAGCTTGATTTTTTTTACACGTGCACCCAATATAAGCCCTACCACCAAAATAAACCTTATTTATTTATTTATTTATTTATTTATTTATTTAATCTAATTTTTACACCGCCCTTCTCCCGAAGGACTCAGGGCGGTGCACAGCCAAAGAAACACATATATAAAATTTAAAAGCAATTTAAAAACATATTAAATAATTTGGCCCCGACATCATTAAAAAACAAAAGCAACCCATTAAAATGAATGTTTAGGCCAGCCCAGCTTGTTGGAACAATAACGTCTTGAGGGCACAGCGAAAGGTGCGTAGGTCAGGGATCATCCGTATCTCCGGGGGCAATTCATTCCAGAGGGCGGGTGCTCCCACAGAGAAGGCTCTCCCCCTGGGGGTCACCAGTCGACATTGTTTGACCGACAGTACCCTGAGGAGTCCCTCTCTGTGGGAGCGTACTGGCCGGTGGGAGGCTATCGGTAGCAGAAGGCGATCTCGAAAATATCCAGGTCCTAAGCCATGGAGCGCTCTAAAGAGGGTAACCAACACCTTGAATCTCACCCAGAAAACCATCGGGAGCCAGTGCAGCTCACGCAGGAAAGGTGTTACATGGGAGCGCCGTGTCGCTCCCATAATCACCCGCGCGGCCATATTCTGGACCAGTTGGAGCCTCCGGGTGCTCTTCAAGTGGAGCCCCATGTAGAGACCATTACAGTAGTCCAGACTTAATTAAGACCAGCCCCCACTCCAGGGTGCAGGGGTAAATATTAACCTAGGGTGGGGATGGGGGATGGAGCTGCCCTACTACTTACCTTCGGACAGTTGCAGCCAGGCCTCGCACAGCCTGACACATGCCTTGCCGGCCCATTTCTTCTACAGCCAGCAAGCTTTTCCTGAAGGCCTCTGCAGCTGGTAACAGAGGTCTCTGGACCCATCCGGAGCTCTGTTATTAGCTGCAGAGGCCTTCAGGAAAGCCTTGCCGGCCTTGCCAGCCACAGAAGTAGTTCTTTAAGGCCTCTAACAGCAAAAAGGAGGCTGGGGATGATGCGCGCAAGTGGGGTGAGTCAGTGGATGACATTTCCCCCCCCCAAAATAAGACCTGGTCTTATTTTCACTTTTATCTCCAGAATCAGTGTCCGAGCAGCTACACACCATCAATTAGAGAGCATGTAATTTCATTTCTCCTGTAAGCATTGCTAGAGATGCCCCTCCCTTGTTCGTTTGTTCTTTCATGGTTCTGATGCCTGATGATTGAACCCAAAAACTGTTTCAGCAAAAAAAAAATGCTGCCATTCTCGCGCAGTGATATTCATTAGCCCAAGAACCCCAACTGACAAGCATTTGCATTTATTTAATGGGATTTAATTGTTGTTCCCCTCCTGTAATTGTGTTGGTCATACATTTGTATTGGTGATTTGTCAGTAATGCTCGGAGGCAGCATCAGTGTCAAAACTTTCCAAGCGGAAAACAAATGGAAGGTTACGATAATTATCACCCGTGCAGAATGGCAAGTAGGACGGCATACTGAAATGCAGGACTTGCTGACCTCACCATCCCTGCTTTGCCAAGCTTTCACTTCCACATGGGCTGGGCTCCAAGCGTGTGCAGGCCTTCCAGTTTAATTTAAACCTTCAGAAGGGTTCTTCTAGAAATTAGAATTTAAATCCTTTACCTCAGGCTGTCCCCACATTAGTGTCAATTGCTGGGATGGAAGAAATTGCCTCGAGGCTAGATCAATGTTTTCTCTTGCACTATCACAATGGGAGGCTGATTAATTTGGAAATGATAAATAAAGGGAACAACCCAATCACACTAAGTTAAGCTTTTAATCTTGGGGGGTGGTCCAGGAGAAAGAAATGAGAAAATAAATTGTTCTGAGTATTTTTTTTTTCCTCCCCAACAAATTCCGGCCTTTACTTTCTGCTACTCTCTCTGTTAAACTCAGTGATATTTCCTGGGGATTAAACAAGTCCATTTGCTAGGAAACTAGGAAAATAATTTTTGCTCCATTAGGACTTCTAATCAGTTCTACCATCATGAAGAAAGGGAAGCAAAGCAAACTGCTCATTTCTATTAATTTCTCAGGCAGAGCCTTTTAGAAGTCAACCTTTGAACCTAGAAAGACTTCATGACATGGGACCAGATTATTGGCAGGACCACCTCTCCCCAATGGTGTCTACCTATTTCATTGGGTCCAGGAGAACCATGCTATGGATCACATCTATTTGAGTGTCATCTGATCACTTGGACCTGGGAAGAGGCCCTTTCCTATCATGGCATCTGCTCTTTGGGACATTGTCCCTCTCACAGGAGATCTGATTGGACCCAATCATGGTGGCCTTTCATACAGCTTTGAAAACCTGGTTATGTTACCAGGCATAGGGATTGGAATATGTAACAGAGCCATAATATTACAATGATGTTTTTTAACATGACTACCTCTTACCTATTTAGTGGGAGATTATTATCATTTTATGTTTTTAACTGCTCTTTGTCTCCCAGAATCATGACATTGAGATGGTAGCTGTGTACATTTAAAGGTGTGTGAGTTTGTGTGTGAGAGAGAGAGAAAGAGAGGGAAGGAGAGAGAGAATATTGCCTAGAGTTCTTTGAGGCATCCAATAAACTCTTAACTAATTTATAGAGCTTCTAACACACTGAAAATGAATGAAATGAAACAAACAAACAAACAAACAAATAGCTGCATTTAGAAATCTGGAATCAGGACAGTGAAGTTTAAAAGGGAGACAAATAAGAGAAGACTTCAAAGGAAGAAGAGTACATATAACATAAATCTGTTTTGAATAAAGTGCATTGTTTCATCAGTTCAGAGACAAATACTATTTCCCCACTAAATGAAACAGGTTCCTGGGGATCACTACAAGCAGGGGGTGGGTTCTACTTACCTTTACTGGTTTGCAATGGGGCCACACACGCGCTCTTCTGCGCATGATCAGAAGCATTCTGATGACGTTGGGGTTGGTGGGTGGAGCCTCCCGCTGGTTTTACTACCGGTTCTATAGAACCAGTGCGAACCGGGGGGGCAACCCACCACTGACTACAAGGATACTGGCCAGCTGAGATGGAAGAAGGGCCAGAGGACCTGCCAATCTACTCATTCATTCTCTCCTCTCCACTTTTTCCCCTTTACCTACTTTCAGTAGCAGCAGCTGAGTTGCTACTCACTTTTAGGCGAACTAGTTGGTCAGCCGATATATGCATATATCTTTACACATATCAGCCAGACACTCAAAATCCTAAACTGATGTTGAAAATTGAGTCCCTCAGCAACAGCAGTGAAGAGACTAAACCAGGGAATGAGTTGGGGGATCAGCAATTGTGGTCTTCCTTTCTTCTGACTTTATTTCTGCTTGAGGACAGAGGAGATGCCACTACTACCCCCTTAGAGCTCCTTCTGTCAATATGTTTGTGTCCCAGTCTGGTTGCTTTGGTTCCATCACTAGTATGAGGAAAAATAAAGAAAATTTGAAAGAAAGAAAAGTAGAACTGAAGTGAAAGCCAATCTAATTTATAAATTCATCGGGGAATCTGAGAGTTGTACTTCTAACCCGCCTCAGTTGTCCGGAATGCAACAATAGCAAAAGGTCTTGGGAATGAAAGCATCGAATACATGCCATTAACTGCAAAGAACAAAAAGAGAAAGAAAGAGAATAAACCTGAAAATAAATATTTGCGGTCCCTCTCCCAAAGATGGCAAATATGAGCGCAACACTATTAATAACTGTTTCAAAAGTTATCTGGTTGAATAATAGACCTCTGATCTGTGTCTTATTCCAGCAAACACAGAACATCTGAAGAGAATACTGTACCGAAGGGCTCAGAGGTGGGTTTCAGCAGGTTCTGACCAGTTCTGGAGAACTGGTAGCAGAAATTTTGAGTAGTTCGGAGAACCGGTAGTAAAAATTATGACTGGCCCCGCCCCCATCTATTCTCTGCCTCCCAATTCCCAGCTGATCAGGAGGAAATGGGGATTTTGCAGTAACCTTCCCCTGGAGTGGGGTGGGAATGGAGATTTTACAGTATCCTCCCCTGCCATGGCCACCAAGCCACGCCCATCAAGCCATGCCACACTCACCAAGCCACACCCACAGACCCGGTAGTAAAAAATTTTGAAACCCACTTCTGGAAGGGCTTTCAGATAAAGAGTGCAAAAATCCGTAATATCATAAATAACAGTAAAAAGGGAGTGAAATATTCAACTCTTGGCTGTCATCTAGTAGTCATCTGGATTGTTTTCACCCAGGTCTGGCAGCCAAAGAAGAAGAATGCCTTCAAATATTTCATATTACTGCTGTACAATAATCCAGATTTACGGAGTCAACACAATTTGGAATTTAGAGATTATTGTCACTATAGACCATTAACAGCAAGATCACAACCGCATCTCCAAACTTCTTATTTTCCCCTCGAGTTAGTTTTATTAGTCAGATGTGGATATATACAGCCTAGCTATTTCAGCTAGGCAATAAATAAAGTTGCTAATGATTTCTGTGGCAATACAAGTCTGCGACAGTCTTTTATGACCTTTCCCTTCCAACCCACACCAGATATAACAACATGCCAAAAATGTGAACTTCAGCATTCCCTTTTGACTAGAATTCTACAGGAAGGAAAACTGCCTGAACCCCATCTCTAGTCCTTGGAAATAATTTGTGCTGTGTTTTTACAGCATACAAAAATGCCACTGTGAACTATATATTCCTCCTTTCTGTCTGTGTGCAAAGATTCTAATGTTATGCAAGACCTTTTCCTTCCCATACTTACAACTGTGAGAGTGTGCTGATTCAACAGTTTCTGGAAGCATTTTTTTTTCTCCTCCTAGAAACTGCACAGGAAGCATAATTGCCTTCTGGGCCAGCATTTAATTGAAATCAGATGGTACAGATTTTACCATAATCTGATCTTATCAGTTAAAGGCTGCCCCCTAGTGTACATTGTTATCCCGGCACAAACAGTCTCTATAATCATTTCCGAATTTCTTTCAGATTTTTTTTTTTTTAGCCAAAATCTGAGCCCATTTATCACTCCTGCTCCTGCTTCGGGATTTGTTTATGCTCTGTTTCACAATTGTGCTGTTACATTTTCTCAAAATAGACCTTTTTCAGAAAAGGCACTTTTTGGCTTTGGTTGTTTTTTTTTTAATCCTTATCCTTATTATAGGTAGATTATAGAGCTTTGTTTCTTTCTTTCACACCTTAATATTTAATTTGTTAAGGCTTCCTGTTGGAAAGAAAACATTTTCACTGCTGTGTTATCCCTTTTTTATTTTTTCACTTGATATTTTTTAAAACTTCAGCAAAACATCACGGAGGCTCAGGGAAAAAATATTCACTGTTTAGAGGACCAGATGTGAGGATACTATAGGACTTTATCTCCACATAAAGGGTGCAAAAAATCCATATCACCACTAGACTCAGGGGTGGGCTGCTGGGGGTTCGCAGGAGTTCAAGAGAACCTCTAGATAAGATTCTGTGCAGTTCAGAGAACCGCCAAATCCCACTCCTGGCTGGCCCGGCCCCCTCATCCTGCGTCTCCCAGGAGTCCCCACGCGGCCTGTTTTGGATGCAGGTAAGTGCAGGGCACATGTGGAGGCTCAGGGAGAGCCTACGAGAAGTTTGGGAAGGCCAGAAACAGGCTCGTTTCCAGCCTCCAGAGGGCCTCCGGAGCCTGGGGAGGCGGTTTTCGTCCTCCTGGAGGCTCAAGGAAAGTCTCCGGAGCCGGGGAGGGCAAAAATGCTCCCCCTGCCATGGTGCAGGAGGCCAAATAAGCCATGCCCACCATGGTCACGCCCACCCAGCAACCAGACAGAGAACCCCTTGCTAAAATTTTTGAAGCCCACCCCTGACTAGACTGCAATAAATATTCAACTCTTGGCTGCCATCTAGTAGTCATCTGGATTTTTTATCACCCAGATTTGGCAACTGTAGAAGAGGTGTGCCTTCAAATATTTATTATCTCCATTTAGTGACAAACTACTGACCTTCTTCTCAATGAAAAAGTATCATCTTGGACTATGTTTTATTTTCTCTGTTTTTTAGTAACCTAGCAAAGAAATTGTGGTTTAGTAAATAATCATAATAATCCTTCCCCCATCCCCACCCCAAAGTAATGCTGTACTGCCTCATTGTAATAGGATACCAGTAATTCGGTGAGGGATAAGTGACGAATGTCAGGATTGAATATCAAGATTAAATATTCCAGCAGGGTCAACCAAGGCATAAAATTCAGTCGAGCTGTCCAGCTAAAGCAAGCAGAAACCTCTTTAAGGCCACGACAACATAGGAAGATGCTGGAGGCAGGTAGTCATTTTAATGATAATGGCAAAGACATCAATTAATATTGCAGAGGAGAAGTCAGTGGTAAGCCACTCCTGTGTTTTTACAAAAAAAAAAAAAGAAAGAAAGAAAGAAAGAAAGAAAGAAAGAAAGAAAGAAAGAAAGAAAGAAAATATAAAATAGAAAGAAAATATAAAATGATTGACAATATAGTGCCAAATGACAGGTCCCTAAGTCGGATGGCACTCAACATGCTTAAAGACGAAGAGCTGAGGATATCTCAGACTATTAATGGTGTTTATAACATGGCTAGATGAAAGCCTTTGGGATGTCTAGTTGCCAATGTTGCCATACAGGAAAAAAAAATCAAAGCGGCAAAGACAGAATTAGAGCGGGGAAATGGAACATAAGAAGCATCAACATGAGAAAAATTCAACACGATCAAAAATGAAATGAAATGATTGCAAACTGACCTCTTGGCCATCAGCAAATTGAGATAGAGTGGGATTGGACACTTTCATTCAGAAGGTCACACTGTTGATTACTCAGAACATTAAAAACAAAGAAGAAACACTGTGACTTTTACAGTTAATTAGCAATATCAATTAGACTTTGGGAACAACTCCTTAATATCACAATAGTTCGAGTTTATTCCAACCACTGATGTGGAAGAAGAGGTTGATGAGTTAGATCAGGGGTGTCAAACTCACGGCCCGTGGGCCAGATGAGTAATGCGCTGGCCATGCCCACCTTCGGTTTAGTGAAGGGGAAGTCGTGATATGTCATGTGACAACAATGTAACGCCGCGAGTTTGACACCCCTGAGTTAAATGAAGTTAGATCAGCCCTCCAGTCATTACCAGATCAAAAGGCTACAGACACTGATGAAATGCCGAGAGAACTATGGCAAGCAATAGAAGTTGTAAAGTTTCTAACCAAGCCAGGCCAACAAATCTGAAGAACAATGGCCAACAGATTATTAGAAGATATTAATTTAAATACCAAAAACAAAATTTTAAAAAGGTGTCACGAAGTGTGCAGAGCAGGGGTGGGTTCTACTTACCTTTACTACCAGTTTGCAATGGGGCCGCGCACACGCGCTCGCTTTGATCGTGTGTGCGTGTACTCTACTGCACATGCACAGAAGTTTCTTGCATGCACAGAAGCGTTCTGATGACATCGCGGTTGGTGGGCGGAGCCTCTCGCCAGTTTTACTACCGGTTCTATAGAACCGGTGCAAACCGGGGGCAACCCACCACTGGTGCAGAGTATTGTACAATATCTCTAATTTCACAAATCTGCAAATCATCTAACGCAAATTAAACCTCTAGGTGGAAAAAAGAGATGCCGGATGTTCAAGCTGCTTTTAGAGAAGGCTGAGGAACATGAGACATTATTTCTGATGCACTTTAGATAATTGAGAAAGCCAAAGAACGCCAAAAGAAGTAAGTATGTGCTTCATAGACTCTAGAAAGGCTCTTGGTTGAGTCACTCATATCACATTGTGCAATGTCGTTAGAAAATTGGGAATCCCAGAACATCTCATTGTCCTCATTAAGAACGTATATAACCATGATGACGAACCTACGGCATGTGTGCCAGATATGGCACACAGAGCCCTCTCTGTGGGCACGTGTGCAGTCACCCCAGCTCAGTTCTAATCATGTTTCTCCATTGCATTTCACTCAATCAATTCCAACTTCTCGCGAAAGAAAAAGC
Organism: Arizona elegans; assembly: GCA_022577455.1. Classification (NCBI taxonomy): domain Eukaryota; kingdom Metazoa; phylum Chordata; class Lepidosauria; order Squamata; family Colubridae; genus Arizona; species Arizona elegans. The sequence goes on from JAKOOJ010000001.1 coordinate 127,500,096, forward strand.
TCTTACGAAGTTGGAATTGATTGAGTGAACTTTTTCACTCGTGCACTTCACAATGGGAGAGACGGGGTCCCCTCCACCTGAAGCCCATTACAATGCAGAGCCACAATGCGACCCTGCGTCAGTTCAGATCAGTGAAAAAAAAGCACTTTCTTTTCCTGCAGAGTTGCCTGTGTTGGGATGCTCCACCTCCCCGCTGGCCAGCTGAGTGTGGGCATGCTGCTCTTGAGCTCGTCAGCCTTCGGATGTCATTCCCACCACCCAGCACCAGTTCAAGGAGTTCCTTCCCTCCCCCCTGGGGAGGGAGGGGGAGAGAGAGAAACAGAGGGAGACAGAGAGGGAGATAGACAGTGGGGGAGGAAAAGAGAGAGAGAGAAACAGAGAGGGAAGGATGGGAAAAGAGAGAGGGGGGAGGGAAAAAGAAATTATATTACAAAAGTTTTTCTTTTTAATGGTTGCTAAATATAACATCTCAAAAGCAGAAAAAGTCACCCTAAAGGAGTCTTTGAGGGCTGAATGCCGAGAGGCATGGATTTCATCTGCCTTCTGCATTCCCACCACGCGCTGAAGCGAACCAAATGGGCCAGGGTGGCCCCGCTAAGCAGCCCCGCTGAGCCCATTTGCAAACTCTGCCAAGGGTGGCTCCAAATGTTTGGTTCGCGCGTTCCTCCTGGCCAGAGAATTTTGTTAAGTAAGTTTTGCCCCATTTTATGACCTTTCTGGCCACAATCGTTAAGTGGATCACTGCAGTTGTTAAATTAGTAACCCAGTTGTTAAGTGAACCTGGCTTCCCCCTTGACTTTGCTGGTCAGAAGGTGACATAAGGTGATCATGTGACCCTGGGACACTGCGACAGTCATAAATGTGAACCAATTATCAAGCATCCAAATGTAAATCATGTAACCACGAGGATGCTGCAACAGTCATAAGTGTGAAAAATGACCATAAGTGACTTTTTTCAGTGCCATTTCAGTAATTTTGAACAGTCACTAAATGAACTGTTGTAAGTCAAGGACTACCTGTACAGAGAGAACAGGTTGAAACAGCTGGCTCCAGGTTGACGAAGGAGTGAGACAAGGCTGTATGGTTTCCCCTTATCTATTCATCCTAAATGTTGAATATTTAGTAAGAGACCCTAGACTGGAAGCACTGTGGAAGAAGAAACGTTACTAGGCTGATGATACTAGTCTGATAGCAATAATAAATAAAAGCTCTAATAATACAAGTGAAGGAGCACAGTGATTAAAATAGGAACCAACAAAATTAAACATAAAGGTGATCAAATGAAGGGCGACAGGTAGAAAAAAGAGCCTTAGAACTGATAAATGAACAAACAGATAAGAAATACAGAATGGACTAGTACTTAAATGAGATAACTTGTTTCAAAGTTATCTTTCTCATTTCAAAGAATGCCTCATACTTTGTAGATATTCTCAAAACTGCTAATAATAATAAAAAAAGGTTTTAATAGGATTGTTCCTGTCTGCTCCCTTAATTGTGGTTAGTGCAAACCGCTGCTCTCCCATGAATTACTTCCAAGATAGATTGCATCTTTTTGTTGCCTTAAACTTACATATGCGTTTGTACACTGGTAAGCCAAAATGCCAAATAATTTACAATGAATAAATGTAGAAGTGGTAACGTTTTCACACCAAAAGTGTCTATGAAGAAATGTATTCTCCTTCTTCATATTCATTAAAATTATTCATTTATTCTTCAACCACAAGACTAAATCAAGAAAATATACAATAAAATAATGAGAGCCAATAATTTTTTTTAAAAAGTTTATGTTGGACTATTTTCAGTTGGAGGATTCATTCGCTTCTGGCTACATTTGTTACTGTGAAGTATCAAAAACTAAAATACATTTTTCTTAAAACTGATTTTCCTTTGGAGAAAGGAATTATTTTTATTTCAGTTCTTTATTGAGCATCCTTTTTTAATTTTGTAGTTTTAAATTTTCTTTGAAAATGTTGCTATTAAACTGAAAATTCCTTCCATCCATTTCAATCATAAAAAAGAGTGGATCTCACTAAAAAGGGAGTTTTATGAGGCCTTCTCGCTAGCTGAGTACATGGCTGGAGGAAAAACCAAGTGAAAACATAATGGATGGGATATCTTTACTGGAAAAAGTTACTTTTCCAGCTATGTTCTCATACTCAGCTGACAAGGTCTCAGTTCATTCCATGGGCAGGTTCTGAGAGACAATGATTGGCCCTAACTAAGCCACCCAGTTAAATTTAGGTCCAGCTGGCTTTTATTTAATTTTTGTATATGTTTCTCTTCTAGATTTTCATTCTTCTAGATTTTCTCTTCTTTTATTCTTCTTATTCTTCAGGTAGGAAAGAAAGGAAGGCATAAAAAAGAAATTGTCTAACAATGTCTTTAGTGGAAAAATTTGATCAAAAGGAAAGAACTGATTGATGCTTTTCTGGCAGTCCTTGGTATTCTTAGAAAACCATTTCAAGAGTAACCGTCTGAAGGCCCCTTCCTTCCTCCCTTTCTTCCTTCCTTCCCTCCCTCCCTCCCTCCCATTTTCCTTCTTTTCCTTCTTTTCCTCCTTTTCTCCCTCTCTTCTTTCTTTCTTTCTTTCTTTCTTTCTTTCCTTCCTTCCTTCCTTCCTTCCTTCTTTCTTTACTTCTGCTTTCAGTTATACATTACCACTGGAAAGACTATTCTGATCTCTGTTGCCATAGAAATAGTGCATGCTTTACTTTCTTAATGAGCTCTTCTAATTCTTCTTTATTTTCAGCTAACAAAGTAGTGCAGCCTGCATAATTCAATGTTCCAGGTTCCTAAGTTCATGTATTATATTTACCAATTTTTCACTGATATAACATAGTCATTATAAAAATGACACAAATTTGGAACAATTTGCATCCTTGTCTCACTCTTCTTTCTATTCTAACTCCCTCCATTTCTCCAAATTTAGTTGTTATAGTAGATTCTTGTCCATTATAAAGATTTCTATGAAGAATAATCTAGCACACAGATTCGCATTAATATATTGCACATTTTGGCATGATCTATGCAATAATGGTCTTGATCTATAGGTAATCCTCAATTTACAACAGTTCATTTAGTGGCCATTTGAAGTTAGAATAGCACTGAAAAAGTGACTTGTGACTATTTTTCACACTTATGACCGTTGCAGCATCCCCATGGTCACGTGATCAAAATTCAGACACTTGGCAAGTGACTCGCATTTATGACAGTTGCACGTCCCGGGGTCATGTCATCATCTTTTGCAACCTTCTGACAAGCAAAGTCAATGGAGAAACCAGATTCATTTAACAACGGTATTATTAAACAACTGTAGTGATTCACTTAACAAATGTGGCAAGTAAAATCATAAAATGGGGCAAAAGCTTACTTAAAGAATTTCTCACTTAGCAACATAAATTTTGGGCTCAATTCTAAGTCGAGAACTATCTGTAGTCTGTAAAGCAAAAGGAAAACTTACCTTCTCTTGTACAGTATTTGCTTTCTCCCTTACCTGCACCTATTTTACACTAGCTACCCTGTTTCCCCCAAAATAAGACATCCCCTGATAATAAGCCCAATCAGGCTTTTGAACGCATAGCAATAAGGCCAAGCGCTTATTTCAGGGTTCAAAAAAAATATAAGACAGGGTCTTATTTTTGGGAAAACACAGTCTCTGATCTCAAGTTCCTTTCTGTGGGATGATTTCATTGTTCTTGGTTAAAGGTTCTTACGCCAAAATTTTAATGCATGAGATATTGTTCCCATATTCAAGGGTACTTGGTAGCACAGTGTACTTGGTAGTACAATGGTCTAAGGCACCCTGTTATTAAGCTGGTTATTAAGACCAGCTGCCTGCAATTACTGCGGGTTCGAATCTCGCCAAGGCTCAAGGTTGACTCAGCCTTCCATCCTTTCTAAGGTAGGTAAATTGAGGACCCAGTTTGTGGGGGCAATAAGCTGACTTTGTATAAATATACAAAAGGATGAAGGCTATTGCTGAGCACATTGTAAGCCGCCCTGAGTCTCCGGAGAATGGCGGCATATAAATAATTTTTTTTAAAAAAAAAATCCATACACTGCACATTCTCTTATAGTAGAACTATTGGAAGTCTACTTGGTGTGGCAGTTGGGGTGCTAGACTTTGAACATGGAGACTAGGAGTTCCAGCCTTCCCTTAGGCAGGAAAGCCATCTCTCAGCACTATCCCCCTCAGGCTTGCTGTGGGGGAGATAGGAGCTTATCAGTGGTGAAATCCAATTTTTTTACTACCAGTTCTATGGGCATGGCTTGGTGGGTGTGGCGTGACGTGGCTTGGTGGGCATGGCTTGGTGGGCATGACAGGGGAAGGATACTGCAAAATCTCCATTCCCACCACACTCCAGGGGAAGAATACTGCAAAATCCCCATTCCCACCCCACTCTGGGGCCAGCCAGAGGTGGTATTTGCCGGTTCTCTGAACTGCTCAAAATTTCTATTACCGGTTTTCTGAACTGCTCAAAATTTCCACTACCGGTTCTCCAGAACCTGTCAGAACCTGCTGGATTTCACCCCTGGAACATATGTATACTGCCTTGAGTTGTACAAAAGAAAGGCAGGATATAAATGCAATAATAACAATAACAATAACAATAATAATATATTGATCATATTTGTTGATATAGAACTATAAGCACAAACTGCTTCTTGCCATGCAGCTTGAATTAATGGGTATTTCATTGGTATCCGGTGCTTTCCTATGTAACTGGTTTGTTGTCTGATCCACTTTCTAATCAACACATGAATACATTCTCTCTCTACAGATGATCTCATTTTAAGTCTTCCGTACAGCCTTTCCTTCTTCTTTAGATCTTTTCTACAACGATTCTCGAGTGTTCGACTTTAGCTGCAAATTTTCCTATGAATCTTTTGGATCTTCTTAAAAGCATCTCTTCCCGCCCTCCCACCCCACCTTTTTTTTTCCTTCTTATTTTTCCCTTGATTGAGATATCTTTCCTTGCCTTACTCTGGTCTGACATTGGAAATTGCATTTGGTCATCTTATGCCTTTCTTGAGGTCCAGGACTTTCTTCTCCATTCAAGATCCCTTCCAGTCATATTGGTTCTATGATTCTGTCTTTGATTGGCTATCACAATAGCTTGTGTTAACAGCTACTGGAATCTTTTTCTTTTGGAAACATGGGGATTTCTTTTCTGCTTCAGTTTTAATGTTTTTTATTTTTAAATTATTTATTATTTATTTATTTATTTATGGAATTTATTTATTTATGGAATTTATATTGCCGCCTATTTGCTCATGGCGGCTTACAGAATATAAAACCTCATAGAAAAACAATAAAAGTAATAAAAGAAGAGTCATATAATAAATTAATATAATAAAATCACCCCCTGCCCCGGCAACAGCACCTCACAAGAGCCATTTAATGGGCTCCATCCCGCTCTGGGTTCCCCAGGCCCGCTGGCAGAACCAGCACCTTCTGACCATAATCTCTGGGGGCATGATTTATCTCCTCCTTTGGGTCCGGTTCGATGACGTCATATCGTCACCACTACTGGCTCAACGGAACCGGGAGGAACCCACCACTGCAGCAATAACACACCTGCCTGGACTGCACTTCTCCATCTTCTATTACATATTATGCAGTCAGTTTTCATTCTGATGTTCTGCATCCAACCACATATCCACGTATTCAGCCGGCATCTGTATTTCTGTAAAAATTATCAATAAAAAGAGTTATCTTCACAAAACTCTACTAAGCTATCTTTTGTCATTACCTTCTCTCAGTGGTGAAATGTAAAATTTGTTACTATCGGTTCTGTGGGCTTGGTGAGGGGGTAATGTGACTGAGTGGGTGTGGCCAACTTTTTTTTTTAACTTTTAAAACCATTTTTTCTACAACCTCTGAAGAGGTTGTAAAAAAATGCTTTTAAAAGCCTCTGACGATCAGGCAACTCAGCTGGGATGAGCCTCAGCCTCGTCAGAGGCTTTTAAAAGCATTTTTTCTACAATCTCTTCGGCTGAAAAAATGCCTTTAAAAGCCTCTGACGATCCCAGCTGAGCCGCACAATCATCAGAGCCTTTTTTAAAGCCTCTGATGATCACACGACTCAGCTGGGCATGTGGGGGGGGGCAGAGATTTTTGCTAGCAGTTCTCCGAACCATCTGCTGCCATTGCTACTGGATCGGGCGATCCAGTCTGAACCAGGAGCATTTCACCCCTGCCTTCTCTGTTATAACAATGTCCCCCCCCCTTTCCATTTATCTGTCCCACACCTTGACTATGTTTAAAAGAGACAATGTGGCTTTTTCCCAGATCTTGGTTTGAGTGAGTGGTGGGTCCACTGTATTTCTTTTGGCTAGTATAGTTGCTTTTCTGAATATTTTAGGATTTCCATGTGCGTTTTATCTTATTTCTGTTACTGATTTTTATTTTATAGGGTACACTGATGATGTTAGACACATCCAGTTGGTAATGAAACAACTACAAACAAACAACACTTGGAAAGCACCAAGAACTCCTGAACTACAACACTTCTCGCCAAGAACACTACGCACCAAGAACTCCTGAACTACAACACTTCTCTTCTATTAAAGGTCTTCTATGTTACAGGTGGATATTTCCATGGGGGTCCAAACTCATTTAGAAAAAGATTGAGATCCATCTTCAAGAGTTTTTCCCTTCCCTTGTTGAGAATAAATGGTGGAGAAATGATTGGTGAGGAAGGAAGATAGATTTCCAACAACAGTAGCTGAAAATTATCATAATCTTTGCTCCCCCAATCTATTTCAGGCAACATCTCCCAGATTTCCCTATCAAGTCAGACTGACATAAATCATTTTTGTCATCATGACAAAACCTTTTGGTAGGAAATTATTTTCCTTTTCCTCCTTCAAAAAGTTGCAATAATAGGACCAACATGAAATCTATAAACAAAAGTCAGCTAGAGGGGTACTCTGGGTACAGCTTCAACCCAATCCTTCAGTGTGGTGTAGTGGTTAAAGTGTTTGACCCAGGAGTGAAATGTTCCTGGTTCGGACCAGATCGCCCGATCCGGTGGCGATGGTGGCACGTGCTTCGGAGAACCAGTAGCAAAAATCTCTGCCCCCCTCCCATGCCCAGCTGAGCCATGCGATCATCAGAGGCTGTTTGTTTTACTTTTAAAAGCATTTTTTCTACAACCTCTTCTGCCGAAAAAATGTTTTTAAAAGTTTAAAAAACAGCCTCTGATGATCGCGTGGCTCAGCTGGGATCGTCAGAGGCTTTTTAAAGCATTTTTTTCTGCAACCTCTTTGGCCGAAGAGGTTGTAGGGGAAAAAATGCCTTTAAAAGCCTCTGGCGATCCCAGCTCAGTTGCCTGATTTCAGAGGCTTTTAAAAGCATTTTTTTCTGCAACCTCTTAAGTGTAGAAAAAATGCTTTTAAAAGTAAAAAAAAAGGTGGCCACGCCCATCCAGTCACATTAACCCCCCCCCCACCAAGCCATGCCCACAGAACCGGTAGTAACAAATTTTACATTTCACCACTGGTTTGACCAGGAATGTAGGGGGAGGGGAGGTTCAGGGCAAGTCCATGGAAGCTCTTTGGGTGGTTCTGGTCTCTCAATAGTCATTGTTAGGACAAAACAGAGGAGTGCTAGGAACATTAGAATAGAATAACAGAGTTGGAGGGTACCTTGGAAGTCTTCTAGTCCAAACCCCTGTCCAGGCAGGAAACCCTACACCACTTCAGACAAATGGTTATCCAACATTGTGTTAAAAATTTCCAGTGTTGGAGCATTCACAACTTCTGCAGGCAAGTTGTTCCACTTATTAATTGTTCTAACTGTCAGGAAATTTCTCCTTAGTTCTAAGTTGCTTCTCTCCTTGATTAGTTTCCACCCATTGCTTCTTGTTCTACCCTCAGGTGCTTTGGAGAATAGTTTGATTCCCTCTTCTTTGTGGCAACCTCTGAGATATTGGAACACGGCTCCCCTAGTCCTTCTTTTCATTAAACTAGACATACCCAGTTCCTACAACCATTCTTCATATGTTTTAACCTCCAGTCCCCCTAAACATCTTTGTTGCTCTTCTCTGCACTCTTTCTAGAGTTGCAACATCTTTTTTACATCATGGTGATCAAAACTGAATGCACATCATGGCGGCCAAAACTGAATGCAGTATTCCAAGTGTGGCCTTACCAAGGCATTATAAAATGGTATTAACACTTCACATGATCTTGATTCTATCCCTCTGTTTATGCAACCTAGAACTGTGTTGGCGTTTTGGCAGTTGGTGCACACTGCTGGCTCATATCTAAATGGTTGTCCACTAGGACTCCAAGATCCCTCTCACAGTTACTACTATTGAGCAAGGTACCACATATACTGTACCTGTGCATTTTGTTTTTCTTGCCTAAATGTAGAGCCTTACTTTTTTCACTGTTGAATTTCATTTTGTTAGATAGTGCCCAATGTTCAAGTCTGTCAAGATACTTCTGTATCTTGAGTCTATCTTCTAGAGTGCTGACATTGCCTCTAGCTTCCCTACAAAAGTCAGGATATAAATTTCACAAACATAATGAATCACCATGAACAGAAATCTCATTTTAGATCAACAACTTCATAGCAGCTTAGTCCTCTCACACTTAGGTATGGTGCAAATGTGCTCTGGTAATATGAGTTATATCGTATAATATAATATGATTTTTTGCAGTGTGGTCTTGGCATCATTTTTTCTTATAACCAGTTTGTGTGTGTGGCCTGACTTGCATTCTCCTCAGCCACTAAAGCAGCGTTTTCTCCTTTATTCTAACAAGGTCCAGCCTCAAGGTGTTTCAGAGAAGAGCAACAAAGATGATTAGGGGATTGGAGGCTAAACATATGAAGAATGGTTGTAGGAACTGGGTATGTCTAGTTTAATGAAAAGAAGGACTAAGGGTGACATGATACCAGTCTTCCAATATCTCAGGGGCTGCCACAAAGAAGAGGGAGTCAAGCTATTCTCCAAAGCACCTGAGGGTAGAACAAGAAACAATGGGTGAAAATTAATCAAGGAGAGAAGCAACCTACAACTAAGGAGAAATTTCCTGACAGAACAATTAATCTGTGGAACAATTTGCCTGCAGAAGTTGTGAATGCTTCAACACTGGAAGTTTTTAAGAAGATGTTGGATAACTATTTGTCTGAAGTGGTGTAGGGTTTCCTGCCTGGGCAAGGAGTTGGGCTAGAAGACCTCCAAGGTCCCTTCCAACTCTGTTATTCTATTTCTATATTTGTTAGGCTTTCCCCTACATTTTGGAGGGAAGTGACAGGGAACAGAGAAAATCTTGGCTGGCAGGCATCCATCACATGGATAGCAAGCTATGTACAGGAATATTTTCTACCAACTCAAGGAAGAGTGGAAAACATTTCAACTCAGTGAAAAAAAATAATTCATTCAGTATACAGACGGAAAACTAGAAACCTTGCCATTTAAGAGATCAGAAATCGTCACTGTGGTTTCTTGCCACTTTAAGTTAAGAAACATAAGTAGAATAGAATACATGCTCCAATAATGTTTAACATAGTTTTGAAAAACTTAGAAAATTTTCTGAACTTTGCTTCCTCACTCATGATATTATAGACTCACAGTAGAAGCAATTTGTTGACTTTTCCAAAGAGCTTTGGAAATGTGTTTCCTCCTCTTCCTCCTCCTTCTCCTTCCCATATTTATTGCATGTATTAACATGAGACTGTCAAAACATCCTGATTGTTATGGGGGTGGGTGGGAAATCAGATCATAATACTGAAACCCTGGAGCTAGTCACCGCCTAGATAAAAGCAATACATTCTTGGACTTTCTTCCTCTCTGAAACTCCCTCCCTCCTTCCATCATCATAGTGGAAATGGAAGAGTGATCAGATTTTTCATTGTCCACCAGATTCAAGTGGTGGTTTCAGTGATCTAAAAATACTTTGACGACAGCTGTTATATCTTGCTTTACAGCATATATATATATATGAATCTAGTGTGTAAGTAGCATATTCAGATGAAAAACATATGTCCATAGTTAATAGTATACAAAAAGAGCACTATGTATATCACTGAAAAAAACGAATAACATAAGTTTCCACTATTGGCTTAAATTAATACTTTGCAACCATTTCCTCTTAAAAGGTGTGAACTCTGAGGGAGGGGGAATACTGCTGGGAATGGTGCCCTCTCTAATCTTAAAATGTGCGAGAATCTAAACAGTTTATTTATATGCAGCATCTTGTATTGATTGCATTATGCTACCTACGGTGTGACTCAGGATCATTCAGATACTATTCCAAGGATTCAGGAGATTGTAGCAACGGAAGCACCCAAAGATGGGGCTCACATGCTGGGAATGTTTCACAGTTACAGAATTCCCTTACACTTCTCAGGGGTCTTGCTGAATGAGACATTCCACAGGTTAAACATTTGTAGGAGTTGGAAGGCCCAAAAGAGTTTCTAAGACTACAATAACAGAGGCTAGGAGTGGACGGAGGGAAAGTTGACGTGTAAATATTCAACATTGGCACTGAAGACATTACCTAATTGGTTAATGAAATGTCTGCAAGAAAACAATGAAGCTCAGCACCAAGGATTCCAGTTATTCAACTTTCAGAGTCTCAGTATTGGGATTTCTGCGTAAATAGTGCAATAAGACAAAACAATAGTAAGATGAGCATCAATGATAAACAACCATGATGTCCATTTCCCCCTGAATTTTAATTATAACTAGATAAATTTTATAATATTACCACTCGAATATTAATTAATAATGGGTCATAGGAACATAGTAATAATCACATCTATTATTTCATAGTGACATATTATTAATATGCCTAGAACAATATTACAGAAAATGTGTAACCTGTTACAATTCCATTTTTACCCACCTGCTACTTCCCAGTTCCCTCATCTACTATAAACTTCCTGAGCATTGCTTCAGAAAATTATTTTGCCATCTGGTCTGTGCTGCCTGGTATTTGATATCCTGTTAGGGTTTCCTGAACCATCTTTTGCAGCCCAGTCCTATTTGCACGCACCAAATTGAGCCAAAAGACAATTAGGCAGCAGACGGTGTGTGAGTCCCAGAGCCTTCCCACTGAGCAGGGAAGGCCACGATGAAGTCTTCCAGGTAGCAAATGGGGCTGTGTGTGGTCCTCTCAATCCCAACAGATGTAACTCTTCCATCTTGTGAATTAGCAATTAAAACAAAAGATTTCTGTGGTGGTACAGTCAAATATGGTGACTTTCTGGAGATTAAATCTTTCCAAGATCAAAAGATTCTTTGACAATGTGATAATACTTATCTTTGCTTCTTTGCTATGGAATGGCTGTCGGTTTATATATAAAACCCAGACAAAAACCGACAGCCATTCCTTAGCATTCCTTTTCAGCCAGAGATACTGCCATTTATGATTACAACTGCTCCTTTCTAACTGTTTCGCAAACCAACGTTCTGGTTTATTTTATACATATTACACATGGTATTAAAATCCTAAGTATTTCAGCACAAAATCTGATATGAGATTATCTGAATTGATCAGTGGGAGACTTAATCTGTAGTTTATTTACAGTTTGGGTGGCTGATCGCTCACAGCCTGGATGGCACCACAAAACAGATCATTAAAAAGGTCATAAAATAAAGAATGAGACTTCTTCATAATAGATTTTAAAAACCAGATAATTGCCCTTCTTGATAATTTAATAAGAACAGAACGTCAAGCAGAGTTGCAGTGTCATTGGTTCCCAATATACTACAGCATACTGTATTTAAAGTAGAATATAATAAACTGCCTTGTAACTAAACTGGATTAATATTTCAGACAACTCAGGTAGTGGCTCTCCAAAATTCAACAGAGGCTTTCCTCTCACCTCCATTTATTCATTTATTTGATTTCTATCATGCCTTTACATCAGAGGTTCATATAGTACTCCAATTTCTCCCCTCAGTATCAGCCCTGTGAAGCATTTTGAGGAGAGAGAGAGAGAGAGGGAGGGAGAGGGAAAGAGAGAGAGAGAGCGCAATTGGCTCCAAATTACTTAGTGACCTTCCCTAACTGAGGATGGATTTGAACCTGGGTCTTCCTAGTACCAGTCTAGCATTTTAACTACAACACTACACTGACTAAACCTATGGAAAACCCTCTAGAAATTCATTGGGTTTGGACAGTGGTGAAATCCATTTTTTTTTACTACCGGTTCTGTGGGCGTGGCTTGGTGGGTGTGGCAGGCGAAGGATACTGCAAAATTTCCATTCCCACCCCACTCCAGGGGAAGGATACTGCAAAATCTCCATTTCCACCCCACTCTGGTGCCAGCCAGAAGTGGTATTTGCCAGTTCTCCGAACTGCTCAAGATTTCCGCTACCCGTTCTTCAGAACCTGTCAGAACCTGCTGGATTTCACACCTGGGTTTGGAGACAGCAAATGTTCAAACAAAGTTTCTGTTCTTTAGATAATATTATCATTACCTCCCCATTACCTATTCTTTTGGTGATCTCATGGCATCTTAGCATCAAGGGTACAAGAGTTCCTTTTGTCCACAACTATGCTTCAGTTCTACAATGCCTCAGTCCTCACGGAGCATGCTTTGTGGTATTGAGTTTATAGAGAAGATTTAAGCAAAATTTCCTGGACACTTGGGAAATAAAGACAAAGCCCATATTAAGTATTGCAGAATCTAACACTTAATGAGGCTTTAGGCCACAATTTTAGGCCACAAGTTCTAGGCCAGCCTCTAGGTCATAATTTTAAGCTATGTCGACTTCAACTCCCAAAATTCCCCAGGCAAAGATTACACAGTTTAAAGCTGCCAAGATTGAGGAACACTGTTCTAAGATCAAGGTTATTTTAAGGGTCTCCAACACGGGACACAGATACGAATTAGTAATGCATTAAGCATCTTTACTACAAAGATTCCTTTATTAAGAAAAGCCATTGACAGAGTTGATTGCTCTCCATCCACTCCAAGGGTACACCTCACCATACGTGGGCTTCTTTCTCCCAAGCTTTAATGAACTTGTGCCCAGTGCCCCTTGGCCTTAAAGCTAGGGGACTGTTAGTGGCTGCCATTTCTGCTCTGAGAAACCTTCACTCTTCACTGCCTCAGAATTTTAATTTCCCAAATTAAAGTACTACCATCAGTGACCAAAGGTGCATTTATTTCACTTCAAACCACTGTTTGCTTGACTGGATTAATTTGGTTCAAGTTAGATTTATTTTCCTGTTTCACTGTGAACATAAAGAATTTAACTGGATTTGTATTTTGGTCACTCAGTATCAAATTTTATTTCGTGGAACTGTTTTGAAAACCATCAATGCATAAATTCTGAGACCGTTAATACGGTGCTTTGTCTGCACAGGTTTTTGTTTTTAGGGGATTTTGCAGGTACAGAGCTTACCTTCAGCTCCTCTCACCAATCAATTACTTTGGTATAGACAAAGTTATCTTGTCATCAGCTTAAATTGACTTTGCCAGCTGCAAAGAATTCTTGAGACATTTCATAGAGTAGATATGATATCTGCTAATGATTTTTCCAACAACTTAGTTGACATTCTTTTTATTAGGTCTCTTCAACTTTACACATTGCAATAGTCTTTTAAATAATGCCTTATATAAACCACCTCAGGTTCATAATGGCCGAGTAGGAATTATAACTTTATCCTGGGTTTATATTTCTTTTTTGCTTTCAGAATAACAAAGTTGGAAGAAACCTTGTAGATCATCTACTCCAGTCTTGCTAAAACTTCAGGTAGTTTATTTGATTTTGACTGGCATTTGGGGGGAATAGGTTGTGGTTTCTAAAAAGTACATATATTTACATTGTGTACGGATGATAAGTATAGTTCATTAAAAATCATTCTTAAGCAAACCATAAAATATAAAACCATAAATAAACCTAGGTGCAATCTGTTGTATACTACCGATATTTATTTATATTTATTTTATAGATATTTGAGAGGGATGTGGTGGCTCAGTGGCTAAGTTGCTGAGCTTGTCATTCGAAAGGTTGGCAATTCAGTAGTTGGAATCCCTAGGGTTGAGTAACAGGGCGAGCTCCCATTACTTGTCCCAGCTTCTGCCAACCTAGCAGTTCGAAAGCACGTAAAAAATGCAAGTAGAAAAATAGGGACCACTTTTGGTGGGAAGGTAACAGATTTCTGTGCACTTTTGCCATTTAGTCATGCTGGCCACATGACCACAGAGACGTCTTCAGACAGTGCTGGTTCTTCGGCTTTGAAACTGAGATGAGCACCGGTCCCTATAGTCAGGAACAACTAGGACATATGTGCGAGGGGAACTTTTACCTTTACTTTTATAGATATTTATTTATTTATTTAAAATTCATATGGTTGCCAATCTCACACAAAATGACTCTGGGCAGCACACCACAAAATAAAACAATAAATATATAAAAACAATAATTTTAAAAGTTGCAATTAAAAATACAATTGCCAAACACAGGAGAGAGCAATACTAACCACGATGATAAAGCCATCCGAGAATATCCTGGTTCTGTCTAAATCCTGACTAAGGGGATCCAAATAGTCTTCAAGTCTTCAAAGATCTTCTGAGGCTACTGCACAACCACCTTTTTAATCATCTTCCCCCCCCCCCAAAAGGAAGGTTAGATACCAGTAGTGAGTTTCACTTACCTTCGCTACCGGTTTGGAACTGTGAGTGCGCTTGCGCGTGGCGCTTCTGCACATGTGCAGAACCTTCTGGGCATGTGCAGAGCATCCATGATGATGTTTGGCGGGTGGGCAGAGCCTCCCACCACCACCGCTACCGATTCGCCCACCACTGTTAGATATTGAACAAATATTGTCCAGCCATGACTTCTTGCTGAGAGGGTGACCAGAGCCTCCTTAAGAAGTAAAGGAACAACTCAAAGAAGTATTAAGAACCCACTCCCCCAACACCCGCCAAGCTGCTTTAACAAGCCAGAAGGACCATGCTTCTAAAGAACAGGTGGCAGTCCTAAGGACCCGATATTCTGTCCCTTGTACTATATCAAGCACATTGAGTTATAATTTTGGCCAACTTTTTCGTTCTCATAAGAGCCAGGAGTTTTCTATTATGGGAGGAAATTGACAAAGCATTAGTGAATGTGTTTGCATCCCTTCTTAACTCCTTTATTTTAAAAGGTGTTGTCTGATAAAACCAATTCACACCCAGTGGGAAAAGTTAGTTTTCAAAAAATAAATAAATGAAAAACTTCCACTGAAGTTTCAAAAACTATTTAGAGTACATCATATAGGAAGAGTCTTGAATAACACAGTTCTGGGAGCCAGTTCTGAAGGATCTTGCATTGGTAACAAAAATGAAAATATTTTGACAAGATGCTCAAGGATAGACATCGCCAATCGCTGCTGCAACTCAGTTTCTTAATCCACTAATTCCTCCATTAACATTTATTAGTAGTTGATATTTTTCCAACAGCATCTCTTCCTCTACCCCCCACCCCCACCCCACCGCCTCCTCCACCAAATTCTGAAAACTGGGATCAGATCCTAGTAGTCACATTTTGTGACAGTTTCACAATCTAAATGATCATTTTATTTTCCATTCTTCCCGCCTCATCCCCAAGCTTGCTTTCTTCTGCCATATGTTCTTAGCCTACAGAAATATCTTTCGCCTTTTTGAACTGAGATGCTCCCATCTCCCTTCTCTTCGTTCTCTTTTGCAGCATCTACCAGAAACCTGATTGCTGTAGTCATTTAACTGTTTTTGTGGCAATCAAGCCTCGGAAGAATGGCTGGGTCCAAGTTTTCCACTTCTGCTCCTTTAATCCATCTGAAATCCTTGGGTTTCCTGTATCCCTCCTTCTGTGGCAATTTGAATAATAAACCATGTTGGAAAGCAGTGATGTTGCTAAGACTTAGCATTTGGGGTGGCAGATGGGGTGATATGCACAATGTTTGTGGAGGTGGAGGGTACGGTCCCTATCACTCCAAACCCACTCTGTGTATTTTTAGCATTAAAATAATCAAGAAGCAATGTGCTAGATCTGAGAGCAACATTCTATCTAGAAATTATTTCTCCCTACCCCTAGAAATAATAATATTGAGAAACAGAGTGCCTGCGAATTACTTGATTATGAAACCTAGTTGTTGTGGTAATAGTATGCTGTGGGAAGAAGGTTGGCCCATTGAGTGAACTGTAATTTGGTATTCCACTCTCCTTGGGTTTAATTTGGGGCACAGAAAGCAGAAATCCTACTTCTATTCCTCCCTGTTCTTGGCAGTATAATCGCAACAAATTAAATAACTCACCATTTTCCTTCCTTGGAAGATTCCACAAGTCTATGTCTTGAGATTTGCCGAATGGCAGGGCCAGTCCTACACTGAGAAATGGAATGACTTAATAGATGGAATGTCAAAGCAAAATCATGAAGTTCTACACAGTTGTGCGCGCGCGCGCACACACACACACACACACACACATATCTAAGAGCAGAGAAGGCTATCACCTACTTCATCCAACTCTACCGGATACCTGTTTGTCAAGATCACCATTCAAAAGACATTTTCACTGCAGCAGTCTGTTTGAAAGCAACTTTCGTTCCCACAATATCAGTGGCATGAGAGAAGAGAGGGATTTATCTCCAGGTGAGTGCAGTTGAGACAGCTGCAAAGCTAGAGGTCTTTCTTAGAGAGATACCAGAGCTCCCTTTGCCGTTGGAAGGACCTCTTGTCTCATTTTGTCTGCTCCTCGTTCCTAAATTTCAAATCTTACGAGAGCTGCATTCAATGGAGGTCTTGACACTCAAAAACTGTATTTAATGGGAAGGGGGGTGTTTGCCAGTTCTCCTCTCCCATTTCACATGGGCAAAAATAAAGCCAATCATGGCTCTCCTTCAAACCCTATTGAGGTTGGAGGGATGAAAACAGTGATGATGTGGATGTGTCCCAAGTACGAGATCTTAATAAGTCAAGTCAAATAAGTCAAGGTGAGTCTCAGCTCACCTTCTGGTGACGTCATGGACATGCAGATTTCCTGGCAGTGATGTAAAAGTGGTGTGTTGCTGCTTCTTTCTTGGGTGTATTTTGGATTTCCATATTATAGTCCTGCTGTTTCTTGGTGGTATCCCATTCAAGTATTAACCCAATCTTCCTTGGGTGCAGGGAAAATAGGGAAAGTGCATTTTGGGTAGGGTGATGCAGCAAGAAACAGGATAGTGATGTTTTCTCTTTATTTTGCAATGCTGTTTTGTCCAAAGGATCACTAGGGCGGTTTTCAGTCCCCCAGTCTAGAAGCTGGATCAATAATTCAAAATTAATTTTAAAAAATTAAAAAATAAATTTAATTTTTTTAAAAAAAATAAACAAAAAATATTCAAAATTATATTGGGGGCTATGCCTCCACAAAAAGATCACAAATGCCTAACCACAATTCAGCAAGATTTGCAGCAAGTTCTAATTTCTCAAACATAAGAAACCAAAGTCCAGGACAACACTAACCAACACAGGCTGCTTTTTTTAATTTATTTTTTTTATTACTTATTGATTTTTGTTGTTCCCTCAGTTTCATACTCAATCTATCAGTTGTTGAATTGTTTATTTAGGAAGCCTGGTAACTGGTAACTATTTAGTACATTTTGTTCTGTCTAAGTTAAAATATTTTCATTCAAAATAAAGAGTATTTTTAAAAGATATGATTCATTTTGGGTGTTGTATTGCTGCCCAGCATAATTAATGCTTTTTTTTCTCTCCATTTCTTTTTTGCTCTTTACACTGCAATAAAGAATTTAATGTGCATAATAAACCTGAGGGAATTTTGGATCAAAAGGCAGAGTGCAGCCAAAATAAATAAAGGTGGAAACAATAAGAAAAAATACTCTAAGACCACACAGATCAAGAAATGTACTATAGGTAGTCCTCGACTTACAACAGTTCATTTAGTGACTATTCGAAGTTACAACAGCATTGAAAAAAGTGACTTATGGGCGTTTTTCACACTTACGACCGTTGCAGCATCCCCGTGGTCACCTGATCAAAATTCTGATGCTTGGCAACTGACTCATATTTCTCGTCATTGCTGTGCCCTGGGATCATGTGATCATCTTTTGCGTCCTTCCAACAAGCAAAGTCAATGGGAAAGCTAGATTCATTTAACAACCCTGTCACTAATTTAACAACTGCAGTGATCCACAGTGGCAAGGAAGGTCGTAAAATGGGGCAAAATTTGCTTAACTAATATCTCACATAGCAACAAAAACGTTGGGCTCAATTGTGGCCGTAAGTCGAAGACCACTTATGTACCACATAAGTGTTTGTGATCCCAATCTCCCATCAGATCGAGGTGGGTTGCAGCAGGTTCTGACCAGTTCTGGAGAACCGGTAGCGGAAATTTTTAGTAGTTTGGAGAACCGGTAGTAAAAATTCTGACTGGCCCCCCATCTATTCTCTGCCTCCTGAATCCCAGCTGATCAGGAGGAAATGGGAAGGAAAAGGGCAGTAACCTTCCCCTGGAGTGGGGAGGGAATGGGGATTTTTCAGTACCCTTCCCCTGCCATGTTCACCAAGCCATGCCCACCAAGCCATGCCATGCCCACAAGCCATGCCCACAGAACCGGTAGTAAAAATTTATGAAACCCACCACTGCATCAGATGAATGGAATATATTACTGAAAAAGAAAAAATTGGATAGTCACAAAACTAACGGAAGTGGAGAGAAAGGAATGAAGCAGGTACTCAGCTATTGCTCAAGCCGTGATAATTTTTGTTGTCTTGAAAGTGCCATAAGAACCTTTTATTATTATTATTCTGGACGCTTAAACAAACTAATAAAATAATCTTATCAGGCTGTTGGAACAGGACACAATTTCTTCAGCTCAATCTATTCTGAGTTATGCGTACCAAGCCAGTCTAATCTTACTTTGATGTGCAGTATTTTTTTAAAAAAAAAATGGGAGATCTATTTCATAGTCCTAAGAAATGAGACCGCAGGTCCTCTTACTTATATTTCTCCTTCCCTAAATTTAAAAGCATAAGATCAGTGAGTGTTAAGAACTGAGTACTGTATGCTCGCCTTCCTTTTGCTAGGAGGATATGATGTGTGACCTTTTCAATGTTATATTTTTTTTGTGCTTGGCAGTGGGAATTTGTTAAGAAAGTTACAATAAAAAAGGTCTCCGTTCTTTCATTGTTAGTGAACATGATTTGCATTAAAACTATTAACTGCTTAAAGTAATGTGTAAAATAAAATTCCTATTGCACTAAAAGAAGAAGACAAAGCTGGAAACACAGACAAAGTACACACACACACATACACACACAAATATAGAAACAGATTTGTTTTGACAGCCTATTATGCTACAAAAAACATTATGAATGTAAGCTGCAGCTCAGCGCATCAGCTTTGAGACTGCAAATCCCTCAGACCATAGTTAAGAATATTTATTGCAAGCCATCAAAAGCTGAACAAAACCCAGTTGGTTCTTAGCAGCTCAGCATAGCAATTTACTTCTGAAAAAAAACCCCTAAAATAACACTCTAAACTTTTTTCACAAAACCAAATGATTTTTTTTTTGCATATACTGTTAAGTGACCACACTTTATTTTGCAATGAGAGACCAGAGCTGGCAGTAAATTTTTGGCAGCTCCTGATATGAAACTGAACAAACAGTTTCTTAAGTGATGCTTGGAAGACAAATCTGGAAAAGATTCAGATCTATTTAAATGGCTGCTTACTTGCTGTCATTTCGGGAATCGTTAAATATATTTTATTTTTATGATAATTCTGAGGGTGGAAAACACACAAAAAACAATAAACGGCATTATATAAGTCTAGTAATAACCAGGATCTCATTCCATTTCATTGTCATTTTTAATTTAAATTTTTATCATTCAAGTATTAAAATTGCTCTGTGTTTTTTGGAAATGCTGAACTGGATATCATATTGACAAATATATATGTTCCTAAGTGAGGTAGATAAGCAGCTACAGCTCATTTATTGTGATAGCATTGATCCAAGGCAAAAGCCATGCCACAGAGTAGCCATCATAAAAGCATTTCAATCATTGTTAGATGAAACTATTGACTACATTTGAATCAGTGCTCCAAAGTAAGGTTTAACAAAAAAAAAATCATGGGAACAGATTTTTATATCCCTTTTCATATAAGCATTATATGTGGATTAACAAATTCATGTGTGCATAAGTGAGAGGAAAGGTAGAGAGACTATTCTATTTTCAGTATGATTTGGGGTGTTTTTACACTGAGGAAGAATCGCTAAAGGCATCAATGAAAACCACTAATGGGGAAAGCTCTAGGAGACTTCCTGTGGATGGTAACAGGCCAATTCTTTGTATGTTTACTCAAGACTGTGCCCTACATTCTGAATTGGTTCCTCATAAAATGTGTTCAGAATTGTACTTTTAATCTGATGTCAATCTCAAAAGTCTTCTATGGCCTTCAGCAATGGAGCCGTCTTTCTGTGTCACTGAAGACATGATGGGCCATATTTGAAAAAGCTTCCTTGGGTACATCTACACTGTATATCCAACTCAGCTTTCGGATGACAGCCTCTTCACCACTCTCCATTGAGCAAGACCTCGAAAGTGATATCACACGTCAGCGGACAGACGGTCACTCTGTACGCCTTTTGTCCTTCACGGCTTGCCATCTAGCCCAGCATCCTGAGCCAAATATCTCCACAATGGTACCTTTCTGGGCCGTCATGTCTGAATTCTACTTTGTCAGCCTCAGGTGAGGTGCGTCGTCATCAAAAAACGGGAACAAAGATTGATGGAAGGTTTCCATTGTCTTCTAAAATGTGTTGTCTCTTGGCAAAGTCAAGACAAAAGGAGAGACGAATTCTTTCTATAATGCAGCAACAGCTTCTCATTCAGCATGAGGTCTTCCTAGACAAGGAGGGTTTCATTCTGCTGGCATTTGGTCATGCGAGCCAAAGCAGCCAACTGGCTCCAGCTTCAGTATTTTGACACATCCATGAAATTTATCTTTACAATAGATTCAGTATTTTTGGTGGTGTAAAAAAAAAAAAGGAAAAAAGGAAAAATTAGCCCTTGACATTTTTAAAAAAAGGTTTTTTGTGTTGTTTTTTTTTTAAATTTCTAGTTTTCATGGCCGTAAGGAAATCTTGGCAATGAAGATGCAATTTGTGCCCCAAAGGCCCTAGCGACAAGCCGGCAAGCTAAAGCATCTCCAAAATCTTTTTTTTTTTTAATAAATCATTTTGTAACTAGTGTTTGAATTTGGGGATGCAAGTTGTGAATATTTAGGGTTAGTGATGCAAGATTTCTTCATCCGAACAGATTTAAAGGGGAGGTATATTAAAAATTTGGATCGAAAGGGATTTCTCCGAAAGCGAGTTGAAGAAAGGGGGTCATGTCCCAAACCTTGGGCAGAAGCCAGAACTTTAAAAAGGAGAGATTCAAATTCAAATCCCGCTCTCAGTGATGAAACTCATTGAATGACATAAGCTAATCACTTGCTATCCCAGACAACTTATTGTAAAGAGTTCTTGTGAAGTGGGAAGAATAGACACTCGGAAGCAATCCTGTACTACACAGAGGGAGGAAAATAGTAAAATAACAACAACAATAACAGTTTTAATAACTGAATATATTGTAAATTGCATTGACTGATTGATTGATTATGTGCTATCAAGTTGCTGTTGAGCGTAAGCAACCACAATAACTACCTCATATTTTCTGGGGAAATTTCTTAGTTTAAATGCTAAATCCAAACTTGGTTCTACAGATATGTCAAATCAAAAGTTGGGGGCGGGGGGGGGGAAATCAAATGTGGGATGAAGAACTCATCATTCAAGTTCTGAACTATTTGCAAAATGCCTGTCAATATTCAAGGTTTTTCTATTAGCTCCTGCTTTACGTCTCGCAGCGTTTTGGTCTTTCTTTATTTAACAAAATCAGGCTGAAAATTAAACACTTCTTTTTCCAACTTCTTGAATTACAGGTCTGGCCATTCTTGGCAGAATATATTTTGTTTGGTGACCTGTGCATCAGGATCTCCTTAAGTTCATATTTTCTTATAGTGACCACCGGTGCCTTTGGCTCTACATCATAGCCAGCAGATGCAGGAAAATCTACGAACTAGGGAATCTGGTCTTGTAAATTGCACTAAGAGAAGACCCAAGGGAACTCTAACCACATGCAACTGAGCTTCTGGCTTTGCTTTGGTTTCATTACAGTGGCTCGTGCAGTTTGCTTTCTTTGGGCTTAGCAGGTTGTGTGAACCCTGCTACTGTGCTTGCCAATCATAAGCTTTAACTGAGCCTCTTATATGAATTCAGCCAACATTTAGAAAGCTGTTGAAAACTTGATGATTGAAGCAGACATTTAGGAATAGGGGATGTGTGAATGACATACCCAGAAGGTATAGGGTGTTAGTATTATGAATTAATTGGAAAGGGTGTAAATTTTGCATACAGGTAGGTCACTATTAGTGTGAGTTTGAATAGTGTGATATTCAATTTAGTGCAATTTACAAATTGATACCAAGCCACATTTAATATGACCCAAAATTTAGTTAATGCGAGGCTAGTGCATGCACCATTGACGCTACTGCATGTGTTGTTGCCATTGAAGTTTTAGATGTTAATTGTCATGTGTGCAAAGTAGGGAAAAGGAAGAATCTGCTCAAGGAAAGCTCAAAAAGGAAGAGGAAAAACTAAAGCTGAAAGCAGGAGATAGCAAGTAGGCTTCAGATAAGAGTTTATCCTTTGTTCATTTGATTGATTGGTTTTAAATATCTATGAGATCTATCTAGAAGATAAAAAGGCAGATCATAATCCACTGGAAAGCAATAAAAAAACACTAAACCCACATAAAAATAACTGAAGGATGATCTATTTGTAATCTTACCACCACTTCCTGCTTAACATATCATTTCTGAGCAGTCTGCAAGGGCAGACCTTGGTAAGGTAGCTTTAGGAATAATATTTAGAATATTTTTATTTTTATTTTGCTACCACTCTGTGACTGTGTAAACTTATAAATTTAAGTTATAACTATGTTCTGATAATCATCTACTCTTCTATTTCATTAATAGGCATATTAATGAATAACATCTTCGAATCTCACTGTTTGAGGAAGTTGCATAACATTCTCAGAGACTCTTCCCATCCTGTTTCCAATCTTTTTGGACTGTTGCCTTCTGGCAGAAGATACAGAACAATTAAAATCCAGACCATACATTTTCTGAATAGTTTTTATCCCAGAGCTATAATTGCACTCAATAATGAACTAAAGGGCCACCATCAGTGAGCTGTTGGACAGCATTATTTGGTCTGTTCTGTGGATGTTTGGGTGGTTTAGGGGTGGGGAATTTGTGGTGGGTGGGGCTGTGTTTGGAGATTGTTATGTGTGTTGGACTTGGTGAATTTCATTGTATGGGTATACTGTGTATATACGTACAATGACAATAAAGTTATTATTATTGTTGTTGTTGTTGTTGTTGTTGTTATATAACAATCCATGTTTACATTTTTTAATTGCCTATGTCCATAGAGCTGGAACCAATTACCCTATGCTCCATAGAAATACCACACTGAATAGTGAGAATTTGAATAATGCTACCATTTTGTGGGGTTCATTATCATCTGTAAACAAGACCTGCTTGTACATTCTACTGTTATTTTTTGTTACGTGTTTCACCACACTTGTAAGCCATTTAGTTTCCAACAAGCAGTAACAAACCATAACTTAATGGTGTCCCCGTTCATGAACCCTCCTGCACTGTAACCCAATGGGGAAGTCAATGGCTCCCAATGGAGGATAAAAACTTCTTGCTGATCCAAGTTGCCACTTGGAGTTTTTAATTCAGAGATTTGGAAGGCAGTGGAAACAAGGCAAAAAGTCTTCCTTCCTCAAAGGAAAGCCAAAGGCAAGAAACATACCTGCAGATACAGACTCCTGCTGCAGCAACTCTCTATGGGTTGTTCAATTTTGGCTTCCTCCAACAAGTTGCCTCTTCTTGCTGAATCAGAGGCACGACTGTTGTCCTACACTTAATCGCAGTCACAGTTTCTGCCTTCCTGTCCTCGCTTTTCACTTGCTGTCCTCAAGTTTCTCTGGTGAGGTCCCGAGTGTCAGATTATGTTCCTTGCCAAAGATTGTAGCTTCCAAGAATGGAACAATGAGATGTGATTGTAGCTGTTTGCTTCCTGCAAATTGATTGTTTATAAATGCACAAGCTATTATTAATTTCTTTCAGAATTTCAGAATTATGTCGAACCAATTATGTCACAATAAGATAATAGATAAAATTGTTAACCGTGAAACATTTACAATCCAGGAAAATGTCTGAGTGAATTGGCATGGTTCTGCTTGGTGACAAAAAGGACACCAAGATCACTACCTTGAAGGCATTTCTTAGCCAGGGCAGGTTAGATGTCTTCTATTCAGACACTAGCTGGATTTGAACTATTTAGCTTCAGAGAGAAGAATGAATTATTAGCAGTGGTGGGTTTCAAAAATTTTTACTGTGGGTGTGGCTTGGTGGGTGTGACAGGGGAAGGTAACTGCAAAATCCCCATTTCCCCCCGATCAGCTAGGACTTGGGAGGCAGAGAATAGACGGGGGCAGGGCCAGTCAGAATTTTTACTACCAGTTCTCCGAACTACTTGAAATTTCCGCTACTGGTTCTCCAGAACTGGTCAGAACCTGCTGAAACCCACCTCTGATTATTAGTCGAATAGTACAATTTTCACATGTATTCAGAAGCAGGTGCTGAAAGAGGCATGGAAGGAATGTTACCCTTTTATTAATCCTGATTAAGACAAGATTGTAAATTAGATAAAGCTGTAGGTATAGGAATAATAAGGAGTTTGCTTGACATCTGGGAGGGCCTGCAGAATGGATATCTGATGGCACTAGGAGAAAGAACAGCGGAGGTTCTTACAAACATCGAAAGAAGCCACAAGGTCTATGGGAAGGAGGACAATAAGGGATTTACAAATTAAAATATCCAAACCAAAGTTTGTTAGACTCCAAACACATGCTAGCATTCATTTAAGATTATCCAAGTTTTCCTTTTAAATCTATGAGTGACTACTCTGACTTGTGAGACCTACAAACTCAAGCACAGATTTGAGTCTCATGTGTTTCTGGCTTTTATTTACTGAGGCAGATTATAAACAGTTGTCAAATGATAAATGCTCTTGCATGATATCTGCTCTCCAGAACCAGCTATCCTTGACCTCAAATGCTGTTCCACATCAGTCATCAAGCAGAGTGAAAAGTAAACGTCAAAAGCAAAAACGAAAAAGTTCAGCCTTGTCTTTCAGCTATATTGGGCTTCATTCCTCATAATCCCTCACTGGCATGACTGCCTGCAAAAAGACAAAGGGAGCAAGTGGTAAAGCAGGGGTCACAACATCATGATGCAAATTCTGCCCCTTTTCTATTTGCATAAAAAAGAGTCCCTGCGGATTTTACTCAGCTAGTTGTTGTAGTGCTCATCTCCGTTTCTTTAAGCCACTGAGCCAGCATTGTCTGAAGAGGTTTCTGCAGTCATGTTGCCAGAATGGTGGCGCAGTGGTTAGAATGCAGTACTGCAGGCTTCTTCTGTTGACTGCTGGCTACCAGCAGTTTGGCAGTTCACTTCTCACCGGCTCAAGGTTAACTCAGACTTCCATCCTTCCGAGGTGGGTAAAATGAGAATCCAGATTGTTGGGGACAATATGCTGACTCTGTAAACCACTAAGAGAGGGCTGTAAAGCACTGTGAAGTGGTATATAAATCTAAATCATGGGTGTCAAACTCAATCGCATCATGTGACGTATCATGATGTATCATGGCGTTTTTTGTCTTTGTGGAGCCAGGGTAGACATGACCTGCGCATGACGCATCCAGCCCATGGTCTGCTAGTTTGACACTCCTGGTCTAAGTGCTACTGTTATTGCTATGACATCACTCTACAGCATAAAGTATATGGAGAAACATGGAACACTGTTATCTTCCCACCGAAGTGGTACCTATTTATCTACCTGAATTTACATGTTTTCAAACTGTAATTTGGCAGGAGCTGAGGCAACTGACAGGAACTCACTCCATCACACAGTGGTGGGACTTGAACTGCCAGAGTATAGACCTTCTCTGTGCCTCTTTGTATTTGCATATATCATGTCATAATTCAAGTGAGAGACAGCAGACCGTAGATCATGATGTCATGACACACTTTTGTTATTAGGTGTCATTGTAACCCATGCTAACTAGCTAACTTGTCTGGCATACCTGGAGAGCACAAGATTGAGGAAGTCTAGATTAAGTGCCTTGCATCCATAGAAACATACAGAATTTAGACAACTCCCATACTTTGAACTGCTTTCTGCGGTATTCTAAGGCAAGATGGAGTGCCTGAATTTTGGATTTTTCTAAAACCTTGTAGGCATTTGGATGGACACTAAAATGACTTTTGATATGTCTGCAAAAAATTATCACTTTAGTCCATACATGGAAAATGCAAGGGCAATGAATGCAAAGGGGAGAAATGAATGACTGTGAGGTTGACATCTAATGATGAACAATGGTTTGTAAAAAAAACTCTCCGACGCCAGTGCTTTCAGGAATTTGAATCATAGATAATAATTTGTTCTTTCTGAGTTTTTTCTCATCCAAATATTTAAAAAGCTCTGGTGGAACAAATACAGAAAGTGACTGTTTGTGGCTAACATCCCAATTCTCTATCTTTTCAGTATAAGAATTTATTTTTCCAACCATTTTTAATGTCAGCTTCTCAATTCTTTTCCTAAAATCTTTTTCTATTTAAACCCATTTATCCATATGTGAAATTTTCCTGTAAAATAGCTTTCTCCCAACTAGATGCCATGCTGATGGGCAGACTTTCAGATCTCCAAATTCTCAATAACAGCCATGCTGGCTGAGGAATTTTAGAAGACACAGTCTCTGTATCTGGAGAATTATTTTAATCTGCAGATATTTGTTGTGGAACTTGTTTACTGTTGCTGAAGTTTGCTCATATTTCTTGGATCTTCTTATCTTTTACTTACATTTGCCACAATACCTTCCCTGGACTTTTTAATTCTATAGGCAAGACATTAACTTAAATGAAGTTCTGTCTCCCCTTTTCCATTAATCCAGACTAGGACAGCAGGTCTGATGGAGAATAAAGTAGGTCCTTATGAAAAACATGGAGCAGAGGTTTTATGGGATCACAAGGTGATAAGTTTAAAGCCCACTATCTTGGCTAGATGTTGGCTCTGAGTGATCAACCTTCAACTTGATAGAGTCCATCATTAAGGCCTTTCTAGGTAGTCTGTCATCCAACCCCTACTTCAGCAGCAAAATAATGCTATTTTTGACTTGGTCAAATGTGGGGGAAGTCATGGCTTAGGTATAGACAATACATACATACGGTACATAAATGATCCTCATCAAGGGTGGGTTCCACTTACCTTTACTACTGGTTCGCAGCGGGAACATGCACACTTCTACACATGCACAGAAGCTTCTGCGCATGTGCATATCACCAATGATGACATCATGGCGGGTGGGCGGAGCCTCCCACCAGTTTTACTACCAGTTCTATAGAACCAGACAGAACCGGGAACAACTCACCACTGATCCTCATAGTTTATGTAAGGGAAAGTTAACATTAAGTTCTCCAAAATATGTCTCCAAGTTTTGTACATAGTTTGTCTTTCTTTCTTGATAATATACTTCCTATTCCTGTTGTAGTTTAGTTTTCATTTACGGTACTTAACTTTTTCCATTTCCAAATCAGTCTATTGAGCAACCCAGGTGTATACAAATAACATTTCATTCACTGCACAAAGAATCATAGGAAGGAAATATAAGTCTCTCACATCTCACTTTGCATCCCAAAATCACATTTACATCTTGTAACATATTCTTCATTTCTGTATATTTATTTACTTACTTATTTATTTATTTATCATATATCTCACACGAGTATGACCCTGGGTAATGTCCAACAATCATCAGGAAGCTCCTGTCCTGTATAATATGTAGTTTTCATAGGTGCTTTCCACTAAATAATAGAGAGGATGCACAAGCCTTTTTAATTTATTATTCTAACTTTGGAATAGTTCTTCTATGTAAGCCATCCTTGCAACAAACTGTTTAAGCTTTATCCCTTAGATACAAGCTTTCTCCCTACAGAAGGACCAGCTGTATCAATAATCTGTCAACCTTCCTACTATGAAAGTTAGTAGCATTTTTAAAGTCTCTGAAGCAAACCAGTGGGATACCTAATTCTCAGAATTTTGGCAACTTCTGAAAATAGTCTACTATTTCTCAAAATTCCAGCTAATTCTGTAAAACTTTTACAACCATGAGTGACTTTGCCGTGATGGTCTGTAGGATTATTACCAGCAGGAAGCTGAAGATGTTTGAATCTTGCATCAGATTTGACAAGTTGAGTCAGGTTGTTTTTGAATCAATGCATGTTGAGTCAGACTGTTTTCCAAATTGCTGTTTGAACCATATCCTAATAAATAGTCGAGGAAGCAATCTTCCAACAAAATTTGGGATAGAATTTAAATATGTCATTTCCTCATACAACTCATCTGAAAAAGCAGAGCTTGAAATCTGTCTTCAAAAGCACCATTTATAGAATGAGCCAGTTAAAATCTAATAGAGCTTAATTATGAGCAAAACCACTACCAACTTTTTATTTTGTTTTATATTTGCTTCATAGACATACCGTAGATTGAATAAGACACATTTTAAATGGAGATAATAATATAGATTACGTAAAATAGATTTAAAATTTAAAAAAGAAATATGTCTGTTTGTCTACATATGTATATAGATTTATTTTTCTTCCTTTCATTTGCAGCAAGTACAAGGTCTGCTTTTTAAAAAATCATCTACCTATACATAGAAATGTCTGTGAAAATATATATATGCGACGGGGGGATGTATCAAAGTAGATTAGCTAGAGCTTTGGATGAAAGGCATTATCTTTCAATTGCAATTGTGATAGCACAGAATTTTGAATTTTTTTTTGTAATGATTATACAGTCCAAGAAAGGAGATGGATTCCAAGCATTTGTACAGGGGAAGTTCAACATACATACAAAATGGTCTCAACCTCTGTATCCAAATCCATCCAAATCCAAATCCATGCATTCTTCAAAAGGGATGCTGTGAAGTCTCCTCTCCATTATCTTTAAATGGTAAATTTCACCAGGGTCAATGTCCTTCTAGGTGAGGCAGAGAAAGTATTGTGGAGATATTAGGGGCATCAATAAAAGCAATATAATAGGTTTGACTCTAACATTTGTAGGTCTGACTCAAATATTCTTTGTCTTATTAAAAATTTAGTTTTTTAAAAAATATCAATTATTTAAACTAAATTAAGTATACGTACCACTGTGTATTAAATGAACATATGGTTAATGTTTGACTAGTCAAGGAATGTAGAATATTTGCCATTCAAATTCTCATAGGGTAATTTTAAAGTGACTGATCTGGAATTAGAATCGGATGCAACTAAATTGAAGGGGGAAAAATACCCTGGTATTAAATTTGCCAAACTTCAGAAGATAAATTCAAGTTAAGAGGAAAATATTTGTTCTTCAATGACATAATGATAATTATGATGATAATAATGCACAGAAACGTTTTAAACTAGATCTCTCTTATCTGACTGTCTGTGGTCAAAATCCTGTTTGATGGGAGTCCTACATGAATGTCCCATTTCAGCTGCCAACTGGGAAGAATTCTGGAAGAGCTATGATGGAAGCATCCGTAAAAAAAAAGGCAACAGCACTTTACAAAACAGTTCATTTAGGAAACTGTCACATGACCCATTTCCTTGACTTTAAGCTAGCAATAAAACTGGCTGAGCTAACCGGCCCTAATGAGGGAAAGAAAAGAGAAAGAGAAAGCAGCAGCTCCTTTACTTCCCTCCATCTAATTATAAATATCATTGTCAAGTGACTCCAGGATCAGTTGAATCCTAATTGACCTCCAACACTCTACAGTGAAAAGATAGTCAGAACTGCCAAACTAAATATAAGAGAGATAAATAAACTGTAATTAGCAACTTAACTCCTAGTTCTCCAATGCGTTTTCTTTTTTCCAAGCATAACTTGTAATTATGACGTCTCGTCTGAAAGTTATTTTTTCAGGCAGATTGCATAAACAAGTTTTCCTGCTTCTATAAAATGAGCTGCCAAGCACAGGTTGTCATTCACACCTAAGCTGTAGAACTGGGAACGCTCAGGCAGGTGGGAGCCATTCTTTAGTGTGTCAGCTCTCCCAGGTAAACCAGACAGGAAAGAAGACTTAGATGCACTCATTCTACATTATTCTAAGGCTGCATTAGCAGAATCATGCAAGTCTGAAAGTACAAATTTCTTACCTGCCACTTTTAACGGCCTGATCAACAAAGGTGGGTCTTTCCTGAGGTTTTTTTTATATGACACAAAAGCACCTGCCTCTCTTGTCTGATTGTTTTCTAGCAAACATCTCTTCTTCTCTTTCCTCAAGGCCACTCATGCATCCCATTCCATCAGTGAATTCTTCAGGGTCACAGTTTTACCTAACACTTCCATTAGCTCCTTTGAGATTTTTGGACAAAGGAAAAAAAATTAAAACGTGCACTGAATGATGTTCCCTATAATCTTGTTGTTTTTTAAAAAAATTTCCATTTAAAATTGTATTTCCATTTAAAACTCACTTTTCTTTTAAAAACAGCTATCTAAATTAAGCAACTCCTGCAACATTTTGGAACTTTACTGTCCCCTTGCCACCAGAAACCCCTTGCCCAACCTTTGTTAAGCCAGATACCTTGCAGATATGTTGCATTAAAAGAGCCATTGTTCCTGTCCTACTCGTGACTACTGAGAAGAAAATCCCCCCCCCTTTTTTTTTAAATAAGGCGGTAAGAGGTTTCACTCTAAAGGTATCCTTGTAGGCAGTACAAAGGGAGATTTATGGTTGTGTAAGCAAGCAAAGGATTAGTATAAAATAACTATGTGTGTACCGTTTGCCACACATACCATGGCACATTGGAAGTATGTGCTATTTTTCATTTAATGCACCTGAACATTGGACTGTCTGTACATTTATTTAATTCTATAATGGTGTGTAATCCTGATGTTGGAAATTTGGGTTATGTTATCCATTAATTCAACAAGGGCATCCTTTTCTTCTTGACACCCCCCCCCCAAAAAACCTTCTCGCCTATTTGATAATGCTGTGCAAATTGGTAGATGCATTTAATTTTATGACGGAATGAAGAATTATATACATTTGAGTATGGGGTGTGCGTGTTGGACATCATCTTAACCAGTTCAAATGAGAAAATCTATCCAGTATTTATAAGGAAAAATAGTTAATCTGACCGTGATTAGCAGGTTTAATGGGAGGCAAAAATATCACAATTCTATGCAGCTGAACTGATCAATGATATCAGCTAAATAATAATATATGTGATGTAGTTCTTCACAGACTGGGAAATCTTCAAAGTCCCAGATGAGGAAAATAAAAGAGACCTTGTTTGATTTTAAAACAGAATCTGACTTCTTATGAAAGAAAACACAGGTATGACTTTTCTTACCACCACTTTAAAAACATATCCACAGCTCTCACATGAATTCCCAAACAAGTTCAACATTGTATTGTGATTTTTCTTGATTTAATTATGTATGAGACAGATAAAAATTTTTTTCCCCGCTTAGACTTTAAAACATAAAGTCCAAAAGAAACATCACCTGAATTCTTCCATCTGAGTGCAGATTGTTTTTCCTGATTTTGGCTAAAGTGAATACAGAATTGAGTGCATGTCAGGCTGAAAAAAATAATACAGACATGAAATCAAGCCACACTGCTTCAAAGAGAAGATATATATATAATTGGCTAATATTTGTCATTCCATTGTTCCAAATACACTTTCTCGGTGAGCCATGTCCAACTCAGATTGGCACCCCAGCTTTTCATTACTAAAGAAGACTTTTCTTTTTCGTAACTTCAGACGGGAGGATTAGATCTTCGCATCAGAAAAGAGGAATCAAAGAATTGCCGAAAGCTCAAAAGATAATATTTATGGGCCAGTGAGATTACTTCTTTTATTTTATTTTATTTTTTATTTTTTGCTGTTAGACACTGTGATGTTTTAAGCATATACCTAGTGCTTTCTTACACATGCTGAGTAACCAGGCTAATTAAAAAGCCCATACAGCTCTTGTTAAAATCTGTTCAAATTTTTGGAGCACCTGTTATAACAGAATGCCCACAGACGTGATAGTTTGGAGCCGAGACACCTGCTACCTTATGTCTCACAGTATGTTCAGTTTTAGACTGATAGCTGGGAGGGGGGGGGCTCACTTTTTGACATTTAACAATCTCCTGAAATGATAAGAAATTAATAAGAAAACTTGAAACATTTAACTCTTCTGTGATCACTTCCCTTGGTTACACCTCTGCTCCTGTGACAGGAGCACAAAAGATTTGGGGGAAACATTTACGTGAGAAGAGGAACATGGTTGTGGCATAATTTTTAGAAGGCAGGAATCTTCATACCACCTTTACTTTGCTGTGTAGTAGACACAGTGCAGATGGTTTATTTTATCTAAAAGGAGAAATGTCTGTCGTTTTCAGACTAAAATTTTCCTATCTTAGATTTTTAAACTATTCCATCTACTCACAAAATTTGTATTGACACAAATGCACTAAATTGTTGTTAAGTGTTTTATGTCACCACTTACTTATCCCTAGGCAGTTTACAGTGGAACATCATGTTATGGTTTCTTTCTTCACCCAACCTCAAACAATAAGTCTTCACAGCCTACGTAATATCAGGACCAAATGGAGATAAGATTATGCAAAATGATATTGTAAATGGTTGGTCAAAAGTGTCCCCTCTTTTGAATAAATCATATTCCCATATAAACATACCTTAGGTCACAAAGCTTAGACTGGATAAATTTACCACCAAACCACCACACAATAGGCAGAAGTAATGAACATGAGAGAACACAGAGTTTTCTCTAATATGCTTATGCCAGATTTATGAAAATGAAATTTGATCTGATGATCCAAACTATTGCTTCTCATTCCTTTCGCCAAAAACATCAACAATTCAAGTAGCTTTTGAAGGTCGGTTTAGAGAACTGGAGATTGCTGGGATTTGGTAGGAAAAAGTGAATTCCCCAGATGGACTAGGATTTATGCTAAGAAGTCATCGTTGCCTTAGGAATATAACAGCTCACTTCCAGTATTTGTAGCTTCACGTAGCATGAATTCATTCTGCAAAACAGTGATTCTAGGATGTGCACATTCATGTTGTCAGCATATTTTCATTCAGAACCAGCTTGGAGAAAATTCATCTCTGATTTCCACTTGCTGGTGAACAAATGGCAATGGCTGTTCCAGTGAAATTTTGATTTTGATTTTTTTTTATTTTTTTTGACTTGGATGCAATGGACTTCACATGCAATGAACCAAATTTATTAGGATTTACATAATTTGTGAAGGTGTGATGGCATACATTTTGAATCACTGGACCTGGAAATAACATGTTCACATGTTATTTCTTTCCCTTCACATGTTAGTTCTTTAATATGAAGTTTCATTGCATGTTAATGAATGATCCTGGAGGCTATTGGTTATCATTAGCATCAAAATCATCATGCCACTGAGTACCAGACACTGGTATTCCTTCATGTTTTGCTTTCAGTTTTCTAATTGCTTTTGAGTGACCACCCTGGAGTAGAATGTCAGACTATCTAGATCAGGGGTGTCTAACTGGATTTCACCGAAGGCCACATCAGGGTTGTGTTCGACCTTGGGGGCCCAGGGTGGGTGTGACCAGGGTGGGCATGGCCAGCTTGATGTCACTCGTGTCGGGGGCACCTGTGGAGGCCCACGTTTTCTGCCAGAGAAAATGGGCTCCCGAGCTCCATTTTCAGCTGCGACAGCCTCCTGCGACCTTCTGCCAGCAAAACTGGAGCTTGGGAGGGCCGTGTGAGGCCCTTCTGAGCTTCCTTTTTGCTGGCAGAGGCACCGTGGGCCAGTCCTTTGCTGTTTCCAGGGCAGCCCCGCAGGCCAGATCTAAGCATCCCAGGGGCCGGATCTGGCCCCCGGGCCTTGAGTTTGACACCCTTGATTTAAATCTTCAGACTGACCCAACTAGGCACTTCTTGTGTTTCAAGTAACTGCCCATGATACTTTTCAATCTAATTACTCTATATTATCTTTGGCATTCTCATTTCCTTTTATTGCATCAGATACATATCCCATATATTCAAAACATTAACCAGAATTCAAAGGGATTATCCTAAGCAGTCCTACTGCTCGAGACTCTAGAACTGTGATGGCGAATCTATGGCACGCATGCCAGAGGTGGCACACAGCGCCCTCTCTGCTGGCACATGCACCGTCGCCCCAGGTCACCTCTCCGTGACATTTCTTTCGTGACCTTCTGTTTTCCTGCAAATGACAAAACAGAAGCTCACAAAAGAAAAAGATCTTACCTCTTCCCACACTGCCGGTGTTGGGATCCCCCACCTCCCGCCAGCTAGCTGGTCTTCAGGTCTCTGCGGCATGTGCGTGGATGTCCACACATGCGCACATCCACGCATGCGCTCGTGCATGTCCACACATGCGTGCATTTGCATGTGCACCTTTCCGTTTGGGAATGTGCACTTACGCAGTTTGGGCACTCAATGTCTAAAAGGTTCACCAACACTGCTCTAGAATTTTCTTCATGGCTAGAAATCCTTTAATTTGTCTAGGAAATTATATTTGAAGTTGAGGGACTTCCAAATATAGTTGGATATAGCATAATGGGGAGGGGTTGTCTTCTGATCAAAACCAGGTAAAAAATATTTGGATGTGTATTAAAGTCATTCTTTGGAACCTCTTTACATTCTCTAAATTGACGGCCACAGGTAAGTTCAAAGGTATCTTAGCTTTCTCATTGTCTGTACAATTTGTTCTGTATGTTAAAAGAAGCCTGCTATGAAGGGACCTTGGTGCTCTGTGAGCAAAATTGTTTTTCTGCAGATGTTTCATTACTCAAGCTAAAAAACATCATCAGTATTAATCAGCCTACTATACAGAATAGAATAGAATAGAATTCTTTATTGGCCAAGTGTGATTGGACACACAAGGAATTTGTCTTGGTGCATATGCTCTTGGTGTACATAAAAGAAAAGATACATTCATCAAGAATCATAAGGTACAACACTTAATGATAGTTATAGGGAAACAGTCAATATAAATCTTAAGGATACCAGCAACAAGGTATATAAGCACAATGCTAATGTCCAAATAAAACTGAACAGCTTGAAGATGATTTGAAAGGAAAAAAGCAATTTTGGGGTTTTTTGGTCATGTTTGTGGCACCTGACTTGACTTTGACTAGGATTGCTAATCACACAAACCAAGAAACTGCATTGAAGCTTAGCATGATGTATGCATGCAAGCTTGGTATATTACCACCTTTTCCCTTCTTTTTGACCTCTTGAGAACAATATGCTTTAGGGACTAATACAATCAGAACAGATACAAGACCATAATTCTAAAGATTAAGTGTTAGTGAGCACCTTATCCCTTTCTGATCAAGCTTCATGTTCCAGATCAGCTTTATTGATGTCGCCAGATGTGCTGGGACTTTTAATCATACGGATGGAAATTCTTTGAGTAGTAATCAAGACACGTCTAAGAGGAAAAGCTGGAAGGAGAATTTAAGCCAATTTTACAGAGCATGTGAGAATGTTGATAATACACTTTTAAGGAATTACTCTTGAAAGCAATCTTGTTTCCCAGGCAATTTATCTAAGGGATTATGGAATAGAGGTTTCTATCTTTAGTATCTGAGTGGTGAGCTGTAAATAGTGCTCTGAGGAGGAGGCTTGGAATCAAACATCAAGGACAAAAAGTGTTGGAGTGGCCTTTTGGTGACCAGGATTCAGAGCACTAATAAGCCACGATGCCAAACTGATGCAAGGAGGGATACCTTACCTACTGTACATTCCACCATGCTGCTGCCGCTGTTGTTGTTGTTGTTGTTTTTTAGACTACAAAACTGCAACACAACTGAAAACTGGAAATGTTGATGTTTTCAGCACAGCTTATCATCACTGGAAGTGTCTAAAGTTTAAACTGAAAAACTTAATTGGTTTCACATATAAAAAGTTATTGCAAGTTCCAGGAAGTGTTAGTTGTGGGAATAGAGCTAGACAGAGCTTTGGTAGTAATCTGCTTTTGAGGCAAATCTCAACAAGCAAGCAGGTGATAAGCCTTTGCTAATGCCATGGGGACAAAATGCTGCAGCTACAGATTACTGTTGATAAACAGATTTTGGAATTAATTAGTTGTGCATAATTATCCCAAGTCTCAAATCTTACTAACCAAATACAAATGATATGCATTTGTTGATACATCCCATAGCTACTCACAGAAATTGTTTTTTTCTCAGCCGAGGTGACATTTCAAATGGAAACTTGCACATTTTCATGTTTGAACCATTTGGCTCCACCACTTTCACATCCAGATAGCGAGGATTGTAGTTCAGCAATACAGAACATGTTTTCCAATGGTGGGTTTCTAATTTTTTTACTATCGGTTCTGTGGGCGTGGCTTGGTGGGCGTGGCATGGCATGGCTTGGTGGGTGGGTGTGGCTTGGTGGGCATGGCAGGGGAAGGATACTGTAAAATCTCCATTCCCTCCCCAATCCAGGGGAAGGTTAGTGCAAAATCTCCATTTCCTCCCAATCAGCTGAGACTTGGGAGGTAGAGAATAGATGGGGGTGGGGCCAGTCAGAATTTTTACTACCGGTTCTCCAAACTACTCAAAATTTCCGCTACCGGTTCTCCAGAACTGGTCAGAACCTACTGAAACCCATCTGTGGTGCTTTCCATGCAGAAGATCCCAGCGAACGGAGTCGGCATCCTCAAACTGAATTGACAGTCTGGACTCTGAAGGATTCCTGGAGGATTCTGCAGAGCCCAGGTATGGGAACTCTGTGACCTCATGGCCCCCTGAGTCTATGGATTTTGGTGCAACTCTATATACCTTCCTGATGTAGCAATCACTGCTGATTTTTTTTTTAAAGCCTAGTTTTGAAAAAGCAAAATCATAGAGATCATTTCAGTCCCTGGCACTTTTTTCTTCTGTACCCACAGACTCTTTTGCCCCTGGGCCTTGCAAAGAGTAGAACTTTTCAAGAAATATGCTGCTTCTTAAAAACAAACAAACTATGGGCCACTACATTCCCCTAGAAACTCTGCACTCAGTTGTAGCTGCAATGTTTCGCAAGCAAATGACAGGAAATCAGAAGTGGAGAAAACTAATTTAATTTCAGAATACCTCTATATTTGCGCTTAGGAAAGCCCAAGCAACTGGTCATAGGTAGAAAACACCCCCAAATCCGTGATACATTAAGCAACTTCAGAGGTAGCTGCTTTAAACTTCACCTATACCATTCCTTTCCTCTTTTATAGGAAGTAGAGGAATTTGGTGGTGGAGGGTTTTTTTTTTATGACAGGTGACATTCAGTAGGAGAGGAAAAGAAGCTGGACGAATGCACAAATCACTTTCCTGCATTAAAACAGTCTAGAGAATCATGAAGACAATTTTTGGATAGCTTTACATTTGGCAGTACCATACTGCAAGTCTAATAAACGCTTACCTTGAAAATTAATAATGTTGATGATGCTAACACATTCCTATAAGTTGTGCGTGTGTATATACATGCAAAGATTCCTTGCAACTACCTGAACTACAGTATTCCCTGCAATTTTCTTGGCAAAGTTTTGGAAGTGGTTCGCAATTGCCTCCTGCCTAGAATTTAGAGAAAGTGATTGGCCCAAGGTCACCCAGCTAGCTTTGTGGCCAAGGCAGGACTAGAACTCACCATCTCCCAGTTTCTAGCCTGGTGACTTAAGCACTATACCAAACTGGCTCTTCAAATCTTGTATCACCTGCTTATAATACAAGTAATCCTCAGTGTATGACCATAATTGGGACCGGAACTTCCACCATTATGCAATGTGGTCATTAATTAAATCATGCCTGATTTTTGGTTCGTTGTCAAGAACCTGAAATTTGATCCCATATTCACAGGATGCTGCAACAGTCATAAGTGCAAGGGCCATTTGTGAGACACATTTTTAGCGCCATTGTAATTTTGAACAATCATTAAATGAACAGACATAAGTTGAGGACTACCTATATAAACTTTGTATACACATTTTCACATTTAAACGATATTGCTCTTCTGCTTAGCAGGGCTAACTCCCTGGGTTGTATCTGACAAAAATTGCTTTTTCATGGGCCAAGTCAATACATTAAACACTGGAAATTCTGGATCTTTCCTTAACCCAGTTGTGCATTGTGGGGCAAGAACATATAGCAGAGGCAATCAAGCAACAACTCAAAGATCTGATGTCCCTTCCTAAAGGGGCATTCCTGCATTTGCTGCATCAGATGAGGAGAGCATGTCTTTCTCCTTCTGCACTTTTTACAAATGCACAATTAAGAGCATTTTAACAAACTGCATCACTGTTTGGTTTGGTGGTAGCACTGCCTCAGATAGAAAGTCCATACAGAGAGTGGTAAGGACAACTGAGAAGATTATAGGAAGCTTGCTTCCCATTATTCAGGCTACTGCTTATAAATGCTACGTGCTTAGAGCTCAAAGCATTGTTAGAGAACCCACACACCCACTTCACGGTCTGTTTCTATTGCTCCCCTCTTGGAGGACGTTTCAAAGTATTTCTAACTACCAGATTCTGTAACAGCTTTGTTCCCTATTTCATCCGTCTGGTAAACTCACAAGATTCATTTTTCTCGCCATGTACATGTATACATCCGAACCAGACTGTGTTGTTTCTTCATGTCATATATGTGAGAATGTGGCTATATGCATAATATTTATTTATTTGTCATATTTATGTAGTGTATATTGGAAGTGTTGACCTTTTGAGAGATGTATGCAACAAAATTTCATTTTAATGTATGCTGATTAGTGTACATTTAAAGTGGCAATAAAGTTATTCTAAGTCTTAAGGCATATTTCTAAGTAATCTTTGTACCCCTTATAGACAAGTCACATATCTGAATCAAATTATTGTCACCGAACTGACGAGAGCCTTAATTTTGGTCCAGTTCAATGTGCTTCTATCAGCAATTTTATTGTGATTGCTATTTAAATCCAGACTTTGAGTGAAGGAAACACCAAAATTACCAAACATGTTTTATTATACTGTCCATTTTTTGGTGACACCTAATAAAATATGGCCACTCTATTCATTTTTATTTAAAAGTTTTATTTTCACATTAAAATGATTCAATTTCCTTAATGGTGGCCTGGTTTTGTCATATAATATGTAAGGTGTACAGCAGTTTGATTGATCTGTTTATCTAATTGGTTAATCCATGGCAGTTTTATGTATGTAAGGGACTCATGATTGACTTCAATACAGATTCTTTTTCTTCTAAACTTTATATTACATTACATCCCCTCCTATGAAATTTTCTAATTTTCTAGTTTCACCATTCTCAGTGGCCAAAATGAAACTCCTGGAAGTGAGCATTTCTTTTTTCTTTTATTGACCTCCATGCTTCCTCAAAATTCTTCTTTCTAACAGGAACTTAACTAAAGTGAAGTTATACAATTTTCCACTGGTATCTTGTAAATGTGTCTAATGATAAAACCAATGTATAAAATAGGAAGAACACTAAGAGGAAATGAGTGCACCACTTCTAACTGGAATCATTGTCCTCTTCCACTGAGTGTGCAGCTTTGGGAGGTAAACACATGAAACAATGAGGGAGAATGTGAAATAATAGTTATATAAATCAAATTAACCCCATAGTGACCGATGGGATGATATATATCATAGCTAGTTTGCCCTCATATCTAAAACAGTATTGTTTTCACTTGACATATATGATGCCTTCATTTTTACTTTTCAGAATGTATTTTTATCCTTAATTAAATACCATGAGGTGTCATTTTACAGCTATTAGCTTCCATGGGCCTCTAGAGAATTCTTGGAGTCAGTGCTGAATCCTCCAAGCCAAAAATTAGAATTGGAATTTTAATTTCTGAACAGATCTCTTTGCTATGATTTCAAGTCAAAAGAGAAGAGTGTTAACTGTGCCAGTCAAAGATTTCTTCTACCATGTAGTGGAGCAAAAGACGTGTCTTTAAATCTTTTACAAAAGTTGGTTGTTCACATCTCATTCATAGTGAGATGAGTTTCAGTCCTCATCTACAGTAGCTCTTCTCCCCCTTCTAAAAAAAAATCTACCTTGTTAAGTATTTCTAGATGACTGACAAATAATGCATAAAATATTATTAAAATTTTAATATTTTTTTAAATGTATAAGACTATGCTATAAGCAAGGTGTCTCAAAATTGTTCACAACACCAACAAATAAACAGTCCCAATAATATCTTGATCTCCATTTCTTTTATAATAACAATCACCAAATTAAAAGGTGCAATATAAAGATTTCATCACCTAGAAATATTCACTTTCTCCAATCCATTCCAGTCCATCACCGAGTCTTTGTTTTGCTGAGAACTTTCAAACCAGTATTATTTTATGTACCTTATTTTCACATCATAAGGGCATTGCAGATGTACAGCTGCTTCTGAGTTTATTGCATGTAGAAAATGAGGTTTTGGGTCAATGCAAAGACTTCTGTGTTAATTTTGTCATCCACTGCTCCCTCAGATATAAGTTGAACTACACTTTTCGTAGACATAGCCATGCCTCAAAGTATGTAATAGAGTTATGTTCATGAGATCTAGCAATTTGCCAGATGCTAATATTTTTAAACTCATTTATAAGTATAGAGATAGTTAATGATATTTGTCAAGCTTCTTGGATAAACAGTTAGTTATTGAGAAAAAACTGCTTTGATTACTATTTCTAGCAACGAAAGTTATGTCAGTATTAGAACAAAGGCTGGCTTAATTAAGCATTAAGTTAAAGAAGTAGCTGCTTCAATCCTTATGGAGGAAAATTACTAGTTTCCTTACAATATCTATTCCTCTCTTTCTTAATGAACTCTTTGGGTATTCAGAAGTGTTATCCTTATTAATCTTTCAAGATTAGTTGGCATTTGACTGATGGGAGGGGGGAAATCCCTCATCTGCTATCTTGTGAAGTTATCCAGGTATTGCCCAAATATGCCTAAGCAGAGGAGCAGTGAAATGAAGTTGTTAGGTCCATTTCCGAATAGTTTTGCTTGCCATTCTACTCCACTAATGTCCTGCAAAATGCTATTTCAGCAAGGGCATTGTTATCTTGGACACAGACTATATATTAAAAGCAAACGCTTAAAGTGATTCTATGGTGCTTGTGCTGTAGAAAGCAATCCAGGGGTGAAATCCAGCAGGTTCTGACAGGTTCTGGAGAACTGGCAGCAGAAATTTTCAGTAGTTCGGAGAAACGGTAACAGAAATTTTGAGTAGTTCGGAGAACCAGCAAATACTACCTCTGGCTGGCCCCAGAATGGGGTGGGAATGGAGATTTTGCAATATCCTTTCCCCGGGAATGGGGAGGGAATGGGGATTTTGCAGTATCCTTCCCTTGCCATGCCCACCAAGCCACACCATGTCCACCAAGCCACGCTCACAGAACCAGTAGTAAAAAAAATTGTATTTCACCACTGAAATCTAAGGGGGTTCAGACAAATAGGTTAAATTGGATGACTTCCCACTCTTGGCAGCCTTCAAAGTGTGGGAATTCCAAGTCTCAAAGTTGTTGTATCATAGTTTTTTGCAATATGCTTCTGATACGGGTGACATGCATGGAGAGATCTTTGGAATAAGATCAAGATGTCATTTAAGTACACCACCATGTAATATTTCATTGATGAATCTAGAAGAAAAAAAAAACACAGCTTCACGGTTGACCAGACCAAAAGGCATCACTGTATACAGGCAGTCTTCAACGTATGACCACAATTGAGCCCAAAATTTCCATTGCTAAGCAAGACAGTTGTTATGTGAGCTTTGCCCCATCTTGCAAATCAATCTTGCTACAGTTGTTAAGTGAATCATTGCGGTTATTAAGTGAGTAAAATGGTTGTTAACTGAATCAGGCTTCCCCATTGTCAGAGGGTCACAAAAGATTATATTGCAACCATCATAAATTCATGCTAGTTGCCAAGCATCCTACTTTTGATCACATGATTATGGGGATCCTGCAATGGTTCTAGGTGTGAAAACAGTCATAAGTCACTTTTTCCAGTGCCGTTGTAACTTTAAGTGGTCACTAAATAATTGGTTGTAAGTCAAGGACTACCTGTATTTGAACTTGCGATATACTGTATTGAAGGCTGTCAAATATTAGTGTCCTTCTTTCAATCTGATTAGGTTGTAAGCCAGCAGTCTCCAATCTTCCCGACTTTGTGGACCAGCGGGGGGGGTGGGGGGAGAGGGGGTGGTTTCACACACACAGTGGGTGATTGCGCATGCGAAACTCCATTTACACAAGCGACAGGCATGTGCACCCATCGCTCACAAAAATGGAGCTGCATGGGCACGCTCATCCGATCACTGCTTCTATGATCCAGTTATGAATGGGCTGCAGCCCGGTAGTGGGCCATGGCCAGGGTTTGGAGACCCCTGTTGTAAGCACAGTATAATTTTATAAAGATGTGACCCTTTGTAGTCAGTTTGGTATATGGGTATCAAACTCGATCGTGTCACATGACATGTCGTATTGCATCACAATGTTTTTTGCCTTTGCGAAGCTGAAGTAGGGGTGGCTTGTGCGTGACGCATCCGCCTACGGGCAGCCAGTTTGATAGGCCTGTAGATCTGAGATAAATGGGAATGGATAATGTTTTCTGATCATCACTGTTCAAATCTTTGTGGCCATGAATGGTACATATGACCTTTCCCCTCAGAAGAGCTGCTTGAGCTTGAAACTCAACATTAAGAAAACTAAGATCATGGCATCTGGCCCTCTCAATTCCTGGAAAATAGATGGGGAAGAAATGGAAGTAGTGACAGATTTTATTTTCCTGGGCTCCAAGATCACCACAGATGGGGACTACAGCCAAGAAATTAAAAGACGCTTGCTCCTGGAGAGGAAAGCTATGGCAAATCTAGACAACATACTAAAAAGCAGAGACATCACCCTGCCAACAAAAGTGTGTATAGTCAAGGCTATGGTTTTTCCAGTTGCAATGTATGGCTGTGAAAGTTGGACCATAAGGAAAGCTGAGCGCCAAAGAATTGAGGCCTTTGAACTATGGTGCTGGAGAAGACTCCTGCTTGTCCCTCGGACTGCAAGGTGATCAAACCAGTCAGTCCTAGAGGAGATCCACCCTGACTGCTCTTTAGAAGACCAGATCCTGAAGATGAAACTCAAATACTTTGGCCACCTAATGAGAAGGAAGGACTCACTGGAGAAAAGCCTAATGCTGGGAAAGATGGAGGGCAAAAGAAGACGGGGATGACAGAGAATGAGATGGCTGGATGGAGTCACTGAAGCAGTAGGCGTGAGCTTAAATGGACTCCAGACGATGGCAGAGGACAGTAAGGCCTGAAGGAACGTTGTCCATGGGGTCACAATAGGTCAGACACGACTTCGCAACTAACAACAACAACATTTCATTGCTTGAGGCGTCACCAGGCATGATCTGGCTACATGTCTGGGGCCCCCACAGTAAAAGCACAGTTCCTGATCCCTTCTTCTTTGCTTCTCTCTTTATGAAAAGGATCTCTCGGTTGCTCCAATTTGCATGGATTCCCCCATACTGGATTCTGAGGAGGCCACTGGTAGGGATGGTATGGAAGAAGACAGCCTGTAGGTTCTTTTTCTTTTCCTATTCTTTCCCTGCCTTAACTGTTCCAGCAGAGCATTTAGTTATTATTATACAACACTGGTTCAGCTTTTCCAAGATATTTGGGGTGTCTTGTCTCATCACCTTATCTCTCAGATCTTCAGCCAGCCCTTCTCTGAACTGGTCAGTTGGGACTAAGTCATTCCATCCTACATCTCCAGCAAGTAATTTAAAATATATGTTATTCCCCCCTATCCCTACTTGAGTTTTCAGATCTTTTGATCTAGCAGCTATGTTGCAGGATTCCCAAAATATCCTCTGTGTATACGTATGAAGAACTTTTCATATATGTTCAGGGACTTGATCATTCCCCTTAATTAATAGCAATAGCACTTAAACTAATATACCACTTCACAGTGCTTTACAGCCCTCTCTAAGTGGTTTACAGAGTCAGCGTATTGCCCCCAACAATCTGGGTCCTCGTTTTACTGAGCTTGGAAGGATGAGTCAACCTTGAGCTGGTGAGAATTGAACTGCCAAACTGCTGGGAGCCAGCAGTCAACAGAAGTAGCCTGCAGTACTGCATTCTAACCGTTGTGACACCATGGCTCATGGTGTTGCCACTTAGCTGGAATTTCCTTCAGCAAACCTAACACAAAAATTCATTTTGGTGCCATCAGTGGGAAACTCCATCAGTGTCCACCATAAACTTTTCACATTGAACTGTTGATGTCCTGAATCGATCTTGGTGGCTTCCAAACTTCTCCAGCAAGCTGGAAAGGAATATAAGAGCATTGGTTCAGCCACAAGTTGTTTAAATGCCACTGCCACTTACATTTGTTTCCTAGAATTAGAAGGGCTAGGCCAGCAAAAGGGATGGATTTGAACCAGACATTGAAGCACAGTTCTATGTTTCCATCAAAATGAGTCCTGTCTTCAAGCATAGTAGCACATTTGACACACATCTGAGAACTGCAAAAATACAATGCAAGCATTCAAATTGAGCCACCCGCCACGACAATCTGGCTGTGACATCTGTTGTCCCATTGATGACTATCCTTGATTTGGTTAATCTGGCTGACTAGACAGCTATGTAAGAGTGTTCAGACAAGAGTGTATGTTCTTTGGTCAAGTGTATAATGCATTTTGGAGATCAGTTCTGTTTTCTGTGCTATTTAACAGCAA
Source organism: Arizona elegans (assembly GCA_022577455.1). NCBI lineage: Eukaryota > Metazoa > Chordata > Lepidosauria > Squamata > Colubridae > Arizona > Arizona elegans. Next base: position 127,544,992 of record JAKOOJ010000001.1, read on the forward strand.
TCTATGGGGTTTGTGATTGATAGTGTTCCAGAATTTGGAGTGCATTACCATCAATAGGCATGTGATAGGCATCTTGTTTTCATGAGCTAACAAGTATCTGGATTGCGTCTTCAACCATTTGCCTCCAGATGGTAATGTGTTGAATGAAAAGTTCATGTGTAGTCTTGAACTTTTTGGTATCGAAATAGCCAGAAAGGTGAACTGAAAATGTCAGATCTGACCATGGTTCGTACTTCAGTTGCATTCAGATTGGATTACTACCTTGCTTTCTAAGTTGAGCTACATTTGAAAAGTTAGAGTTGTTTGTTCTATTGATCTAGAATGCAACAGCAAATATGTTAATCTGTACTTGCCTGAAGATTTTAGATCTATTCTGATTTAGTACTACTGATTTTTCAATTCTGTGCCCCACTCAGAGTGATTACTTTGAAAAATCTCAGTTGGCTTTGATATCTGAGATCAGAAAGAACATTGGTCGACCTAAATTCCAAAGATGCTCTTTCAAAAGGCAACTGGACTTTCAGTGTTTTTCCTTGAAGACGTTTCACTTCTCATCCAAGAAGCTTCTTGATGAGAAGTGAAACGTCTTCAAGGAAAAACAAAGAAAATCCGGTTGCCTTTTGAAAGAGCACCTTTGGGATAACCATGACCTAGATCCGTGATGGCGAACCTATGCCACGTGTGCCAGAGGTGGCATGCAGAGCCCTCTCTGCTGGCACACACGCCATTGCCCCAGGTCAGATCTCCATGGCGTTTCTTTCGTGAGCTTCTGTTTCCTGCAAACAACAAAACAGAAGATCACGAAAGAAAAAGAACTTACCTCTTGCAACGCTGCTGGTGTTGGGATGCCCTGCCTCCCGCCGGCCAGCTGATCTTCAGGTCTCTGCTGCGCATGTCTGCATACATGTCCACGTGCCTGTCCGTGTGCATGTCTGCACATGTGCACATTTGCACATGTTTGTGCATACATACATGTTCATGCAAGCATGCATTTGCTCACATGTGCATATCTGTGCATGCACGCATGTTTGCACATGCACACATATATGCATGCACACACCTTTCAGTTTGGGAAAGTGTGTGCGCATAGTTTGGGCACTCAGTGTTTAAAAGCTTTGCCATCACTGACCTAGGTGACTGAGAATCTCCATAGACATTTGGCCTACCTCAGATGGGGGTTTTCCCCCTTTTTCTTTTGCTTCTTGTGTCTCTCTCAAAGGTGAAACAACTCCACAAATAAAGATTCTCTGTTGTGGGCTCAACCAGATTATGGGTGTTTTTTCCATGAGTTCCATTTTGATTTTGCACCTTGTCTTCTTTTTTCCATTAAATGAGTAAAACATCTTGTTCTAACAAACATTCATTCCTGATGGATAAATTATTTTTAAGATAGATTGCCATTTAGAATTCTTTAATCAGCTGAGTCTGTTTCCATATTTATGCCCTTATTTTACATTTTTGTACTTATGAGAGGTTTTTTTTAATTGTTGTGAGCCATCAAGAACAATGTGGATGAATTTTTTTAAAAAAAGAATGACTGGTAAAGAATAGCTTTTTGTTTTGTTCTAAAAGGAGAAAAATGCAGTGATGTTCTCATTGGAAAAGGCATGTTTGCAAGGTATGGTCAAACAAGTCAAGATGTCAGCCATAACACTGTGTTCAAAACTCCATCCATTTTTATGTCTATTGCAGCACACCTAAAACACAGGCCAAGTTTTGGTCACACTATGGTAACCATCATCTGGATGTTTTCACGATCCCCTGCGGGCACCCTTCTACAGAGTTCTTGCAGTTCCCACAGTTATATATTGCTTACTGTCAATGTCTGGAATTTCAGTACAATATATTCACCTCTATAGTCTATAGACCACCTTCAGTCAGATCTCAACAGAAGAAGGAAGGAAGGGAGGGAGGGAGGGAGGAAGGATCCTCATGTTGACTTTTTCAAATCAGATGGTGGTGGAAGAAACCACAATGTGATGAAAAGCTGAAAAGCTGGCAAAACTTTCCATCACATTGTAAACTCCAAAATCACTCCATGAGACACTTCAGACAAGATACTGAGAAATGGAATAGAGGAACGTCCACAAAATATTGCAGAGGATATACATTTTTAGAAAACTGGAAATAGGTTAAAGGTAAAGGTTCCCCTTGCACATATGTGCTAGTCATTCCCAACTCAAGGCGGTGGTGCTCATCTCCGTTTCAAAGCTGAAGAGCCGGCGCTGTCTGAAAATGCTTGCTTCAGAGTCTTTACTTGGAGATTCGGGTTAATGTCAGCATTCCAAAAAAAAAACCCCAACTCCAAGTAAAGAATCTGAAGCAAGCATTTTTCAAAGTTCTATTTACTAGAATAGGTAAACTGGCATATCTGGGAAAACCCGAATCTGAGAGGTCCAGGTTTTCCTTAAATCAAAACCCCCCAAATCATCCTCAGTCGATCATATGCGCCAATCAACTGCCATCCTATCTCGAGACATCACTCCAACCACTCCTTCTCCAGATGCAGGATCAGCCTGACCTTGACCAACCCGTCTACTAAATCCCCCCTTCTCCTTTCCCACACATGAGAAGGTGGCAACATGGAAGCTTCCGGCCTAATATGGCTTCCAAAGCTGACAGTCTCTGTGGTCATGTGGCCGGCATGACTAAACGCCAAAGGTGCCCAGAACGCTGTTACATTCCCACCAAAGATAGTCCCTATTTTTCTACTTGCATTTTTTATGTGCTTTCAAACTGCTAGGTTGGTAGAAGCTGGGACAAGTAACCGTAGCTCACCCAGTTATCAGGGCCGGATTTTCCTATAGGCTAACTAGGCTTCAGCCTAGGGCCTCAAGATCAAGAGGGGCCTACACAGTGGTGGGATTCTGGGGGTTCTAGGGGGTTCAGCCGAGCCCTTTGTTAAATTGCTGGCTCGCCCACCCCTCGCCTCCCACCCGCGCGGCGCCAGCCTACCGTAGCCAGGGGTGGGCAATTGTGGCTCTTTTATAACCTGTGGACTTCAACTTCCAGAATTCCTGATGCAGGTTGGCTGTCTGAGGAATTCTGGGAGTTGAAGGCCACAGGTTGTAAAAGAGCCACAATTGCCCACCCCTTCCCTAGCCTGACTTCCGCTGCCTGGGATCCACGTGGGCTCCGGATGCAAGAGAGCAGGATGGAGAAAGCAGCTTCCCCACCTTCACTCACCCTCCCTCTCTGCCGTTCGCTTACCCCGCCCACTCCCCATCTATTGCTGCCTCTGATGGCTGGAGGAAAAAAAAACTTCAAATTCTTGCCGCGGGGCTTCAAAGGGCCGCCCTAGAGCCAGTGCTGCAGCCCAACCCTTTGTTAAATTGCTGGCTTGCCCCGCCCCTCCGCACCACTATTTATTGCCAATAAATAGTGGTGGGCGAGGGGCGGGGAGCCAGCAATTTAACAAAGGGTTCGGTGTTTTTTTTGTAATTTTATTGGCCCCCGGAGCTTCAGCATAGGCTAATTAGCCCTTGCTTAGATCGGCTCCCGACTCCCAGCTGATTTGCTCTCAGCTGTTTTGCTCACGGATCTGCTCCTTGCTTGCAAAGAGTGCTGATTTTTCCCCCCTAGCTATACTGAAAAATGAAAGAGAAAGTAAAGCAGGCTGTTGGCTTTGCACGTTGGAAAATTAGGCAGGCAGATTTCTTTTTCCTCACCAAAAAAGGTAGGTGCAAACAACAGGAAATTTAGGGAAAAAGAGGAGATTTTAAAACACAAAAGAAAAAAAGCTCTATTTAACTAGGGAATTGTAATAATTGAGATACTATTAGTTGTATATTGTGTTGAAAGCAGAAATGGTTAAGTTGTGGTTTGGAGGAATATATGGGGGAAAATATTTGGTTTATTATTATTGGTAAATATAATTAATTGATTTGTAAGAAATTGGATTGCATGGAAATAATTGGAATATTCATGTTCATATTGATTAATATACAAAAAAGGTAGTTATATAACTAATTGATTTATATTAAAATGTTGAATTCATATTAAACTGTAATATTACATAATTAACCAATGTGAGGATGGATATAAAAATAGATGACAATGGGAAGGGGTATAATATAGAATAGAAGGGAAAAATTGAATTTGATTAAGATTAGAGATGAGGATGAGGGTAATATTGGTTTTTTACAAAAATAGATGAGGAATAAATATGGCAAAAAGGAAATATAGAAATTGTAAATTTAATTGAAATGACTAAACACTGTTTAAATTTGTGAACTGGCCAAATATTCTGTTCAAAGAAAATACATTTCTGACTGGTCCTCGCACTTTTGACCAGTCCTCGAACTTACGACTGTCCTCACATTTTACGTTTTTGCCCTATCTTGTCACCATGGTGAAGAAAAGCAGTTGTGAAATGAGTGACATGGTTGTTCAGAAAGCTGCACAGGCATAAATGTGAGGATGGTCATAAGTGTGAGGACCAGTCAAAAGTGCGAGGCCCAGTCAGAAATGACTTTTTTCAGCCCTCTGGGTAGTCCTTTTGTGCATATGGACTACTCAGAGGGCTGAAAAAGTTATTTTTGACTGGTCCTCGCACTTTTGACCAGTCCTCGAACTTACGACTGTCCTCACATTTTACATTTTTGCCCTATCTTATCACCATGGTGAAGAAAAGCAGTTGTGAAATGAGTGACATGGTTGTTAAGAAAGCTGCACGGGCATAAATGTGAGGATGGTCATAAGTGTGAGGACCGGTCAGAAATGACTTTTTTCAGCCCTCTGAAAAAAGTCTATGCACACAGCCACGCCCACCCGGTCACATGACGAGCTACCCACGCCTACACAGTCACGTGACCAGCTAGCCACGCCCACCCAGTCACATGATTGCCAAGCCACACCCCCAACTAAGCCACGCTCACAGAACCTGTTGTTAAAAAATTGAATCCCACCACTGGTGAAAGGGCCTCATAAGTGGAATAGCCTAGGGCCTCTTCCAATCTAAATCCAGCCCTGCCAGTTATACAGCATTAGGGATTCGAACCGCTGAACTGCCAACCTTTTGACCGACAACAATAACTCTGTGAGCTGGGTTGGGCTGAGAGACAGTGACTGGCCTAGCTGGCTTTCATAGCTAAGGCAGGACTTGAACTCATGATCTCCAATTTTCTAGCCTGGTGGCTTAATCACTAGACCAACCTGTTATAACATCAAGCTCCTATGCTAATGTAATCTGTACTAGAATCTTCTCTTTTTTTCCTTGTTATTTGTATGGGAGGCTTCCTGCAAATAGGACTCTAGATTAAATTTATATCAGGAGACTGGATGACTCTATTTATTTATTCATTTATTTATGTTTTTTTTTAATGTACATCTCTCTGTTCCTGTTCTAAACACCTTCCAAGAACTGTCCAATGAAATCCAAGCTTCTGCTAAAAATCCTCATGATCAAATTAAACAAAACAATTCATAGCTATATATTGGAGGCAGTCTAGGGCAGTGATGGCAAATCTTTCTTGGCACCGAGTGCTGAAAAGGGAGCGTGTGCGCACGCACCTGGGTTGCAACTTGGAAGAGGAGCCCAGGGCACATGCACGTGCCCGAAAATGAACTTCCGGTTTCAGCCAGCTACTCCTCCGGGTTTCTGGCATGCATGCACACGCAATTATAAGCTGGCCGGCGTGCATTCTCATGCAGGAAAACAAAAGACCAGCTCTTCTAGTGTCCAGCACTGCCGCATGCAAAAAGGCTAGCTGATTGTTGCATGCGGATGCGCACCAGAAACCCAGAAGAGGAACGGGCGATGCGTTGTGTGCCAGGCGACCTGGCTCCGTGTGCCACTTTGGGCACGCATGCCATAGGTTCGCCATCACAGATTTAGGGAGTAAAAAGAGAGAAGGAAACACAAATTATATTGAAAAGCAACAAGTACAAATCTATATGTTTTCCCAAGGAATATAAACATATGGCTTGGCTGACTTCTTCTCAGAAAGCAATTCCCATAGCTCTGTGCCTGCAAACACTCTACTCTGAGATGTGTAAAATCTCCCTGCGCACAAAAGAGGGCATCCAGTACAAGTATTTTTCCTGCTGGTTGTAAAGAGGAAGAAAACGCTACACAGAATGCTCCAATCTTCTGATTTGTAAAATCAGAGAATTGGAAGGAATTTCAAGAGCAAGTCTCATCCAAGTCCCTATGCTGGCAAGATTTCTTACACTTGAATAACCTCTGACAGATACTTAACACATCTCCTCCAGAGCAGATCTCACAACTATTTGTTCTATTGTTTAAAATGTTTGACACTTTCACATTTTCCCTTCTGCACAATTTATACGCTAGACCTTTCTCTAGTTGGTTTTTACTTCCTTTGTTCTGGCTACGAGTCAGATAAAGTTTTATGGATGTCACACAAATGAAGTGTAGAAGGGAGGCCACTGGTTTTATTCTGGTCCTCTGTCCAGGTGTCAATCAAATGGTCAGCCATTCTTCAATCCCGCTGGTAGTTTGTAATTACCTCCATATTCCTAATGATCTGGGTTTGCAAGTTGTCTTTTGGCTGCTGAACTGATAACGTCTTCCAGCAGCAAGATTTCAAAAAGTCTGTGGTGATTAAACAGGTGGTTGCTGTACATTGCTATAGTTTACTTTATCCACTTTTGAATGTTTCCTTTACCCTTCTTTCCAATTATTCTTTTGCAACACATTGCCTTCTTCTAGTCCTTACGTGAGCCTATAATCTAGCCCAGGCTGTAATTTTCATTTCATTCAAAGTAGCTGGATTACAAAACCAGACTTTTTGGTTCCCTGATTCCCTTTAATGAGGAATATTTGGAACTCTTCTCCATTCCATTCCACTACACTGCTGCTTCGCCTCAGCCAAGCCAGTACTAAGAGCTCATCTCATGGCCTTCTCCGCCTTTACTCAGGAGGAAACTATCCTAGAATAAAAACTCTAGCCATCCCCCAGCAATGAAATCAGCCAGTATTGTTCTCCTCACACAATTGGGCACAAGTTATTTTCAGGATACATTGCTAAACAAGGAAGTTAAGTGAGTTTTGCTCCATTTTAGGACCTTTCTTGCCACAGTTATTAAGTGAATCAGTGTGGTTGTTAAAATCAGCAACATGGTTTTTAAGTACCGTATAAGACACACCAGAGTATAAGACTCACCTACCTTTTTGGGTGAGGAAAAGAAGAAAAAGAAATCTCCCTCTGCCTCTGTGCAATTTTGCCTCATTGCAGCAAACAGCAAACAGTCTGCTTTACTTTCATTTTCGTTTTCAGCATAGCTTGATTAGCACAAGGAAAAAAAAATCTGCTCCAGCAATTTACCTCCTTGCAGCAAGCAGTAGAGGCCCCCGCAAAACAGCTGAAAGCAAAACAGTTGAGAGTCAGGAGGCCGATCCAATCAACTTGTGCTAATTAGGTTGTGCTGAAGCTGAAAGGAGCTGTTTTTTCTTGCTGTTTGCTTGCAAGGAGGTAACTGCTGTGAAGCAGATAAATGGCCGATACAAAGCTTCCGAATTTTGATCATGTGACAATGGGGATGCTGCAATGATCCGAAGTGTGAAAAATGGCCAGTTTTTTCGGTGTTATAATGTCAAACGGTCACTAAACGAATGATTGAAAGCTGAGGGCTTCCTGATTAGAACTGCTTTCTCTTAAATTTGTTCATTCTCTGGCCTGGTTAAGGGGCAAACAGCTCTTAGGTTTATTTTTATATAATAATGGGAATATCAATCTGTTTGAAGACTTGTATTCATTCTTCAATAAAGAATAGGACAGGGATGAAAATCATATGATAAAAAGTGGGATTCTAGGCTTGATTTTCAAGGGGAAAAGAGTCCTCTGCATGAAGGGTGTTACCGTAACCTTGATTAATGATATGTGGTGACAGAAAGGAGAACCACAGATGGGACATTCAGCATGTAAAAGAAGTCTTAGCCCACAGAAGGGGGGTGGGGGGTGGCATAGAAAATATTTTAGAAGGGACCTTCTGTACTAAAAGAAAAAAAGAGGAGAAATACGTTCAGCTTTGTGAGATTCTATTAATGTAACCTTACAATAAAGATAGAGGTAGCATTTCTGGTTATGCTACTTGTCTGGACTATTTTTTAAGGCTAATACCCCGTATTCTTACTGCAGTTACTCTGTTTCCCCGAAAATAAGACATCCCCTGATAATAAGCCCAATCGGGCTTTTGGGCGCACGCGCTAAAATAAGCCTCCCCCTGAAAATAAGCCATCCCCGAAAATATTTAAACACAGAGCTGGAAATCAGGTAAGATGGCAAGAGGAGCCCCATCTTGTTCCACACGCCCCAAAATAATAACATCTCTCTGAAAATAAGGCCAAGCACTTATTTTGGAGTTCAAAAAAAATATAAGACAGGGTCTTATTTTCGGTGAAACATGGTACTTGCTAATGACTTTTCTCTTGGTAGATGATACTGAAAATGAACTTGGTGAGAATAAATTGCTTGGGGAGAGGAAGCAGAAGAAAGTGATGATGATGAAAAAAAAAAAAGAACTTATTCTCACTAAGTAGGGCACTAGTTTCACTATAAACACAGTTCTGCCACCCTAAAATAAATTTGGAATTTAAAATAGTGGGGGAAAGCCTTACCCAACTTTTACTCTCTTAGTCTCTGGAGAAATCCCTAATACAAAGAGGAACAACCTTTTGTTAGTGAAGAACTAACCTAATCATTTGAGGAACAGTGATGACCAAAGAGCGAGCAATTCTTTAATGTTAATCGGTTATTTCACACTATGTCTGGGCCAAGATTTTATGCTTTAGCCTGATTCGGGGGTTTCTTAACTATATCCCATCTGAAAACAGTAGGAAACATTGTGTTGTGGCCTGTCAGTCGCCAGCCCCTCCAACAGCTGAATCACATGTGGAGGAGATGTGGGTGTCAGGATCAGCATTAAGGCAACCTGAGAGCTCCGAGGGGGAAGGGGGAATGGAGCTGTCAGAAAGAGAGACAGAGGCAGAGCCTGGGCTGTCAATCAGTCCTCAGGTGGAAAGTCAACAGCCGCCAGGTCTGGAGGTGGCTGAGGAGGAAGAGGAAGAACAGCTGGGTCCAGTGCCTGATGTGTGGATGCACAGAAGGCAGAGAAGAGGAGAACAGTGGAAATCTGTGGGACGATCCTTGGGATGGAACAGCCACCGCTGCTAGCGAAGCCCCACCCTAACTCTGGGGATAAAAGGCAGGGGGGTGGAGCTCAATAGATGTGGCAGACAACTATTCACCTTCTGGACGGACAGACTTGTTAGCCTGCTGTGAGACAGACACTTTTTGCCAGAGCTGCTGGTGCTCCTAATAAAGGGATTTTTGAGTTCAGAGGGTTTGTCGTGTTTGGGGAGATGGGTCAGAACATGTTGCCTCTGATTTTTAGCAACTATAATAGGAGAGAATTCTAAAGTCTGCAAAAAGTTCAGAGTTCAGAATCTGCTTGCAATACTGGGCCTATCCTACATTAGCCACATTTCAGCAGTCCTCTGTAAGATTTCAGTTCTGATTGTTGTGGTCCGCCCGCAACCTGCGGAGCTGGCAGCGGATTCTGACAGTGATGAGGCTGAGGAAGAACATGGGCCAGTCCTGGAGGCTGGGGAAGGCCCAGATGAGGGCTCTGCATTGGAGGCAGAGATGAGGCAGGGCCATTGGGGAGTGATGTGTGGACTTCGGAGCCTCCAGAGGCTGACAGTAGAGAGGCAGAGGAACAGGAGGAGCCTTTTCCTAGTGCATGTATGAGAAGAGCTGCCAGAAGGCAGGAGCAGATAAAGCAGAGATGATGACTCAGGAGTAAGGCCAAGAGATGACTGGCCCCTCCCATAAGGCTTAAAAGACCAGCAACGGCTCTTGGCCTCTTTGCTGGAAAACAATGTTGAGAGAATTGCTTCTTGTTTCACTGTATTCATTTCTTGTTGGCGTCTTCTGCTTCTGAACTTTTGCCAAGAAAAGCCTTTGGCAGTTTGCCTAATTATACCAAGGTCAGTGATAAACTGAGGAATGGTGTTTTGAAGAATTTGCTTTAATTTAGTTTGGACTACACTGAGAATGAGTTAATTCTCAGCTGTTCTAATAAAGTCTGTTTGTTTTCGAACTGTTTGCATTTAATACTAACTACTTCAGCCTGGGTCACAACACTGATCTCTGGTAAGAGCTGTCCCAAAGGTGCTTTTTCAAGATACAACTGGACTTTCTGGCTTTTCTTTGAAGATGTTTTGCTTCTCATCCAAGAATGAGAAGCGAAATGTCTTCAAAGAAAAACCAGAAAGTCCAGTTGCCTCTTGAAAAAGCACCTTTGGGACAACCATGACCTGGATGACTGAGAATCTCCATAGACATCTGGTAAGAGCTGTTTCTCCCTTCATGTACAGACGGTCCTTGATTTACAACAGTTCATTTAGTGACTGTTAGAAGTTTCAGCAGTGCTGAAAAAAGGAACTTAAGACTGTTTTTACACTTATGACCATTGCAGCATCCCTGTAGTCACATGAACAAAATTCAGCCGATTGACAACTGGTTCATATTTATTTATTTTTATTTTTATTTTTTTTAATTTGATTTATATGTCTTCTCCGAAGACTCAGGGTGGCTTACAATGTGCTCAGCAATAGCCTTCATCCTTTTGTATATTTATACAAAGTCAGCTTATTGCCCCCACAACTGGGTCCTCATTTCACCTACCTTAGAAAGGATGGAAGGCTGAGTCAACCTTGAGCCTTGGCGAGATTCGAACCCTGCAGTAATTGCAGGCAGCTGGTCTTAATAACCAGCTTAATAACAGGGTGCCTTAAACCCCTGTACTACCAAGGCTCTTTATTATGATGGTTGCGGTGGTCCAGGGTCATGTGATCACCTGTTGCGACCTTCGGACAAGCAAAGTCAGTGAGGTAACCAGATTCACGGTAACAACCATGTTACTAAATTAACAACTGCAGTGGTTTGCTTAACAGTTGTGGCAAGAAAGGTCCTCAAATGGAGCAAAACTCACTTAACAAATGTTTCACTTAGCAACATAAATTTTGGGCTGTATTATGGTCATAAATTGAGGATTACCTGTATTCCCTATAAAAGAAAGAGAAGAAAATGCTGGGAGGCAGAGGTGGGTTTCAGCAGGTTCTGACCAGTTCTGGAGAACCGGTAGTAGAAATTTTGAGTAGTTCGGAGAACCAGTAGTAAACATTCTGTCTGGCCCTGCCCCCATCTATTCTCTGCCTCCCGAGTCCCAGCTGATCGGGAGGAAATGGAGATTTTACAGTATCCTTCCCCTGCCACACCCACCAAGTCACGTACCACCAAGTCATGCCACGCCCACCAAGCCACACCCACAGAACCAGTAGTAAAAAAATTTGAAACCCATCACTGCTGAGGGGGGGGACTTATAAAAAGAGAAAAAAGTTATGAGAACAGAAAAATATGGGTGTCCCTGGCGGCTTTAGGTTGTGGCATCACTCAGCATTTTCTTTAGCCTTATCTACTTTTTCATTCTCAATAGATTACCCCTGAGATAATGCATCTATTGACAAAAATTGTCTTGCCCCTGAGCTATGAGAACTCTTTTTTTTCTCCCTAAACACACTCCCTTCGTGTGTTTATAAATGAGAAGTTAAGCAGGACTGCGTTGAACTGCAATGTAACAGTGTAAACTAATGCAAAGCTGGAAAAAAGAGAGAGAGGAAGCGCCTTAACAGAGGCCTATTGAGAAATAACGGATTTTTCATGATAGAAATCCTATTACCTTTCCAGCCATTTAAACATTTACCATTGCAAACATTGCAAAGTGTTTAAGTGACTGATCAAGGAAGTAATTGAAGTCTGAAAATAACATTAGGCTTGACAATACTTCACATAAGATGGATAGTTCTTCACCATGAACAAGAGAAACAAAGAAACTACAATTTAATGGACTGGTCATCCAAAGTTTGAGGTACTCAGTGTTCTGTTTCAGACCGTTCTTTATCTGTTTCAAGACAAAATTTGATGGATTTATTTCAGTGGGATTTTGTCTGGTCCATTTCAATCCAGAACCAGTGATTAAAACACCCCAAAGGAAACACATGAAAGAAGAATACAGCAAAGGCTCTGTAGCACTTCAGCATCAGTTTGCTGTACACAAATTCAGCATTGACCCGCATTGCAACTTAAGTGTGAAAGCTTGAGAGCTGTTTGATGTTATCACTTCCACGAGAGAAAGTCAAGATCATTAAAGCTGTAAATGTGTTGATGCTCTTTTTCTAATATAGAAAATCATATAGTAATTCATTTTGAAGAATAGCGTGGTCAAAGGGTAGGACCACAAAACAGGAAATGATCTGATCTGTACATAAAGCTCATTTGCTAAATTCAACTCTCAGGTTTTGTTTTTTTAAAAAAAATTGGTTCGATTGTACTCTAGCTTAGGAAAAAAAACTCGACAACCCTTTATTACAATGTGAATATAATTTTATGTGGGTGTGTTGTGTGTCTTTGAAAGAATAGGTAATGACCTTTATGAATATCTAACAAGGTGATTTTGTCCCTCGAATCAACATGGAAAAAATGGCCAGCCAACAAGAGTAACAAAACCATCAATTTATCCAGAACTTAGCCACAAGAATTTCCAAGAGTAAATATTCTCTATCTTAAAATGGTTTTTCCCAGCCTAAATGCTCTCCAGATGTAGAGGGTTTTAAAACCAGAATTTTCAGCAATGCTATGCTAGCTAGAGAATTCTGAGAGTTGAAGTCCACAAAACAAGAGGGGAAGGCAGTCTAATAACTATCATGCATATGGTATGAATGGATTTCTGAGGTTTCTTTCTTGAATCATCAATCCTTCCATTAGTTTTGCATTTCATTGCAACATACCCATCCAGTACAGTGCAGTTAAAGTGAAGTGCTTGTGGGCATAAGCTAAAATTGCTTTGTATATGAAAATGAAAGAATGAAACCAAATGAGTTCACAATCCAAAGAACACACACAGAATAAGTTACTTATATTTAGAGCGAGTACAACTCTTATAGACCACAATAGACTTGGCTTAAAATTCTACAGCACCAATCTACAACAGTGCCAACACTGTATGCAGCTGGCCTAATTGCTTTTACAATTTGTGTATACTCACAGGTTACATAAAATATTGTATTGTTTTCTTCCCTGATATGTTATGACATACTTATTCCACCAGGCATTTGAAATTGAGTTTATTTGACTATTGTTTATGTTGTTTATGTTGTCAATTTTGTTAGCACCGGTATCATTTATTAGTTTCACATACACAGATGTTTTAAAAAGACAATTTTATACTTCAATATTTTAAAATTATGTGTCCTTGCTTCTGAATCTTTCTTGTAAGTGATACAGATATACTGCAAATAATTGGGATCAAACATGAAGACAGATTCCTAGGATAAGGAACTATGGCTTCTAGGATAATTTCCCTCTAGCACCAACTTGGCCATGTGAGCTAACCATAGCGATGGTCACAAGGAACATGTCACAATATTTAGCAGGAGATGCTTTCAAGATAAAAAAAAAAAATCCTGAATAAGAACTTGAAAAGTCTCTGAGGAGAGTCACGATAAGCCCTCCACTAAATTCAACACCCTGAGTGCCCAGTACAATGGAGTTTCATAGAACTAATCTCATTAAGGCTCAAACATCTTTTTTTGAACAATTGAAAAGAAATAAAACGATCAGCAATGAAATTATATGTAAATTGTATGTGCAGTTGAAGACACAACCATTGCCACATATGTGATATGAAATAACATATCCATTTGATATGGATTTGTATAGGGGAATTGACTGGTTCTTGTGCTACAAGGATTGCCTTTTATCCTGCATTTGTGATACAGAAATACCTGGACATAAATAATAAGCAAATGGCCCTTCTCTTCCATAACCTCTTCTCCTCCTAAACAGACCTATCATTTTCAACATTACTTTCATGGCTTATGGTGGTTGTGATGGATTTTAAGGACCAGATCAGTTTTAAGTGAGACACAAATTCTATGACTTAATCCATTTCTACGTAGTGATTACAGGATTGTAATAGAGCATTTGAGACTAGAGAATCAACACCATAAGGGGTGGGAGTTAGTTTTAGCAGAAGAAAATATTTCCATTTGTTTTGGAGAGGGAGTGGAAAAGAGCATTTTCCATGTAAATTCTGTAAATCTGTTCAATGATGATAAATTACTAGCTGGGGGCACAAGATCACCAAAGAAGCAGTTTGAGATGATTGAATTTAGAAAAAAGTCGGCAAAAAGTAGTTGCTGCTGCCATCTGGTAAGTAAAATAAAGAGGTCAAGTACATTTATGGACTGGAGAGAAATAGATGAGAAAAATCACATAACAGATCCTGCTACATCGAAAGCTGCCATACTCACTAGCATTCTGTAGAAATGCCTTCTTTCTTTTACAAATATTGCTGGATATATCTGTAACTGAGATGGAAGAGGGAATCCACTCGTAGTTCCAAACATTTAGGTAAACGAGTGAAGATTTGCAAGATTGAAGATGACTCTATCTATCTATCTATCTATCCATCCATCCATTCATCTATCCATCCATCTATCTATTGATCTACCTATTTCTATCTCAGAAGCATGAGATGTTACATTATGTAAGATATATATAACATATATAACATACATACACATACACACAAACACATATATCAAAGAAACTGTAGGGGTGTAGAGACTGCAAAATGGCTTTAATGGAGGGGGGTTACTGAAAAGGGAGCACTGGAGGCTGATAGACAAAAGCAAGGAATCTGTCTCTGCCACTTCTTTGCCTTACTTTCTCTGCCTCAGATTTGGCTTTTGCTGAAAAAGCAGTTTCGTTGTTTATAAGAGTGGGTATTTCTCCCTGTTATCGGAGCACAAAAATCGCTTCAGTTTAAGAAGATCAACACTCAGGGTATTCTACCTGATGTACCGGGTGTTGATTTTTGCTGTCTTTATGACAACCTCCAGACTCACCTATCATGGACCTATCATGGACAAAAAGTACATTCCTGGAAGGAATACTGGTCTTTTCAAGCTCCTTCTAAGCCAAACATTTGTTTTCAGTTGAGTTTTTCTTCATTTCACCATTTTGAGGTAGTGTTGTTGTTGTTGTTATTGTTGTTGTTGTTGTTGTTGTTGTTGTTGTTGTTTAGTATGAAGAACACTGGTTCATCTATTAATCCAAAGCCACCTTTGCCCACCTCTGCTTTTTCGCAGTTTATAGCAAAAAGGATGCTTCTAAACAATTCAGCTACATGTGTCATTGTAATGCATCAACTGAAGCCCTCCATGTTCTCTCTTTCACGCATACATGCACATAGTTATTGATTAGTGGCATTTAGATACCTCCAAGTGGAATCCTCTGGAAAAAGATAGAAATCTGTGATAATGAAAAGGATTTAAAGAGGCTTATTCCATCTGACACTTCCAAAATGTGGTCAAAATATGCCAACTCTTTATTCCTCTTTAGGCATCTGCATCCATCACAGAGAAAAGAATCACTTCGGTTTTTAAACAGAGAAAAAAAATATCCGTTCTAAAAACTAGATTCAGTTCAGGAATCTGTATGAGGTGATTGAAATGGCTATTAATGCAAGGTGGGTCTTAAAAATGCCAGAAATTCCTTCCTTCCTTTCATGTAGCTCATATAAAAAAGAGAGAGAGAGAACAATATCATTTTCTCTATTATCATTTTTGAAGTATCTACAGTTACCTGTTTTTTTATTAACGCTATCCAATATACATACTTTTAATAGATGACTGTGTAAGGAGATTTTAGATCAAGGAAAGAAGTGGACAGTTTGGTTATAAATTTATTATTACTTTAATGGCTTATAAGCATAAACTGTTATGACAGGAAGAGAGGGCAGCTAGTCTCTAGTCTATACTGTGGAACTGAATTAAACAATATACAGAGGACACCCTTTCTATTTTTGACTTATGTCTGCCACTGTGAATTGAAAAATCTCTTAATCAGCTGCACCAATGGCTCCTGCTTGCTCCAGTGCAAAATATCAGCAGCATAACTGAAATCCATTTCTATATGCTAGAAGACAGGACCAAATCAGTTGGGCCATTTCTTGGATGTTACAGAGCTGGCAATATAGTTTATCTAAAGTGAGAATTGATTACATGAACCCCTGTAAAAATATAGTTAAATGAGGCAGCCCAACTCAGCATAGTCATTTTTATATACAATTTTATTGCTTTTTTAAATATGTATGTATGTATGTATGTATGTATGTATGTATGTATGTATGTATGTATAAACTAAACAGAACAATGAAACGTATAAAACATAAAAACATATAAACATCCATTTCAATACATGTCCAGTTTGTTGCAACTATAATATACATTTCTCTTTGTATTTTGGCTCTTCCTTATTTGGTCATTCCCTATTATCTATCTAATATTGATCTTTGTTAACCTATGTCTGTTCTTTGTTTCCATCATATTATATTTGGTCACTTTATTTACTTCCTATTGCTTCATCTCTTTCCCATCTTTCAACCAACTATACCACTTTTCCCATACTAAGTAAAAGTCATGTTCTTCCCTATTTTGTAATTCCTTTGTGGGTCTATCTAATTCTGCACATTCCATAATTTTATTGATTAATTTATCTGGTGTTGGTATATCACTACTCTTCCAGTGTTGCATGTATAGTATTCGTGCTGCTGTTATCATATGTATAATTAAATAGATTATTTCTTTTTCATAGTATCCATTCACTATGCCTAATAAGAAGCTTTCTGGTCTTAGTTCTATCTTTTGGTGTGTTATTTCCTGTATTTGTATTTTGATCCTTTGCCAATATTGTTTCGTCATTGGGCAGGTCCACCACATATGGTAATAGGTGCCTTTGTGGTGGTTGCATTTAATTTTATTGCTTGTATTGTTGTTGTTAGTCACGAAGTCATGTCCGAACCATTGCGACCCCATGAACAATGTTCCTCCAGTCCTCTACCATCCCCCGGAGTCCATTTAAGCTCACGCCGACTGCTTCAGTGACTCCATCCAGCCACCTCATTCTCTGCCATCCCATT
The DNA here is from genome assembly GCA_022577455.1 of Arizona elegans. Classification (NCBI taxonomy): domain Eukaryota; kingdom Metazoa; phylum Chordata; class Lepidosauria; order Squamata; family Colubridae; genus Arizona; species Arizona elegans. The sequence goes on from JAKOOJ010000001.1 coordinate 127,562,002, forward strand.
CTTCTTTTGCCCTCAATCGTTCCCAGCATTAGGCTCTTCTCCAGTGAGTCCTTCCTTCTCATTAGGTGGCCAGAATATTTGAGTTTCATCTTCAGGATCTGGCCTCCTAAAGAGTAATCAGGGTTGACCTCCTCTAGCACTGACCGGTTTGATCGCCTTGCAGTCCAAGATACTCGCAGGAGTTATTGCTTTTCAAATAATAGGAAAAAAAGTGGGGGGGGAACAAAGGGAACAAAACACAAAGATACATATATACATTATCAGAAAAAACACATAACAAGTGGTTAAAATAAGAGGAAAAATACAACAGAAAAAAAATTAAAAAGTAAAAAGTGTCATTACAACACTAAATAATTACAATTCTCTTGTATTTCTTACTGAATGGGAGAGCATCTTAACTTCTATAGCAAGTGTCAATGGACCTTAAACTATGAATTATACAACAAAAAATAATATTTAGAATTTATTGGGCTCCATTACATCTGTATAGTAAAGAATTGCCTACAGCAGCATTCTATTGGGGATATAATGAGGACAATTCTTTTTTAAAACACATTTTTTTTACAATCTACTATATTTACTAGATTTTGGATGGGAAGTAGTGAACTATATAAATGTGATTGGGTGACAAAGCTAAAATTTCAAAGGATAATATTCTTTTGAATTACATACCTAGCACATGGAACTAAGACAACTGAACAATATAAAGGATTCTCAGTGCCTTTATTATAGCTAGAAGACTGATCTCACAATATTGGAGAAATAAACGTATTGACCCTTTACTCAATGGATTGAAGACCTGATTATACATGCTACTTATGTGAGGATTGCCTATAGATGTAGACTCTATGGATAAGTTTAATGATATATGGGACTCACTTATACAAAATACAGTAGGTTTTTAAAAAGCATAAGAGATATATGTGTATTAATTATAGATACATACTTGCATAATGTTTGCATTTGATAATTATATATAGAATAGTAATTGTTTACTGTTGTAACAACATTTTAGTTCACACTGTTTTTGAGAATGGCTACTCTTGGTAAAAATTGCTTAAATCTAAATGTTTAAAAATATGAGGTAAGAGATTCAGTTCTGTTCCATCTATGCACGATTCAGCAGAACATTTTTTAAAAAGCTGATTTTCTACTTGAAGCTGAAGTGATGCAAGTGAGGATCACAGACCAAATTTGACACAAATATTATGGTGCTACGTTGCTGTGAATTGTGGGCACACAGTGAGGATACTATATTCAGGCCTTCTCTAAAATCTGATATATTTTTGACTGAATTTCCTTTTTGTTAATTTTTTTTCCATTCTTAATTTTTTTGTGGTGAAATGCCAAAGTGTACATTATCAGCCACTTACGATCCCACCATCCTTATGGCCTTCCAGCTGCATAGAGGTATTTTGAGTGATATTCCGCTTGCTTCTCCCCGCTCCTGTTTATTTGGTTTTTCTTCCGCATACAGAAGAATGTGTTAGATTTATTTACTAAACAATTATGGTTTCCAATATTGTCTCATTTCACAACGTTGAAAAAGATATTCTTGTTTTTAAAGTACAAGAACAAATCTGATGCTTAGGCACTGTGGTTTTTTTAAACATGGAAAAAGCTCAATCTGAAAATGTAATATAGCAATAGCTGGACTTTCTGTTGCTTTTTGGTATTTTGGTAAATGATGATGGTATTGGTTTGACTGAATTACCGTGTTTCCCACGAAAATAAGACCTTGTCTTATATTTTTTGAATCCTGAAATAAGTGCTTGGCCTTATTGCCATGTGCTCAATAGCCTGATTGGGCTTATTATCAGGGGATGTCTTATTTTGGGGAAAATAGGGTAGTATTTATCAGACAGATTATTGATGCATTATACTTCTTTTCTTTTTCCCATGAAGATACTAGAGTCTGAAGCAAAGCCTACTCTTAGAATTTGGCTTAAATGCTAGAAATTAATAGAGCTCAATGGTCCTTCCTCACAAAAATTCATTCCTAATAATCTCTAAACTTTCTTCACTTGAGCAATACCATTTAGGTGTGGGTAAAAAATTTGTTAATGCTATTGTGAAACAGTGGGGACTGATAGGGGGTTGATCTATCAGGAAAAAAAGCAACTTTAACTCTGCCCATGTTTGATTTGGAATACAGTAAAAATCTTCTTGCTGTGAAATGCTTTTTTATGTATTTTCAGAAACCTCCTTCATTGGTATTGTGTTCATTGATCATAAGATATACCCATTGATTTATGAAAATGGATCAGATGTCAAGGGAAAAACTATAAAACTATCTCTAGGTAACAGTGACCTAGGTACATTGCTCTCCTGTTGGGTACTTAACTTCTTACTTCCGTTGAACATGCTTATTGGTTTATTTAACCTTTAGTTGTTAGATATGCAAATACATTTGAGTTTAGAGTGGAGAGTGATAACTACAACTTCCCTCATTCAGTCCCAAGCAAGTAATATTATGTAGATTTAAAAAATAAGATTTTCAACACGGTTTTGCTAATTTTGTTTTCAGGGGCACTTGGAGAAAACAGAGACCCAGAAGAATAGAAGCAGATCAACTCACAGAATCATAGAATCATACGATGTTTTTTTGTTATTTTATGTGATCCATATAAAGGAGACAGCAAACCTATCCAAAAGCTGACACATTATGAAGAAGTATGATTTTATACAAATAGCATTCTGTAAGCAGGACCCATATTTAGTTGGTTTTTTTTAAGTACAAGATTTAATTTTAACATTATTGAAGTATTAAGAGGTATTGTAATCTACGCAGCACCTATTTACAAGATGGGGATATTGTGGTGACTTGAATGGTTAAATTTGGAACAGCATGTGAGAGAAAAAGAAAGTGAGAAAGGGGGAGAGAAGAGGAGGAGAGGCAGACTGTTTAGATATGATACCTAAGCTGATACCCAGAACTGATTATTACCATATCTATCCAAAATAAAACAATCCCTCCCCCAAAAGGATATTAGATAAAAATAATACAACTGCCTCTGTTAAATCTTCAGTGAATCTTCAACACCTTTCAGATGTTATTGTTAAATTATCTGGGGTGGAAATCGTTTGTTTTTCAGGTAAATACTGTATACATAACTCAGGAATTTTTTTTTTTTCTGGTAACCAGTAAAGTCCATCCATATGGACATTAACACTTAAATCGGTTGGGCTGTTTCTGATAATTATGCAAACATAAGAACCTAAATTTGATATCTTGAGCAACACCATCTGTAATGTACTGCTCTAGGTGCACTATTAACAAACATTGAAAAATGAAATTTTTTACACTCTCTTCAACTACTCAAAATGTACTTTAAACCCAGATGCCTCCATATTTATTAAATCAGGTAATTACAGACACTGCCTAAGGTTTCGAAAGAAGAATGCTGGCAGGTAGCATGAAAATCCAACAGATGTCTCAGGCCACGTCTGACAGCATTTCAAATCTTCCCAGAACTTTTATACTATGTTGTGAAATTTACCCCCACTCACCCAAAATCATGTCACTATTTCCGTTTCGGATACAAATTCATTAAATAAAAATGTCTGGTTGCTCTGGTATTTAAAAGCAGAAGAGGAGACTAGAACAATGGGAATAATATATTAAAAGGAATCTCAAAAATAATTTGCAAATCATAAAGATCGTTAGCAAAACAAAAACAAAAAACAACCCCACCCCATTGTTTGTATTTCTCCAATTCTTCTTCAAAGCTTGGATTATTATTCAAGCTTCTATAAGTGATTATCATTTTATATGAATCACCTGTCTACCCTAAACTCCTACCACTTAAATCTAAGATGGATTTATTTCATATCAAAATTAGTGCATGCAATCTTTTGCAAAATATAAGGAAATGTACAGAGGAAGAGAAAAGGGGAGCATAAATAATATTCCTATAGCCACCTTTCAATTAGCATTATCATGGAAACTTCCAATCATAAAATTAACAATAAACACAAAAAAATGCATTGGTAAAACAAGCTGTTTGCTATCAAATGCTATCTGTAAAACTGTAGCAATAAGAACAGCACATGTGACTAAAACTGCACACATTGTTAAAGATTTGATCTAGCATCATATCCATATGTGTAACATTCTATGCTTTGTTGAATGCATAAGATTCAATTGTCCTCCTGTGGGGTTGTTGTTGTTGTTGTTTACTTTCATTGTAAACATACCAGGACCCAATCATAACTGAGAGCACTAGGAATAAATGGGGAAGACATAAAATTTCTCCTTGTAATGGCTTTGCTAAATTCATCTCTTGCAAGTAGAGGCTGGGCACAGAAGCAGGCTAACACATACGCTACGAGATCTAAAAGAGATGAGCAGTACTGTATGTATATAACCAAGTAAAAAGCAATGCATTACAACGAGTAACTTTGGGGAAAACATTCCTTCATTTGGAAGTCATTAGCAAAAAGGCCTATCAAGAAACCTTTTGAAGAGGATTGGTAATGATCATAAGAAGCATGTGAATTTTTCTATTAATTGATGGTCCTGTGCAGGGCCGGATTTTCCTATAGGCTAACTAGGCTTCAGCCTAGGGCCTCAAGATCAAGAGGGGCCTCAAGATCAAGAGGGGCCTACATTCAAATTGTTAGCAAAATTAAAATTACACTTTCACTATAGGTGAAAGGGCCTCATAAGTGGAATAGCCTAGGGCCTCTTTTCATCTAAATCCGGCCCTGGTCCTGTGTATTTTTTGCTTCTGAGTCAAACAAAGCTTTGTAGATCAACATCACATTGTATCTAGCAAACACTGTAGAAGGGTTACATTTATTCCAAATATTGAATCCTATAGCAATTTCAGGTGGGTGGCTCCTTCTACATAGTGGAAATACAAAGTGCAGTTTTATGATATATCCAGTTGGGATCATGCCGCAATATAAATAGACAGATTCATCACCGAAGTAATTTGTAACCTTGCCCCTCATCCTTTTTAAAACATCCTTTTTAAAAAACTCTCCTATGCACTGGCTTATTTTACAGGGGGGCTCATTATTTTTGTAGTTGGTCTAGTTCCTTACAAATGGTTGATTGCAGATATCTCCATGATATTGTCCTCAAGTCACCACTTGTTCCTGTAACCTTTAATTGAGAGAAATGGTGTATTTTAAGGCAACAACTTTGGAACCAAGGTACTTCAAATGAGCTAACTTACAGAATGTGTCCAAAATCTGGGATCCCTGATTCCCATGGAATTGAAAAATTGGCAATTTTTATGAAACAGTTTATGACATCCACTGTCAAAACTGTCAAATTGTCATAAAACATTTCCTATGTTGATGTTTGACTGTGCTATACAGTTCAATATGGGCTATTCTCAAGGGAGATACATCTCTGAATTGTAACTTCTCCAACTTTTCCAGTTATAAATGTCATTGTTGAAGATGTTGAGAAATATGGTAAGAAAATATCTCTGAAATGATAATGGATCATGGGTTATATAGTTGGTTTTAGAATTGTGGTTTCTCCCATTATTCCAACTATCGAAAGACAGCTTCAAGGTGTATGACACTGGTCAGATTTTGTCTTTCATTATCCTCAAGAAAATTGTGTGAGACAATAGAGATAGGCTAGAGATCAGGGCAGCAAATTTCAGAAAATCATCAAGATGATTTTCTGCTAATTCACTGATGGATGGAGAACAGCAACTCGGCAATAGGAAAAGGCTCCAAGGGAAACCACAGGTACATATTGTTGACTGCCCAATTACAAAAGGTAATGCTTACAGCTGTTTACTCAGTAGTATGAGGAGAGGAGAAATCAAATGGCATAACTCTGCACTGATCTAAGATGACTGAAGTAAAGGAAGCATGGGAATGGAGATATGACCTATGGTGTTAGCCAAGGAACAGAAAAACTGACCTACCAATTTAGGAAAAAACCACATTGGAGTACATTCTCACCTTTGGCTAAAGATGATAATGTGAGATCTTTGGCAGAAACTAGACATTTTAAGACATGTCTTTAAAAAAGAGTGGTGGCTCCGTGGCTAAGACGCTGAGCTTGTCAATCGAAAGGTCAGCAGTTCAGTGGTTCAAATCCCCAGTGCCGCATAATGGGGTGAGCTCCTGTTACTTGTCCCAGCTTCTGACAACCTAGCAGTTCGAAAGCGCATAAAAATGCAAGTAGAAAAATAGAGACCACCTTTGGTGGGAAGGTAACAGTGTTCCATGCACCTTTGGCATTTAGTCATGCTGGCCACATGACCACGGAGATGTTTTTGGACAGCGCTGGCTCTTTGGCTTAGAAATGGAGATGAGCACCACCCCCTAGAGTCAGGAACAACTAGCACATATGTGCGAGGGGAACCTTTACCTTTACCTTTTTAGACATTCTGTTGGAGGAAATAGGCCAGAACTATACCAGTATTTTTCAACCTTGGCAAATTCTGGGAGTAAAAGTCAACGTATTTTAAAGTTGGCAAGATTGAGAAACACTGAAGCAAGCAATTGTTCTGCAACAACAGCACACAATATTGTGAAGATATCCAGTAAACTGCCAAGGAATGCTTAAGATGCTACAGAAAGGGGTTCATCTGTTCAATTGTTTTCTGAAACAGTTGAAGTTTCTGAATGCCCCTGTTTGCCTTTATCTTCAGTATCCCACCCTGTTCAAAAGTAGTTGACTCATTGTTTGCAAAGACTTTCTATTGTCTAATGTTAGCACTGTGGTTTGGGGTTTTGTTTTTTTTTCCTTCTTCTTGTTTTACTGTTACATCTGTTAACAACAGCCAGGGGGTGGGGTGGAGGAACAGTTCTTTGCAAATAATTATACCAGGATCACCCACTACCAAGCTGGTGTACGGGGGAGAAGAGCTAGAGATGGATGTATCTGTGTCCTCAAAGCTTTATATTTATCTGGAAGGCCTGTTGGTACTAATAATACTTTTCTTAAAATAGGCATGTCTGCATTGCACAGGACCAATTTGATCACTGCGTGATTTGATGATTTTTGGCAGTATGGTACTTTTAAGAGCTGATCCTCAGTCTGGGTGCAGGCATAAAGAAGAGAATAATTGAAGGCAGGAATAGAGGGCAATGGTGCACTGCCCCAATCAAATCGAATCCAACATTGGCTAAATAGATTTCCTGACCTTCTGTAGTCTGAGAGCCATTTCTGAGACTAAACTATTTCATTTGATGCAGTTACAATGGCCAGATGCCAGCGATAATGGATGCTGAGAGTTGTGGTTTAGCAAGATTTAGAGGATCACAGGATTCCAACACCTAATTTACTCTGCTATTATCAATAAAGTTCTGACCAGGCAGGATGGTATAAATGACTCCACAAGGAGAGATGAAAGGAATGAAAGGAAAATTGTAGGCATGATTGGATCTTGAGGCAAATCTATGGTAGTCTTTCTACTGTATATAACATGGACATAATGAGAGGGCCTAGCAAGAGAGGCTACACAGAGCAGTAAAACACCCATCTGTAGTCTAGCATAGAGCAGTATTTTTAAAAATTACTTGATGAGCTTAGCAAATGCAAGCTTTATGGTGCAACCCTACATTCTTCTTGTTATTGTCAATGTTACTTATTATTATTTAGATTCAGAACTCACTTTTTCTCTAAAATTGCAAGATAATCTACATAGGGACCTCCTTTTGTTTTATCCTACAACAATCTTAGCCCCAAATCAGTCACTGAATTTCCATGACTGAAAGCAGACTTGAATCTCGGTTTCCCCAGTCATGGTCTAATACCTTGACTATGCCTCTGGTAATAGAAGCTTGTAGCCTATGGATCACTTATAGTCACCATCATCCCAAAACGAACTGGAAATTGGGGGCAGAATGGCCACTTTCAGCAGAAGACTCCTAGAAACAGTTAAGAAACAACTAAAACCATGCTGTCAACATTCAACTTTTGAGGTACTAAAAATCAGTGGCCTGAGTTCAAACATCCTTCACACAAGGAAGATACAGTTTGGGAATGGAAGCAGTTTGGACACTTCTCTCTTATCCTGCAGCCTCCTCTGTCACTCAGAAAAGCCAAATGAGATTCTGTGAGTATTTTGTGCCTGGGCTGAAATCTTTTCTGGCTTTTGATCAGTCAAAATCCTTAGCATCCTCTAAGGATTTTGACTGATCAAAATCAGCTTCTACTGTCCTAATATGCAGCATTCAGAGTCAGACCCCTTTTCTTTAATTCCCCAAAGCTTGCACAAAGTATAATTCCTGAAAAATGGTAATTTGATTTCACACCAGGCAAGAAAGGTTCAAATACTGTGGCAGAAGTGCTAAAATAGACTTATGCTTTATAAAAGAGAAACCTAGGGAAACCCAACTCCCAGAAAAAAACACAAATCCTCATGACTGGCCTGTATGTCATTTCACTATGTTGCCTTTCCTATTGTAAAACCCACCATCATCATCCAGAGTAAAAATTCCAGCACTGGTGGAATGCAAATATAGGGAATAAATGAAAGGTTGGGACAATTTCCCCTTTGAGACAATGCCTGGGGGACAGGGGTAAGGAAAGAAATCACAATAGTAATTTCTAATTATTGAATCATGAATAAAGTCCAAGTAGAAGAAGCCTGATGGAAATATTAGAAGCTTCCAATTCTAACAATTAGGTAAAGAAAAGCTACCCTATCTTTTCCTATGTGGATTTTTCAGCTCTGAATCCCATCTCGGGCAAGAAACACAAACTAAGCTGACTTCTGTAACTACATTACTCCCAGCTCATGGGGTCTTGAAAAATCCTTTGCTGTCTCAACTTACCACAGAGATCTTGCAACGAAATATGTTCCCTCCATCTTCCAAATGTCCTGTGCAAAACCAGGACGACGCAGAGCTGTTTCCTTTTCTTTTTCTTACAGAGAAACATTGCATTTAAAGTGTTCTGCTGCACATTTTCTGTTTCAGACCTCATGTGCACCTTACCAAATTAGAAGCATTTGAGAAGGGAAATGTGCTGTCTAGCAGAAAACATAAAAAGATATACCAGTGTATTTTCATAGCAATAGCTTCAGTTGCTACATTTCAAGTCATATGCACCCTCGTTAAACTCAGCTTTGTTTTGTGTCCAGTCCCATTTTGACAAAAAACAGATCAAAGGCTTCACAGATTTAAAAAAAAAATGTATCTGGATGACTAGTTTATCTGGAAACTCCATAGAGTTACATGTAGGAGGGGGCTGCACCAGTCTGATTCTGTAGCTTTTATAGTACCACCATATATGGTCAAACTCTTTTGTGTTTTAGAATAAACAGGCTTATTTTTCAGGAACATTCTTGATTCTGGATGCACTTCCATCTCATGATCCTGGAGACTCAATGACTATTGTGCTGGGAATCCTAATTCTGCATAGTTCTGGAATCCACTAAACTAAAAGAAGCTATATATGAATGCAAAAAATAGTAGCCCATCAAAGTTTGAGAAGCAACCTAAAACAATGGCTAATTCTTTAGAACCTAAAGTGACCTCTTTAGTTTGGGCTTAGTGCAACATACAAACCCAACTATTGTGGTCTCTGAGCTATGGTTTGTGGCTTAGCATGAAGCGTAAACTGGTCAATTGTGATTTATTCAAGAAATCTAAGTTAAAGAAAGGGGTTTTGGATAGGGATGAATGGATATTGTAGAGGCTACCTATCATCTCTAGGCATGCATTGACCTATTGGATGTCAAACTGCGTTGCGGGTTCCGTGAGTGAGGAAAGGAATACGCACAGCCACGGCTTGCTGCAATGGTTTATTTCCGTACACTTCTCCTCCACGAGTCGCACAGCGAGGTTGACGGGTATGCGGAATACACATAGTCGGCGTTGGGAGCAGCTGCCTCCCAACGCTGTTTAAATAGCGCGCCAGCAATGGTTAGTCACCGCCCTTCCGGGTTACATTGCGCAGGCGTTGCTGGGCGGTGAAACATCAAATGTTTAACCCTTGCTTGTCCGCCACCGTGTCCGACCGCCTATCGTTAAACTAACACCCCCACCACCAGTGTAAACAGGTGAGCTTCTGTCGCCGGTAAACCCCACCCCCACCCCCCGTGATTGACTCTTGTAGCTTGTCACAGTGGTCATCCCTCGATCCCAGCCTCAGGTCGAAGTGGCGAGCAGATCTCGACAGGCGGCTCCCCCTACCAGGGACCCTCCTGGAAAATATAAAGGGACATGTTAGCGACACATCACGACTCCACGTTTATACCTCAGGGCCCGGGTTTATGGGGATACCGCTTATGGAAATGTTTGATCAAGCGGTCAGCTTCTATATCAGTACTGGCTACCCATGTGGCTTCCTCGAATGGATAACCTTTCCATTTAAGTAAGTATTTGAGTTTCCCTCTACTGAGTTTCGAATCTAGAATTTGGTCTACTTCATATTGGTTTTCTCTCACCGGGCCGGGTCTAAACGCCGGTTCCCGGATTATGTCCACTGGCTTCAATAGACTACTATGGAAGACAGGGTGGACTTTGCCAAGTAATGGTGGTAATTTGAGCTCGACTGTGACTGGATTAATGACTTTTATAATAGGAAACGGGCCAAGATATTTCGGACTCAGCACGGCTAGGAGTTCGTAGTTTAAGATATTTCGTAGAAAGGTATACTTGGTCCCCAACCATGAATTGTTTATGATCTGCTCTCTTTTTGTTGGCTTGGTGTTTTTGCATAAGTGTCACCTTTTCTAAGGCCTTTTTTATATGTGGCCACCCCCTACCAATGTGAATGGCCCAGGTACTGGGTACCATTTGTTCCTGAGGTTGCGTTTCAAGTTCTGGAATGGCGGAGAATTCTTTACCAGACACAGCGTGGAAAGGAGTGACCCCTGTGCTCCCATGGACCACATTGTTATAGGCTATTTTTGCGAAAGGAAGTAACTCCGACCAATCTGTTTGTTGGTATGATACATAACAGCGTAAATAGCGTTCTATCATAGCGTTTGCTCGTTCCGCTGCTCCGTTCATACTCGGGTGAAACCCCGAACTTAATCCTTGTGACGAGCCAATCAAAGTTATGAAGTTACGCCAAAACTTCGAGGTGAACTGAACACCTCTATCTGATATAATTTGGCGCGGTGCGCCATGTAAACGGTAAACATGTAACAGGAACATTTTGGACAGTTTACGGGCTGAGGGTAACCCTCGACACGGTATGAAATGGGCCTGTTTTGAGAAGAGATCTATTACGGTCCATATAACCGTATACCCGTTGCTTTCTGGGAGATCGACGATGAAATCCATAGCAATCTCTTCCCATGGTCGATTTGGTTCTGCGACAGATTGCAGGAGGCCGAGAGGCTTTCCAGGCCGGGGTTTAGCACATGCGCAAACTTTACACCCCTTAACATATTCCTCAACATCTCTCCTCATACGGGGCCACCAGAATTGGCGCCTGGCAAGGTGTAACATTTTGAGGAAACCGAAATGACCAGCTGTCCTGGCATCGTGACATCTTTGTAATACACTATGTCGGAGAACCAGGGAATGTATAGTTTGGTTCCCATCCATGCGAAACCATTTTGTTGTATTAACATTGTTTTGTGTTCTGTCGCCCAGGCATCCGCTGCCAACGCGCCTCGCAGTTCTTCCTCCCATTGGAACAATGCAGGATGTGTAGTTTGGGCCGCCTGTTGCGTTCCCAGTACTAAAGCTTGAACGATTTGTTCCCTTTCACTGTTATACTGAGGAAGACGTGATAAAGCATCTGCTAAGAAATTCCTACCTCCTGGGACGTATTTGAGTTCGAAGTCGAAGCATTGGAAACATTGCGCCCATCTCACTTGTTTTGGTGATAGGCGTCGTGGGGTCTGAAGTGCTTCTAAGTTCTTATGATCTGTCCACACTTCGAACCTTTTCCCGCAACCTTCTAACAGGTGCCTCCAGGTGAGCAAAGCCCACCTTACAGCAAATGCTTCTTTCTCCCATATGGCCCAACGCCTCTCTGTGGGGGTTAACTTACGAGATGTGTATGTACAGGGAACTAATCCGGCCGCTGTGGTCCTCTGCATAAGGACCGCCCCCACAGCCACATCGCTAGCATCGGCCTGTACTACAAACGGCAAAGTTGGATCTGGATGCCGGAGGATTGGAGCCTGTGAAAATAAGGTCTTTAACCCTACGAATGCAGTCTGACACTCAGAGGACCACGTTAATGCTTGCCCTGGACGTGCCTTTAGGCCTGTGTCTTTTGTGCGGAGTAGGTTTGTTAGGGGGAGGGCTATCTGCGCAAAAGCTGGTATAAACTGGCGATAAAAATTGGCAAAGCCAAGGAAGCTTTGCAATTGCTTCCGTGTTTTGGGTGCCTGCCAGTCTAGCACCGCGCGTACCTTTTGTGGGTCCATTCCAATCCCATCCCCTGAAATCCTATACCCTAAGTAGTCTAACTGTGTGCAGTGGAATTCACATTTCGAGAGCTTTACGAACATTTTTGCTCGTAGTAGTTTTAGGAGTACCTGTCGTACTAGCTGTATATGTTCCTCCATCGTCTTGGTGTAGATCAAGATATCATCCAAATAAACGAGAACGCCCCTATATAAGTGGTCATGTAGGATTTCATTAATCACCTGCATGAAAACGGCTGGTGCCCCTTGCAGGCCGAATGGCATTACCCTGAATTTGTAACTGCCCAGAGGACAGTTAAAGGTGGTTTTCCACTCATCACCAGGCTTGATTCGTACTCGATAGTAAGCCTCCCGCAAGTCTAGTTTTGTAAATACTTTTCCTGTTGACAGTGTGGCCAATAGGTCTTTCATGAGAGGCAGGGGGTAGAGATGTTCAACACAAACAGCGTTAAGGTTCCGGAAATCCACACATAACCGTAATCCGCCATCTTTCTTCTCCCGAAATAAGACGGGCACGGCCATGTGGGATCTGCTAGGCTGAATAAAACCCCTGGCCAGGTTTTTATCTATGTACCATCTCAACTCCTCTAATTCCGGTTTCGTCATGGCGTACATGCGAGGCTTCGGTAAACGGACCCCTGGTTTTAATTCAATAGCACAATCGGTTGCCCTGTGAGGGGGCAATACCTCACATTCCTCTTTGTTAAAGACAGCTGCTAAGTCACTGTACTCCTCAGGATACCCTATTGATGGTGGTCTGTTTATAACCCCCTCTTTCTCCTCAACCCTACTGGCCGACTCCTCTGGCTCTGGGTCAGGGCCAAGACTCAAACGCAACTTCCGGTATCCACCCTCCCACCATATGGTAGGCCTCCACTTGTCTAACCAAGCTAGGCCAAGAATAAGGGGCTCAACCATAGTGTCAACAACTACAAAGCGGATCCATTCCCAATGTTCCCCTATTTCCAACCGGATCGGCTCGGTTACGTGTGTTGTTGGCCTTCCCCCCAACAACGACCCATCCATTTGTTCAAAACGTAAGGGAGTACGCAATGACATCATCCGTATGCCCAATTCCACGGCTACAGATTTTCGAAGGAGACATCATGTACAGCCAGAGTCAATGAGGGTGTCCTGTTGCACCATTGCTGAGGTGTGTAGGTGACATAAGACCACCGGTATTACGAAAGGGCGTATTGGGCCACTCACCATGGGGTCCCCGGTTGCGTCATCCTCACTGCTGTCCGAGGGCATCGGGGTGCTCTCCTGGTGCAGAACAGGTCTCGGAGTCGTTGTTGAGCCATGGGTAGACACCGATGTCAACCTAGGTGTGGCACTTTTGGCCATTCCGACGACGACCGGACTCGTTCTCGTCCCTTCCCAGTGGATGATGGCATTTTGGATGCAGCAGTCGTCATCGGAGGTATGGGGCAATCTGCAGCCCGATGACCCAGCTGGTTACATCTGAATTGCCCCCCTCCCAACCGGGAGGAGGGAAGGAGGAGGGGAAGGAGCCACCCCTCATGCGCCCACAGGTCTTTCGCTGCTGCGTCGTGTAGCAGTAGGTAAGTTGGCCACCCCTCGGGGTCGGAACTCCCGTAGACCAACATCTAAGTCCACCGCAGCCTTAAACCATTCCGCTAGTTTTGATGGTAGGCCTCTGTACACACATGCCTGTCTCAACTCCCAATCTAATCCTAAACGAAATTGATGTATGAGAAGGCGTTCAGGCCATGCATGTAACCGGCCTGCCACGGCTCTGAACTCTTTAACGTATTGCTTGGCTGGCCGGCCCCCTTGTCTCAATGCCACCAGTTCACCCTCTAGCAACTGGGTGCGTGATTGGTCTTCAAAGCAGCAGTGCAATGCCTCTAGAAACAGGCCGAGATCAGCCAATTCCTTGGCATGATCACTGTGAAGGTCAGCGACCCAATCTGCTGCTTCGCCCGTTAAGACAGTTGTGATGGCCACCACCATAGCCCATTGTGATGGGAAGAGGTGCCCATACAGATCCATGTAACTGAGTATTTGACTCAAGAACAGTGAGATCCTGTCCGCGCTGCCATCGAACGTGGCCTGTATGTGGGGAGGCCCCCATTGTTGCTGTGGGGGTTGCCACGGTCCAGGGCCCCATACGGGCCCCGGGCCCGCTGGCCGGGCATCCTGAGCGTCCCTAACCCCGCCCCTCCATTGAGCACCCCTTTGTTGGCCGACGTGTCCCAGTAACCCCTGCTGGTCGGGGTGTGGTGGACCTCTCTCTCGTAAACTGACCTGGGCCTGGCCTCATGGGCCTTCACGAGACACCGACGGGGCAGGACCAGTTGGGGGATGGTTGTGGTAGTCCGGTCTTGGCGCACCCCTCTCAATACGCAACTTCGGGCTTGCCAAGTGGAAACTGTTCTCCCGAAGTGCTCTGAGGCGCCCGTTGTCCCTGCCAAGCCCGTGGCTCTGATATCCATGGCTGCCATGAGGGGGCGTCCCGGAAGCTCGCCTCGCCGAATTTTTCTCGTAAAATGTCCAGGGTGGACACCCCCAGCCCAGTGGAGTAACTCAGGTCACAGTCATCCTCCTCCGTCCACCGGTTTTCCCTCCATCCCTGGAACGACGTCCCGCCCAGGTCAGGTGGGGACGGCAGCCACTCACCCGGCGGGGCTCTCTCGCTTCGGGAACTACAGTCCTCCGTCTCCGGGGTCGTAACGCTTGCCCGCGCCTTCGGGCATACGACTGTCAACTCCAGGTCTTCAGATGCCACGTTATCCGATAACGCCTCCGTATCCGCATCTAGCACCTCCTCGGTCGCTGGGGAATCAGCTGCTGCGCCCTCCGCCATGCTGCTGCCACCGCCGAATGCGAGAAGGAAACGCCGACTTTCTGTCAAACTGCGTTGCGGGTTCCGTGGGTGAGGAAAGGAATATGCACAGCCATGGCTTGCTGCAATGGTTTATTTCCGTACACTTCTCCTCCACGAGTCGCACAGCGAGGTTGACGGGTATGCGGAATACACATAGTCGGCGTTGGGAGCGGCTGCCTCCCAATGCTGTTTAAATAGCGCGCCAGCAATGGTTAGTCACCGCGCTTCCGGGTTACATTGCGCAGGCGTTGCTGGGCGGTGAAACATCAAATGTTTAACCCTTGCTCGTCCGCCACCGTGTCCGACCGCCTATCGTTAAACTAATACCCCCACCACCAGTGTAAACAGGTGAGCTTCTGTTGCCGGTAAACCCCCCCCCCCCGTGGTTGACTCTTGTAACTTGTCACAGTGGTCGTCCCTCGATCCCAGCCTCGGGTCGAAGTGGCGAGTGGATCTCGACATTGGAAGGATGAGTTGCCATTTTCTTGCCAAAAACACTGGCCAATTCTGAATTAGTGCTAAATGAAACTAATGGACAGGTTTACATATTATGAGATAATGCAGTTTGTGAAGCAAGTGAATAGCTTAATGTGATGTAGAAATCCTGCCACTTAAGCAAAACATGTTGTAGGGCAATGTGTTAACCTAGTCAGCATCGATCTATTAATATGCAGTTGCTATAGGCCTTCCCGACTGCAAACAAAGACCACAATGTTTCAAAAAACGATAACCTGTATATGCAACAGTGCAAAAGGAAGTAGGATCAAAAGAAAGAAGACTCTCTTTGGTGAATAGATCTTCAATCAGGGCATCCTGTAAAAAGCTAGATTCCCAGTGCTGCCATCACTACTGTGCTGAATGCCTCTAATCCTGGGTGGGTCTAGAAACATTTTGTAACAAATAGAGTACAGCTCATATCCTGCCAGCTGCTTGTATTACAGTTCAATTACAAATCATTTGTCTTTTAGCTTCTCCAATTTGCTCTTTTATGCAATGAGTACATTGCGAATGCTGCCCACCCCACTAGCAATTGGAGAAAGGGACAACAATTACTCACAGCAGCCATTTGGGGACTCTTAACCATTAAAGCTCCCAAAAGATGCAAAAAGTTTGGAAACTTTAGAAACCCTTGTGTGTTATATTGCCTGAAGAAGAAATTTGGAAACGATAAAAGCTCGTTCACAGTTTAATCTCAATAGAGGTGGCTTTGATTCCCCCACCCCCTTGGGGGAATAGGTGAGTTTATTTTCAGATTTTAATTGCAAAGCATAAATTAACCCTCTAAGTTAAGGCCTAGTAAAGTTTATTCTGTGATGACTGCAAATGGCATTTTCTTTTCATTAATGATTTTCATACAATCCATAACAGGGGCCTCCAACCTTTGCAACTTTAAGCCTGGCGGACTTTAATTCCCAGAAATCCCCAGTCAGCAAAGCTATAAGGTCAGCAAAGCTGGTTGGGGAATTCTGGGAGTTGAAGTCCACGAGGCTTAAAGTTGCCAAGGTTGGATACCCCTGATCCATAACATGTCCTGCTATAAATCTCCTTCAAATCAAGCTTCACTGCTGATGAATTCATGGACATTTTGTTGGCAGCAATAGAATGTTGTCACTCCTTTCGTTTTTTAATTTCTTATTTCCGAGTCAACTTCCAGCAGTAGGATTTCCTCCGTTGAACTAAACCTGGCTTCACTTTTTGAGATCAGTAAGGTCAGCTGGTGGCTATCATTTAACTTTTATGGAAAGGTTACATACAATTAACCATCCCTTCTTGTTAAGACAGGCCATGGTAGGTAGCAGAAGACCCAATTCACTCCTTAAGCCTTATTTCCCATTTTTTTGCAAATTGTTTACAGAGCAATTGAATGGCCCCCATATGCCCCCATATGTTTGTAATGGTTCTTATCATTTTATTATAACATTAATAGGCTTTTTTTTAAAGAAAGGTTGTTTTGTTTTTCCAATATGCTGGGCTGTTTGACTGGCTGAAGTTTTATTTCTTCAGTTTATGAATAAATAAACTTCTCTCATCCAGTAATTTGAAAATGGTTGGCATTCTATTTGGTGTAATTGGTAGATGGAAGCAAAATAATTATGTTTTTGTAATATAACTGATACATTCAACATAAGGCTTATGATTTAATAGCCAACATGTTCTCTTTAAGTGGTTCCTTAAGGGAAGAAATTAATAAAGCAACAATAAGAGTAGCAACAATAATAATGATGATGATAATGAACCATAATAGCATCTTTCCTTTGTTATATAACTCACCTAGTATTTAAGTCTATTTCTTTGGAATTTACATGACTGTATCTACAGAAGACTAAAAACAGATAATGGTCTGATGGGGGCAGGGAATGAGAAGGAAGTTATTTTTGTTTACTGCATTTGTTGTAATTTGCAAATAAAGGTTAATTGAAATGGAGTTCAGGTAAGTATTTTATTATACTTTTAAATATTATATTTCAAGGACTGTGATAGTTGAGACTACTGTGAAATTATCCTTAATTAGTATTGCTGTCTCTTATTTTTGTGTTCTCTCTCTCTCTCTCTCAGAGAGAGAGAGAGAGAGAGAGAGAGAGAGAGAGAGAGAGAGAGAATATGATGTGTTTCAGTTTTAAAATGTACTGATATATGATGGAGGTGAAGAAGTGATCTGGTAACTGAATGACTTTCCTGGCAGAAGAGAATCTGACAGGATGGCATTTTACTAATTAAGAAGAGTGCTGGACTAACCAGATGGGAGAAATGCAGATTGGAACTTAAAAAAAAGATGGAAAGGAAAAACAAATAAATACATAAAATGAAAATATCAGAACAATGATTTCGTAGGCACTCGGGATATATTGGATGGCGGTCAATACACCGCAAGCATAATTAAAAGCTCTCCTAAGAGCTAGACAGAGAAGACACAGAATTTGGAGGCTAATAAGACGAGGCGACGAGTTTGCAATCTAACTGAAAATTGCAAGTATTAGGTCCCAGAGCCACTTATAGGCTAAAATGCCACCTGCAGAAGGCTTTGCATAGGTAAAGCCTTTCATCCCTCCCTCCATCAAGCCACATGCCACAAAATATAATCCAGGTTAGTTCGGTCCCATGACCTGACACATATTAAGGAAGTGACTCAATCCAACTCTTCCTAACCAATGTTATTATTGTAGATAAAGTCCCTCTCCTGAAAGTTAATACTCTTCCGTTTCTCAAACATTATAATGAACATCTCTTTTAACAGAGACAAAGAATTACAGCCCCATACCTCTATCCTCCCACATAATACTTTTCTTCTTGTATGCGGGAGTCCCTGGCTTCACAGCATTGTGATATCTCACACTTTGGGGTGGGTACCCTTTTCCCCAATTTTAGTGGCAAAATTCTAGGAAACTGAACACTGAGCGAATTGGGGATAAATATTGTGGCTACCAGAGAGCAGCTTCTCCTTTCTAACACAGATACAATCAGGTGCTTGTATCACCCTTAAGAAGTGGTGCTGCCAAATGGAGCTATACAAAGTTATACAAAGACAGGGTGGGTGGGTGTTTTTATGTCATTCTGCTGAAAATCATGCAAAAGAAAAAAAAGAAAAGATGGTATTCTCTTGCCCCCTTTGCCACCTGAAGACAGCCAGGAGCAATACAAGCCGGCACCCCAGCAATGATGCCAGGCAGAACGGTCAAAACAACAGCTTTACCCTGAAGAAGGGCAATTATTCTTGGGTCCTGTCTGAGCAAATGGCCAATGAACATTGGATGAAATTATTTATTCAATTTCTATATATTTATAGTTATTACTGCTGGGTCACCCACTATTGGGGTTATAATATGAGTGATTTAAGGTATTTTTTAAAAATCTCATACCTTGAGAGCAAGAGCCATGATTAGGATGACTGGAAAAGGATGCAAAGAATTGTAAAGTGTACTGTATCTACTAAGATGTTTTGGATAGGAATTTGGTTTTCCTCCTGTTTCCATTCAAATCATTATTTTTAAGAAACACACATCCAAAGCACTCTCTACATGATTGTGTCTTCTCTCATTGTTTGGTGTTCCGTGTCATCTAACTCACTCACTCACATTCTCTCCCCCCTCTCTCTCCACCCCCCCTCTCCCTTCTCCCTCCCTCCCTCCCTCTCTCTCTGTATACACAGAAGTATGTAAGTGGTGCTTTAACATGTGCTCTATGAGTGGCGATTCTATTACCCGTTGCCGTGCTCATGCTCTAAAAGGTTCTTTAAGAATATGTCTATAATTTCAACTGCCAATAGAATTTGTTTATGTAAGTCAGTATGAATAATGCTAAGTTTACTTTCATATAGAAGAGTGTCATCTGATTATCCCAGTTTTTACTTGGAAGTATGTCTTATGAGTGGGAAAAGTACTTACCTTCAGGTATACGTTTAAGATTACACCATCAGCAAAACAACTACCAATTGGGAGTGGGAGGGGACAGTTTTTCAATTCCTTAATTTACATTGCACCTTCAAACAGGTATTCCCAAGAATTCTTATTTACTTTCAGATTGGGCCTGCAGACTAAACTGTACAAGCTAAAGTTATACCTTTCTTGCTCCCCCCGCTGCATACCGCTCACAAAATTTCAACACAAAGCTCTTTTAAATGGTAACAAATTCAGAATTGTCAGACAATCCTCTTATAAAAATGATCTTGGATTTCTTATGAGCAGGCAGCCAACAGAAAATGGGTACAGTGTTAGAAGAACAGGTGTGTTTTCATTTGAAAGAAGCCACAAGATATATGAAAATGACTTAGCAGCTGGTGAATAAAAGAAATTGAACTTGTGCCAAGCAAACTGGTGTGTGTGTGAGAAAGAGAGAGAGAGCGTGCACACACGTTTTTCATTTACTAAGGGCTTGTCCAGATGGCATCTTCCCCTATGGCTGGTTTAAACCGGAAATAGTAGTGGAAAAAGTATTGCAATTAATCCGTAGCAATTAGCCTCTTGATTTGGACCTCATTCACTCTTTGGGATTTTTTTTTCATCTGTACCAAACTTTAATCTCATCTATTATTTGGACTAGCAGAGATAAAGACAACACACTTTACAAGGAACAGGTGCAACGGCGGACTTATTCACCACCAAGAAATGAAGGGATAATTAATGCAAAAGTCAATCACACATCATCAAATTTTAATTAAAAATACTAGCAATACAAAATGATTGGGTCATCGGAAATTATGTAATAGAACAGTAATTCTTTTATGTAGGAATGGATACCTTTACCTGACCATAGGAATGTATCAAATTTCAAATGCATATGCAAATGCATTTATGTTAATTTTGAACACACCTTTATATAAAGTATATTTTCACATACAGAATGACTTTCTAAACCTACTTCATCAAAATCTATATATCTCTAAATCAATTTTTTAATAAATTGTGGGTTTTAGGGGATATTTCTGTAAAATTCAGAAAAGTTCATACATTTCATTTTGCCCATTAGTCCAATAAGTATGAATTGAGTCAGGACAGGAAAATAATTGTAATCTTCCCACTTTCTTATTCCTATTTTTACTTATTTGATTTATATTCTGTGTGTCATTCAGAAGGTATCATAAATGAAACTCATTCTTATTTCCCCCTTTCCCCCCCCCCACAACTTCCCTGTCAAATAATTTGGGCTGACTGAGATTGCCTGATCCAAAGTCACACAGTAACTGAGGCTGAGAGCAGACTGAAACCTGGGTTTCCTTGCTCTTAGTCCAACTCCTCAACCTCTGCATCCCACAGGGTCTCCTTTATTTCCCATGTTGGTTTTATCTGGGATTCTTGCACTCAGAAGCAACACTGCAGTAAAACGCCCCTTAACTTTTATAGCCCTGTTCCACACGTTAAATGCGATCCAGGAAAAGACCTGTCCCCTGATTGCTATCATCATCACCTATACTAAGGGTGGACAACTATAGCGACTTTACAACTTGTGGACTTCAACTTCCAGAATTCCTGAACCAGCATTGCTGGCTCAGGAATTCTGGGAGTTGAAGTCCACAGGTCATAAAGCTGCCATAGCTCCCCATTCTGATCTATACGAAAGCTGAAGTTAATTAGCCTCCACTTTATTCCTATAATAAAGGTAAAGGTTCCCCTCACACATATGTGCTAGTCATTCCTGACTCTAGGGGGCGGTGCTCATCTCTGTTTCAAAGCCGAAGAGCCAGCGCTGTCCGAAGACATCTCCATGGTCATGTGGCCGACATAACTAAATGCCAAAGATGCATAGAACACTGTTACCTTCCCACCAAAGGAAGGTGGGAAGGTCCCTATTTTTTCTATTTGCATTTTTTACGTGCTTTTGAACTGCTAGTTTGGCAGAAGCTGGGACAAGTAACGGGAGCTCACCCCGTTACGTGACACTAGGGATTCGAACCACTGAACTGCCAAACTTTCAATCAACAAGCTCAGCATCTTAGCCACTTCCTACAATACCTCTGTGCAATAGATTGGGCTAAGAGAGGGGGGTGGGCCCAAAGCCACCCCACGAGTTTCTTGGTTGCCATGACAGACCTTTAAAGCATATCAACACCGTGAACTGTGTTCAAAAACCAGTAAATCTCTTTAAATACTGAACTGTCTCTCCACACACCTCCAATAATCTGACTCTACTGTCCAGGTTGCCATGGCATAATTAAGATTCTAATGGGTGGGGCCAGTGAACAGCCAAGCAGCTGAATGGAGATGGAGTTTGCCAGTTTTGTTTTGATTTGGCTTGGCATATTTCAGGAATGGTAAAAGATGGCACATCCCCATCCCAATAAGCCACCTTTGCATAGCCTCCTCACAGTTGCAGTGACACAAATCATAACTGTTTTCCTAGTTTTGGCTCTGTAAAATTGCAGCCGGTATGATGGGGAATTTCAAAGCTGTAATGGCCCTGCTGTGCAGTGAACATAAGGTGGACATTCCCAACACCTGCTGTCCAGAATCACCTAATTCTAGAAAAGGCCCATTCTCTTTTTAGTTTATCTAAGAGTTAAATGTGCAAATTACATTATGTTTCTTTACAAAATTTAGCTGAAATGCTTCAGATATTTTTCTTTCTTTCCAACCGTTATAACAACAACTGAAAAAACCATGCACTAGTGACATTTCATTTGCAAAGAAGTTCTTTTAAAGTTATTCTGTGGTTCAGCCTGACTACATCCCCTGCAAAGACATGTTCCAAATCAAAAGAGAAATTTGCTCGAGAAATACAAGTTGAGGCTTATACAATAAGCTGCTTCCATTGCAGCTCTTATGCAAATATGCTCAAAGCAATCATTCATGACAATATGAGGCTGTTGTTTGTGTTTTTCTGTGAGATCACAATGTGACTAAGAAAGCCAGAAGCCTTTATAATGGGTTTAAGTCAGTAAATTATGTTTTGATTGGTTTGTTTTCAATTTACCACAGATTTGGTGGTGGCATTAGATGTTTGTTTGTGTGTTGTTAGCAATCTTGTAAATGTTTGGTATAGCTGTAAAGCAGATGTTTTAATAAACAATAATAAACATAATTGGGCTCTGCTTTCATTTTAGAACAGTTTCCTTCATGTTGCCATCCCTTCCACATAGACTAAAAATATTTTCTCCACAATTGTGATATTAAAGGTGTCTGGTGTACTCATCTATAAAGAGACTGTGAAAGGCGGCCATTTTGACATTTAGTATAGGTAGTCCTCGATTTACAACAGTTCACTTAGTAACCGTTCAAAGCTACAAAAAGAGTGACTCATGACCATTTTACACCCTTGACTCTTGCAGCATCCCCATGATCATGTGATTTACATTCGGATGCTTGACAACTGGTTCATATTTATAATGGTTGCAGTGTCCCAGGGTCATGTGACAAGCAAAGTCAATGGGGAAGCCAGGTTCACTTAACAACCGTGTTACTAATTTAACCACTGCAGTGATTCACTTAACAAATGTGGCAAGAAAAGTCGGAAAATGGGGCAAAACTTACTTAACTAATTTCTTACTTAGCAACATACATCCTGGGCTCAATTGTGGGCATAAGTCAAGGACTACCTGTACACATTCTAGACAATGCAGATCTTATCTTGAGCTCCATCTCAAAGAAATGAAAACAATAATCTTCCTTTAAAAAGCTCTTAAAGAAGTACAGAAATACTTTGGATCAGCCTACTGTCACCTCTTGAAGGTGTTACCATCAGCTTTTTCAGAGATGGAAGCCAGGTACGGGGAAGACAGTATCCATCTCTAATGCCACTCTTCAGTTGTGACCTTGGAAAGTATCACTGCTACTACATCTGATTGTGTAGATCATAAATCAGGATCTCTCTGTGGCCTAAACAGTTTTGCATCTTTAGCGCTCCTTTGAAAGTTTACATTCTTGTCATTGTTGCAAAAGCACATTCTCTTGCTGAATTATCAAAGGCGGTGGGGTGGGGGGAGAGAATGTCTTTATTCTGGAGACCTATCACTAAAGAGCCAAATATTGCTATTTTCTAGACCCTAAATCCTCACAAGAACTGCAACATTGGGCTGCCTGCCAACTTAAACAATTGCCAGTAAGCCCGATGATCCGGTTGCAATCAAATAGACAGAAAAAAGCAGTAACCACTCAAAAATTTTGAAGAAACAGATTTTTCATGTTTAAACAATTTCAAAAGAGGGCTTGTTCTACACCCATCAATATAAGGAGCAGGAGTAATGTATTACTTTGAAACATCACCAACAATGTTAAATAAATCCAAGAACTGTTATCTGATAGGAGTTGCTTTCTGGTGCTTTTGTAGAACAATGCTGATTTCTTCCCATTCCCTTTGGGTTTTATTTTTTATCAACAAAGGGACAGATAGAGAGAGGGAGACTGCCCTTCTAAAGCTTTAATTTAAAATTTATCACCCCCACCCATGCATGTTGAAAGAGATACCTCTTCCAGTGTGGTATGATGTTATATTCATAGTCTTCCCTTCTATGCCAAAACTCAAAGTATAGTGGTGAAAGAATCAGTATAAATCTAAATACACAACAGGGGTGAAATCCAGCAGGTTCTGACAGGTGCTGGAGAACTGGTAACGGAAATTTTGAGCAGTTCGGAGAACCAGTAGCGGAAATTTTGAGTAGTTTGGAGAACTGGCAAATACCACCTCTGGCTGGCCCCAGAGTGGGGAGGGGATGGGATTTTGCAGTATCCTTCCCCTGGAGTGGGGTGGGGATGGAGTTTTTGCAGTATACTTCCCTGCCACGCCCACCAAGCCACACCCACAGAACCGGTAGTAAAAAAATTTTGATTTCACCACTGCCACACACAAAAAAAGCAGTGAATGAAAAAAAAGTCTGACTTCCTACTGGCTTCTCTATTGACTTTTCTTGTAGGAAGATGGCAGGGAACACTGGAAATAACAATCACACGACCGCTGCTGATTACGCTGAAGCGGCCACAACTCATCCAAATTACAGTTCCATGGGAGTCATGGGTTCCAGATTTTGACTGCATTGTGTAAGTTATCCCATTTGAGGTGCGTTGATTCAAAAACTATTTAAATCCCACTATTTAAGGTGTTCCAGATATAAGTTGGTCTAATGCAGGGGTGTCAAACTTGATTTCATTGAAGGCCTCATCAGGATTGTGTTTGACCTCGGGGGGCCAGAGTGGGCGATGCTGGGGTGGCCAGCTTGACATCACTCATGTTGGGGGCATCTGTGGTGGCCCAAGCGCTCCACCAGAGAAAACGGGCTCCCAAGCTCCATTTTTGGCTATGACTGCCTCCTGCAACTGCCAGTGAAAATGGAGCTTGGGAGGGCCGCACACAAGCCTCCCGAGCTCTGTTTTCACTGGCAGAGGCACCATGGGGCAGTCCTTCAGTTTCCAGGGCGGCTCCATGGGCCAGATCTAAGCACCCCTTGAGTTTGACACCCCTGGTCTAATGGCTACATGGTTGAGCTAGACACAGAGGTGTCAAACTGGTGCCCCCAAGGGCCAGATGCGTCACACACAAGCCATGCCCACCCCAGCTCCGTGAATGGGAAAAACATTGTGAAACGTCATGTGATGGCAATGTGACACAGTGAGTTTGACACCTATGAGCTAGAATGAGAAAGACTACAGCCATAGAAAGTATTTGGGTGATACTTTAGCCCTACTTAATGTTGTGAGCTAAAATGAAGGAAAATTCCCTTCTGTGTTGCTCGCGTTCCTGAATAAAAGGTGGGAAACAAATCTGACATAGAAGTAAATATAAATCAATAAATTATGAACTGGCCTCAAGTACAAAGAAATCAAAAGATGTGCATTCATCTATGAATTTTACAATAAAGCCTAAACAAACATGCAAACCAAGAAATGTTGGAGTGGGGAATGTTTTGATTCAGTCCTTGCAAGTTAGCTTTTGACTAGAAAATAAAATAATATAATTTATCCATTTCATTATATTCTCCCTATTATCAAAATGCTCAAAGCTTATTTTTCAGCCATAACAAAAGACACTGCTTTACCACAATGCCTGGAAGGAACAGGAGATTTCATTTGGGCTTGAAATGCAGAAATCTCTTTCAGTGTTCATCCACTGAGATCAGTTCTAATTCGGCTGTAATGCCACAAGATTTAATTTCTCCACAAATTATTTGCAGGAAATTATTCATTGCATTTAAGTATTTAGTATTATGTTTTCTATGTAATATTCTGCTAATAATAATCCAGAAGGTCTGCAGAACAAAAAGTTTCATTAAGTAAGTTCAAAAACGCATGCACCAAAGTTAGGACTGATAGGACTACTGTATACAAGTAGTCCTCGACTTACAACACTTCATTTAGTTAGTGACCGTTTAAAGTTACAACGGTACTGAAAAAAGTGAGCTATGACTGTTTTTCACAATTACAACCGTTGCAGCATCTCCGTGGTCATGTGACCAAAATTCAGATGCTTGGCAACTGGTTCACTTTAATGACCATTGCTGTGTCCTGGGAGGGTCATGTTGTCCCCTTTTGCGACCTTCTGACAAGCAGTCAATGGGGAAGCCAGATTCACTTAACAACTGGGTTACTAACAGCAGTGACTAAATTAACAATTGTGGCAAGTAAGGTCATAAAATGGAGCAAAACTCACTTAACAAATCTCTCACTTAACAACATAAATGTTGGGCTCAATTGTGGTTGTAAATCAAGGATTACCTGTAATAGTTAAGCAATCTGATCCAATGTATGGTTCCATTAATTCATTCCACCAAATGTCTTCAAAAATCTTCTAGACTACAGAGGGCATCCGCCACCCCGAATTCCCCCAAGTCTGCTGTGGAGAGGCTGAAAATCAAATCCCTACAATTTTACATATATTTGCTATATGAACTTAAAATCTTATGTTTCCTGTTTGGTATAAAAACATGATAGTAATATTACAAATATAGCTGCCTATTCAACATTGTTCAAAAGGATTTCTGCTCACGCAATAGGATTTGTATTATCCTCCACACACTGTATTCTTGCCCAAGTCCCCCAAATCATCAGTTAATTGGGAAAACAAAAGGAAGGATCTATTCCTATTTTACACTAGTAAATACCAAAGATCAAGGGTTTTTTTTTTTCACTCTCAGCGGCTTTTAAAACTGTAATTCTATTTCTGTGTCTCCTATATTTTTGTCTGGCACTCATCTTCAAGACTGTTTGACCAAACACTATCAGATCTGCTGATGACTTTAAATTTACTTTCTCTGAATGGTTCAACTTATAGACTGTATCATCGTTCCACATTTGGCTAAGTGTAGACAAACTTTTACAGCCATCTGTTTATGAATTATGTCTACCATGATGATGGATGATACAACTGATATAGTTGGTGCAGGCTGTGTATTTGTGGATCCCTGCCGTTAATAAACTTTCCCTGTATCTTTAATTCTGTCCTTTGTTCTGGAAACTTGTACTAAGTTTCTTAAGTCATTCTAACTCACACAGGCGAGAAATCTTTTCCAGAAAAAAACAGTTTTCTTATTGGCCAACATAATAAAAATACAAACAGTAGCGCCATTGTTTTAATTGCAGCTGCTCAAATTCACACAAAAAGCTATTCTTAAAATAGTTGTTGATTTGCTGGTTTGAGATTTTGCTTTAGTGTAATCTACTGGATTATCTGTTTATAATTTGATTTAACAGATATTTTAAATTTGTAACTGGATTTGTATTTTACACTCTAATGTTGTTCTGCAAAAGGGTACACATCAGTGTTATATATCAGCGCTTTTAGTCTGGAAAATTGCAAAGGCTTTTAACTAAACACTAACAACTATTCATTTGCTACCATACAACCAATTTAAAAGTTCATACAGAACTTTGCTACAGAAACTTCCAATTATCCAGAACATGCACCACCATTCAAATTTGCCACCTGATTTACAGCTACACAGTGGCTCAAATTCCACCACAAAAAGATGACTCACAGTGTGCAACACCACTTTTCAAAATGTGAAAATGGCAACTCCTTTTCAGTGCAAAACTTTTATCAACAAAAATACACCTAACCTATATGTAGCCTCCCAAATCTGAACAAACCGTGCATCTTCCCCCAGAAAATATTTGTGATTATTTTTCATAATCTATTTGTCTGGTCAAAATAAGCCTTACAAAATACTCCTGAGTTTCATCACCTCCACTCTTTAATTCATATCCATACAGCAGAAGTTTTACTGTAGTACATGGCATTATTGACAGGATATTAAAGTTCTACGGCTAGTTTATATTCTGTTTTCACTTTAAATTCTGATTTGGTGAGAGTACAAATTATAATGATGAGCTCTCTGTGGCTACATACAAGGAAGTATGTGGGGGATTTTTCAGTGGAAGTTCCCAGCTAACATCAGTCATTAGCTAAACAAGATAGTACTGTACTTCTAAGCTCCTGTTGAGAAAACTTTCTGATAGCAAAACAGGGATGGAAGCAGACTAAAAAGGTGTGTTGCCAATGATTTGAATGTTCTGGAAAGCAAAGACTGCTGTTGCTAAGATAGAAGGTATGTACTCTGCATCAAATCCATGTATTAAAAAAGGGTGTGGATTTTATAATTCACTTTACATTTAGGGCCTACTTCCTCTATGTGCTTTGGTGTAAATAATTACAGTTGGGCTACCTGCGATTATTCTGTCCTTTCATAATTTTATAAGCAATAAAAATATTAACTCTGCAATTGGAATTACTGATAAAAACCTGGGACTATTCTTTAACAACATCCCCCCCCCAAATAAAAGCATCACGACTTGTTAAAACAAATCAGAATTCTAAAATTAATACATGTTTTTTAAACTGTATCTCTGTTCATAAGGATACCAATTCCTTCTCCTAGCTATCTTCCATCTGCAACAGAAATTTTCTCAACTTCTTCCTTTAAATCGAGGTAGCATTTACTAATCCGAAACACACTAATTAATTAATAGATTATTAATTTATGATTTGTCACACAGTCAGCCAGATGTTCAAATTGGATTTGGCATTTTTGTCTACCTATTGAGTCCTTTCCAAGGACCTGGGATAGACAAATGTGGATGTTTGATGGTGTTATAGATATCATTGCAGGATGTAAGCTGTTCCAAGGAAAGCTGCCTTGTTGTTGTTGTTGTTGTTGTTCTTGTTGTTGTTATTCAGCTATTATCATGCTGGGCCCAACAAACTGTAAACATTTTATAATGGTGACTTAGTTTTATCTGTAAGGAAACTGTATTTCAATGTTGACAACATCAGTATAAATGCAGTAGTCTCAGCCCATTAGAAGTAGAAACATTTCTCGTGCTACTCAAATTTGTTTCCTAGAAAACTTCCCAGTATTAAATTATACCCAAGTAAAGATTTAACTTAGTTGTCACCCAAAAAAAACGTGTTTTGTTTTGCTACATGAAAAACAAGACAGAGTTAGAAAAAAATTAACCGGCATTCACCCCTAATCTTAACTTGGAAATTATGCTTCCCTGAACAGAGGAACCTACCTCGGAGTACCCCTAAAAACCTATGGTAACAAGAGTACCATCCACAAACAGGGAAGTTCTGTGAAAACAGGCAATCAGCTTTTTAAAAATGTATTTTAAATATTGTTACCTTTTGTGCAATGATTCTTCTGGTACTGAAGAAAATCTTAAGAAACATGATTAAGCACATCAAAATAATGCAAGAATAATAAAACAATGGCTGTTAACTAGTTCAGCTATGCCATCATGAGCTCTCAAATGCTGGGGGTAAATAAACAGATTTTCATTTCACAGCAATTGCTATTCAACCATAGCAAAGTTGGCACGTGCTCAATTTCTAAAGCAGAGAGTGTTTCAAAGAAAGAATGATACAATAGAAAAGTTCTTTCATGCTGATACAAGTGAATGTCTAAAGCATGTGGAACAACCAGACTGGCTTTTAATTATTACTAGGGGAATAAGCAATATAACCATCTCTACAGAATGAGGTCTCCCACCCATTAATTTGAACAATATCACAAGATTCGCTAATACAATTTTGTGTTTAAGGGAGGGTAACGGTACAAGAAAAGGCTCATCTAGAAGTATCCGGTGTTGGTAAGGGATAAGAATAAATTCTGGCTTTGAAAGTTCTCTCTCTTCTCTAAGCCTAACAGTGTCTAAATTAAAAGTAGATATGCTATTCACATAATCTGCTGGTCGCTTTTTTCCAAAATGGACCTGTTACATAGAGTTCATACATTTTAAAAATTCTTTTTATTTTTCCAGGCTACACTTTAGTGCCTTTAACATTTGTACAATAGCTTGCAATAATATACATAATCATTATACCAATGCATAATTATGTATAATGTACCAGGCATCGCAGCTTTGTGATAACACACCAAAGTCTTTTCCTTTTTCCTTTTTTCTTTTTTTTTGCAAAATATACATCTACACAACTTTGATAGAGGATAAGAGTTTTTTCTGTGGTAAGATTCTCTTCCTTGTTAAAAATCTTTCCAAAATCTATATATGGTCTTGTTTGTTCTAATGGCATCAACTATAACCTCCTGTTTTCTTCAGTAAAACAGGAGTAACGGTTTTAGATCACAGAAGAGCAGAATTGTTCCACTTTAGGCCGCCATAAGATCTGCCAATCAAGACGGGCTTAATTTTCTCAGGATTCTGTTGCAGCAAGCAAGGTAGGCTGCAAACATATATGAAAGTTGAGCACAGTTTCTCTTATTTCCAACTGAATCTGTCTGTGATCCATCTGTTTCCCTCCTTCCTGCAAAGGCAGCATTACTAGCTTTTCTGGTTATCAGAGATACACTTATTTTTTTTTACATATCTGTTGCAGAAGCCAAATATTTAGCCATCAATATAATAAAATAAAGCTTTATACAAGGCAGTGTCCAAATGTTTAGTCTTTATGTTGCAATTAAAGTATAACAAGTAAGTCAGTATCAGCCACCAAACTAGTGTTAATGGGAAATACTGAAAATGTCAATAGTCTTGACTTGTAAATGTTCGCCTATGATGTTCTACATCTGCAGAAATCACTAAATCATAGCCAGCCAAATCTTAAATCTAGTATGATGTACAACCCCTATCCCCATAAGGTTCAGTGGGTTTGATACCAATTTATAGTTCAATAGGAGGTCCAAACCCATAAAACTGAGACAAGGACAGTTGTGCTGGCTTCAAATATTCCAACAACTGTTCCAGGGTAGCAGAGATAACAGAAATCTCTACCCATGGCCTGCTATCTGGTGGTCATCCAGATTTTTGTAGGCCAGATATGATAGGTGGAACAAATAACTGTCAGGGTAAGCAACAACTTCTACATATGCAAGGTTCTAGATGTCCATTATGGTGGGCACTTCCCTGCATCTTGATTTAGAAATTAATAACTAGGGTACTGCTTGATTTGCACATTTGGATCACTGCCTCCTACTATTCTCTGGATATGGAACAGGATTAAGCTGTGTTCTTCCCAACCACTGTATATTAGCTGGAAGATAAAAGTGGCCTCAGTTCAACTAAAATGCTGGACTTTTCTTGAATACAACAACCGATTGTATTGCACACAATAATGTCGTAATGCTGTGCTTTCTTACAGGGTGTTTTTCCGATTGTTTGATATTGCCTAGGGAAAGATTGGGAGGATTTCCGGGTGGTCCCCCGACCTTGTATTCCGAAACGCCAAAGGGAGAATTACCCGTTTCTCTCACAGGGGAAACAGAGAAGGCAGCCGCAAGGAGGAGCGCAAGGCCGACGACCTTCCTGTTGTCGGCTTCAACCTCTCGCTAGGCGGTGGAGCGACTGGGGCGCAGCAGCAGCCCAATTCTCCCGGTGCGGGCGAGCAAGCGGGCAAACCACGGGCAGAGGCTCTTCCTGCCACTTTTGTTTTTCCCTCGCTTCCCGCTTGGGAAACTAGCAGCCCCCCACCCCCACCCCGGCCGCCCCTTCCTCTCCCGGCGGGAAAAGTTCCCCCTGCACCGGGCTGCCCAGCCAGAGGCAAGAAGACGGGCGAGGGAAAGCTGCGGGAAAGAGTCCATTTTGCCCTCTTTCTCCGACTAGGACAGGCAGAGAAGAGCCCGTCGGGGAACCAGGGAAGCCCGCGGGGAGGGCGGCAAGCAAGGCCGAGATCCACGTCCCTGCCACCCCCGCCGAGCTAGCCCAGCTGCCGAGAGCTGGCAGGGCTTGTACGCGGCGGATCACATGGCGGCGGCGGCTCAGCAGGAAGTTCGCTCTGTTCCTGGGTGGCGCGTCGGAGTTTCGGTCTTGCTCCGAGGCGCTCGGAGCGCGTAGCCGATCACGGTGGGGGCTTCGTAAGTTTCTTCTCGCCTTTTATAAGTCAGAGATCGCCCGCTTAAGCGGCCGAGCCCGCAACTTTTCGCCGACGCTTTTTTCACTGTATCGCTACGCTTTTTTTCCTCCAAGCCACATTAGCACCCAAGTTTCTTTTCCTCTCGGTTCCCCCAAAGTTTCTTTCTCTTTTCCCCACCCCACTTCTTTATACTTCAGCTAGCAATTCTGCTTCCGTTTTTCTTTCCATTTTTAAGCCCTTCCCGGGACTTCTTAGCTTTTGATGGGCAATCTCTTCACACAGAAAAACAAAAAACAAAAATAACCTTTACCTAGCTGCATTTCGAAAGCTACCTTCGGACCTCTAACCGGGCGGTTGTAAACAAACAAGCTTTCTTTCTGGTCCGTCTCCCCTAATCCGGGTAGCGAGGAGCGCTCCCGATTTGGTGTGTTGGGCGAAGGAGATGCGGCTTAACCCGCGTCCTGTATTTTTGCCATTATTTGCCAGGGCCTTTTGGAGTCACAACGCCAACAAGGGGTTGTGGATTTCCGCGCGTCCTGTCATTCATAAGATTTTTTCTCACAAAGGCGGAAAAGTACCCGGAGGCTCAAGTGCGGGGGGGAGAGAGAGGCGGCTGGGGTGGCTGCTTTGTCTAAAACCAGTTATACCTGGAGCAAAGAAATCACCGGTTCGTTTCCTCTTATAAGTAACACACAAAACCACATTTGGGTGTCTCGTAACCTCCGGGTGTTTACAACCCAATTGCGGAAGGGCCGAGGACCGGAGAAAACTTCCTGTTCCGGAAGCCTTGAACCCAGACCGTGGAAGTTGTTTTTTGTTTTGGTTTTTAATTGGGAAACTACACCTCCGAGAAATTCCAAAGGGCGAGTATTTGGGAAACCAGTCTGCTCTTTCTCCCTAGATTGGATTGCGAACTGGAATAGAAACCCTGAAGGCTGTGAAGCTCTTCCTTCCAGTTTCCCTTAATGAAAAGTTTCCATCTTTGTGGTGTCAAGAGAGGTGGAAATTACCCTGCTGAAGCCTTTTCACGATCATCCAGTGAACACTTATTTCCTGAAAGTAACAGAACTAAGTCGAATTAATTGCTTGTTTAAAAGTTAGTGTGGTGTGTGACTCCAGCCATACATTTTGTATCCTATTTATTATGTTCTCTGAGTGCAGTCAATTGTGCATGGTTTTGGAGAAGCCATAGCTAAACAAACATCATGGTTCTGTTGAAATCAGTGGGAATTATTTTTTTAAAAATCATATGCACCTTTATGAACCTTTAATCATAGGTTTTAACTAAAAGAGCTAGGTTCACATCTCTGTATTCATGTACATTAATTTAGAAGAAAACTCCTTTAAAGTGATGGGAATCCATTTTAGTTAGATTCATGCGAAGAACAGGGTAAAATATGCTCTGATTGCTTTCTGAATATGATATGCAAGTGTAGCTTCCCCCCCACTTTGAATTCAAAAACATTAGTCTGCTTCTCAAGATGAAAATGCTATGCCTTTCCTTCTAAAATTTACAACCAACTGACTTTTTTTTTAATGTACGTATGGTGCCTTCCAGTCAGTAATGATTTCTAGCAACTGTCCTCTAGACAAATCCCCACAGTTTTCATGGCAAGATTTTGGAAGTGGTTTGCCCACCGCAATCAGATAGATCACATTTTGGGTGCTTGGCAACAGGCCCACATTTATGGCTGTTTGCAGCATCCCTTGGTCATGTGATCATGATTTATGACCTTTTTTTGCCAGAAGCAGGCATTTATTTGGTTTCCAACAAAAAAAAAAAATCACAACAAACAATAGGTTTGCTTAAGGACCACCATATTCACTTAACAACCACTGCAAAAAAGGTAATGAAATCAAATGCAGTTGTGTGGTGATCTAGTTAATGAGCAGTATGACCTACACCGATGTCCATAATTCCAGGCTCAATTACAGTCGTAAATCAAGGATTACTATAGAGCCTGACAACTTTAGAAGGTGGGTCTAAAAACAGAGCTGAGTCTGTACATACAAAAGCCACAGGTGGCACAGGTGGCAAGAAAAGATTGCAGCCGATTGTGTTGCAAACCACACCAGTTTATTCTACACATCATGATGTATATACTGACAAATCCTGAATTATGTTATTTGAAAAAAATCCATTCCTCTCTCCAAATCTAGAATTAGAAAAAAGATAGGGCTGAAAGGTACTGACAGAACTCACATATCATTCTCAGACATAATCAAGGTTGCTTAATTTCAGCTTAGTATATTATGTGCTTGTTCAGCCACCATTTTTAAGCAAACTAAGCTTTGGGTGATTTTGAACCCCACCCAATTCAATATCTCGCCTCTGAAAAATGGTCATTGAAAGTATCTGTTTAAACCGTTAAACCACTTAAGCATTTGTCATAATAATGCAGATGCTGAAAACTCCGTAGAGGAGTTAAAAATTTCTGTGAGATTTTTATTCTATCACTTTAACTACTACACTGATGAGTAAAGCGTGTATGAGTGTAAAAACCTGCTTGTATTCTGATGCTAGGATTAAATTCTATCAAAACATGTCAGAATTACTTTCAGCAATGAACAAAAGAGAAGAGCTGTATCTCCTAATTATAATAATTAATTTTATGCAAAATTAAAGAATTTCAGTTAAGTATGATCATAGATATTTTTAAAAGGAAAGTTATCACACACATATATGCATGGTAGAAAATAACATCTTTTTAAGCAAGGTTTCTATTTCATAATTCCTGCAAAGAAGATGGAATATAGTATATGGATGTAGAATAAGCTTCAAACTAATTAATACAATCATTGCTCCAATTTCCTTTGGGTACTAGGTAGCCTTTATGATTGTTCCCTTGTATCCTCACAACTGTGTTAGGAACGTCTTCTGAACCTGGCTTTAAAATGGCAGACTTGGCAGTCACAATTGCAAAAAATGATAGATAGAATGAAGACTAACTCTGATTTCATTCTCATGCATTCCAATGTCCTTGTCACCCTCCAGTCTCTCAATTAACAATTTCATCCTTCAGTCATACAATTTGATAGTTGTTGAGGTTATGTGGCAGTTACATGTTAGGTTTTAGAAGAATAACACAATTCAGGGGGTTTGAGCTCTCTGAGCTAAGAGATTCTGAGTTGCTCAGAATCAACTGTGAATTTCATGACTAAATAGAGAATCGGAATCAAGCTCCATGTCCAACAGTTGTAGACTGTTTACATGTATATTGACTAGACTGTTCTTAACTGTGATGTTCAGTTTGTTTGCTTTTCCTACACCGCCATTCTTCTTTCCATACTTCTTTGCATTGGTGTGGGGTTTTTTTTTCTTCTGTCTGGTTTTGCATCTCAATGAGCTACTTGGATATTCAGGTATTATCTTTTCCTCTGGTTCAATGAGCTGGTGAATCCAGTGAAATATTTCTCTCTATTTTGTGTACTTCTCTTTGTTGGTGAGCTTTGGTATGGTGCACATTCCTTATATTCTTTGTTATAAATAACAGTATTTGTATTTTTATGTTGTTGACTTGAACAAAAAAAAAAGCTACTCCTAAGTAGCTCGGGAGTAGAGATTCTGACAGGACAAATCTTCCATTTCTTTAAAGAAAGAGATAAAATTTTCTTTGCTGGCCAATGGGACAGGTTGTGGAGCTTTTCTTTAAAAGAATACTCATGATTCAAGGGAAAAAAGGCTGACCCCAGAATGGCAACTCTGCATAGCACATTACAGAATATTCATTTCCTACGCCCCCCCCAAAAAAAAGCTTTCAGAAACCCTAACAATTAAATTAAAAACATTTTCTAAACATTCTAAACATTTTTCAAGTGAGAATGCTGAAATTTCATTCAATTTCTTTTTAGAGTTTTAGAAGTCTTGCTTAATAAAATCATGCAGCATTTAGTGAACTTGCAAGATTTGGGGCAATTTTCTGGGAATGAGATGATCTGTTGATGCTTACGGTCCAAACATGTTCGAAAGCTATGGCAGTATGGAAAAATCCTTCTCCATATTTCTTTTCCAGATGATTGAATCTCTAGTTTATGTTGACTTTGATTTTTGTTGCAAGCAATGTACCTTTTTTGGAATAGTGTATCTCAAAAATGATGAAGTTATTTTTAAAAAAAGAGTATCCTTAAGGATGCTCATAAAACTGTCCTATGATATTAGACAGTGTGCTAAAAATGAAATAATGAAAAGCATTCTTTTGTAATGCACCCATTACTTTTCTATATGGGTCTTATCTGTCCCTTATAACTGAGACTGGAGGGGGGTGTCCTAGGTTTTCAGTAGCTTGTGGTAAGAATTGCTTCTTTTTATTTCTTCAAGACAACTTGCAATAATTTGCTAAGCAGTGCATAGGTATTTTTAAGATAATTATGAGGCAGCTTCAAAACAGCATTGCATGCATCAATGCACATTAAATAACATACTTTAAGTGGACAGATGTGACCCCAAATAATATTCATTTCATGGCATGAAATATAAAAATCAGCCACTTTTGTTTCTGTTTAAATTACTGTTCATACCTTTGAAAGGTATGGGGAAAATGAGGTTAAAAATGAGAAATGTTTCACCAGGATCTCACTAAGTCTAATTTGGATTATTATTTTGGAGAACTGTCTTCCACTTCTATTTCTGATAGTCTTACCTATTTAAAAAGCTGCATTGGCACAGTTGTCTAGCATTTTTTTAAAAAGGAAGCTCCAGTGAAACAATAAATTTAGAAAAGAATCCAGTCTTGTTTATTTCATTTCTTTCAGTTATTGTTCAAGAAAGTTTCCCGATCATTCAAGTTAATGCAGCGTAGCTACAATATTTCTATTGTTCCCATTATCTGAATACTATATAGTAATAATTCTTCAGGGGTCAAGCAATTAACTGATTTAAGAGAAGTGTGTTTTTGGATCTGGTACAGAAGGAGGCTTTCTTTTCAACTTTTAATTGTGTTGGATAACTGTTTTGATTCTGCTTCTGATTTTCCTGCATAATGATTTAACTTTAGATGTCTGGAAGTTAAGCAATTGGACTTCTTTGCGTTGCTGCTTATCCGAGTAGCTTCTTCAGTCTTGGGTTAGATGAATCTTGAATAAACAGTGAATCGTTTCAAACCAAAAAGAAGTCCAATTGCCACGACTCAACTTCCAGACAACTCTACCTGGATGACTGAGAATCTTCATTGACTTAGTTTTAGATGGTTTTCAAAGCAATCTTTCTCAACTGGGTACCCTCCAGAGGGATCGGACTTTGACTTCTGCCATTTATAGCTAACATTATCTTTTGCCGATGCCAGATGAGTATTATGAAGATTGAATTCCCACACAACCAGAAATCCTGTTTCGAAAAACTGTTTTAAAGACTTCCACTGCCATCTCACATCTGTTTACTAATCTCTGAGGTCAGTGGGGTTAAGTCCCAGATAACTTTTTCCCCATTTGATTCATTTGTATTGAATTGCAACTGATATGGCATTTAAGCCCACCTCCAGCAAAGTTTTAATCCATTACATCATCTCTTGAATGAGAAGTGAAACGTGTTCAGGGAAAAACAAAGGCAGTCCAGTTGCCTCTTGAAAAAGCACCTTTGGGATGCTTTTACAACAGGGATTTTCAAACTTTTACAGACTATGGAACCAGTTAGTTAAGAAAAAAGAATACCTGATTAAGAGACAAAGCTCTAATGCCAGAAAATTGAGAATAAAATTGTGTTCACTATAACTTATTTATGCAACTTTATGTATTTCATGAAGTTGGATGCACCAATTACTGTCCCAGAAAGTCTATCCATTCTTAAGTCAATGTTTCTCAATCTTGGCAATTTTAAGATGAGTGACTTAAGCATGCTGGCTGGAGAATTCTGGGAGTTAAAGGCCACACATCTTAAAGTTGCCACGGTTGAGAAACTCTGTTATTTTAAATAAAAATTAAAGGTTTCAGCATACAAAAATTAAAACTAGAATTACACAATTCTAGTTACACAATAGGAGGCTGATGTTTCAACCAAGCAAATCAAAGTTCAGTGATTGGGATATGATTGTTATTCTTGAGAAATAACTTTTGGTTTGTCTTTAAACTCTCACAGAATTTCATCAAGTTCTTGCAGATTCCATGGAAAAGTTTCCAAACCCACTTGGGCATTCTGTGAGCAAGGCTTGGACATTATTTTCAAGGGAGTAGGGAAGTGAGCAGATACAAGCCTGCACCTTCAGCTTCCTTTCATATAGTATAAATGTAACCCATCACACGCATATTGCTTTGAGATTTGTATTTTCTAGACAGGTGTGTAGTTTATTTCCTATGCATATATAATTCATATTGGGGAGCTGCCTGTCCTATCAATAGTTCTTGGTCCTTGATCTCTGCGTTGGGATCAGTTATTTCCCTCAAAAGGATGGGAAGGCAACTTGGAAGCTATGGCCTCCTGTTGTGATCTTCAAGGCTCCCTAAATCCTCCCCCTCCTTTACCTCCAATGTTGATTCCTGTGACAAAATATAAGTTTGGATGCTTTCAAGAAGAAACAATGCCCACAGATTGTGTACAGGTAGTCCTCGACTTACAACCACAACTGAGTACAAAGTTTCTGTTGCTAAGCGAGACAGTTCTTAAATGAATTTTGCCCCATTATACGACCTTTCTTGCCTCAGTTGTTAAGTGAATCACTGCAGTTATTAAGTTAGTAACACAGTTGTTCAGTGAACCTGGCTTCCCCATTGACTTTGCTTGTCAGAAGGTCACAAAAGGGGATCACATGACCCCGGGACACTTGCCAAATGTCTGAATTTTGATCACGTGACCCTGGGGATGCTGTGATGGTTATAAGTGTGCATAACGGTTGTAAGTCACTTTTTTTTCAATGCTGTTGTAACTTCAAACGATCACTAAATGGTCACTAAATAAACTGTTGCAAGTCAAGGATTACCTGTACTATATTTGCACATTCTTTTTTTAAAAAAATCTATTTTTCTCCCAAAGAGTATATTTTATGCTTCCTTGTTTATTTCAAAAAATTTTTTAAAAAGAAGTACCGATACCTAACATGGAAGCCCTGCGAAGCAACTGCCATAATCAAGGCCTAGCATCCATTTCTCTCCCTAGCTCTAGTCCTGCCTGGCTGAGTGACCTGATGCATTAATTATTAAGAAGATGCTCTCATTCCCATTTTGAAGACACAACATTTGGCAGAACAACGCAAATGTCTTTATAGTCGTCCCCCGTCCCCCCATTATGGTGTGAATGCCAATTTGTGACATTTATCAAACTCTGACACATTTGGCTACTGTTGGGTTGGAAAGCTCAGCAATTGTAGAAATATAACACCATGGCAACAGTTGTCATAAATATAGAATTAATAGTTCCCTAGGGCTCTAATCCTGTACCTTTTTCTCAAGGGATTCAGTGGGGCTCACTTTTGAATTAACATGAGCATTGCTGGACCATGAAAGAGTATAGAAACAGGAGACATCGGCAGTAAGGTCAATATGTCTTCTCAGTCTTACAAGAGGGAAGAGTTCATTTTAGCCCAACCAAGTGAAGCACTTGATTAGTCCTCTGCAACAAAAATACTGAGTAATTTTTGGCCTTTCATTCAGATCCCACTCCTTCAGGATGGTTGCACAATGGATGGAGTCGCCTGGAATTAACTCTTTGGCCTTTTGTGAGTTCTATCAAGCATCTATTCAGATAAGCGATTAAAAGGTGGAAACTCAAATCTCTTAAGCAACCACCTTGAGCCTACAAATTGCAGTAGATTCCTTAAGTTTGGTGATGCTTATGAGTTAACTTGCTTGGGAATGCACTATTAGAAATCTATAAACCATTATGTTTCAGCTAAAATGAATGCAAAGGATCTGAGCAGGAGTGAGTAAGGGCTCCTTAAAAAAATAGTTTTCCCTCAATGATAAATAGGGAAGCAAAAGAATGCTGGTGCCAAAGTTGACTCTGTTTAAATTAGAAATTTGTCACATTTAATTAATTATGTTCTGGAAGCTGTTCTTGTTTGTTTGGTATGAAATCTGAGCAAAGATAATTGGTTTTGGTTTTTCAACTAGCATTAAAAATGTGGTTAAAGAGAACAGTGCAACATTTTGATCTACACAGGGAATAAGGAATGTTCCAGTCCATAGTAACCTTCATTACTGGTATTGCATTAGATGGTCTAATATTTTAAAAGAATTATAGTGGCAACTTGAGTATTTTCCTTACATATTCACACTACATCTTGTATTTGTGTTGTCACATGGTAGCGTGCTGCAAACAGGCTTAGCTAATAGATAAATATCCTAAGTGCTTTGTCCACTGATCATTTAGGTTTAAAATAACACTTCGATTTTTAACAATTTTTATTCCATTATAAGTTTTACTATAATAGGGTAATATTTAATGGGAAATTATATTTGACTGCTTTTAGTTAGCAAGTTAAATTGTCTCAAAATTCAGTAATTCAAAAGACAGCCCATTGTAATAGCAAAGGATTTTGTAAATTGCAAATTACAGATGGCTTCTTGGATAGCCCAGTTTCAATATTTATCAGTCTGTTTATAAGGTACCCTCATTGTAACTTTTAAGGCATATGTGACTTGGATTAAATTAACTTGAAACACTGCTTTTTCATCTCATGAATTTATCTAGATGTTTAAGATTTTTGGGGAAAACATTTTTTTTCCTCCACTGACGTTTTAAAGTCACACTTAGTGGGAAAATTAAGAAAGGCCTTTTGAATGGTTTTTCCCAAGACTTGAAATGTGTCTCCAAGATTGGTCTATTTCTTTCTCTGTTAATAGAGATGTTTCTATTAATTTAAGTGTTTATTGGATTGTTGAAGAGAGTTTTAATCAGGTCATTCTCTTTTTTATGATTTTTTAATACTCTTTTAATTTAATTAAACTGTATAATTACATTAGTCACTGAGTACCATTTTCAAAAGAAAAATAACTTTTTAATAAATAAACAATCTATATATAGATTGCTAGATCTAAACATTAAAGACTGTGGCAAAGGGTAGTGTGCCTATGACAATTTGATGTTGGGTTTTTCCTTTGTTTATAACTTTTCAAGTGTCAACTCTTACTAATCACCATTAGAAAACAAATTGCTGGGCTCGATGAACCTTTTGATTAAAGAAAAGGATCTTCCAACTGTTTCCTTTGGAATAAATTCTCTCCTTTTTACTTTTTCTTGCTCTCTTCCTATAAGCTTTCTAGCAGTAACTAATGCTTTTTTTCCTTATTACTTCAGCTTTTTAAAAGAAAGATACAGTGGTGTCTTAGGATCTGAATGCATATCGAGCTTTTTCATTTTTGTTTTCCAGAAAAGGGCAACATGTTGCAAATCATGCACATTCTGGATTCAAACTCTTGCAAATCTTGCATCTTTCAGACCTGGTTCATAAGCCAGGGTTTGCTTAATTATGATTTCTTAAATAAACCACAAATGGCTGTATTCACACAAGCTAATATGCCCAAACTACACACTTACCTTTATGGCTTAAACCAGCAATCCCCAGGCCGCAGACTGATACCAGTTCGAGACCTATTAGGAACCAGGCCACGCAAGCAGCAGGTGAATGAGCAAAGCTTCATCTGTGCATGCTCAGGATCTATGTTGCACGAGAAACCACCACTACCCTGGTCTGAAGAAAAATTGTTTACCATGAAACCGGTTCCTGGTGCCACAAAGTTGGGGACCACTGGCTTAAGCAATAAATCAGCCCTACTGATCTTCCAGAAAAATAGATGATGACTTCAGCCTTAAATATTTGTGGTGGTTCCCAAAATGTGGGCCATGGACTCCTTGGGGGGCTGTGGAGTTATTAAAGGGCATTCATTTATACATCGAACATGCAAAACAAAATGAAAAGCATTCACAAAGATCTTCTATAAATATTGCTTGGGGTGAAATAAGACAGAAATACTGGCTGGTCTAAGAGGGAGATTTGAGAGGAATAGCACTAGGCTATTTAGCCTGATCCTTCCTTCCTTCATCCTCACTAGTGGCAGTATTTCTGTCCCTCCCAGATACCCAATGTATGCATGGCTGCCCACCATGATAACATTCCTGGGATTATTTCTGGCTGCCATGCCTGTAAGCATCCGTCTGTAACAACCTGTCTGGTCCTGTGAGGATGACAAGCTCAGGAAAAAGAACCTGAAAATAACTTTATTGGTTGCAGGATAATGTAACAAAATCATAAAAGCCTGCCAAAGAAATTCTCCAACTCAGTTTATACTTAGCATAATTAAGATGGAGTCACCTTCTTTCTCATGCTATCCCCTCCGCTGGACTCAAGTAATCTCTTCAGTTTATAGCCAGGGCCGGATTTAGATGAAATGAGGCCCTAGGCTATTCCACTTATGAGGCCCTTTCACCTATAGTGAAAGTGTAATTTTAATTTTGCTAACAATTTGAATGTAGGGAATGTAGGCCCCTCTTGATCTTGAGGCCCTAGGCTGAAGCCTAGTTAGCCTATAGGAAAATCTGGCCCTGGTTATAGCCCATAATTCCCTCCCTCATGAACCTGCCCAAGCTCTTCACTCATTCCATTCCATGGCCCCATAATGAGTCTTCAATTGTGCAGTATTTTGCTGTTCTTAGCTACTCTACCAGGGCTTCCCACACATCCCTTCCATTCCAACCTCCTCTTACTTTTTCTTTCTCCCATCACCATGGGATGTCTCAGCTCTCAGCAATGTACTAGCAGCTTCTTCTAGCCCCCTTTCTCACTGGGGGATGAGAGGCCAAAGACATACGGCAAAAGCAGAGGAGTTGCCACAGCTCCACCCACCTGATCCCACACTACCAGGATTTCCCCTTCACCCATCTGGAAACTCCCATGATGCATGCAAGATGATGTTCACCTGAGTGGCCAGTCTCACCTGCATACACACATCCACCACTTCCTGCTAACTCCTAGCAGCAAAACAGGGAGACCACTATTGCTTCGGTGAGCATGCACAAAGAGCATCCTCACACAATAAAGAAATACAGGTTAACAAACAATATAGATGGCTTGTTTGTAGCTTTTTTATTTCTTTCTGGAGGAAGCAGGGAT
The DNA here is from genome assembly GCA_022577455.1 of Arizona elegans. Classification (NCBI taxonomy): domain Eukaryota; kingdom Metazoa; phylum Chordata; class Lepidosauria; order Squamata; family Colubridae; genus Arizona; species Arizona elegans. The sequence goes on from JAKOOJ010000001.1 coordinate 127,604,931, forward strand.
GATTGGACAAGGGGAGATGTTACTGCCTTTTGGACTGTTTTAGTGGATTGCCAGAAAGCTTGCTTAGCAAATAGAACGTACTTATATACCACTTCACAGTGCTTTACAGCCCTCTCTAAGCGGTTTAGAGAGTCAGCATATTTCCCCCAACAATCTGGGTCCTCCTTTTACCCACCTCAGAAGGATGGAAGGCTGAGTCAACCTTGAGCCACTCAGAATTGAACTCTTAGAGTGAGCTAGCTTGAATAAATACTTGCATCTACATGGAACATGCATCTATAATTTAACAACTGACTCACATTTATGATGGTTGCAGCGTCCCGGGGTCATGTCATCACCTTTTGCGACCTTCTGACAAGCAGTCAAAGGGGAAGCCAGATTCACTTAACAACCGTGTGGCTCACTTAACAACTGCAGTGATTCACTTAACAACTGTGGCAAGAAAGGTCGTAAAATGGAGCAAAATTCACTTAAAACTGTTTCACTTAGCAAAAGAAATTTTGGGCTCAATTGTGGTCGTAAGTCGAGGACTACTTGTACCTGGAATATCAATGTATCAATTTTAAAAAGAGATCCTCAAATTAAAAGTGAAGGGGGGAGCAACCCCCCTAGGAAAAAAAAATCCAAATAGTGTCGAATGGGGTTTCACCACATTGCTCCATTAGTTGCTTTTTTCTTTGGACAAGCAGCAAAAATAATCTACTACAATAACCAATATTTTTCCTTTTTTTTTTCTAAAGTAATTTAACCAGATCTGCTGCATTCATAATCTCATCAGTGATGAAATATTGCTGGGAAGTATGGATAAAAATATTGCAGAGCAGCTTAATAAGGCATACGAAGCATTTCGACAGGCGTGTATGGAGAGAGATTTTGCTAGAAAAGAACTAAAGCAAAAGGTACGTTTATGTTTTTAGTATCTAACTTTACAAGTTAAGATTTCCTTTAGGATTGCTTCTGAAAAAAGGGGCAAACTAGATTTCCCACACAACAGAAATATTGTGTAGTTCAATAATGCTGTGTTGATTATCTGCCAAAATCATGTACTCACAGGTTATGAAGCTGTGCCATGATAAATATAGTTTGTTTATGAAATTGAATTTTGTATCCATCAAGGATAGTTTGCCTTTCTCTTTCAACTCTTAGGCAGTTATGACATGTACCACCAGTGGCCTCTAGGATTGCCTTTGTCAAAGGATGCTGTGCTTGCAAGGAGACAGATAGTCAGGAGCTTGATAGTAGGAAAAGAAGTCTCCCACATTTGCATGAGGAAACAGTGAAGAAACAGCATGTGAAATGTTTTGGTTTTTTGGTGTTTTTTTTTTTTGCTGGTAGCTTTGTATTTCAGAAGGTAAAGATGAAATGAACTATAAAGTTAAATTTAAAAATATAGTATAGTGCAGTGTTTCTCAACCTATTTCAATCCATGGCGCAATATTGAATATAGAGCAATAGTTCTGTGGCACACCACAAAATTATTAATCTTATATATGTATTTTTAAATAGTATGTAACACATGGTTTGAAGGAAAGTTATATAATTTTTAAAAAATATCTGCACTGTATTAAATATATGGAAGAGAGAGAGAGAGAAATAGAGATAGATAGATAGATAGATAGATAGATAGATAGATAGATAGATAGATAGATAGATAGATAGATGGAGACAGACAGAGCACACCCATATGCTGTAGCACACTAGCTGAGAATCACTAGTCTAGGAACATTATAGGGAGATGAATTCTTAAGAGGGATGAGAGGAATATACTATAGCTCAGTGGTTTTGCATGTAAAAGGCTCCATATTCAATCATTGGCATCTTTATATAAAAACCATCAAATAAAATCCAATAATAAGTCCTAGGAAAGCTAATACTAAACATTTAGGATTGGAATGATGGAATATAGGGAAAATATTTGAAATTATATTATATCGTGAAAAGGGAGTAATGGGAGAATATTTGAATAAGATAATTTAGAGTTAGGTTGATTTCAATCTAAAGGGTTTCAAATTCAAAAAAGTAAAGAGAGGAGTGGAAAAAGAAAAATTGATTAAGATTAGAGATCAGGGCGAATGGTAATATTGTTTATATATTGGAAGAAATAGAAGGAAAATAAAACAAAAAATTAGAGGGAAAGAATGTTATGGTGAAAAGTGAAATATATATATATGGTGTTCGAGAAACTAAAAGTGGTACAAATTTTGACTCGGCCAATACTCTGTTCAGAAAAAATGTGTTTGTTTGTTTGTATGTGTGTTTGAAAAAAAATAAAAAAAAACTTTTATTTAAAAAAAAGAGTAAGTCCTGGAAAGCTGAAGTAAGATCATAAATACAGATGTAGTTTCACTTAGCAATGACTTCACTTAATGACTGAGTTGTCAGTCGCAATTTTATTTATTTATTTATAATTAAATTTATATTGTAGTCACTAAACAAGGATTATCTGTATACTGTCCTCTACTGGGTTGGCTGTAGATCAGTCTCATCTATAGTTCTGCAGCTATGCAGGAAGCCTTTGTGCTGTTGCTCATACCCTTCTGGATTTTTACTTTTCATTTCAATTCAAACAACACAGAACTGGGGTTTGTCTTCCTTCTACTTGAGATCTTAGATCTCAAGCAGTATTCAAGCAGTGGTCTACCCATTGCTTATCAATGTCATTTGATAACTTTTAAATTTATTTCTGGCTGTTTTGATTATTTGTAAATGTTTTCCAGGGAAAGTTTTTGCCTAGAGAAGTTTGTTTACTGAACAGTCAAGTGGATCTTTTTCTTAGTATGAATGAAGGGCCTCTAAATCAGGGGTCTCCAACCTTGGCAACTTTAAGCCTGATGGACTTCAACTCCCAGAATTCCCCAGCTAGCTTTGCTTTGCTGGCTGGGGAATTCTGGGAGTTGAAGTCTGTCAGGCTTAAAGTTGCCAAGGTTGGAGACCCCTGCTCTAAATGGTACAATAAACAATTTAGCAGATCTCAGTTTAGTGGTCCCACCGATGCAGAGGACAAAATCTGTCCCTACGCTACATGCTTCTACGCCTCTGTGATACCCTGATTACCATTTAATACATTAACAAAATTAGTAGATTGTGTGTATCTGGGTGTCAAATGCCATTTGGATTCCCCCTTTCTTTAATTAGTTCATCAATTTGAAGTTTTCTCTCCTTAAATTCCAAAGGGCAAAGTATAAGGCAGTTGCTTTAAGTTTGTCAACTTAGGAGTGTCTCCTATTTAACTTGGGGTGACTAAAAAGAAGAGGCTTTTGTTCCTGTGACCATCCTCCTTTTTACTTTATGGTCTCAGGGACTGGTTGGAGCCTCTGTCAGTTTATGGCTGATGGTGGATTCTGATTGGCCACTTGTTTTGCTAGACTCTGCAGATCAAAGCTGTGTCAAATGCATAGAAGCCGGAGTCATCACGGCCAGATGGTACTCAATACAGATGGATATTTGGTTGTCAAGTATATCTTGTAGTTACTAACTTGTTGCTGCCATCTGACTCTAAAAGAATCACTTGTGCACGCTGGCTGTCAAAAGCATCTTTTCTTCTGTCTGTTTTAGCTGTCATGAGTGTGCTCTGTACAGAAGTGTTGACAAGACATTGCTGTTGTACATTTTCAATTTGGGTCTTAATGACTTTTTCTTTTCCTTCTGCTTCCTGAGGTCATCCAGGCTGCTCAAATATACTGACCTCTTTGCCTTTTAATGGGCTTATGATGCAGCTATTGCTATATGCTGAGCTCTTACTGTGCTTTGAGATAGTTGCACCCTTTCCGTTGCCTGCTTGAAGCTAAGGTTTTCAGGAGTGAAAGAATGAAAAAAATGGAAATTGTGGCACTGCTATTGTTCAACTCATCTGTCTGTGCCAGAAAGCTAATTGTTTTCTTGCCCATAATTGTCTAGTCAAAAGTGGAAAAAATCCAGAACTTCTATTAAAATGGCAGTTCAGCACAGGATACTAGATAAACTTGAGTACAGCCATGGAAATGATATTGGTACTTTTGATAAGTCACTGTTTTGCAGCCACACCTGCCTTTATCAGATTATTGTGAAATAAATTTGGTGTGTGTGTGTGTGTGTGTAAACAAAGCCTTATATTCCACCCTGGTTCCTCAGAACAACAAGCAAATGAGAATATAATAAATAAACAGAAGGGAAACAAGCTACGTAGGCATTTCTAGCTCCTTGAGTATAAAATCAAGCTAGGGTATTTAGAATTTGAGGCAGAAAATCTAAGCACTAATGCCATGGCATAGCCATTCTTTGTGCCTGTCTGAGGTAAAACCTATTCATCAACATAAAATGATTGCTTCCAATTACACTATCGTTACAGACAGACAGCTATGAGAAGCAGATACATGAACAGCAGGAAAAAAATGAATTTCTAATGAGCATTGTTGCAAAACTCAAATTACAGTTGGCTTCTATGACTGCCAACAGAGGTAGGTAGTTTTCAACCTGCTTTTTACTGACTATCTCCCTGTTTGTGTCTCTTGCCATCCTTAGTATCTGTGTTTGTGTGTCTGTCTTGTGTGTATGATGTCACTGGACTCTTCTTATTTTCACATGATCCTATTGGAAATATCCACATTAAAAACTTTTTAAAAAACCAGACAGTCTCTTATAAACTGATTTTAGAATTGTATTACAGAAACAATTTCTAGTCACCATTTTATAGCATAAAAGGTTGATGTATGAATATTGAACAAGAAATTGGGATGGGTAAAAATCAAGGACTGATTTTAACTGGGCGAAATCGTTCGCCAAAGGGCAAAACTTTTTCAACCAAGATACTTCAAATATCACTTACAGAATATGTCTAAACTCCAGGACCCATAACTCAGGACCCATAAATCTACCAAATTAAAATTTGGTAGATTTTATAAAACATGACGTAAACATTTAGGACAACCATGACCTGGATGACTGAGAATCTCCATAGACATGGTGCGGGAGTATGAATAAATTTCCATAAGAATTATAGACTACATGAACCATTTGTGCTTCAGTTTGAGATGCAAACAACACAGACTCGTCCCCAATAACCTGCACCTGTGTTCAACAGTGAAGGGACACAGGGCAGAAAACATCCTGCAGAAAGCACAGCTCCACAACACAGTTCTTTCAGCAGTTCCAAGAAGGTACCACACCCATTTTCACTACTCAGGTCACCTTGAGGACACAGAAAAAACTCCCAGGTGGCCTCAAGGACTCTCTAAAAGAATGCAAATGACCATCTGTCTGAAAAGAATATAAATCCTTCCATTCCCCATCATCCAGTCAGAGCTGAAGAAGCTTCTTGGATGAGAAGCAAAACGTCTTCAAAGAAAAACAAGAAACTCCAGTTGCCTCTTGAAAAAGCACCTTTGGGATTTCCCATGCTGGTGTTTGATTATGCTATACCATTCAGTGTGAGCTATTTTCAAGGCAGATATGTCTCTGAATGTATTCCAAATCGTCCAGGGAAGTCAGTAAATTGTTGAAGGCATTGAGGAATCCGGTAAGGAAATAATATCTGAAAGGGTGACCCAAGGAGTCATGGGTTATCTAGTGAAATCCTAGAAGTGGAGAAGAAAACTGTGTGAGTGGATCAACAATATTTTTGGCAGTCCATTCTGGACTTTATTTCCACTTCCTCCACTTGGCACCTTCCATCCAGTCTTGAAAGTACTCAGCTTTTCAGCCTGATCACTTGATCACTTTTTTGGATCTTTTTGCCCTTTAAAATTGCTAATAATATGCTACTGAACATTGGGGGGCGGGGGAATTGAACTTACATTCTCTGTGTTATTTCATAACTAATGGAAAACATTTTAAAAATTTTAAATAACTGTGGAAGCCACGGATAACAGCTAAAGCAATAGGATTCATATTTAAGTCGTCTGTAGACGTGTCTGTCCCAGATTCACTAAGTCCTTAGGTGGTTTCTTTGATTTTTTTATTTTGACACAGAGTTGTGTAAAAGCTTATCCTTGTGTTTTAGTGTAATGTGGACATGGAGCCAATCCTGGTTGGCTATGACTTAATATGGGTTTTTTAAACATGTATATTTTACACTTGAGATAATCTGAATAGTATTTATGAAACAGAATTGATATCTGAATATCCTCATCCAATGTCTTTTTGACCACTTTCTTCTATAAAGCCAGATGTGATACCTGGGATAGAGCTGTTGACATATTGGCAATAAATGCCTGTAGTTTGTCTGGGCCAGCTCTACCTTTAGCTAAAGGGAAGCCACCACTCAAGGTGGCAGACTGAGACAGTGGACAATAAGGTCATCCCTGATACTCCCCATGCCTGAAATGCTGATTTCATTGTGCTATACAAGGAGCAACATCTCCTGTCTCAAGTAGCTGGCCTTCTTGAACTGTCTTCTAACAATAGCATTTAGACTTATATACCACTCCATAGCAATTTACAGCACACTCTGAGTGGTTTACGTATGTCAGCATATTGCTCCCAGTAATCTGGCCACTTATTTTACTGACCTCGGAAGGATGGAAGGCTGAGTCAACCTTGAGCCTGTCAGGACCAAATTCTTGGCTGTGGACAGAGTACTGCATTCTAACTACTGGGCTACCATGGCTCTTCTGGTGATGATAGATAGAACAGGTTTACTCCTTGAAATGCCACCCCTTTATATCTATAGTACTGTATTTGAGAACATGTTCTGAAAAATCCTGTTGTTTGGTTCTCCTTGCAGATGCTACAAAGGGGTTGGGAGACAGAATGGGACACAGAGTGAAAGGGGAAGTGAAAAAGCCTAAAAAACAAAGCTTAGAAAAAATAAGGAAATAATTTGTTTTAATGAGAAAATAGCGAGGAAAAATAAAATACTTTGGGCATTTTAATAGGGAAACAGAAAAGTGATTTCTCTTGCAAAAGAAGTAGGCTATTAATATTACCTGCAAGAAGGTGCAGACTCATTCTCTATTAAAAGGGAAGGCAGGCCAAGGATCAGTGAGCTGAAATTTAAAAAAAAAAAACATTATAAGGCAGGGGTATCAAACTGGCGGGCCACAGGCTGGATGCATCACATGCAGGCCATGCCCACCCCACTCCGTGAAGGGAAAAAACGTCACGAAACATCATGTGACAGCAGTGTGCCACCATGAGTTTGACACCCGTGTTATAAAGAATGTCCTGACAGTAAGCCATGGAAGTATCTAGAACAGTATTTATTTATTTATTAGTTATTTATTAGTTTGATTTATATGCCACCCTTCTCTGGAGACTCAGGGCGGCTTACAATGCTTTTAAGCAATAGCCTTCATACTTTTGTATATACCTGCTTAGTAGGGCTTTTTGCCCCCCCCATCCCCCCCCCCAAGCGGTGTTCTATTTTATACAAAGTCAGCTTATTGCCCCCACAAACCGGGTCCTCATTTTACCTACCTTGGAAGGATGGAAGGGCTGAGTCAACCTTGAGCCTGGTGAGAATTGAACTTGCAGTAATTGCAGGCAGCTGGCAGTAAATACTACTTTAACAGTAGTTTAGTCCACTGCGCCACCAGTAGTAGATTCTCACAGTGGAGATTTTCAAATAGAGCAGGAGTAATTTAATGGCTTCTTGTAATGAACAGTGGGTTGAACTAGATGTTCGAGAAAGGCCTTCCAGTGCAATGCTCAGTCATATGGCATTGTTCTGTTCGTAGATTACCTCATTTAATTATCTCATTTTATGCAACAATCAAATGCCCTATTTAGAGGGAGCAGGTGAACATACACATGCATTTTGTGTGCATGTCTTGCTACGCACACTGAGATGGATTTAAAAAGATTATATGACAGTTAAAAAAATATAGATGTGGTGTTTTATGGTATAGAGATATAAGTTAGGTACAAGCATTCTGAGACATTCCAGTAGGTTGTAAACTTGACTTTAAGGGATGCTGTTTCCTAAATATTCACTCGAAAGAGCAGCTGAAATTTAGATAAGCCAGTATTTAAAGTAAGAACTCTGTCTGACACCTCCAGCATTTGTGAAGCAGCAAATGATTACGGCAAGGTTTTTGGGGGAAAGTTAGCAAGCTCTCTACTTATTCAGAAAGAACCCTTCAGTTTAGTCACTAACTCCTCTTTGTGAACCCCAAGTTGGATTAAGTATACTCCTAAAGAAATAAGCTTTGATTCATCATGACTTTTAGCCAGAAATGAGTAACTGTTTAAGTTGCATTGTATTACTTATTGTTTAGTGGAGTATCTGTTTTAACTGTTTTAAATAATTTGATTTAATTAACAGATTTTGCATTGTTTTGCAGTATCATTAAATAGCAATAAAACGCTATTTAAAAATTTATACAATCTTTTTAGGGTTTTCTTTTGGATATCTATGAAAAAGGGTTTTATTTAGAACGTGTATATTATTTTATCTGTGTGATGATGGAATGGGAAATTTTATGTATTGTATTTTTTAATTCAAATTGGGATTTATCTGTGAAACAAAACCCTATTGTATTCTATGGTTTTTTTCACACCCACCTAAATATTTAATTCAAAACAATACTTTCTTTTATAGTCAACACACAAAGTCAAGTTCCAGTCCATGAAGACAATGAAATGAGAAGAAATGGTACTTTGTTGAACTCAGATTTTGATCAGCTCCAAGAAAAGCTGAAATTGGCAATGCAAAGGGAAAAGCTTTTGAAGGTAGGACTCTTTCTATAAGATATATAGTGGCTCTAAAAGTTTGAAAGAGAAAAAGATAACTTATAAGGGTATATTACTGTTAGGAAAAGCCCATTTAATGGGAATGAACTTGAAGACATCATCACTCCTACTGTCCCTCAGCGGAGATAATTCACCTGTTTTTGATCCATTGCAGTGTGTTGTTCCTTGTCAAAGCTTGTCAAAATGTAGATAAGCTACACCGACAAGCCTGTTCGGAATCATTTGACACTCTTCAACTAGCCACAATTAAGAGTCACCACAATATAGGGTCCAATTAAAAATGGAAAGCTTTGATTCTCTCCTTTATGACCGTATTGGTCACAGTAAACTAGTGACAAGTAATTTTCTGGTGCTCCTGAATTATTATTCCCAGCAACCTTAGCCAGCATGTCAAATGATGATGGATGCTAAGAATTGTAATTGAGCAGGTAGCTGGAGGCCTGCAGGTTGTCTCAAGTATTATTTACAGCTCTTTTGCTTTTTGTCTTCCTAGAGGTTATACATGATTATGAAGCATAGAAGGTCCCCCAAGTCTGTTTGTGTTAAGCAATAGATAGGATCTTACCTCAATGAAATAGTATGTGGTTTATATGTAGTGCTAGCTTGGGATTTTGGTCGGTTTCTACCATCCCTAGCTGACATAAGAGAATTAATAGGTAATGGGAAAAACTCAGTCTGGAATCTTGGAGAACTCAAAAAGATTAGTACTTAGCTAAATGAATCTTCTGATGTGGATTAAGGCAGCTTTTCTCAATTCCTAATATCAAACTCTTTTATGAAAGCTTATTTTTTTAGCTTGCAGATAATGAGCTAGGGACTTGTATTTCTGTCAACTAAGCATATTTTAATCATATGTGTTAATTTGTTAATAAAGAATACCTATTTTGTCAAATTAGTGACACTTGATAATTATGTTGGAGAAATCTAATTTCAGAATCTCTCATTCTCTCTTTTCTCCTTTCTCTTTAAGCAAGCTTTGCAATTTCTGCTTCAGAAATTTGGAATTGGAAGCAAAAAGAAAAATTACATTCCTCTGGTAACAACATAGTATCTATATTTACACACTGCAGATATGGATATAGCAATCATCATTGCCCCTACAAAAATATCCTCAGTATATTTGCTTATTTGTGTTTAAGCAGCGTTTGCATTGTGACAACATGCAGATGTCCAACTAATATTGTGTTTACAAAGTAACCTTAATCCAGCCTCCTTTCCTCTGCTTCAGTCCTCTACCTGTGGTAACACTAACCTAATTTAGAAGAGGGTCACACAAATTGGAAAAATAAAAGATGGCAAGCACTTTGAAATTCAAATGTTATATGAAGAAGTGCAAATATCATTGTTTTTAAAACGATGTACTATTATTTTCAGTATATATCAAAAGGAGAGGGGGTTTGTCATACTTGAAAGTCAGGAGGGAAGAAGTATTTCCTGTTTTATCTAAACACAAGCGAGAAGAAAAAGAATATCTCAGTAAAACAGGTAGCAACATGCTTATTAAAAAAATTGTACTAGGAGGACACTCCTTGGAGTGTTCAGGTCACCTCCAGATCAGAAAAAGAATAGATTTATTGGGAAACATAGAGGAAGAGCAGGATGGAAGTCAGAAAAAAATAGGGGTTTTCCCTGCTACACACCTAAACCATAAATTATGAAAGCAACTGCCAAGGCCTTAGTCCCACTCATCAGATGGTAATAGTGAGGATTCCTATTGAGCATGCACATGGTTTTGTTAGTGCCGCTATGTAATCTGAATTGAGCTCTTCATACATGTGAAATTTAAGGCTACAAGCCAATAATAGGAAAATAATTATTTCTATTTTTACTTCTTTTTCTCCATTGCTACATTCATGTTTGATTCTCCCGTGTTCTCTTGAATAAGTGTGATGCTGTTGTTTGTTTACATAAAACATTAAATCTCCTTCAAATCACACTCTTCTCATTCTAACTCCAGGGAGGTATAGCTGTGTAAACAACACTACAGAAGTAATTTGTCATTGGAGGTTCCAAGGGGTTTTTTGGGGGGGGCATGTGGTTGTTTATTTAAGTTCCCAATAGAGCCTACAGCTGGAAATTTCCTGGTGTCCCCTCAACTATTTCAAACTCATGTAATGAAAAGACTTCAGTCTAAAATTTAATACTACAGAAGCAACAAAGGAGAGAGGAAAAAATGACCTAGGATTACTTTTACTTCCAAGGATTCACCCCACTTCCTGGGCGGTGTCCAAATTTTTGAAGGAGATAGGAAGATAACATAGCCCAACACAGATATTCTATAAAGCAGTGCCAAATTTAAGAAAGAGCAAGGAAAGGAGAATCTAGAATGATGGAGTTCCAGGAGGCAAGGAACAAGTTAACTGAATAAATGTTAACCTTGTTTTGTAACTTTTATAATTGTTTTTATTTTTCCAGCATTCTTTTCATTTTGAAAATCAAAGATTTACGACCCTCCAGAGGTTCATAAATGAGCTTCAGGGACAAGATTTAGAGACAAAATAATATTGGGAGTTATAGACTGCCAATCTCTGCTTTAAGCATTTTTAATGCGTTGTTTAGTTGCGTTTTAGGATTTATTTTTAGCAATAAGAAGTGGGTTCAAATATTCTCAGTCTCATAAATAGATGTAGTTATGCACCTTCTCCAGGTCCATTCTAACTTCCTTCAGTTTATCATGTGAAGTTTGGGATTAGAAAGCCCTCATTCCATTGTATTGCTTTCTGTTAAATTTTAAATGTTTTTTTCTTTTTTAAAAAATCGTATATTCCTTAGAAAGGTCAGCTTGCTTGTTGCTGTTTTTAGAAACCTGTCACTGTCTCAGTACTTTTCACATCTTTCATTTGTTTCTTCTTCTGTTGTTTCTCTCCTATTATTTATTACCATCTTCCTTGGCTCCTCTCTGAGCAAAATGTGGTGCTAATAGCTTTTCCCACCCATCCAGAAATAGAAAAATAGATTTCATCTTTCTATAAAACCTTTCTATCAAACACATCCGCAAATTTATTTTATTATTTACATTTACGCAGGCAGCTAATAGCACCAAATGTTCTCTAGGTGGTTTACAAAAAGAAAAGAAATACAGAATCAGAGAATGACTGAGCAGTATTTTTAATAGTAGTTAAAGTACGGGTGGTATCCACCTTATTTTCTTATTTCCTTTTTTATTTTATTTATTTATTTATTAAATTTGTTTGCCGCCTATCTCGCTTCAAGGCAACTCTGAGCGGTTTACTATATCAAAATAAAACCATAAATATGTATACATTTATACAGTCACACATAAATAAAATCTTTGAAATTTCAATTGGGGAATTAAAAATGTATTTACACAGGTGAGCTTTCATCACTGCAGCAGTTTGCCCTCTTTTCAGTTTGAGGAAATACTTATCTTCATAATAGCATTTTACAACCCAATATCTATCCAGAAGTAAATCTTATGGATGAGCCACTAAGAAGATAATATGACTGCACTTTTCTTCTTTCCCATTCAAAATGTGAACAAAAGCAAATGTATTCTGGTCGTTTTGCTTGTCATTAGTTAAACAGATTGACCAGATGGAACCAACTAAGGCTTTAACTACTCATCATTTTCACCATGTTCCTACTACTGATACTGTTTTGCAGTTTTGACTCTGGACTGCCATTTCTCAAAACACACGCATGCAACATGTAATATGATTACATTGAATTACTGTTCTTCATAGTAAATTGAAAAATGCCACACATCCATCACAGCTGGAGATTTTGATCTTCAGGAAAACACAATGTTGTTGCCACTGCTGGTGGTGGTGGTATAGTTTCGTGTTTTTTTAATTTTTTTTCTTGCTGAGGTCTTCCCCTTTTCGGTGTAGAGTGTCATTATATGCAGAGAATTAATAGATTATATCCTAATGATGCAGGAGAAAAGTAGACCATTTAAAAGTAGACTATTAAGCTTATTTTTGAAGCGTAATATCTTGAGTCTTGCAAAATCCTAAGTGCTAAATAGCTACATTTTAACTGTTCCAGAAATTAAGAGCCTTGAAGACTATTGTCACTTTCTTTAAATATATTTTATCTTGATTCTAGCACATGCTGAAACTAATTAAATATTAGTGAACAGGCTATATAAATGGAATAAGACAACATTTCTTGCATTTCTAAGCACTAATATGCATAGTGGTGGTGTGACTCCTTTTATGTATGTGTTCAAAATAAAGCACAATTGTTTTGAATAATTGTCCACAAGAAAATTAACTGCATGTTGTAAGTAAATGAATTATAATTATTTCATCTTAACCTAATGGTACTTACTCAAGTCTGATTTCATATAGGAGCACAAAAGGAGTCCTGATCAGATCGAAGGCCTATCTGGTCCCTTAATCACATGACTTTTGAGAAGCCCACAACTAGTTTTGAGGACAATAGGATTTCCCACTCAGTTGCTAAGCAGGTGCCATTGAAAAGAGCCATAGTATCTTGGACCTAGGGTGCCATATTTAGCTATCTTAGTAATCATTTTTCCCTACCAACATCCTTGATGGATTTTCCTGATATTGTCAGCCATTGTTCAATGGTGAATGTCATACAAATCCCATCTTTCAGTTCCATTGGATAATTCCAATGAGTGAAGGAGAAACTTATTTATACATTACCCCCTTACATTGTGGCATATTATATACTCTTATGCTGTACCTCTCTTAACTTACCATTTCTATTTTCTTCATAGAAAAATTGCACCATTTCCTTGATCATTTTAATTGCTCCTTTTCTGCCTCTTTTCCAGCTCCATCACATAATATTTTTTTTTAAATACAGCTACTAAAACTGTGTGCCATATTCCAAGTGTGGTCACACCATAGATTTGTATAAAGGCATGATGATATTGTCAGTTTTATTTTTCAATCTTTTTCCTAATGATCTCTAACATGGAATTCGCCTTTTCACAGCTTTTTCACAGATTGCTAAGACTTAATTTAGCCTATAACAATCTATTCTATAATGACATTCCTCAGAGCTTGAAAATTAACCAACTGTGCTCTCTCTTTCTCTGTGTGTGTATGTGGTTTTTTTTAAAGGAACAATTGGAAAGTGAGAGTGTAAAATTAAAAAAAACTGAAGAAGATAGTAATTTAAAGGAAAAGAAATTTGAATCTATTATCACTGCCAAAGAAGATGAAATAAAGAATCTAAAAAAGCAGCTGAAAGAAATAAATGAAGCACAAAATTGCGTACAGGTATCAAGATACGAAAAAGAGGTAAGAAAATTCAGAGATACTGCAGAGATCTGAAGACATTGAGATACTGTAGGACTGAAACTAATTTCATAAACCAAAAACTAAATGCAATGTACTCTTCTGTAAATAAAATACTCAGAATACTGGCCTATCTATTAAAAAAAATAATCAGATTAATTTCCTCTGCCTTTTGGAGTGAAAAGCAGATATACAATCTGTCATTCCTTTGTATACCTAATTTTACTTTAAAGACCATACTATACTGGCTTCATTTACCCAGGAAGACCTTTTCTAAACTCTGAAAGCTATATAAAAGATGGATTAGCAGCATGTGGCAACCCCTGGCCAACTTTAATGGGGCTCTAAAGATAAGCAAGGTGGGTCCAGTTAGGGCATGCGTGAATGCACTGGAAAAAATTGGGCTGTAGGGTAAATTGATTTTAAAAAAACAACAACAGTGGAATACCACTTTTTTACAACTATCAAAAAAGCTTCAAGGATATGTCCATGAAGTTCCCATAAGTCAAACTGCCCTCGAAGAAGACTATTTTAGTTAATAGGCTTTGAAATAAAACGCCCATGTAATACAGGCGTAATCCACAAGGTGGTAGTAAAATATAATAACTTCTCTCCTTACTTGAAAAAAACATGTTATATTAGCCTTGGATCAGCTTTAATAAAAAGCAAAAGTGGAGTTCTTCCTGATAGTTTTATGATGCATGTTAATGTACAAAGGCTGATGCATAAATATGTATGGATTTAGTAATCCCTGCCCAGTTTCATTATGTGGAGAGAATTCTAGGTGGAAGAATATTTGTATAAATTCTTTTTGTATGGAAATGACTGAATTATGGGAAAGCCTTTAATAATAATAAAAAAAAAGAATGAAATGCAAGTCAGCATTCAGTGTGTCCCTCTTATTTAGCTAAATTGATTATTTCTGAGGTATAAGTGCAAAACCAGGGTGAACAGCACTTCTTGGTTAACTCAGCTACCCAAAATACTCAGGGCGTATTCTAGTACCTAAAAATAATATGATCCATAATAGATTTCCAGCATACATATTTCTAAACAATGATTGATGGATTTTATTTTTATTATTTTTTTTGCATAAAAAGTAAGGCAAGATGCCATTAACAAATGGATATTATATTAGTACTTTGTGGTTCTGTTAATTTATAAGAGTACTTCTTGTAACAATGTTATAATTCAACTATTTTCTTTTCTTTCTTTTTTTTTCCTACTTCTGATCATCTTCAAAAGGCAAGAAGTGAAAAACATCCTTCGTCTAGACAGGAATTATCATCAGGGGTCTCTTCTGCGTCTGTCTGTGAAAGGTATGGAATTGGGGTCCCCCCCCTCCTATAATAATGCGTTGTTTTGTCCTTGCTTTCTAGTTTTAAAAGGTATTTTCCCCTTACTTCTTGCCTTCTCCCATCCCACTTCTAAGATAGATGTCTAGAACTTCTTTTAGGCTGGGTTGACACATCAAAACTAATGAGATTTGCTTGGTTTTGGCTTTTGCTTTGTAATTTACGATTTAGGACTTAGGCAATATAAGTAGAGAGGCAACTGCAAATAAACCAGGCTTATCCATTAAGTCGTGATTAATAAAATCACGGTTTAGGATGATGTATGCTCTAAACTGAACAATTAATAACATAAAAGCTGCACTAGACACCTGGTGCCTTAATTAACAGAAAGGAAAGGCTCGGTCCAAGCAGAAGAGCAAATGGGTATGCCTATGCATTAAAACCTTCACTTGCTGGATTTCACATGGGTCGATTTAAATGATACTTGAAGCCTGGTTCGTTTTTCAAAAATTCTGGATCTGGATTGGAAAAAGAATCAGGCTGGTACAGACTGTCTCCAAAGTCAGAATTATGATCTCCAAGAAGAGAAAAGAACAAAGTGATTGTTTCACCTTTCACTGTGCTCACTGTTTTGCATCTTTTAGGACATATTCCTCTCTCCAAACAGCTCTAGGTCCTCAGTCAATCTCTTCTGATTCCAAGCTCCTCCAAGAGAACCCTCACTATCCGAATATGCTTAAATACTGCAAATGGGGAGACATTTTATCCATGGATGGTATCAATAAAGGCTGTTTTCTACATACCATTCAAGGATAAATGACAGGAATATGCTCAGATTTAATTTGCTTTCATCCTGAATACCAAAAATAAAGGTATTATATGGGTTCATGCTGGATCTCTCTACTTTAAAAAAATAACATATGTAGCAAAGAAAAACACTGATATCTTTATGTCATAAGTTACTTCAGTTACTTTAATTTCTCACACTTTCCCCCTGAATAACCCCCTCATGCTCCAATATTAATATTTGTTGGAGACCAGAAAGACAAATACAAAATCCCTATAGTATGCTTGTTGTATTCTCTAGTGGAGGCTGTAATAAGTAAGAATCATTTAGTATGTGGGGAGGTTTAATCACATCTCTGTGTGGTATTGTTTCAGCCCAGTTTGAGAATCTCTTCTTCCCATCAGCTACCTTATGAAGTTACCGTTTTCTCAAAATTTCTTAAAATTTTGGATCATGGATCCCTTCCCATAATTTCTGGCCCCGAGTCTGGGTTGCAAACACAGATGGTGCTGGTGTTTTTAACGATATGCTTGTTGGGCTAAAGGAAACAGAAAAAGCACAGATAATACTTTATATCTGAAATCATTAATCTTTAGGGATGAACTGGAAAGTGTTTTCTGGGGCATGAAGGAAGAATTCAGTCGAATACGTGCACTGGCAAGAGCACAGACGGACCAGCTGAATAAATGTAACCTAAGGAGAGAACCTACAACTGGTATCATTTTATTGCAGTACTTTCTTCTGAAAACTATGCTTTACTGCCTTCTAACTCTTTGCATCGACTGCGTAGAGATTCAGTTTAAGATTACCCATACCTTTTTGTTATGCAGAATGCCACATAATACAGTGCATTTATTTGATATGGCAATAACCCTTGGGTTTTGGGGGAAATAACAGGGCATATTCATTTATGGCATGTGATTTGACAGCTCACTTTGCTGTGAGTGCACGAATTCCATTTTGCAGTGGTTGTCTTGATGGGTTTACTGGCAAAATAAAGACTTTTGGTCACTCCAAAAATAGACTATGTAGAAGGAGAAAGGCAACAGTATCTGCGTTACCTCACTCCTTCCTAACCACCATATATTGCTAGCAAAAGCCTACTATGACCTCAGTTGGCATAAAGCCACTTAGATTTGGGAATTTGGTCAATTAGGTTTACAACCACATTCTAATGAATACATTTACATCTTTGCAGCAGACATGTTCACTGACTGTGGGAACTCTAAATTAAGATGTTTGGGCTAGAAAGTGAGGCCTTAATCCCCTTTGATACAATACTGTATCAGTATTTGTTTGTTTGTCTGTTTCAATACGCACTATAGTGAGATAATCTCAGTGCAACACAAGCCTCATGTGAGATTGTTCTGGTTATTTAAGCAGATATGAATTTGCATGTTGTTGCATGGTATATGGAAAGAAAGCATACTATACAGATTTGCTTTAATATATGTTTTATATACACATCTATCAATCTAGCTATCACTTGTCATATCCAGAAGTATAATGTGATGGATGTAATCCACAGTCTAAGATACCTGATTTCTTTTTTAAAAAAATGAGTGGCACAAGAGGATTTATCTATAATTCACGTGTATTTCTAGGGATCGGGCTGCTGGTAACATTTTGAGCAGACTGAAAAAGCAGCAAACTATGACTTAATTTTTTTCTAGCGATAAGTCATTTAATGTAATGTGAATGTCTAAAAGCTACTGACATGCAAAGCATTTCAGGTTTGAGCAGATAAATACTCTATTTCAAGTTGAAAGCTATTTTGCAATCGAAACGGACTAATTTTGGAAGTATTTTGCATTCTGATAAGTCCGTTTTCGAGTTCAAAACACACTGTTTCAAGCTCAGAGCACTTCCGAGTGATTGAAAGAGCCTTTTTTAAAATGCAAACTTGTTTCAGGTTTTGAATTTAAAACAGTTGAAATTTGAAACATTTGCACACCCCCTACTGAAAGCCCTTTCCTCACCTCAGTTGTAAAAACCATCTTTGCTAGATCAAACCAAAATCTGTCTAATCTATGACAGCCAACAGGGGCCGATCAGATGCTACTGCAAAGTATATGTGCTTATAACCCAATTTTCGACATTCTTTGTTCTCTAATAATAGCTGCATCTGATTGCTAGGCTTGACTGATTTATAGCCAACTTCCAGAGCTTGGGCAGCTTACGAATAGCTGATGTAAGTGCTTCACAGTATAACATGCATTGGAAGAAGTTAAGTCTGGACAGAGCCAGTCATTTCCGTGAATAACTGTAGGGTAAGCTAATTCAGACATGGCTTTTAACCTGCCAGAATTGTCTGTATTTTACTGGAGACAAACATGGGCTTAACTTAATTTAGTCTCTAGTAAGTGCAGATATGTAGCTCTTTTAGCAAATTCTACAACATGGCTGAAATGATATGACCTGATGTGCTAAAAGGATGTCGTATAGTTTCTCGTTCAGTAGTATCTCTCTGACCTAGGATTTAAAACCATGGAAGAAGGAATAGTTAGTGACCCTTTTCAATCCACTCTCCCTCCAAGGACTCCCCTCAAAGGGTCTCTGGAATGAAAGGGGGAAATCTTGCGCAAAAGGAGGAAGAAATGCCCCTTCTCTGTAGAGTGAAACAGCTGAAATCTGTGTTAGAGCACTGAAAGAAATGAGACTGGTTTGAATGAAACCAAGCTGAATTGAAAGAACAGATGTAGTTAGAGATAGAAAGGTAATTTAATTTAATATAGAAAATAAAGATATTTATATGTAAGTAATGAGCCCTCAGAAAAAAAGACCTGATAACTCTGTCTAATTGCTAGGCTACTAATCAAGAAAGCTTTAAAACTTTGACACATAAAAGCAATTGTGTAATATTTTACTTTAGTTCCAAGCAAGATTTCTAACATGTTTATCCCTGAAGAAAGGAATTAATGGTTTGACATGGAGGAACACCAATATCGGCCTGCTGTGTCAAATGAGGCAATGAGGGGAATAATGCAGTTTCAAAAAAATATATGTTTAGAACCCAAAATCTACCATAGTGCATTAGGGGGAATTTTTTTATTTTATTTTATATTAGAAAACATATATATATATATTATACATATATATAAAAATTTAACATATATACATGTTAAATTTGGAGATTGCCCATCTCCCCCACAGAATGACTCTGGGTGGTGGTATTTGTCAGGAATTTGTATAACTGAACGTTATATTTTAATCTGGGATATCTTTTAATCTTTTCCTTTGCGTCTTTTTTTTACTAGAAATTCCTTTCTCCAAGCCTATCCAGTGCACTGATGAACAAATGGATGACCTTTGTAATCCATGGGTTAAAAAGGATACCAACAGAGATGTACCTCATTTCTCAACTATTGCGTCAAGAGGAATTGGACCAGACGAGGAAGAAAACTCTGTGGAATCCCTTTCTAAGCTTAATGTCAAGTTCCCACCTACAGATAGTGATACTGAATTCTTGGAGAGCTCCCCAGAGACTACTCCAATTCTAAATGCTCTGATGACTGAAAACATGCTCCCAAATCAGCCATTTAACATGGACCATGGGGACCAGGAGGTGAGTTTCAATAAGATGAACTCTAACTGGAGGAGTACGAGCAAATGACTGTACTACTTCAGTGATGCAAAACAGGTCAAAGGTAAGTTACCCAACCTTCAATTCACCCAAACATGTTCATCCAGACTCTTTTGAACAAACCTCCATGTTATATAAAAACACATTTCTTTTTAACTCTGGAACTAAAGACTATAATAGATAGAATATCTCCGAATTTAATTTTCCCTCTTCAGAAGCTAATGAGAAAATGTTGGGGGACCTCAGCTGGTATCAATCTTTTAAAATATATACTTTTATTTTTACTTATGATTGATCTGTAAGCTATAAAATTGAGTAGGGACTTCAGTTTCTTTCTGCTATATATTTCCAAGGCAAAACTTACTGCTTGCTGTTCTAATCAAAAATATCTGCATTAGTCCAGCAAAATAGGGTCTGTAGGCACCAACAAGCTCTGAAACATCTGCCTTGGTATCTGTCAAGCACTCTATCCACCTGATTTATTTTTATATTTGAAAAAAATGAAACCAGAAATTGGCATGCCTCCTAGTACCATCCTTTACCAATTTTTATTTATGCAAGTATTGTTGGGTCCACCAAGATCCCAATGAAGTAGTAAGACATTGCCTGCCTGGAGCTGATTTGCTTTCTGATAATGCATATTTTGTGCCTGGACCTGGCTAATTTACTGTGTAGGCAAGTCTCCCATAGCAGCCTTTTCAGGATCACATGCTCACAATGTACTCCCAATCTCCAAAAATTTGCCTGTGCTTTTTACTCAGTGTATAATAGCATGATATATTAGTATTCTAATGGTATTTAAAATTTTGCTATGAAACAAGAGGTAGTGTTCTCCACTCTAGTATTTATTTATTTAACTTATTTATTCAATTACTATAGCTGCCCATCTCAATCTTTTAACTCTTGCTGGCTTACAATCTATTACAATTAAAAATACTAAAAATATTTTAAAATAGTAAAAACACAAAAAAAATCACACGATGATAATGCATGTTTTTAAATTAAAATGGATGTTAATTTTAGGAAAGTTTACCCATGTTGTGTAAATGATTGCAAATAAGTGATTTCTTATTTGTTCTTAGTTTACTTAAGGGCCTCATGTTGCATGCATTCAGATGATTCAAATTTGTTTTCTTGACCTGTTCAAGCAACTCTCTGGATATAGTCATGATGTATGCATGGAATTGCTTTAAAACAGGCAGCAATAAGAAAACCTCATTTATTTTTTATTAATGTTTTATTCTTCATTCGTTCCGAGGACAGTCTTCCTCTACTTTATGTATTCAGATGTATAGGACTTCAGAGATGGCTCAGTGAAGCCCTATACATTTGGAAGTCTGATCACAGGAAGTCTGCTTTCGGAACTTAGTATGATATCCTTGGTTTCCTCTCTTTCTCCCTATTTTTATCCTTCTATAGCCCAGTAGTAGAGGGCAATGTTGCTTACAGATAGCCTGGTTTCAATCCTTGCAATCCCTAAAGGTAGATGCTAAAGTAATTTCTTTACAATGCACAGAAGATTTACACTTTACTTCTGAAGTGACTCGAGATATTTAAACCTTTCAGATAACATCACAATGAGTCTTGATTCTCTATCCACTGGGTCAGATCTGATTGGTTTTCCCATGCTGCTCCACTTCTTTTCTGTCTCTGCACTGTCTTAGCGTACTGCTGTGCCATATTGTTGCTGCCCTGTTTCTATATACTGGTAGCAGATTGGGCTTCTATTAAGCTGCAAACCTAAACACGCCCCATAAAGAAATAGATCCTGTTGAATTTAATGCAGCTGCCATCTGAGTAAATTCACACCAGATTGTACTGTGCAGGGGTTCAGACACAATTTAAATATAATCACCACTTTTATGAACAGTAGCTTCTCATCTTTAAATTGTTAAAGATTACATACATACACCTTTACCTATTAGAGAATTTTACAATGTTAACATTCCTAAAGTGTTTGAATTTTTCATATAATAAGATGAAATTTTTACAATGCACGTTTATTTTATGGAGAATAAAAGCTGATGTAAGCATTTATCAGCTACGTTCTAGACAAGACATATTAATGTCATGTAAATACATGCAGTATAGATTTCTGAAGACTCCTTCAAGTTCTGGAATGTTTGTTCTAATATTGAGAGATGACTCCAATTTGTATAATTGACAGAGAATGGGTGTCCACGCAGTCTTGTAGAATCTATTTTCTTCAATCATAAAAGCACGTAATAACCATGTCTACTCTCCTCTTACCATTTTTCAAATGAGTATCAAAAGAAAACATCTAAAAGACAATGTCTTCCAGAACAAAACTCTAATGAAAATGAGAGTATTTTATCATACATAATTTATATACACACACGTACATATACCAAACTGTTTGTTTCCTTCACTAGGTTTTAGTTTTTCACTTGCATTATTTGATAACTAACCAGTTTTTGCTTTTCATTGCATCAAATCCTGAGCTGAGTTGGTATAAAACAAATTAAACTATTTTTTTCTATTACTATGAAGATTCCTGTGGCGTTACAAAGCATCCGTTCTATTACTTCTTACTTTCCCTTTTCTCCAATATGTCTCCTGCTTGTTCTTTTAACTAGTTAGACTGTGTATTCATTTCTCAATAGATGGCACCCTGCATTGTATAGTAAAGCATGTGAAACAGCTGGTATGGGATTCTAAGTTGATAGAGAATTATGCAGTTTAAAGCAGACAGGCGAATAAAAGCTAAAGTGTCATAATTTTAAAGATATTAGGCTATTTTTTTTGTTTGTTTTTGAAAAATAAGCACATGCATTTTTAAATTCTGAATAGCCAGTACCGTACTATAATTCAGTGATAGCCAGGATGTCTTGATATCTTAAGTGTTTACATTTGGAAAGACAACTGGCGACAGAAAATAGTTCCAATATTTGTTAGTTGTATCCAGGAAGGAATGTAGAACATAAGGCCTTTGATTAAAATTATGTATCTTATCCAGAAACGTAGGCATAAGAAGCCAATGCTACTTTAGACTTCATTAAAGATACAGACACATATATTTGCTTAAGTATTCTGTTACTTTTCTTATCCTTAAATTCTTGCATTCTTTTCAAATATAAATTTGTTTATATAATTTATTTTTAACTGATCAAAATTACCGCTCAATTATAGGCAGGAAAAGAAATTTAAATGCACAGCCCTTTTTAGCAACAGGAGGAAATGTAAAAGTTCAGTTTTGCTAAAAATAATAATGGCCCCAATTCCTTTAGCATGCTAACATGGCTCTAGCAAGCTGGCATTAAAGTGAAGGCAGGGTCCTTCACTTTAAAGACAAATAAAGTTGGCCTGATTTGAGATGCATTCAGTGAGACTGTGAGACTGTCCTCTCCTGATAAAAGTAGGTAGATTCACTCCCTGAGTCAGCTGAAGATAGCTTGAGGCACCTCATTATCTTGCCTGCAGAGTAAATGTAGACAGTATGAAAATGCATTTAAAATGTTTGGATCCTTGTATACAGGATTAACCTTGCTGACATCCTAATATTGCTGATTTACACACTTGATTCCCCCATCCTTTTTTTTTTCTTCAGCAGACAAGAATTTCTGTCATGTATTTAGTACATGTGTTAACAAGTAAAGATGAGGAGGGGAAACTTAAATGCAGCGTAATTGGCAACCATAAGTCGTTAGAACTGTGGCTCTCAGTTGATGTAATAAATTTAGCTCTTCCTTGCAGACTAAATATAAAAACTTGAGTCTGCTTTCTTGGTGTATTGCAGTTTCTTAAACACCTGGATTGAAAACTGTAATAATGAAAACAAGAATGTAGACTGAATTGAACAGTTAGGGATGTTTTGCATCTCTGTACTGTGGCTCATTTAGGGGTTTTTAGTTCAGAATGGATTGCTCCTTATTTTGAGGAAAGCAAATATAAAGGGCATGCCACACCTCTTAAATAAAGTACTTTAGCATATGCTTAGATGTATACCATTTAGAAATATATATCCCAATACTTAAACAAATACATGGTGTTTAACCATCTATATGAGCCACTCAGGCGGCCACTCAATTTCTCTAACTAAAAGCTACGTTAGCAAGGAGCATGCATACAGCAATTAAAATGCTAATTCGTTTATTTTAACCAATGGGCTGCAAGTTAAGGGCACCTTTGTTTATCATTAATTCTCTTTGGATTCTTGTTTGCAACTGAAATAAAACATTAAAGTTTTTCCTTTTAACAAGAAGTGGTACCTAGTAGTTACTGAATTTTAATTGTCTTTTTTTAGTATTTCAAACATGTATGCATGTTGAAATTATGGAAATGAAAAAAATGTATTTCATTAATCACTTAAAAGGCAACTAATTAATCGCAACATTAAAATTATTGCAAACATTCATAACAACATAACATAAAAAGGACACCATCAGCAGCAATCCAAAATAAAACCTACTCAGCTATCTTAATTTCTTCTACAGTGCAAATTTAATCCAAAGAAATCATTTCTTCGGCAATGTTATTTTCATTAGATCATGGGTGTCAAATTCTATTGTGTCACGTGACATATTGTGACGTATCACGATGTTTTTTGCCTTTGCAGAGTAGGGGTGGGCGTGGCCTGTGCAGGACGCATCCGGCCTGCGTGCCACCAGTTTGACAGGCCTGCATTAGATGTTAAGTGAAGTTGTTAAAGGGAGATTTTAAGAGAATTCTAGATGTCTAGTCAAAAGTAAGTTTGATTATATTCAATGAAACCTATTCCTAAATAAATATAACTGCATATTAAATCAAGTTGCAACACAAAACTCAATTGAAGGTTAAACACAGCTT
Organism: Arizona elegans; assembly: GCA_022577455.1. Lineage (NCBI taxonomy): Eukaryota > Metazoa > Chordata > Lepidosauria > Squamata > Colubridae > Arizona > Arizona elegans. The sequence goes on from JAKOOJ010000001.1 coordinate 127,629,303, forward strand.
GTTTTTCATTATGGTTTGTTAAACAAACAACAGTGTTCTACTCTGTACAGAATACTAAGACATCATGGGTGAATTCACACATCATACTTACCCAAAAACCAAACAAATCACATTATGGCTTAGTGTCAAGTGTTAACCAGGCCAGTAAATAAAAATTCTCAAGAGAAGAGTTGGTGTGTATATGATCAAATATTACCAAAAAAGCATGAAATGCTTCCTGTTACAGTTATTAAAACTGCCAGTTTAAATGAAGGTGGAGTTGCAAATAAGTAATTAAAAGCACACTTCCATAGTGATACTTAAAACACGCCTCAATGCTTAGACAGGTTTCCAAAGCAATTTACACCAACAAAAAAGTAGTGTTTGTTAGAACTTGATGTAATTATACCTAATTAGCCTAGAAGGATTGATGACTGACCACAGTACAAGATGTACAAGATAAATCTGCAAAGGCCCTGAGACAAATCTTAAATATTGTTTAGACAAAGCATTAACTCCTAAGAGAAACAGTAGCTGCTTCTCTGTTCTCCATCCCTTTTAAATTAAGTACTTTATTTCAAAATTCACACATCAATAACATAGTTAGGAGTAGATGTATACATATTTGTGTATATTGTGTTTAAATATCAAAGAAAATATGTAGATTCAAATGGCATGTTCTTACGTAATAACACAAAGAACTTCTAGAAATATATCCTGGGTTTTGTGCCCTTGTCATTTTGTTATTGCATAGTCACATTTTCAAAATACATATTATCTTTAAAAAGAACCCCCGTCTTGAAACACCAAATGAATATTTGCTTACCAAAATTATTCTGGCTCATGTGCCATAATCAATGAACTCCTTAGTTAAGACTTGAATATTCATGTATTTCAGTTGTTTTAAAAGTATGAAGTGCTGATGATCAAAATTCTTACATAATGTGAATACCAGTACCTTAGCATTATAGTTACAGAAGTAAAATATGCCTATATTTATCATGCTAGAACTGCTGACCAAATGTGCTAGTTAATGGTAATCAGTTCTAAAATTAAAAAGAAATAAAATATTTTATATGCTTCAGGCTTTAGATCAGTGTTTCTCAACTATAGCATTTAAAATATGTGGATTGCTTTAGAGAAAATCAAAGCTTATTATTTAGTAAAATGCTACATATTTAAGGAAACTAACCAGCACTAAACCACTGTCAGTGAGAACCAACACTGATTATACAGAAAGCATTCACTCCTTTTTCCCCGTTTCTTACAGCCTCCGTGGAACTCTTACTGCACTCAAGGCACTGACTTACTGGCACTTGCTTCTGAAGACTCGGAACTCAGTCAGTCAGGAATATGTGAATTCTGTCAGAAAGTGTTCCCACCATCTCTTACATCCAGGGAGGATTTTCTGAGGCATCTGAATTCACATTTCAACTTGAAGTCTTAGCATCACTGGAGAACAGACAAGTTTTATTTAATTTAATTGTAGATGCTGTCTTTGATCTTGGTCCCAACAGATATACAAATTTCAGAATATAAGGTGGCATTTATAACAATCTGTCAAGTTCATGCCCCACATTAATATAATTAAAATCAGATACAAAGCCCTACAATAAATATATTGAAACTCCTTTTGAATCAACATGTCTTGAGTTCAAACTGTAGTTGCAGAGGGATGCTGAATATTATGATCCAGTCCAATATGTAACAAATGAAAATTGGGATCGTGTTTTGTATATAGAACTGATAAGGGTGTATCATCGTTTGTATTTCTAAATAACATTTATTTATTAGTATTTTTTTTAACATTTGGCATACCAGTTAAGAAGTACATGAAAATAAGTGCTATGCATTTTAGTGCTTGCAAGTACACACTGACCCTTATATTAGGCATTTACTTATGAACAATTTATTAAAGTGAACTTCTTGCTTATGTTGCCCCTTTTGTAATAAACCAATGACCCACATGTTTCACCTACTTATAAGTGGTACATTAATGTCAAAATAAACAATAAATGCATTTACATATAAGTATAGGTGTGCATGGAACATGTACATATAAGTATAAGTATGCGTGGAACATGTATCCAGGTATGAATGCTTTATTCTGTGGCCCTATATCTATTTTTTTTATTCCTTGTCCAAAAAAAAAAGTTATTTGGAACAGAACTTTGTAATGCTGTTGACTTGGTAACAGAAAGTGACAATCAGCTACTATTTAAATACAGCAAATACTCTTACCTCTACTACAGTAAGACTAGAAGTAGGACTTTCCATACTTTAAAGAAAAAACCCTGCTATTCAGAGTTAGTGTGGCATGATAAATTAGGGTTGAGATTTAGTGTTTAGCTTCCTATATCTAACCTTGAACAGAATCATGGACTTCCATGAAGAAGGAAGGTGGCAATGGCTATGTTGCAACAGCCTTATCCTACAATGAATGTCCTGCTATGTGCTTAACTAAAGCCACTGAAGGCAAAGGATTCTGTCATCAGCAATTCAGTCTGTTGCATACAAGAATTTATAACCAATGCACAATGACATTTTCCTGATTGGACTGTCCTCCATAAAAAATATTTAATAAATATCCAACTGACTTTGTTCAGACCGAAAGGTGAGGCAAAGCAGGGTTAAGACTGGTTTGTACTTGGGTAGGGGACGTGCAGCCATATCTATGAAATTACTAGGAATCCAGCTCAACTACACAGGCTTTTTCCTCTTTTTTTTATCTTTTTATCTAAATGGCACTCAGATATTAAATATACAGGAAAAACTTTAGTTCCTTGGTAGGTGAAGTCCAAGTTTTGCACACAGTATCACTGAGATTCAGTCCCCATCATTACCAGAGCTGGAGACATGGAGAATCATTACAGACAATGCAGATAATATTGAGCAAAAGGGTAGTCCTCAATTTACGACCACAATTTAGCCCAACGTTTATGTTGCTAAGCGAGACATTTGTTCAGTGAATTTTGCCCGTTTTACTACTTTTCTTGCTATAGTTAAGTGAATCACTGGTTAAATTAGTAAAATGGTTGCTAAGTGAATATGTCTTCCCCCATTGACTTTGCTTATCAGAAGGTTGCAAAAGGTGATCACATGACCCTGGGACACCACAACCATCATGAGTCACTTGCCAAGCATCTAATTTTGATCACATGACCCTGGGGACGTTGCAACAATCGCAAGGGTGAAAAATGATCATAGGTCACTTTTTTCGTGCCATTGTAACTTTGAACAGAATTGTTGTAAGCCAAGGACTACCTGTATCCGATTCTGTATAAGACCCCTTATATATAAGTCCATAAATATAGTCAATTGTTCAAGCTTAGGAGAGGTGAACCAAAATTCCTTTCTCCTCTAATTGATTCCTCTTGCTACATCGTTCATAATGAAAGTTCCTAATAGTCTAGTCTAGTAAGGTTTTTTAAATCTCAGCAACTTCAAAAAAGTATTATTTGGGGTATTCTGGGAGTTAAAGTCCACATCTTAAACTTACTAGTGTTGAGAAACACTGGTCTAGTCAGCCCTCAGTTACAAGTTTTCTTGTAGACTGAGGACTGACTAGGCCAGTGATTCCAGCCTAGGTTATTTTCATCTTTCTCTAAACTGACTGGTATTATGACTAATTTTAAAACTGGAAACAAGAAAAAAAAGGAAAGAATTAAATTAAGGCCTAGTCTAACAATTGTGGGATATGATAGATGAAGTTTGAAACTTCTAGATCAGCGGCCTCCAACCTTTTGGGCCCCAGGGACCAGTTCCGTGGAGAAAGTGTTTTCCGCAGACTGGAGAGGACGTGGTTTTGCATGCTGCCTGCATCAAGCAGATGGGGCTTCACTTGTTTGCACAGACTGGTTACTGGCATGCTGCGGACCAGTGCCACTCCATGGACCAGGGGTTGGGGGTCCTGCTCTAGATCTTGAACTTCAACTTCCAAAAGTTTCAGGCCAGCGTGACCAACAGTGAAGAATCCAATTATGGATCAGCAACATCTGAGATTCCCTACTTCTGAATTAAGAGGAAACTGTACTTTAGTAGTAGAGTCACAAAGGCCTAAAGTCAAGTCCACAATCTCCAGTTTAAAACAAGATTAGTCATTTATACAGTGTTAGTCACTTATTACAGTAATCCAGTAATTCCAGTATTTTTCAGGAAGCTTTACAAAATGGATAAATGCAGCCTATTGAATTTTTATTGCAGATGTAAAAATTTATACAGTGATCAGTTTTAATAAAGTGTCAATACAGGAGAACCTCTGGTCACAATCATAATTCGTTCCATAATTTTGGTCACAACCCAATTTGGTCGTGACCTGAACCTAATTTTGTAAAGTTGGTGCTTACAAAAAAAATGGCACGGAAGGAGAAATTGGCGGCAGGGAAAAAAAATTGTGAATTTTTTGGTCGGAACCCAATTTGGTCGTGGTCAGAAGTATTCATGACCAGATGTTCTACTTACATGCAATTAAAGAATTTTTTTTTACTTTCTCAAAATGTCTTGTGCAGTAGAAATGTGACCATGTCCATCTTATAACTTGGCTGGGGGAGTGATGCCTTGCACAATTTATTACTCATTTGGTCATGCAAACATCTTTTACAATTTTGGTTACAACCTCTAGGATATCCTTGACAAGCTGTTAACTACCTTTGTGTTAAAATAAATATTCTACAGATTTTACTTGTAGTGTGCTCCAGAATATTTTTGGTTTTTCAAACTTTTTACAAATGTATATATGACAGGAACAGAGAGACCTCTTCAGGCCTGCCTGCTTATGCTGCTTTGGAGGATGTATTTGGGAAAGAAAAGTCATGGCATGGCTTGAAAATAACATCTGATCCTAAAGTTATGAATATATAATTGGAATATACATGTTTAATGTATGTTATGTAATCCTTCAATCTACAGAATTCTTCTGCATTAGCAAAAACAATCAAACTGGACAACTGAAAAATGAGAGGGAGCTGCTAGTTTGTTGAAAGGGACTTCTAGAATATAAATTGAGAGCCAATCCCATTCCCTACTTGCACTGATGATGTTACCTAGTTTGGGTAATGAAACCTCTGCAAGAAAACAATCAAGTCTAGAGAGCACCAAAGACCCGTCATTTCAACCCTGAGCTACATTGTCCTTTATTAAAAGGGACCTCTAGTTTGCACAAGTAAACACAATATGCACCCATTGTATCTGATTTTGGGAATTACAGAAAGATAAACAAATCATTTACATTACAACCTCACTAATATACTTTAAGAATAATTCACCTGTCTAGAAATAACTGCTTATTCAATCCATCAGATTTTATTAGTATGTCGCCCTAAATTTGTTTGACACTAACTTTGTTCCTTAAATGATAAAGAAATCCTGTTCTAGAATTCTAGGATAGAATATAGTTTATAGATAAGGCAATCATCAATGATTTTCAGCCTGTGGAGGACCACAGATGCAAAGTCAGGGAGTATATTGTATATTAGCCTCTCGGTATCTCCCATGTTAAGTGGAGGCCATTGTCTTGAAAGCAAAATTCTGCCAAGGCCTGCCTAACAGGATGTCACTGTATACCCTGATTTGCCCATTGCAGAAAGCAACTACTTTTAAGCAAAAAACCCACATCGGGACTTGGGGAGTATATGGCATTCTGCCCTCCCGGATTACGTTATGATATTTAGCTAGGGGTGGGTAGGAAACAATGAAGAATAAACGTTTTCCTCCCGGAGCTTTGGGGGAGGGCGAAGCAGCCATCCCCGTCTGTTACCAAAGGAACCTCAGGCGGTAAAATGGAATAAATGCGGCCTTAGTTCAGCAGAAATGACTGGATTCAACAAGAGGCCCGGCTTGTTTTTAACGCGCAGTAATGGAAGGAAGCAGAAGTTGAGGAAAAATGAGAAGTCCCTCCTATATTACCCCACCTCGGATAAGGCGCTATTGCCATTCTCTCCCTCCCCGTACTGCATAAATAATCTACGGAAGGGCTCGTTTTCCACGCTCCGGCAGGCGAGTTTGGGGAGGGGAGGGTGGCGGGGAGCAAGTTCCAACAAAACGCAGCAGCCGGAGAAAGGCACCGAGGGCCGAGGAAGCTCGTCCGGGGGAGCCACGTGCGGCTTTTGCCTTGGATTCCTCTCCTCCGCGCTCGTCGCCTACGCACCGCCGCGCACCTTTCTTCCCTGGCTCTCTCCCGGCTACCTCGCCAGCTGCTTCTTGCAATGCCGTTCCCGTAATTAGGCTGTCACCGCTCGTTAGAGGCGAGCGGGAAAACGCTCTTGTGACAGATTCCACTAGTTCATCGAGGGGGTGCGATTTTTCGAAGGGAAATTTAGTATATTAATTTGAGGTCTCAGCTCTGTCCTTTTCTGGAGGTTCCCTCCGTAGTTTGTTTATCGCCACACTCAGCTAGACTTTCTTTCCCTTCGCCTTCCAGCCCGCCAAGAAGCGCCAGATCTGAGCCAATCCACCATTGCAGCTTGGCCGGAGCCGCGGGGCCTCCCTTGCAATGATCTGCCGTCAGCTGAAGGGGGCGTCCTAGAACTGCCACCCACACCGGCCCGGCAATGCTCGCCAGGGGAAGCCGGCGACCGACTTGAAGCGCTTCCTTTCGCCCGCGGCGGAGCTCAGGCGTTCCCTCCTCTGCTGCCCCCACCCCCACTTACTAACCCACCTATTTGTCGGAAGCTTTGGTAGGCTCGCATTTCCTCCCCCCCCCCCCCCGTCTTCCTCCCTTTGCAATTCATGCAAGGTTAACTCAACAGAGAAGACTCAATCCAAATGGCAACTGGCATTGCATTTATTAAAAAAAGAAAAGAAAAGGAAAAAAAATCTGAAGGAAAAGAGGGAGCGTGGGGTGGGGTGGGGAGGGAGATCAGAAACGGAGAAAGAAAAGAGAAAAAGCAGCAGGCTGATTACGAGGTGTCAAAACTGCCAGGAGCAAGAAGGTGATAGCAATCAGGGGTGAGAAGAGTGCGCCATTCGTGCGGGGCAGCTAATTATCCGTCTCATTTGAGGCAGCAGCGTTCGAAGCAGCAGCGTTCGCCTGCTGAACGGTGACAGATTGGCGCGGAGGAGAGGGGAGGTGTTAAAACAATGGAGCCGGGCTCGGGAGCGCTGCTGCATGCTAATCAGCCGGGCCTCCTTCCTTCCTTCCTTCCTTTTTCGCTGGGCTCGATGCGATCCCGCCTTCCCTACTACTCCTGCGCCGGAGAGTGAAGCTCATCGCCGACGCTTCCGCGCTCAGGCGCATCCCTCACATATGCCCACGCTCGCTTCCACGAATCGGGGGGACACGGTCCTCGCTTCTCCAAAACCCATTTGGGGGGGATCCCCCGTTGCCTTTAACCCAGCCGTCGCTACCAGCGTCCCTAATTACGCGAGGGGGAAAGGGGGGCAAGAAGGCCCCCGGAGGGGGGGGGGAGCGGGCGTTTAATGGCTTGGGTGATCATCCACAGACCAATTAGGCCGACTTTCAACCGGCTGGCGCCCCGTTATTTACTGAGCACGTTATTTAACTAGCAAGCCTGGTTTGACGTCCTTGCGTGCGGCTGAGTCAAGAATTCCTGCTTGCTGAACCTTTTTTTTTTTTTTTTTTTTTTGATGGGGCGATTGCGACCTGGACTGGCTAAAATCAACAGCTGGGGCTATTGGGTGGGAACCTGGCCCCAAGGGCAAGATGCACCTTTTGATGCAAGCAGTTTTGGACGAATTGGTGTATAAGATGTTAATATCTGCCTTTGAACTTCATTTGGGATGGAGTCCTTTACCCTCTGTTTCACAGAAAACCTGGCTTTGAAGAGCAACCTGTGTATTTTTAAAACAAGTAAAACTCAACTTGGCTCACTTCCAAATAAAACATTCATAGAATTGATTTTACTAATGAATTGTTTGTTTCTGTCCTGGTTTGCACTCAGCAGGTCCCTCGCATTTCTCAAAATGTCTTAAATAATCCAGTTTGGAGTAAAATAAAAAATACAACTGGCCAATTTAAATCAATTCAAAATCCAAGAAACCACTACTGTTTCCCACACCAAATATAAGACTCGTTTTCCTCCATTATAACTAACAGTACAAATCCTATTCAGTTGGATTTACTTTTGAATAAATTGCCTAAACTAGTACTGTTAAGTATGAACCTTTGCTCCAGACCATGGCAGAAATGCCTTTGTGAAAATGAAATCGAATTTAGCAGATTGCATCACTTTCTTTTCTTGTGAATGTTTGGGAACAAATTCTTCCGAACCAATTCTTGATGCAGATGTTTCTCTTCAAATTATTGATTACTGGTTACAATACATTAACCCTATGATTGAGTTAAGACAGCCCTAAAGTAACCATATTTTGGCCTATACCGTTATATGAATCCAACTATAAATTAAGATGATGGAATTCATCGGTTTTAACTTTTCCCCATTAGCATTACTGCTTATAACATTATTAGCATTTGTACATGCTGTCCCTGCTGTATCTTATTTCAGCTTTAGAAACTATTTCTACTGTTTTGAGTTTGACAACAAAGGGCCAGTGGCTTAAAAAAAACAATCAACTCTTGTGCCAATAAAACAAGCTGCTACAATAGAATTCACCAGATTGTACCTTCTATTTTGTGTTGATACAAGTAGCCCTTACAACCATTCATTTAGTGACCATTTGAAGTTACCACAGCACTGAAAAAGTGACTTATGACCATTCTTCACATGACCACTGCAGCATCCCCATGGTCATGTGATCAAAATTTGGATGCTTGGCAACTGGCTTGTATTTATAAGAGTTGCAGTGTCCCAGGGTCATGTGACCACTTTTTGTAACCACCTGATGAGCAATATCAATGGGGAAACCAGATTCACTTAACTGTCTTACTAACGTAACTGCAGTGATTCACTTAACTGTGGCAAGAAAGATCATAAAATGGGTCAAAACTCACTTAACGACAGTCTTGCTTAATAATGGAAATTATGGGCTCAATTGTAGTCATAAGTTGAGGACTACCTGTTGTACCTAGTTATTCAAATCCACAATTGTCATGCTCTCTGAAGTTCTAACTTTTTTAGGCCAGTGACATGAGTAAAGCATTCTCCCTGTCACATAGGGGAGAAGCTGACCACACCTTTCCAAATGACTTCTCTTTCCTAAAAAGGCTAGTGAAGCTCTATGGAATGATGTACACTGTGTTGTGTGGAAGGACCTTGTTAAGTTAAGCAGGAATAACTAGTTGCTTTCTAGAGAATAAGACTGTCCACATTCTGACACAGACCAGCATTATATCATCAAATGAAAACATTGGAAGTGCTAGCATATTCTGGTGCTGATGGAAAACTATAGGAAAGGTTATATTATGCAATCTGAAGACCACAAACTGGTTCTGACAACATTCTGAATTAAATTGACTGTGACCATTTTGTGGTTGAATGTGTTGCACAAACTCAACAAAAGGATTATGTCTGTGGCAGTGGTAAGTAGGATTTCTCTCCATTGAGAACTACAAGGCCCACTGCTACTTTCATTATAGTTTGGAACTTCAGACCACACATAATTTCCCATATCACTTAACAGAAGTGTAAAGAGTGTTTTGCATACTGAAAGTGCAGCATTCCCAGAAGCATCTGGCAGTAAAAAGTAAAAAAAAATCCAGTCAGAACTATTTGGTTGACTATGTACACAGAATAATAGTTATTTGAACAACAGCTAAGTAGGGTTACATATGGTTAATACCTCATTAGGAAATCAATAAGACCTGCCATGATTCTGAATTAAACTGAGAAGTTAAAAATGTTGGATTTGCTAAGAGTACACAAATACAAATTGGAAAATTAAATTATAGAAGGATATGGCAGACCACTTTATATTAGTTCTAGGAAAAATGGAATGAAGATGCCCAGGTTATCATTCCAGTTCCAGGGAAATATTATGTTTAAATCAGTAATAGCATTTTCAGCTGCTATGCAAGCTTACAGGTCATATTGGAAGACTACCTTAAACAGAAGTGTCTCCAAACAAAGGGCAATGAGCTCACACAATACAACATGGTAAGCTAAAATATGGTTGGTTACTTCAGTGGCTGTGTTCTTACTACAAACTGAGCCACCAACTGGTAACTTACACTTTAAACCTAGCAAAGTGTGCATTGCTGAAACTCAGAAAAAAAGGAAAAATGAATATTCCTAGAAAATGCAGTCAGGCTTATTAAGAAAACTTCCAGAACATGGAGAACACTGTATTAAGTTAACAAGGATAAACATGTAATATATCAAGTATGTGAATTCTACCTATCATTTATGGCTCAATGGTTCGTCCAAATCCAGGCAGTTAAGACTAATTCAGACAAATATGTTTCAACTGAGTTATACAGTATGAAAACAGCTGTAGCATGAGAATGTCACTCCACCATCTCAAATGCCTGGTTCCAAATGTCAAAAAAGGGCAACAAACAGTTATATGATCTATCATTATTCAGTTTTAACAGCTAAAGAAAGAAAAGGCTTGTAAAATTTTCTGCCAAAATAATTTGATAGGTTTTGGCTCCTGTACCTTGGATTAGGTTGGGGTGGGGGTTTGCAGTTCCTCCAGATCAAGCACCAAAATGTCTTCCACTGATAAATTCCACAATTCAGAATAGATCTCTAATCCCCGGGCTCAGAACTGCAGCCTAATATGACAGAAGATTTAGATAAATCCGCAGTACAGTGAAAACACAACAAGGTGGGAATCTAGCTGAGAATCAAATCTTGTGGGAATGGTACAGTTACCATGCTTGCACTAGCACCCCACTTCTCCAAAGCAGCCCGAGTTCCTCTTTCAACCCCTGGTCTCATCTTCAAGGATTGGACTTTATCCCTGCATACCACCTGTTCCTGATGTTTTAGCTTTTTTTTAAAAAAAAGCCATATCCTTCCTCCATGGCAACTGGAAGCACCCGGTGCCTTTTACTTGTCTTGCGAGGCAGAGGAATGAGCGTTGGATTGTTTACTGTCAAATCCTTCTCAGCTTCCATTCCATCCTGCCCCTAAAGATTTTGATTACTATACACTTCTCTTTTAACATTAAAATATTATTTATTACAGATTTACACAAACGGCACGGCTGCTTTTAATGTGACGAGAGCAACATATTGAGGCATGCTGGAGAAGGATCCCCAGTAATAGTCAGGGAGCGAAGCGCTTGAGAGCCACGCGTTCCCCGGGATAATTCAAAAGGGAAGCCCGCCAAGCCAACGCCCTTGGGGAAGCGAAGCGAAGCGAAGCGGCTAGGCTCGGCCCGGCCCGCCAGCATTTATGCAACCGGCGAATCGGGGAAGACCGTGGGCATTTCCCTTCCCTTTTAAAAAAAAATCGCATACCTCCCTTGGTTTGAGTTCTACCCTGGGCCCCGCAAGCCTTAAAAACTGAAAGGATCCGGTTGCATTAGTATAGTCGGTGGATTATTTTTCCGGAGATCCTCAGTCTTTTTATTTGTGGAAAAATACTTTCAGAGAGGCGTTCAAGCCTTTTGCAAGGCGGCGGCCAGGGATCCAGAAGGCTGCAAAAAAAAAAAAAAAAAAAAAACCGGGGTGGAGAGAAAGCTACGGAAGCGGTTGGTCTCTTGGACGCTCTGTCGAAAAGAGCGAGGTCGTCGAGTATTTTTTCAGAGTCGCTCGCTCCTGGTTCTGCTTGGCGGACAGAAGGGGGACTTAACGCATTTTACTCTGGTGCGGTTCCCCGACCAGATGGCTCTGGATATCGCCGTAGTTGGTGCCTCTGGATCGTCTGTCCACGGCTTTCCTGAGATCCCACCAGATTATGCTCCGGGGAACAGAGAGAGAGAGAGAGAGAGAAACTGAACGGAGACAGATCCGCAGCCGCCTGCCTGGGACGTCACTTCGTTTCCTCGCGTAGAGTAGTTAGGCCTGGTGAAGGGCGCGGAAAAACAGCGCGTTTAAACTCCGGTGCAATTAACCTCGAAACTAAGTGATTTGAGACGCCTCCGAACGTGTTTCCAGACGGGGTCCGGGCAAGGAATTCTATCAAACACTTTCTATTATGTGTCCAAAAGTGATGTCACTCAGGAGAGCTGGTGAAGTGGACTATACAGTCCACCAAATCTAATGCTGAGAAATAAGTTTTAGATGCTGAAAGTCCTCGTGGGCTCTTTGGGCATAGTTTCATTAAGCCTAGGTCATTTGCTTCTCTTATGAAGCGGGAAAGAGGCGGAATAAGAACCTTTCCATTTATTAGTTGGGCAAAATGAAAAATGGAGGTGTTTTTCCCTCCCTCCCAAATAAGTTTATCAGCTCTATTGTTCCTTTCTGATTTTACTTGCAGTCCCAGGTGCTAAAGCGAAGGACTGAGGAGATGGTTTTCCTCCATAGTGGGCTGAAGGTAATGTCAGGGATAGAGGCCAAGAAGGCAAGCAAATATTGATAACCAAAATGTTTATTGGGCTCACCTTGGTCAAGCAAAAAAATTATCCAGCACTGTGGAATTTTGGTGAGCCTGTTGGCTTGGCATTTTTTACACACTCTTGCTTCAAGCCCCATTTTTGGTAAGCACAAAAGACTCCTGAAACCTGCAACCTTAAAGACACTGGGAGTAAACGAGTAAACTCAGTGGGATTTACTTCTGCATTTACTTCTATATATAATGACATTGCAAGACTACAGTAAAAGAAACCCAAGCATGCCACAGCAATTGAGTACTGAGTACACAGCAATTTGAGTACACAAAATGAGTACTTTTTGCTGAAGAAACAGTTGTATTTAGGTAGCAGTAAGCTGCATTGGATTTGTTGTTTGCAGGAATCACCAAATCCTTTGATACAGGTCCAGGCTGCATAGTCCACTGATTTTAGCAGCAAAGAGCAAACTTTATTTTAAGAACAGTTTGCTCACAAATACCCCTCACTAGTTGTATATGGCTTTCTCCCAAATCCTTGTATGTAGATTTTCAGACTTCTTAATTCTTGAAATTTAAGGACTTTCAAAATTCTATTAGTCTTGATGGTACTCATAACTTTTAAAAACATCCCAAAAAAGGCTTTTTTCATCCCTTTCATGCTTCACCTGACAGCCTTCCAAGACAGAAAACCTATTGATTGTGGGTTGTTGTAAATTTACTCAGAAGCAAAATACAGTTTGGGGCTGTTGTCAACCAGAAGTGAAAGAGAGACATTTTGGGGGGAAATCATAACCGCTGGGTGGTAGATGAAAGGTTTTACTTTATTCCAAGTCCTGCTTTCCTGTTAGAAAGCAGGACTTGGAATTAAGTAAAGCCTTAGAAAACAGGACTTGGAATTAAGTAAAGCCCTTCCATCTACCACCCAGCAAAAATGTTTCTTTCACTTCTGGTTGACGCAGCCCAAAACTGTATTTTGCCTCTGAGAAAGTTTTAACATGTTCATAATGATCTTTGCTTCAATTCAAGGTATAAACTTGTCTTCCCAGCAAAATTACTATTAACAGTCTGACAAATAGGAGCCCAATTGATGAAACTTTTCCCATAGAATGCATGGCACACACAATACACAATCTGGTTCTTGACCAATTGTAAATTGTCTAAAAATTACTACTGTGTTTAGATGCAATCCAGTCTCAGTGGCAATTTGGGTCCCTTTTTAAACTTAAATTCTGCCAACTAAGTTAATGAGATACACAATATTCAAAGAGAGATATTGTGCAACTTGAGTGGCATCCAATATGTCATTAAATTGCATCCGCCATATCTGAAAATGTTTGAAATTAGTATTTTTTTCCAATAACATACATAAAATTTAATTATTGCCACTATATATTTAAATGTTGCACAAATGTAGCAGTGCTTCTTTATTAAATCACATCCTTAACATGCAGTAAAGTTTTTTTTTTAAGTTTAGGTGTTCAAAGAATACATACCAGCATAAAAGGCAAGCCTATAGTTGCCCTGAATGGAACATTATTCCCATTTCACAGATAAGAAAAACGTCCTTTGTCCACAAAGCACAATTAGTACTAGCTTAATGACATTGAATAGAGAACTAGAAGGGAAACTCCCCGCAACATTTTGTGGATTAGGATTCTGGCTAGTTTTAAGTCGATAGCAAGGAGCAGTGTTTGGGGAGTGTCAAATACTTAACCTTTGAGTTGGAAACAGCCTTTTAGTTGTCTAATTGATAAACGGACTCAGGTGTCACTGGTGGACTTAGCTCCAACTAAAAACAATAACTGCTAATTAAGGAGAAAACACTCATAGTCCGATGGAGAGGCTGTCCTCTGCCGATGGCTATGTGGAAGAACTGCCTATCCCTCTTGTCCAAAGTATCTCCATCCAGGAGAAAACCAGTGGACCCATGTGGAGTTTCCTCCCACCTGATGAGCTGTTCACGGGTGGCACCACCTATCTTTCACTGAGACAGCAATGTAACCTACCTTCCCCCCTACCCCATTCCAAAGTCTCCAAATCCACAAGAAAGGGCTAAAACTGAGAAGGCGTGGTTCTACACAAGCCAAAATCAATTGTCTCATTTCCTATTATACTGCGGACTTCAGAGCAGGTGGTGTGTCCAGATTGCTTAGTGAACAGCGAGCCTGTCTTTTCATCTCGCTGATTAAACTACTGAGGAAGGTAACTTTTTTTTATTTTTTTTTATTTGATTTATATGCTGCCCTTCTCCGGAGACTCAGAGCGGCTTACAATGCGCTAAGCAATACCCTTCATTCTTTTTGTATATTTATACAAAGTCAGCTTATTGCCCCCACAACTGGGTCCTCAATTTACCTACCTTAGAAAGGATGGAAGGCTGAGTCAACCTTGAGCCTTGGCGAGATTCGAACCTGCAGTAATTACAGGCAGCTAGTCTTAATAACGAGCTTAATAACAGGGTGCCTTAGACCACTGTACTACCAAGGCTCTAGCTTCACACCCCTTTTGATTTTGAAAAGATCATTCAATTCATACGTTGTCTTGGGGACCCTTAAACTTGACCCATCTCCATGGATAATATTATCATGTGACACATTCCTGAATCGCAATGAACTCTCCTGAATTGGTAACAAACATCCTGAAGTAATGATTTGGCCTGTTTTACCCAAGAGCTTCCTGCACATCCAGTCTTTGAAAACACATAGGTGAGAAAACTACTTGTCATTCAATGCAGGATATTTTAAAAGGGTACTTAAGGATATTTGAATGAAATATGAAGGATTTCATATCAAAGGATATGAAGGATATTTAAAAAGCCAAGCACCCCTTTTGGATGTTATATTAAAATTAAGCAACAGAGGGACTCCAAGGAGCCTAAGAGATAAACTTGTTATGCTCTTAAACAATAAGTGTAGGTATTTCTGTGGGGTATGTCTGTTAAAGGGAAGCCCCTGGAGATTAGTCTTACTGGTGAAGTTCTAGGGAGGGCAGACCAGAACACTGCAGCTCTTTTACCCAAGAGAGTATATTGGCGCTTCTGGACAGTAACCTCCGTATTAAAGGGCAAGGACAATAAAAAGGGCAGTCTTCCACTAGATGTGAGGCCTGCTTGGACACAGCAGCTAGGCTTTTTCCAAAGGAGGCCACTTGAAGCCACGTGGCCGCACCATTGTTGGCATGCGGAAATGGGCCACTGAGTTGAGTCACTTGTTCTCCAGCTGGGAGGAGCAGCCACCAGCCTGGGGTTTTTTTGTTTTTTGGCTTCACTTAAGCATCCCACGCATGAATCCCCAGCTGCTGTGAAACTCTTCCAGTCATTTTGCAAGTGAAGGGCCGACCAATATTTTACTTTTCATTTCTTTGCAACCGGAAATACAAATCGGGGCTCTGGTTACAACACCTAGTTATTTTCTGAGTAACCAAGGAGTACTGAATAATAAAGCCACAATGGGCTTGGATATACAACTGACCAATCAAAACAAACACCTCTATTGTTTAGTGTGATGACTACATGCAAGGCAGCAGCTGTGGGACACGACGTTTGTATGTCTTTCCCTTCCTGTCTCTTCTAGGATTGAGTTTACACAATTTACAAACCCATAACCCAAACCACAAAGGTGGTTTGCCTATTGGCTCCTGATATCTTTTTAATCTGCCACTAGTGTCCAAATAGTTTGCCTGCCAGAGACATAATAGATTGGTATATCCTTATTACAGTATGAATACATAAATTTGCAGATACAATTATTAACTATTGATCAATTATTCTAACCCATTTGGTGGGAAAGCTTGGGACAGTTGAAATAAGTGAACATGAAGAGCAAAGCTAGCTGTGGGCAAAAAAAAAAAAAAAAAAAAAAAAGAACAAGCTTGCTTGTTGGGGCTTGGCCTATTCTCTGAACCCAGCCAATAATATGTTTGGCTGAATGCGTTGGGTGAGCAAAGCTTGTTATAACCATTCCTCTTTAGTTGATACCTCATTTAGGAATTGTTTGCAAATATGCAATAATATATCTTTAAGTATCATTTTCTGACCAATGCTTGCAGTTACAACCACATTTCTGCACCTGACAATAACATCTGAGGAAGGGGTGAAATGTAAAATTTGTTACTACCGGTTCTGTGGGCCTGGCTTGGTGGGGGGTGTGACTGGCCAACTTTTTTTTTTTTTTTAACTTTTCAAAGCATTTTTTCTAATGCTTTGGAAAGCCTCTCTGACGATCAGGCAACTCAGCTGGGATCGTCAGAGACTTTTCAAAGCATTTTTTTTACCACCTCTTCGGCCAAGAGGTTGCAGAAAAAAATGCTTTGAAAAGCGTCTGAGGATCCCAACTGAGCCGCGCGATCATCAGAGACTTTATTTTTTAAACTTTTAAAAGCATTTTTTCGTCGGAAGAGGTTGTAGAAAATATGCTTTTAAAGGTAAAAAAAGAAAAAGCTTCTGATGATCATGTAGCTCAGCTGGGCATGGTGGGAGGGGGGGCAGGGATTTTTGCTACCGGTTCTCCGAACCACCCGCTTCCATCGCTACCGGATCAGGTGATCCAGTCCGAACCGGGAGCATTTCACCCCTGACCTGAGGGAGTGATGAGACTAACATTTGAGATTTCTCTCCTCCCCTTTCCATATAGATGGAGGAGGAAAACTCATATACTTTTTCTTCCTTCTCCTACAAGCTAAACTCTGTAAAATCAAGCAAAATATATACTCTGGAAGGCAAAGATGTACCAGCTGCTAAAAAGAACCTGTATTGCCCTGCCCTCCACGAAACCAGCTTTCACCTTAAGATCTCACTTCCTTTTGAATTGTCTTAAGGATGTTATGGACCTTATTTTACCTTTTCCCCCTCACGATCAGCTGTGGAACTTGGAATTGGGGAATCAATTTCATTGGGTGTGATCCAAATCTTCATTTCCATAAATACTGAATTTTACTAGAAGCTTTTAGACTCGGACCCAGAAATCCTCCAATATAAGTAAAAGCAGAAGATAATCTGAGGGGAAACTATATATTGTTTACATGGAAGGGCTCCTAGCCCAAATTCAATGAACTGATTTAATTATTCCCATGATATATGTAAGGAGAAAGTCAGCCATGTTTCAGCTTAGCATGCTATGTCAACCAAGCCAGCCCCATGTGCTTGGTTATATTAACTCAAGAAACCATATTGTGTGTGTTGCAAGCTAGCTATGGGATATGACTGAACTGAACTGAAGGGTGGAATAGATTCAGGATCTAGGAAAGAGGCTATCTGTTTTCACAGTGATAGAGAACATTGGGGGATAAACTAGGAAAACTCTCCCACCCTATAGAAAGCAACATATCTTCATTCTCCCCCCTACCTTTCCCAGCACCTTTTTCCCCTCAATTGAAGCTTGTTTGACTGTTTTAAGATGGGTCATTTCCCTTTCAGGCCATCTTGGAAAAACTCAATTGACTTACAAGGCAACAAGAGTTAATGCTGAGATTCTACTGAGTGAAGGTGTGGAAGGAAAACTCT
Source organism: Arizona elegans (assembly GCA_022577455.1). Classification (NCBI taxonomy): domain Eukaryota; kingdom Metazoa; phylum Chordata; class Lepidosauria; order Squamata; family Colubridae; genus Arizona; species Arizona elegans. The sequence goes on from JAKOOJ010000001.1 coordinate 127,647,135, forward strand.
GTGCTAAAAATCGGGAGTGGAAAAAGAAGGCAGGACTCTTTTCACAAGGTAGATTTTTATTGGATGCTACTTGACAAAGCTTGGTCTCTCTCAGGATGTGACTTCACTTTTATTGACTGAGACCACTAGCCACAATGACTAGAGAGTAGGTCCAGAGATGGGTCGTGGAAGGGTAACATATTGGGTGTGTTCACAGGAAAGAAACTAGCCAGCCACATTTTAACCTAGAAAAGTTTGTCAGCAGTCTGATATCAGTTCATACTTTTGTGCATCCTGCAGAACCACAAAATAGGATTACAGAATAAAAGTGAATGTGTGAAGCCAATCCAGTCACATGCTTATTGCCATCTACTGACTGACTATGCTGGAATCTCTTTTGAAATTTAGTGATTAGAAGTGATCACAGTATTTTCAGTGGGCAATTTTATCCACAATTGTTAGACACTAAATTGATATGCTATATTCCATATATATTTGTCTAAACATTTAAGATTGCTGTGACATCAGTATTAAAACAGATTGAGAAACTTAATATTTGATTTAAGCAACCTGGACAACCACTAATTCAAAGATCCTTACTGCTGGCAACACTCAATCACAGTAGCTATTTCAACATTATTGGGCAGGGAGGAATATAAAATACCCATTCATTTCCTCCACTTCTACCCGATACCTTACCAGCTTTTAGGCTAGGAGAGTATTAGTATATGTATAGTCTTCAACTTACAACATTTAGTGACTATCCAAACTTACAACAGCACTGAAAAAAAGATACTTATAACCATTTTTCACTTATTTTTGCAGCATACCCATAGTCATGAGATCAAAATTCAGATGCTTGGCAAGTGACTCATTTATGACAATTGCAGTGTTCCAGGGTCATGTGATCCCCTTTTGGGACCTGACAAGCAAAGTCAATGGGAAAGCTAGATTCAACCATATTACTAACTTAACTGCAGTGATTCACTTAACTGTGGCAAGAAAGATCATAAAATGGGGCAAAATTCACTTAACAAATGTCTCACTTAGCAACAGAAATTTTGGGCTCAACTGTGGTTGTTACGTCAAGGACTACCTGTATTGTCCCTTTGCAACAAATGCAAAACAGTGGGTGTGGCTGGAAACATTGAAACTAATAAGTTTTTATTAGACAAGTTCTTTATTGCTAGGCCTGGGCATCAATTCATATACATTATTGTGCAAAGATTTTAGGCGGTTGTGCAAAAATGCTGTAAATTAAGAATGCTTTCAGAAATAGAGGTATTAATAGTTTATTTTTATCAATTAACAATATAGAAAATAAATTAACAGAAGAAAAATTTAAATCAAATCAAATGTGTGGATGTAGGCTACCTCAAATCTTTCTGTCTCTTCATATAATCCCAAACAGATTCAAAGATGTTGAGATCAGGGATCTGTGGGGCCAAACCATCACTTCCAGGACTTTTTGTTCTTCTTTACACTGAAGACAGTTCTTAATGACATTGGCTGTATGTTTGGGGTCATTGTCCTGCTACAGAATAAATTTGGGACCTCCCTGATGGTATGGCATGAAAGGTAAGTATCTGCTTGTATTTCTCAGCATTAAGGAAACTATTGATCCTGACCAAATCTCCAACTCCATTTGCAGAAATGCAGCCCCAAGCTTGCAAGGAACCTTCACTATGTTTCACTGTTGCCTGCAGACACTCATTATTATATTATATCATTTCTTCAGCCCTTCAGCTAACAGCCTCCTGCTACAGCTAAATATTTCAAATTTTGATTCATCAGTCTAGAACACCTGTTTTAATTTTTCTGCATCCCAGTCCTATGTTTTCATGCATAGTTGAGTTGCTTAGTCTTGTTTCCACATTGGCAGTATGGCTTTTTGGCCACAATTCTTCCATGAAGACCACTTCTGGCCAGACTTCTCTAGATAGCAGATGGGCATACCTAGGTCCTATTGTGGTGATGGCACTGCTTGGACACCTTCTGATGTCGAAGGGAATTAAGCATGATGTGTCTTTCATATGCAGCATTAGGTTTCCGACTACTGCGTTCACGGTCCTCAACATTGTCCATATATTTGTGCTTCTGCAAAACAGCTTGAAAAGCAAATCTTGAAACCCCAGTCTACTCTAAAATCTTTACCTTGCTAATGCAGTATAACCACCTTGTGTCTTGTTCCTGTGTTGAGTTTTGTATGACCTGTGACATGAAACTGTCTTCCACAACCTCACCTTAGTAGCAGAGTTTGGCTATTCCTCACTTATCCTACACAGCTGTTTCTGTTTCAGTTAATGACTGTTTCAACCTACACATGAAATTGATCATTGACACCTGCTTGGTATAATGGTTAATCATACACCTGCCTCTAATCCTACAAAATCCCTGACTTTGTGCAAGTGTAAGAATTGATGCTCGTTTTGAAGCCAAAAGGTAAGTCAAGCCAAAGATTGAACTGATTTAGATTTTTCTTCTGATTGTTCAAAGAAATAAACTATTAAAACTATATTTTTGAAAGCGTTCTTAATTTACAGCATTTTTGCACAATTACCTAAAACTTCTGCACAGTACTGTATGTCCCTTCTGATTCTGACCCTCAAAAGAACCATTTTCTGACATCTGACTACTGCCTGACACTTGGCAAAATAGTCCTCACTACTTTCTTAGACTATAAAGCGAATGGAGGAAGAGATACACTTTCAGATTTGTAAGATTGTCTTGTATGGTAAATCAAGATAGGAAATATGGTCAGATGAACTAATTCTATGTATTTTATTAATTAGGTTTTTAGATTTACACATTAGAGATGACTCAACTGTGCAGATAGTGTGAGCACAGGATATTTAATAGATCCTAATTACCATACTGTACTTAGAACTGCCTCCCCCTTAAGCCCTCATACAAAATATTCAGCAATGCTCCTTCTGATATCATGACCATCTATGATGTTTGGGAGGTCAGGAAGCTGCAAGCCTCATAATGGTTGCATATCAGTGCAATAGAGGGAGCACCTGTCAAGGTGTACGAGAAAGCTAAATTTGGGAATAAGATTTTTTAAAAATTATAAACTGAGCTCAAATACAGTGATTTCAGAATTACTCTATAGAATAAAAGATTCAAGCAAAACTAAAAATATATATTAAGGCAAAATTGTACAACCAGTAATGTGAACTAAAACCTATTATGCTTTTAAAATTACACAAAAATTTTATTACAACATCTTGAAGTCAGATACTGTTTTCTCATTATTAAACATTTTTATAAAACCCTACTTGCCCATGGATTTCAACAGTAACTTCCTACAACAATTGGAGTGTGCAAGGGTGAAATTCAGCAGGTTCTGACAGGTTCTGGAGAAGCGGTAGTAGAAATTTTGAGTAGTTTGTAGAACTGGCAAATACCACCTCTGGCTGGTCCCAGAGTGGGGTGTAAATGGAGATTTTGCAATATCCTTCCCCCAGGAGTGAGGAGGGAATGGGGATTTTGCAGTATCCTTCCCCTGGAATGGGGTAGAATGGAGATTTTGCAGTATCCTTCCCCTGCCATGCTCACCAAGCCACGCCTACAGAACCTGTAGTAAAAAAAGTTGAATTTCACCACTGGGAGTGTGCAACAACTTTGTCAATGGCTGTGCAACTTTGTTAAATCAAGAGCTGCACCTGCCTTTCAATAGCTGGTTGAAGGCCCCAATGCAAAGAGCACGGGCCTTATTAACATATTTTGAAAAGTGGGTAGGGAATGAAAAATCAAATTAATTTGGCAGCAGCAGATGTACACAAATAGAAGATGAAGCTATTTTGTCTGACAAATCCAGAGAGATGAAATATGAACAAGTGTGAATATCTAAAAAAATAGGGGGACAGCAGTAGATAGTGTGTTGGTGCTGTAACCAAATACAATTCCCATAAATCTTGGCCATCTTCTCTCAGTTGTCATGCAAAGCATCTAGAAGGCATCAACCTTCCTAATCGAGCAAAATTATGCTTAAAAGCAGTGCTCCAATAATCCCCCCCCCTTTGGAAATTGACCCCACTTCTGGATTCTCAACTCTTAGGGGATCCATCTTTTAGCTTTCAAAGCATCTCTACAGAAACTTTCTCTATCTTATGACTGAATGCAATCAAAATATATGTATGGGCACTAACTCAAGAAATGCTGCTCACCTTTTGAGGGTACATGTTTGAAGGTAGCTAGATTCAACTACCAAAAATCTCCAATTAAAAGTGAGTAAACCTTTGGCACAAGTAGTGCTTTTTTTCCACCATTTCCAATCACTGGCCCTGGAGGGGGAAGACTGAAATCCAATATGCCCAGAGAGCATCAAGTTCCTACTTCCCTACTCTAAGCGGGGGTCTCCTTCCTCTCTATTTTCCATTTGTTGGGGGTCCAATATGTTATGTGTTTTCCTCAGAATAAAACCCAGATTTCACTTTCCAGAAAATATGCTGCATGCCTACATTTATAGATTTACTTTACTATTGGTGCCATCAGATACTTAAAATTGATAATTATTGTTTCCTGATTTCTTATTTGTACCCTATGACTATCATTAAGTGTTATACCTTATGTTTCTTGATGAATGTATCTTGTCTTTTTATGTACACTGAGAGCATATGCACCAAAGACAAATTCCTTGTGTGTCCAATCACACTTGGCCAATAAAGAATTCTATTCAATTCTTAGTACTGAATTGAACTAAAGATTTAGTTTTATTACATGACCTGGGAAAATACACAAGTTTATTTATTTATTTATAAATAAATAATATGTTTTTATACAACATACCAATGAGTTGATATTTTCTTTCAGCAAACCTGTTTTAACAGCTTTAGAAGGGAGGAAAATCTCCTTTGAATCCCACTTGACTCCTGGTAATTTATGGCAATTTATATGGAAGTAGTTGCTATTCCCTTCTTGTTTCTGCAACCTTGGGATTTCCTGCTTACCTGTCCCAATTTTAATCCGGTGAGACCCTGTTTATTTTTTTTTTTCCAGATCAGCCCAAGTCAGGAAATTGACCTACCGAATTTAGAAGGGTAATGATATTGTGGTGCAGTGGTGAAGGCATGAGGCCAGAAACCGGGAGACAGGGAGTTCTACTTCTTCCTTAAGCACAAAGCCAGCTGAATGACTTTGGACCAGTCCCTTTCTCACAGCCCTAGGTAGAAGGTAATGGCAAACCATTTAAGAAATCTTGCAAAGAAAACTACAGGGACTTGTCCAAACAGTTGCCACGAGTCAACAATGATTAGGAGGCACCAAAAAGAAGTCACCTAAGATTGTGCTGTCAGCTGCCCCCGTATTTCAAAGAGTTAATAGCTTGACCCTGTTCATCTGACAGCTCTCACAGAAAGCGACCTTCCTTCAAACTGTACCTGTAGAATCTTAAGCAGGCATTTTTCTAAAACCTGTTAAAATGCATAGAAGCCAGGCGTATCCGGTAGCCATGGTTAAAAAGGCAAAATGGCGACCACCACGCCGCCTGTTTTTGACAGAAATTGGAACAGGCGGAGATTCGTCTACTCTGTGCCGTCCTGGCTTCCATCTTAACTTTTTTGACCATATGCCGCGGTCACCCTTGATGCGTAAGGGACCTGGAGCAGCTGAATTCATATTCTGGGTTGCTTGCACTGCAAATAGCTATGCTTTCTGTTACCTTCTTTATGCATCCAGGGAATTAAGTAATCATTACTGTACAGAGTAAGAAAATCTTGTTTTATTCAGCAGAGCTCTGCAGCTGCAAAACTAAAGACAATCTGGTTTCTGGCGCGGAGCTGGCATTCGCCTGGCGCTAAATGAATGTACGGCTCCTTTCCAATTGGGAAATGCAACTAGCTGCAAAGCGCTTTGATGAACTGGGATTCCTACCATTTTCCCCGATCTGAGACGGCGATGCTGTGCAAAAATAAACTACCCGGGGTCAGGTTGCAATTCTGGACTGTTTTCTGGGAGTAAATCCCGTCGAATTATGCAGATGTTAATTTGAATAAAGATGTAAGGGGATGTGCTTAGGTAAATACTTTAGAGCGGGACTCGGAGTGTGGGGTATTATCACGTGTCCACCCCACCCCAATAAACGCGTTGGACTACCACTCCCATAATCCCAACCAGACGAGACTATTCAGTTTCGGGAGATCAGAGGTGTAGTACAAGGCGTCTGGCCTGGAGGCCCGCGGCCGTTTCAAAACCAAACCAACGAGAAACCTGGTCCAAATTGCACGGGGTGGGGGCGTTCAGCAGGTAACCGGAGCAGCTAGGACGCCCATTGCAGCCTCGCCCGTCGTAGCACCGAAGCGTTCCTGAGCAGGAGGAGCCCTGGCCTAGTCTTGTCCACTCCTACGGCGTCATCTTCCCCGCTTTGAACCGGGATCCCTCCGAAAGTGGCTGTGAACGCTACTACCAATCCCAGAGGGACTTTTCTATGAGAGCGCCAGCCGCCAAACTGGAGCCGCCCTCCCCGGGTCTCTCGTCAGCTGGGGCTGTGGCGCGCTGGACGGCCTTGGCTGCGCTGCTTTCCGCAGGACGGTTCTCTCGGTTGTTGCATTGTTTGTATTAATACGAATATCTTGTTCTGTTTGTTTTGTCTCTTGGGAGCCAATAAAGCTGTGAAGTTTTTCTTTACACCAAATGCAGCTCTACGGGCGATCAATCAATGGGTAGTTTTTGGATAATCTGTGAGAGTGAGAAATCTAATAATGCAAGCAACTCAGAAAAGGAAAACAGTCTATTTTCTCTTACGTTAGCAGAGCCAGGACTAGAACCGCGTATGCAAGAAATTACTGCACGTCTTGGTGTGTGTATGTGTGTGTGTATCCGCGGGCGCGTGCGCGCGGGCCTGCACACAGACACATTGCATATGGCTATTTTTATCGACGCACGAAAAGCATATGAAATTTATAGCTTTAATCGCATATTCTACATTACTGGAAGCACACGACTAAGGTGGGTGGGTGGCAGATTATTGAACGCAGAGAGGAAGGAAGAAAGGGTGGAGGTTTCAGCTGGCGGCTACGGTGACAAAAGGAAAACCTCTCTCTGACATCCCAATGGCCCAATTTATACGGGTGGATTGTAGCTGTGGCAGGAAGGTCTCTGCAGGCCTGAGGCGCCACCCTTTTGCTGAGAAGCTATGGGACTCACCATACCTCTCTGTGGTCCAGGCCAGGGACGGAGCTATAGGGCACCTTGTGCGCTGGGCTGTCCCGCTTATTGTAACAGCTTTCCCGTGCACTTTCCTCCATCACACCCCTTTCCCTTTCTCGAAGCGGCCGGAGGATGGCAGTTTCGAGGACAAGGCTCTCCTCCAATCTGGTGCTGTGCCTAATAGGCCCGGCTCTTGAAGATTAAATTAGGGGCGTGAATCCGGTTCCTGCAGGGTTTATTTTCGATTAAGAGTGCATAGAATTTAGACCTGTTGTTAAGGATGATAATTGATAGCTCCCCTCCCCACACACACACTTTTACTTTTTTAGGCCAAGGATCTGACTTTAACACCTGTGGGAGAGATGTCATCACCCCAACCACTTTGCGAGGCAGAATTGTTGAAACGCAGGGAAAAGGCCAGGGACCCTTTTTCAGTGGTGTTAGCTTCGTGAGAAATTTAACTAAGCCACCAAACGACACTAAATAGCTATGAATGACCCAGCCAAATCCAGCGCTTGAAAGTCTTAGTGACTTTAATCGGAAAGTTATGTGTAAATCTAAACTGAAATCAATGGACCTGTGCCTTTGGAAAGCTGCATCCTTCAACTGTCAACTCCTAACTTGCCAGTCAAGCCCCCTTAAACACGGCAGGATAAACGAGGTTGGGCATCCTTTACCCGGAATAAGTTTTCGGGCCACTTCTTAGTTGACTGTGGGGGAATCCACACGCTTGGCTGCCATTCTATCGCCTTTATGCCAGAGACAAGCCCCCATCCACATCAGGATTGCCTTGAAAAAAATGATCCAGAAAACCGTATTTTGGCACTCCTGGGGAGGTCTCGATCCCCCAGTCGTGTTCATTGCATCTCCTAAATCGCGGGAGAGGCGTCGCTGGATTCCCACGCCACGGGAGATTACGTGTGCTGGTTTAATGGCTTAATTGTGCCGTGGGAACCCAGCCAATGGAGAGGTATGACACAGTAAGGCAAAACAAACTACCGACGTGAACCTGGTCTTTCTCTGCATAATGACTGGTTTCTCACGCGCCTACTCAGAGGTAAGGGCCCCCTCGAGTTCACCAAGGATCTCTCTCCAGGTAAGGGGCAGCAGGGGGTTCCAGCTAATCAGGCTGGGCTGCAAAAGAGCCCCAACCCCTAGCCCCCACTCCCATTAGCAGCTGGCTGGCAGCCGGAGCCCCGCTTTCGACGGTGATGAATTGCGAAGATCGTTGGAACCTTGTTTTAAAGTCACTGGTAATAATACAACAAGTGAAGCCACAACCACCCCCGTGACTCTGGAGATGACAACTGAAAATCCCTACAAATTATTTAATCAATGAAGCGTCTAACACAACTCTCACACTTCCCGGTCGCCTTGTTAATAAATGTAATTTGAGGTAGATTTATTAAAGAGGCGGAGCGGCGGGGGGAAGAGAGCAGCTCAAGCCGCGTTAGGCGCCGTTCGCGTCTCCCAGATGCCTACGGACCCTCGGAATGAGGTGTTAAAGAGACAAAAGTGACCCATACCGCCTTTAAAAGCACAGCATGACCATGGTTCCCCCCCCCCTTTACTTCTCTGCAAAGCGCCTCCCCAACACACACACACACACACACTTTACGGTTTTGGTTTTTTTAAAAAAGATGAAACTTCTCTCCAACTAGCTATCACCCAGATTTAGTGTGAAAAGTAGTGTAATTGTAATTCACGCCATCAGGGTCTATGGCTGATAGACTATCAGCTGTTCTGTAGTTAGGGGAGGCCGCCTTCTTCCTTTGCTTTCTCTCTCTCTCTCCTTTTTCTTCCCTTGGAAAGAGGAAAGCTGCCAAATGCTCCGCGATACCTCCAGCAAGCTAATCGGATGCCAAAACAGCAGCTGCACACATATGCAAATTGGCAATTAATAATATAACATTCTGGGTTGGGAGGGAAGAGAAGAAAGAGAGAGAGAGAGAGAGAGAGAGAGAGAGAGAGAGAGAGAGAGAGAGAGAGAGAGAGAGAGAGAGAGAGAGATTTTGAATATTTCCCCCCACCCCCCAAAGGGAGGTGGAAAAGAGGAGCTACCTGAACGTGTCTAACCTCAGTGCCTGGCAAACTTGATCCGAATGTCACGCAATTAATGAGCCACTGGAGAAAGAGGGTGGCCCGCCCTGCTCTCTTGCTGGCCGCTCTCTTTCACACGCGTGGATCTTTGTGATCCTGCCGAGTTTCCCCAGCTAGAGAGTCCCAGCCATGCTGGCTTTCCAGAAAGGAATCTCTCCAATTAGCATCGCTTTTGTCTAAAAGAAGGAAAAGGATTCACCGTACAATTGTCTGCCTATAAATGCAGTCTTCCCACTAATAGCCTGCTATTCCTTCATCTATGGTACCAGAGCATTATTATTACAGTATTGTGGTTAATTGCACAGTTAGTTAACCATAATAATAATAATAATGCTCTGGTACATAGTTTATTATCATAGTTATACTAATTATACAAATATAAACACAAGTATGTTATTTGTGGTCATTAGCCAAATACAGTGCACATTTATCAAAGGGCTTTTCCAGGTCATGTACCGCAGTTACAGCATCAAGTGCTATCACACAAACTGGGATTGTTGGGGCTCAAGTGCTGCTCCTGGGTAAAAAGAGGCAGCTACCTCAAATCTAGTTACAAATTGTTTAGCTCTTGAAATGATGATAATGATCAGGTCTTCTGGATTGCCCAGAAGGAGAGAGAGCCTCTGGGGAGATGCTCAACTGCTCCTGTTCCCTGTCCGTGGTCTGGTCACAGCACAGAAAATATTATACGTCATGATTCAGAGTCTGCCTCTGACTTGAAATCTGACAAGGTTTGTGTGTCTATGCATATCAGCAACCTTGAAACCAAACAGAAAAGTAGACAGTCTCACAAGCCCTATTTTTATTCCTCAATTTGCTTTGGGCCTGGCCCTCTGCCTCAAACAGCAGCTCCCTATGCATACATGAAACAGGATGGTTTTTACTTCCATGCTCAGCAAGTCTCCCTTGCTCACCACCAGTTGTCTTTTACCTATTTCTCCCACTTGTTGGAGAAGACTTGATGGGTCACCCTCTGGCTAAAGATTTTCAGAGTCTCCCAGCTGGAATTGATTAGGGAGTCAAGAGGAAGGAGCAGAACAAACCAGAAAATTGTTCTATTTTGAATTTGGTTCTCTGGTGAAATCAAAAGAAAAGCTAGATGGGCAAAAAATGGATAGATGGACAGAAGATACACAGTTTAGCATGCTAGGAAATTGATGTGTTTAATTTGCAGAGAAATATCATACTCATTTATAAATAGTCTTAAGGCTGTTCCTGATGTTAAGCTAAACCCCGACTAGACTCAGGCTGGAATTAAATAGTGTAAGAATACCAAATTTTTCAGAAATAAAATGGGCATTTGAATGCGATGATTACTACTGAAGCATGCATTTATCACTTTTAGGATCAAAATGAGTGCTTTAATCTTGCTTTGCAAAGAGCCCATCCAGATTTTGACAGCTTGCCTATTAATGACTATTTCCTTAAAGTGTACAAAGTGTACACTTATATTTAATACATTTCTTTCTAATGTCATGCATATTCAGTTGCCAAATGCTATGATTTTCAGAACTTTTAAATTTAAAAAAAAATAACTCTAAGCATAATAGGAAGTGTAGTACCCAAACAAGCACTTGGTACATCTAATAAGTATAATAATTCTGAATCTTTTAAGTGAAGATAATTTAAAGGGGAAAGCAAGTGAATTGGAAATCAACTTTTGTCTTGAATACTGTTTGTCAGATCTCATTCACTATTTTTTTTAAGAGTTCACTAATATGGTAGTTTCTTTGAGGGATACTCAAAGCACAAAGAGTGAAGCCTGTATGAACATATATGCACACAGATATAAAACATCTTCAATTTAAATATCTCAGCAGGATACAAACAACAACCATCATAAAATATATTAGCAAGAAACAAACAAGACCTGGCATCTAAAAAGAAAAAAGAAAAGTTTTTAAAGATATTTCTATACAGATGTGGCTTTTCTCCCCTGCAGCAAGAAATTTTCATATGTATTTTGTTTGATTTGATAGTTTTATAATATCTATTTTTATAGGATAAATGTATTAGTCTGTGACAACTTTAGGATAAGTATGACCAGTATTAATTTTAAATGACAAGTACATGGAATATTTTGTTACCTGGTTATGTCCTCCAAAAACCACTTCTCCACAACTACTATCAAAGTTAATGGTCTAAAAATCAACAGCTCTCTATCCAAAATCTACATTGCCAGTTGCAATTTAATGCCAAATCACATTCTCTTCATTGGCAGGCACGCTAGTAGTTTTGTGTGATATTTAGTCTTTTCATCTGGTTTTGTCACTATCCCCCTTGGACAAACTACCAGCTAATGGGAAAATATCCACAAACTGGAACACTGAGCAGTTGTAAGACTCTATCTTAATTTCCAGAAGCTGATTTGTCTTCTCATCCTCTCACATCTTGTTTGGGCATCTTAGAAGTTAAAGTAATGTGAAATGAAGAAACATATGGGGAAACAGCTCCCAGTGATAAACATGTGTCTACCCCCCTCCCCCAAAAAATCCTTTAATTGATTAAGAGCAGCACCAGGCAATTTCTAATTCTATCCAATATAATTTGACATACAGAGGGAGACCCAAGGCAGAAAAAGCCCTACAGAGGAAGGAAACAACCTCTGATGTATGCCTAGTTGACCCTTTAAAGTTGGTAAACTAAAACTAACCAACCCAGGAACTTCCTTCCTTACTTCCAATTTATGGATACTGGCAATTATTTGTAAAAGACCAGTTCAGTCTTTTGCATTACTTTCAGAATGCTGTAGCCACCACAAAGATCTGGGCCTCTGGGTCTACCCTGACACTATTCAGAAGTTGAAGAAGCTACCTATAGAGACTTTACCTTCTCCTTTAATACTCTGTTTTCCCCAAAATAAGACATCCCCTGATAATAAGCCTAATCGGGATTTTGAGCGCATGGCAATAAGGCCAAGCGCTTATTTCAGGGTTCAAAGAAATATAAAATGGTCTTATTTTCGGGGAAACACAGTATGATTCTCCCCAGAATTATATTTGCTGTGGCTTTGCTCTGATTTTTGCTCTCCTCTCCTCACAGTATGGTTGGAAGAAAGACACTGGGAGAAGTTGAGTTTAAAAATGGGAGATCAACTAGGAAAGGAAACCGCATGGTAAGAAGTTTTAATACGTATAATAGATCCTGGACAATGGCCAGAAAGAAAGGCCTCCCAAAACACAACTAATACGGTAATATATCTATAACAGTTTATTTTTGTTTATTACAGTCAAAGACCAGAGACCAGAGCAAGTTAAAAACACTCAAGGAATATCCAATTAAAAATTCTAGGACAAAATAACAGATAACAGATAAAATCTATATGGTATTAAAATCACAATTTGGCATCCAATCTGTCAGTTGCACATGAGCAAAACACAGCATGGCCTATATAATATCACTCCCTACACTGTGAGGCCAGAAGTCATTAAATACTAAAATGCAAGAGAGTGATAATGCTACAATAAATAATAGATAGCCACTACCATTTGTTATAAGAGAGCCAGCTAGTTGTGGTGCTTAAGGCATCAGGCTAGAAACTAGAAGATTATGAGTTCTACTTCTGCCTTGGGCACAAAGCCAGCTGGCTGACCTTGGGCTAGTCATTTTCTGTTTCTCGCAGCCCCAGGAATCAGAAAGTGGCAAACTACTTCTAAAAAACATTGCCAAAGAAACTGATGATTGAATGGAAGGGGAAGAAAATTTTATGGCATTCAAAGGTATGGGAGGGCAGTGTTGATTTACGAGAGGAAAGGGACTATTTTTATTCTGGTACTGGTAAAAGACTGGAGGCACTTTGGTACAAAGATGAAACATGAGGATTGTCCAGGCATTGTTGCCATTTTATCTACAAGTGGGGAAATACTGTAGTGAAGGGGGGAAAAGTAATGTTTTGGAAAATTCAGTTTAAATCTGAATTCTTGCTCAGTGAGTCCCGAAGGACTCACCGCCCTGAGTCCTTCGGGAGTAGGGCGGTATATAAATTTAATAAAACGAAACTAAAACTAAATAAAACTAGTTCAGGTTATTAGCATAAATTATCATATCTAGTTAACATTTTTAAAATGTCTTCTTTGATATGAAGATAATCTTAGTGTTGTCCTTCGTTATCATACCTGTGCTATTTCCTATTACTACTTCTGTTGTTTCCCACATTATACTAACAGTAGTATAGTATACTACTATACTCTCTTATACTAAGAGAGAGATAAGCACATAAAGTAAACAACACAATGGGATCTATTCAATACTCTAAAAATGTATGTACAATTTCCTGAATCTAAAATGTAAGGACACTTTGAAAATAACCATGTTCCCTAAGATTTAAATCTTAGAGAAAGTGGACAAAGTCATTGATTGCAAGCATAGAATTTAGGGTTTGGGAATCTTTCTCTCTTAGTTGCATTATGGCACTTGGATTAAGCAGACATTTTATGCTAATAAAATCATTACAGAAGCATGGCTATTATTTCTGCCATATTTGTTTGTTTTCTAGTCATTTATTCATTTATTCATGTGAAGAAAGAACAAAACCCAGATGCATGTAGATTCTTCTCAGCTGGCACCCACTCACTTTCCACTACACCTCTTCTAAATAAATTGTTCTGAGAATGTGTAACAAGAAAACATTTGTGAATATGAAGCTGTACAGCATATTGATGACTTCCAAACAAGACAGAAAGAGATGGCACAATAAGCTTAGTTTAACTTTTATTTTTATTTAATATTTTTTTTAAAAAAGCTTGTTGAAATACACAGATTTTACAGACTTTGACTTGCTTTTTTTAAAAAAAAGCTTCTGTTTCCCAAGGTGTTGTCAAATTTTCAGTGGAGAGTTTAATTTCCTGTAGTGTGTCCCTAAAAGCATCTAAACAAAATAGAGTGGTTGCCTGTGTCCCCTCCATGAGCCAAATAATATGCACACTTCCCTCTGCTCAAAATTGCATATGTGCCATATGTTCTTGGAGAGAAAGAAAACAAAGACACTATTCCCCAAGTCTTCAAAGTGTTCATTGTTCCAGCCATGACCATTCTTGCCTTGATCCTGGAAACTCTTAACTTAGAATTCTTCTAGTCCGACCTCTGCCCAAAGCAGGAATCCTTATACCATCCTGGGCAAATTGTCCAATCTTTTCTTGAAAATCATCAATGATGAAGCATCCACAATTCCAGGAGGGCTGTTCCATTGATTAATCATTCTCACTGCCAGGAAATTCCTGTATTTCCAGACTGAATCTCCCTCTGACGAGCTTCTACCCATTGCTTCTTGGTCTCCTGCCCTCAGGTGCTATGGAGAATAGTCAACACCATCTTCCCTGTAACAGTTCTTCAAGTATTGGAAGACTGCTATCATGTCTCTCTTGAGCCTACTCTTCATTAGGCTAAACATATTTAGTTCCCTTAGCTGTTCATTATAGCATTTAAGCTCCAGACCCATCTTCTTTGACACTGTATTCCAAGTATGGTCTCAGCAGTGCAGTATAAATCAGTATTATCACTTCCTATGATTTTGATACTTTCCCTTGTTGATGCAATGTAGAACTGCAGTAGCTTTTTTTTTTTTTGGCAGTGGCAGCACAGTACTGACTCATACTTAAGTCATGATCCATCAGGACACCTCTTATTTATTTCTGTTGAACCAGATACCTCCTATCCTATACCTATGCATTTAGGCAAGTTTTTCCTGCCTAAATGCAGAACCTTATTTTTCTCATCACTGAACTGCGTCTTGTTGGATAAGGCCCAATGTGCAAGTCTGTCAAGATCCTTTTGAATCTTGAGTTTTATCTTCCAAAGTGTTGACAATTTCCCCCCAGTTTAGTGTTGTCAGTAAATTTGAAGAATTCCCCCTCTATCTCCTCATCTAGATCACTTATGAAGTTGTTGAAAAGCACCGGGCCCAAATCAGAACTTTGAGGTATCCCACTGTGTGCTTCCCTCCAGGTAGCTCCTTGGAGGACTATATGCTGAGTATGATTGGTCAGTTCTACTCTACATTGTTCTATCTTACCAAGAAGTAGGCTGTGATCTATCATGTCAAATGCCTTACTGAAATCCCTGTATACTATATCCACAGCATTTCCCTGATCCACTTAAGTCACTTTATGAAAGAAAGCAATAAGGTTGATCTGGCATGATCTGTTTTTAACAATCCCATGTAATTGTTTCAGTAATCGTTTATTTCTACATACTCACAAATCCACTGCTTGATTATTTTTTTCTTGATTTTCCCACTATAGTGTTCCTGGCTATTTCTTGTCTCTTACTTACTGAAATTTATGTATTTATATTTTTAAAATTTATAAGGCCACCCAGCTCAAACAATGTAGAGGAGAAGATGCCACTGCTTTTGATGGCAGTGATATTCGTACATTGATTTTACAAGCAGTGTTTGTTCCACTGGCATGGACTCTTAAGAGACCTGTGGAAATGAAACCTGGTGGTGGCACATGGCATTGGATATTTGGTGAGAATGGAGAGTTGGATTTGGAGCAGGAAGTGCTTTTATCCCCAAGAGAGTGAAGGAATTCAACTGGATTAACAAACAGCTGTCAGGAAGAAAGCTGCCAAGCCAAGCCAAGGATTTTAAAAGTGATCAGGTCTTGAACGTGCCTCAACAGCAGCCTTTGCTGGCTTCACCTAATGCATGCCAACACTGCAGGCACCAAAAGCAGGGCACTGGCTGGAAATGCATTTCTTAGTTAAACCATAAATAGAGCAAGAACTTCAGGGCTTGGAAGTCAGGCTGGTAGTAAAAGCAAATACTACGAGCAATAGCAGTATATTAGAATATTTGCCACATCTCATCTCACTTCATTACAATTTCTATTTGAGTCTCAGTTTCTGATGCAAATATAGTCTCGCTTAGGTCATGATCATGCAACTCAGAAGGGGATGATAAAACTGGAGCTATTCTAACAAGCACATTTTATTCTAACCCAATTTCCTGATTTGAGGAGATTTAGTTTTAATCCTTTCTACTTCTTCAAGGATTATGTTCTGGCCGTGTTTATCTGTCTTTTCACTCAGAGGGCAGGCAAGACAGAGACACAGACTAGCTCCATGATCCTCAAACATTTTTGTGGTCTTCAAAGAAGAAATTTTGAGTTTTGTGTTCCTTTTATTTGTTTCCCTCAGAGAAGGAGGCAGCAATCATCATAAATTATGAATTAACAGCAACCATGTGATTAATATAATCGTAATATTGATCAAAATTATAGCAATGAAATAAGTAACAAAAATTGTGATGCAAATGCTGAAAAACATTTTAAGATAAATCAGAAAAAATATGCAAAAGAAAAGATGCCTATATCAAATCAGTCTAGTGGGCCACTTAAGCTTAGTAGTAGCAGTTATAATCATCACTAATCATTATATTAGGAACAGGAACAGAACCTGAGTCTTTTATATGCAGAGCAAGCACTATCTCTGAACTGCAGCCCTTCTATTTGTTATATTTTATATTGGATGTAATATCAAATGTCTGTACAGTACATGGGTGCAAGAGCAATGATGCATCAGTGGCAACAGACCTGGTGCCAATTGTTGACCAGGTAGCAGCAATAACATCTGTTTAGCTCCCTTTGGGCGAGAGACAATGCGGGAGGCAGTGGTCATTCTTAGTTCATTCTACCTTTAGTGGGGACTGAAGGGGGTGTTTATGCCTTTAGCTGCCCCACTGAAAGTGGCAGTGAACTAGGGAAGTACCACGGTATATATTGGGGTAGGGTCAACTGATTCTGGAGAAAAGAAACAAGAAACCTGGTTTACCAACTAGCTGGATAATGGTTTTGTTGGAGTGTTAGATGGACCCTGGGAGAAAGATGGCAGGGTGTCATTTCTCTATCTGTTCTGCCCCAGCTCCGGATTCCCGAGGATATTGACACACACCAACAGTCCTTATCAAATTTATTAAGTAGCAAGAATAAACCAAAATCCGGCAAAGGTTGGCAACCAGCCCAGAAAACAAGATACGATAAGACTTTTCCAAAAATGCTCTGATGATAATTACAAGTTGTTTCCAGCAAGAAACTTACTAACGGCTTGTGACTTAAAGGGAATGGCCAATTATCCTCAAGCCTTACTCTCGAGGAGACCTCCTCCTCCTGAGTACTCCTGTCTTTTGGCAGCCCTGCGTGCTCGAGCATTGAGAAGATGCTCCTCCACTTCGCTCTCTCCACTTGAAGGAGCCTCTGGAGGTTCTGAGGGCCCTGGCTGAGTCTCTGCCTTTGGTACCACATCCTCTTCAGCCTCCTCGTTGTCCGACGCAAGTGCCAGCTGTGCAGGCTGCTGGCGTGACACCACACCAGCCTCCTCGTCATTGGGATCAGCCACGATCCACGCAGGCCACTGGCGGGCCACAACACTACCTCTATTCTGCTATTTTTCCACAAGTTGGGATCTCTAGGGATAACTTTGATAGCCAACATATTGTGGCCCATATCCCATCAACCAAATACTAACCTGGTTTATTCCAAAATGTGACATAATTATTCTCACAGACTATATTTGCAATGAGATTTTTGCCAACACATAGTATGCTTACTTATTTCCAAAGATACCATTTTCCAGCACTATTTTATATCAGAAATACAGGGCTTACTAGTTTTATCATCTGTTTTGCATCAAAAATATGCCTCGACTGCCAGTTTTCTCAAAAGTTCCCATCTGCTTCTTTAGCCTTTGGCTTCCCAACATCTTCTGCAGTGGTGCCTTCAGATTTCTGCCTTCATGCCCATCTACCTGCCTTTTATGACATCATAGTAGCTCGAATGTTTGAAAGAACTTCAAAGGCTGACTTTCTTTCAGAGTTGCTGTGAAATTTTTACTATCAAATTAGTAAAACTAAATAATTTATTTCCTATCTCATTTATATTTCTACAACCATCATCACAAGAAGAGCTCAGTACTATATTATAATTTATTAACATTTTCCTATATGATTTCATTGTAAATATTAATTTTATCATTTGCCAACAACTGCATTACAATCTCTGATTCAGCATTAACGTCAGGCCCTCAAGAAAAAATTATCAGGCAAGAAAAAAGAAATCAAATCTCAATAAGAATGTTAGTCATTGCATAAGTGATAGATGGGAATTCATTGTGGAAGTTCGATTACTCAGCCTTCAATCTTGAAATCAAATGGATAAATTGACCCTTTCTTTTTCTTTGCGTAAAGATATATAATTTCCTTCTTTTCTTTCTTTCTTTTTTTTTACAGTAAGAAGACCCTATGTGTAACTTCATGAACATCAACAGTTAGGAAATATATATTCCAAGTCACCAGTGTCAAAATATTTCCCAAAGAGATCTGGTGATCTTTGCCCATATATGACTTGTTTATATAAATACACAGAAAATTTCTGTAAGATATATTTAGCTCGTGTATTGTAACTTGCTCATTACTTCTTTGCTTCTTAATGATGCTTCTGCTAGTGAGCTTGACTAGACTCTTCTTATTATTTTACGTCTGAAATGAAGGGATTCTATTAAAAGATGATCTAAACGAAGCGAACCATTTAGGAAATTCCTTGCAGACATCTGATTAGAGCTATCATATATTGCTAAGTGTTTCCAGGATCAAATGCTTTATACTTAGTGTATTTAGATGGGTATGTGCTCAATGCAAATCTCATCTGAGACTTAAATGGCTTTCTCAGAGTTAATTTTGTAGCTCCCATTTCATTAATTAGATTATTTTTAAATTGTGCTCAAATCTTTTCGATTTAGCATTTAGAAAGGAAGTGTGATACCTGAGCAGCTTTCATGCAATTTCTTTTTTTAAACAGGAGGAAAGGACTTCTCCAGAGGTGCTCAATGACTTGTTGAGGGACAATGCATGATCTACATTCATCAAGGTAGTAAGTTTCTTTGTAGATTCCCAAGATTCAAAAATGGATTAGGATGGAGGGTGGATGAATGGATGGATGGATGGGTGTGCTTTTTTTTAAAAAAAATAAGGATATATCATTAGGGTACTTCATTTAGTGGTTCTCTGAATTGTGACCAAGAATTTGAAGGTCATCTAGTCTAACTCATAGGATAAACAATTCTGCTCTGGTCTTGTTTTAAATATTTTAAATAATGCTGCTCTCAAGTGGCATAGAAGATTCATGCCATCTTAAAAAAAGGAAACCATTCTAACTAGGCCTTGTTGCTTCAGAACAGATGACTGTTTCCCATTTGGAAGGGAGAGAGAAATATAACAGCTATTACACACACAGCATCACTCAGCCTGAAAAAAGCAAGGAATTTCTGAACCTATCATTGACCTTTCACTTCCAACCCTCCCAGCCGCCATATTAGTGCGCTCCCACCAAAATACCAGCTTGTGTTTACAGTCTGATTTCTCCTGATGGTGAATGGGCGCATACTCACGAGCACTCGCTCTATGTGCACTCAATGGGATCATGATCTGGAGAGCTGAAAATGTAAACACAAGCTGGTATTATGGTGTAACTAGCGGTTTATGGAGCTTTGTTTGAATATTTAAAAATGGGCACACTGGGCAGAACAAAAGGAGGCAAAAGCTGTGCTGCTACACAGAGGAAACTTGGAAAGCTCCTGATATTCCTTCACAATTCAAGTCTGGAATGTGGGGGATGGGTAGGGAGAGAGGCAGAGAGACAACTCAAATGTGCCCCCCTACTTTCTATTGTCAACTGAACTGATAACACCATTCCTTTTTAAAATGGGGTGGTGTTATTAACACTTCCTTTTCTTTTTCCACTTTCTCAAAGATTGTAGATTATAGAAAGTTCACAGCTAGCAGACACTGAGCTAAAGCAGCAAATTTGGTAGGACTCTTTTCGGAAGGGAACAGAAACAGGGCCGTGGGCCAATATGAGTGAAAGAACCCGTAAAATCAGGTAATACACTCTCAAAGTTAAGTAGGGTTCATCTTATTTGCTATCATAGCTCAGAACATTGGCACAGATACATTAGCACTGGAAGAAGAGCTCTGAGATTCCAAACTTCGTGAGAATGGGAGACATCTTCTTCATGGACCACCTGAAGAGCAGCCAAGATGGAAATTTCCATGGGTGAGGAAAAGAAGAACATCAAGGAACATCCTTGGCTGCAGGGGAATGTTCTCAACAATGTTCTCGATGACTAATGAACCTTCTCCAGAAGCTCAGTTCAGCTCTAGAAATTTCAGTTTCCTTCTCACACTACTATGAAGGGACATACTACTTCCTGGTATGTATCAATAACTATAAATATATATAATACCTCATGTCTCCAAACTGGTTAATTGTGTGATATAAAAAAGTGATTTAAAAAAAAAAAGTAGCTCCACAGACTGGTGAGGATTTTTAAAGTAATCTGATCTAGTCTGACTTGCTTGTCCAGTGTGATTATTGGGATATAGCATTTAATTTATTTAGTAAATTAGGAAGACCTGGCTTGATATCCTGAATTACTTTTGAAATTTCCTGGGTATCTTTGGGCCAATCATCCAAGCTTTCACTCCCAAAATCTGCTCAAGGCTGTTGTGAGGATATAAGAGGGAAGAAGAAATGATGTAGACCACCTTAAACTCTTTGGATGAAATACAAGTGTAGGACTTCAATTGAGATGTAAGTACTCAATAGTAAAAATCTAAGCATAAATGGTCAAGAGTAAAATTTCTTAAGAGGAAATAAATACGCCCTTGATTGTGTTATCAGGTAGTCACACTTAAACCAACTGAAATCTAGGGAATTACATTTTCATATTAATTTTAATGGTATGATCATCTTCAGCTGGATTTTACTCAGTTCAACTCCCTAATCCTTAATAACTATACTTCTTTTAGTTCAGGTTTATTAACCTAAAATGCTGTTAGATGTTGGTCAAGAATATATATATATATATTTTAAATTTGATTTATATGCCGCCCTTCTCCGGAGACTCAGGGCGGCTTACAGTGCATTAATTAACAGTTTTATCTTGGGTTTTAGAATACAATGAAGTTTTGAACTGACACCTGTCTGCAGTCTTTGCCTTCTGACTATTGCACTCACATATTTCTTGTAAACTGAAGAAATTTCCATGCAGTGAGTTTTATATAAGTGTAAACCCCAATTAATATAAATTGCATGACAATTACTGTGGCACCTGCTGTTCAAACTCAGAAAAACTAGTGTACTAGTTAAATTACTGTTTTAATCAACGTAGCAGTTAGCTTGGTATATCTTATTATGAAATGCCTATTGAATTTCTGCATGACATGGTGGTTGGAGTTAAGACGTAACGGTACTAAAAATGCTTCCAATCAGAAAGTGGTTTAACTCTCATTTCTCCATGAAGTTTTCTTGGTAGCATTAGAATTATTTTTTCCAGAATGATTTGCTAAATTCCCAGCCTAGCCAATAGCCCTGGAATTCTTCCATTGTCCCTCATCTAATCTAGTGAAAAGAGTGGCAGAATCTGGGGGCAGGGTCAAAAGAGGGATCAGCCTAGAAGCTCTACGTAGGCACAAGCAAGCTAAGTCCAGCCCCACCTTGAATTCCGTTGACACATATCTAACTCCTAGCAGGTGGTATCTGTTAGTTGAGAATATTCCTGTGCATAGGCATGAGTAGCAATAAATCAGTTTAATTGGACCTTTCATGCCTGACATCCAGCTGATTTCTAGGCCAAACCTTGCTTAGCTTTCAAATTCAGCCAAGACCAACAATGTATTCCCAATCAAAATTGACCTTTGAAAATATTGTTAAGATACTTTACATAAGTAATAAAATGCAAACTACAATGCAATAAAGAAACAGAAAAACCTAATAAAAATGAATGATATATGTTGAAACAGTAATCAAACACATATTTATCTGAAACTTTAAAAATCTGGGAAACAATTAGAAATACATTTCACTTGGATTAATAGAAAGGTAATGTGAATGCCAAGGAATCTATTCGGCTATGAACTGTAGACAATTCCTATAATTCTTTTTTAGCAGGCAGGAAATGATGAAATTGGACTTGATGATTAAACTACTGTAATTTATAATTTTAGTACGGCCAATGCAGTGTTGTAGAATGAAAGGACTATAAGGATGAAAAGAAAGGGAGACTTTAAAAAATGAGAAATGAAGAATGGGAAAATGATCTGATTCATATTTATCATTTAACTACCTAATTAGACTTAAAACCCAGTATCAACGTATATTGGTGCTGTTGGGATACTTGGTTCAATCAAATCCCATTTTAAATCCATTCCCACTAAGGGAAAAATGTGAGTCCTTGTCCCTACAAAATTTTCAGTAAGCTATTCCACAACTTCCAGGACTGTATTAATCATATTTGCCCACTGAGATGAAAGACTGAATGTCAGCTTCCAAATACTCATTCTAAATTGGCTTGCATAGCAGGAATAGAAAACACAATTTTAATTCAGTTCAGGGGGCTTTGTTTGTTTGCTTTATGGCTTCCCCAGCAGCAAAGAAGAGCAAATATAATACCATTATATAAATCCATGCCACCTTCATGCTTGCAATACTGTGTACAATAATAACTCAGTCCAATTTTTTTAAAAAAAGAATTTTATTAAGGCATTTTGTTATAATTTAAAAAGCAAAAATTAATATACAATAATTTTTCTATCATGGTGTAACATCACATATATATACACATACACACACACACACACACAAAATCAGAGCGTAAAATTAGAAAATATTTGCAGATTCTTATCACTCCAATTTTTATTTCTTTAAGAAATTTAAATGATGCCTTTCATGGAAACTTCGAATACTTACATTAAAAAAGAAAAGAAAAACAAAAAGCTTTAAAAAAAATAATAATGTAGTAAATCAGAAAACAAAAACTCCAGAAGGAAAAAATACCATAAATCAAATCTCTGTTCCCTCTAGATAAATTAATAGTGGTTGTTGAGGGAGGAAAGTATTGTAAGCTACTCTATATTAAGCAAGCCAGTAAAACTATTTCCACTTTTTACCTCACTTTGGAATAGTTGTAGAGCAACTCTGTGGCCCTTATGATAGAGAACAGGCCACGTTCAATAAAGCCCAGTTAAAAGAAGCTATCACTAGTCTTAGTACAACATGTGAACTACAAACATTATTCCTGAGTTCACATGCTATATTCAGCCATAATGCGGTTGGTTTGATTCTGACTTGACTCACAGAGTGAATCCAACCATTGTGATTAATGCATCATGGAGTATGCTTTAGCACATAATACAAGTCAAATAAATTCTACATTAATCGTTAATCTACAATTCTATATTAATCAATGGTTTAGAGCTGTGATGGCGAACCTATGGCTCGTGTGCCACAAGTGGCACGCGGAGCCATATCGTTGGGCATGCAAGCTCAGCTCTGGTGTGCATGCACGCACTGGCCAGCTGATTTTCGGGCCTTTTGGGCCTACCGGAAGTCAGGAAAAAGGCTGTTGCCGGCCTCCGGAGGGCCTCCGGGGAGATGAGGAAGGCTGTTTTCCCCCTCCCCAGCCTCCTAGAAAGGCTCTGTAGCCTGGGGAGAGCAAAAAACGGGCCAAAAGTGGGGGGAGTGTGGGAGGGGGGGTTGCGTACGCATGCGCAGGGGGCATAGAATTATGGGTGAGGGCACGTGCACGAGCGACCCCCCTCCCCGCATTCCCCCCACTTTTGGCACACGATGGCAAAAATGTTAGCCATCACTGGTTTAGAGGAATGAGCAAACTGAACTACTTTCCTGTAGTTTGCAGGTAGTTTCTCTAACTTCTACAGCAGGGATCTTCAAACTTGGTGACTTTAAGACTTGTGGACTTCAACTCCCAGAATCCTTCAGCCAGACAGCTTCCAATTGTGCCAGTTGAAATTTTTAAAGTTGCCAAGTTTGGAGACCCCTGTTCTACAGTATTGGTTGTCTACCCTCCGTTCAGCTGAATAAAGGAGAAGGGAGTGAAGCGGGGAAGTAACTGAGTAATCAATCAATGGGGTGATGGGAGGCAAGAAGAAGGAAAGTTTGATGGGATCTATTGGAAAGGTTCTCCCCTCTCTCAAATGGAAAAATCCAGAGATGAGGCAGAAAGATGAGTTTGCAGCACTGCTGGTATTCTGACCCACATAAAAAGCTACATATGATAAAGGGACTAGTCCCTTGTGTGGAGAACAAACACAAAACCTCTTTGGCAGTTTGAATAGACACATCCCTATCCCAATGTATTTGTGTTTTTGTGTCTTTTGCTAGCTGATTGCGCTTAAAAAAACGAATGGGCTTTTTCTGAAGTATGGTACATTTATTATGCAAGGTTTATGTAACACAAAGGATGCTGATCAAAAAAAACCCCTCTGCAGGGAGCTATTTATTCCTCACCTTCAACAGAGATTTGCACTGGATTTGTTTCAAGGGAGTTTTAAGATTCTGGCCTCCCAGACTCAAAATTGTGTGTGGCTTTCCTGTTTTTGTTGTTTCTTTCCTCTGCTCTTCACAGCATAATTTTAAAACATTATTTATGACACGTTCAGTCGCTTGCACAGGCTGCCCAAGTGTAACTGCCATGATAAGGTAGAACATCTTGCCTCGTAATACATTATTCTATGTACAAACCTTTACAAAGACAGCTTGTGAGCATTTCACAAATTATAATAATGGAACCACCTACATGTATAGCCGTGTTGACAGATCTACATCATCTTATTTTCACCTGCAGTAAGTTCATACTCAGCTGCTACAGGAATATGCATGCCTCTCCTCTAAGAATGTTCTGAGAATATATGCATGCGTGCTGTTTCATACAAATATTGAACAGCAATGGCTCGATAAAAGTCTATTAGTTGTGACGAATTTCAAAGAGCATAGGAATGTAACTCTCGCCCCATCATCCCTGCATTCACACAAAGCAGGAAAACTCTAAAAACAGCTGGGCCACTTAGGTATGCAGCCATTGCTTTTATATCAGATGGACATTGCTTCATTCTTAGACAGCAGAAGGCTTGCAGTGCTTAAGCAGTTTTGAAGAATTGCACAAGCTGGCATTTTCTATGGGTTTCTGTAACTGAAATGCAACCTTACTTGTGGGTTACCTATATTATGCAACAACTGATTGCAAGAGTGGTAAGGGATGTGGGCAAGCTGAGTTGTGGGAGGCGCAGAATCAACATATTAGACATGACTTCCAACAATGATGGTGGGACTGCCCTGCATTTTGTCAGAACCTTTTTTAAAACTTTTTTTTAGCTTTTTATTTTTACTACCTATTGCCTGAACCAGTAGTAAAAAAAATGCTTTAAAAAAAGTTTTTTAAAAGTTCAGACAATCAGCTGTGCCGCGCGATCGCCAGAACTTTTTTTTTTTACTTTTTAAAGCATTTTTTTACTACCAGTTCAGGCGAACCAGTAGCATTTTCACTACTAGTTCGGGTGAACAGGCCCGAACTGGTAGCATTTCACCCCTGGCTCTACCATTTTACTAAGGGTATTTGCCATGGTGTGCCAAAGGATGAGTGGAAAGGGAAGCCTGAGACTAGACACAGCCAGTTCCTGCTCATGGTTTGTGAAATATATCAGATTGCTCCCAGCCCATCCTCCGCTTAGAAAAAAATGTAGCATTTCTCAAGGTGCAAAAGACTAGACAATTGATTTAGCAATAAGTGATAACATTTGGACTTATGAAGCATCAAAAAGAGTGTGTTTGTCTATCCTACAACAGTCGCCAATTTTGTTGAGGTTGGTCTAGGTAAAAGTTTCTTGATAGGTTGGTCTTGATAGGTTGGTCTTGATAGGTTGGCCTTGATAGGTTGGTCTAGGTAAAAGTTTCAGACTAAATATGATGGACTCTAATGAAAGATTCCATCATATTTAGTCTGAAACTATTACCTATACCAGTGATGGCTAACCTTTTTGCTGTCGCATGCCAAAAGCGGGGGTCACGGGTTCCCATGCCCACACCCATAATTCAATGCACCCTATCCCCCCCGTGCATGTGCACATGACCCCCTCCCCACGTTCCCCACACTTTTGGCACGCAATGGCCTGGTGGGCCTGGTAGGCCTGTCTTTCACCCTCCTCAGGCTCCAAGGGCTTTATTGGAGCCTGGGGATGGCAAAAACGGCCTTCCCCAACCCCCCAGTGGCCCTCTGGAGGCCGGAAACAGCCTGTTTCCTGACTTCCAGTCCCACCATTCGCCATCACAGACCTATACCAACCTAACAAGATTGACATCTGTCGTAGAATAGACAAACACACTATAATCATTGATTTTCATAGATGGATTGCAGGCTATACTTTAAAATGTATTGTTTGACATTTTTCAATGGGAAAATTGCTTTATATGTAAAAGAAAGCAATATGTGTATGAGAGAAAGAACATAACATAGTTATGTGTATTGGGAGCTATGCAGAGTTTGCATTTGGAGTTGAGTGGCATCAAATCAATGAATGAATTAATCAATCAATAAAAATTGTTTTCTTTAAAGAAATTGAAAGCATTCTAAGCAGAAGAAAGAGTTTTTAAACACTGGTCATATGCAAGAAGCACCACTGAGCAAAAGGCATCAAATGTGGTGCTTATATAGGTCTTTAAAAAAAGAAAATGAAACAACAGCAGTGGTCCTGCCTGTACAGTTGTCTTCTTCAGACCCTTGCTCATCAATTTATAATTCCAAGAAAAAAAATGAAGGTATTGAATCATGGCTGAGTCAATTTTCTTAGCAGAATGTTTTATGGCTTTTAATAATTACAGAAAATATAAGGGGAAAGTATGTTCCCTTGTTAAGTGTATGCACACAGAAAATGTAGGGAGAGCTTGAGCTTGATGGAGAAGGGAAAGAAAGAAAAGTGCTCCGAGTAGGGAACTAAATGGAAGCAGGACAGTTAATTGTCCACATGTGCCTCCCTGGACATCTTACCCAATGCCATCAACTCAAAGGCTAAAAATACATTGAGTGTGTAAGGCTTTTTGCTGGACGCTTGTTGTAAAGGAATGGACCTGCAACAGAGCCATGCAGAATTCACAGGCAAAATAAAAGGGCTTTGCGGTACACAGAGATCTGCATGTAACTCCTGTCTGCAGCTTCTTAAATCAAAGGGTTCTTTTCACAGGATAACATTGCAGCTCCAGAAGGCAGCAGAAAATTGCAGCTGCTTTAAGAAGCTGCAGACAGGTGCTCCATCAATGCCTCCGTTCATGCCTCTAAAGCAACTTTTTGCCCTGGAGTCTGAATCAGTTCTCTAAGGCTACAGAGATCTAATCTGTAGCTTTATAGAACTGCATGTTATTTTGCTTCTGTCTGTGCTCTGCTTCCACAACTTCATTTAAAGCAAACATGAGAAAGAGGCACTCCAGTATTCTCCTACCCAAAGGAAGCAAAATCTGTGTAGTCCTGCCCCTATTGCTTCTTACTGCTGAGAGAGCAAGATTGCATCAGCTACATTGGAGAATGCAATCAGAATCCGGGGAGTAGTCCTGTATAGTATACCTCCCAAAACCTTGGGTTCAATTTCAGCCCGTCCCCTCAATAATCACTAATACAATGTAATTATGAATATTATATGGAAAAAGAGAAAAGTGGGAAACAAAATGTTATAATTATAAAAGTAAGTGCTTGTGATGAACCTTAAATGAAGAGCCCTTATCTTGCTGACAATTGTCTCATGCCCACCAAGGTTGGGATACTTCAGCCCTGGCACATTAGACAAAGGCCTTGCCCTTCTCCTTCAAAAGATGATTAAAATAAAACAAAGCAAGTGAAATATCACCATTTAAGTTCCAATCTCTTTCCAAACAGAATCTCTATTCTTATATTTGAGCATTATTAAGTATTTATTGAATTAAATGGTGCCATCTGTTTGGTTTTTTTAATACTTATTGTCATTTTCTTCTTAAAGAAAAAGGATAGGAAAAAATTTGAGAATATTGTCAAGTTAAATGTCTAACCCATTCGTATCACATATCCTCATAGTCCTGCAAGGGTTAACATAACCACAAATCCCATCATTCCACCTTACCTCTGACTCCTCCCCCTGGGTATAAGAGGTCCCACCACGAGGCCATCCAGCAGTTCCAGATGTGTACCTGTAAGAGAGAGACAAAGGTCAGTGGTTATCAACTGAATGGGCCTAGGACCATTTCAGGCCTGCAATAAAGAAATTAAAAAAAGATATACTTGTGTCTTATGAGTTATTGGGTTAGATCCATCATCCTCACAAATACAAAGAAACAAAATACGATTTCTGTACTCGAGTATCTTTTCCTCCTTTGAAGTAAGATATCTGAACAATGTAGTACAAATTAAGGTCTAGTTATTTTAATACTGTATATGTTTTGCACGGCCTTAACAGAATTCTCTTTTGCTCCACAAAAATGATGCAATGATAACAATGGTGATATAGCTTGGGCTTACTCAGCCCAAGCGTTGTTGGGCTGAGTAAATGCATTTTGTTTCCAGGTACAGTAAATGCTTCTAGAAATTCCTAAACCAGATAGCAAAGTTCTGCCATTTATCCCCTGCACTATATTATTCAGAAGTATATTGCTTGCTTTCATGGATAATTCTTACTTAGTTACTGTGTTATATATTTACACCCCCACCCCTCCAGAGGTCAGGGCAACAAGCAAACCTGCTACCATCATCATTCTTGTAAGACTTTCTTAAGTGAAGGGCTAAGAGAAAAAGATCAGCCAAAGCAGGAAGTTGTAACCAATTTGGTCTTCCCAGTTGGTCTCCTTTTGTTCTTGTTTCTCCATGAATTTATGTGGAACAAGTCAATTCTTGTCAGGGCTGCATAACTTATAGCTTACCAAACATGTGACTTGTCATGCTTGCTAATCCTATTTTAGCTGTTTGTTCTCTGGTGGGACACACAATCTGGTGTAGTAGTTAGTATAAGTTTCAGGAGATGGTGCAGCAAACAGGAAGAAGGCGGACTAACGAAAAGCGGGAAAAGAAACAAAATGGGGGACTCAGAGAGTGTTATATCTCAAAATGTTATGCAATAAGTAGTTTTAAGTTACATCTTATTCTACTATCTGTCGATTGTGCTTACGCTCTTACTTCAGCTTTCCTTTCCTTTCCAGGCCTGCTATGTCTCTGGGTAATACCTTAACTCAGTGGTGGGATTCAAGTAATTTAACAAGCGGTTCTCTGCCCTAATGATTTCTTCCAACAACCAGTTTGCCAAACTGCTCAGAAAGTTAACAACCGGTTTTCCTGAAGGGGTGCGAACTGGCTGAATCCTACCACTGCCTTAACTGCAGGATAACTGGTCCCACCCAGGGGTGGGTTCTAAAATTTTTTGCTACCAGTTCTGTGGGTGTGGCTTGATGGTCATGTGACAATTCTTTAGGATTTAGAAGAGGTACTGGTCTACCAGGCTTTTAACTGCTTGCAGAGCTGTACCGATCTACCCATTTATTTTTGCAGGCACTGGTCTACCTATTTATTTTTGCAGGCACTGGTCTACCCATTTATTTTTGCAGGCACCGATCTACTCATTTGTTTTCTTTTAACACTGATCAGCTGTAAGGTGGCCCTTTGAAGCCCCTCGGCAAGAGTTTAAACAGTTTTTTTCCCTCTAGCCATCAGCTAGGACTTAGGAGGCAGCAATAGATTGGGGGTGGGGCCACATAAAAGATAAGAATAATGCGCGGGGGGTGGGGGGGCAGAACCGGTTTGGTGATGTCATATCATCATCGCTACCGGCTTGGCGGAACCGGGAGGAACCCACCACTGGTCCCACCCCACCCCACTCCACCCCATGGAAATACTTGAAATAAGAACTCATAGGAAGGGAAAAGTTTATGAGTTCAGACATCCAAGCAAAAAAAGGATAGTAACAAAGAGGTAAGAGCTTTCAGTGATATTGTTGACTAAATGTAGTTGCTTATGCTTTTGCCTTTGAATAGAATGAAGAAACCTACACTTTTGAGTTGGATGAATTTGTGTTTTCTTCACTCTAAAGATGCAGTGCAAGCTGTATTTCAATAACATTGCACTCTGTGTATAATGAATACTTCTAACTGAACATGTATCAACTGTCTAAAATAACAGAATTTCATCCAACATTCTGTGAGTGGATTTTTGCTTGTCCAGTGAGACTTTCCCTGCTATCATCCCCCCAATCTGCTCCAAAACATTCCCCAGCAGATATGGGATGCCAGGATGAATTTGTTCCACTGGCAGATGTCTTTCTGTCAACTGATTGTCAATTGGATTCAACCCAGGAAGAATAATTCAGCCAGTTTTGTAATTCAGATACTCCGAACGGTCATATCACATGCCCCATTCCAGATACAATTCTAAACACAAAACTAGTAATTTTGGAAAGATTGTGTCTCTAAGGTCATTATACTTTTGAGGAGAGATAATCATTCAAACATATGCTTGCTATTCTAAATATGGCCATTTGCTATCTTGCCATCAAAACTTAGATAACTTCTATACTTTTTTTTCCTTAATCATGCTAAACTAACATTTTCCTCTGAATACAGGAATGTACATTTAACTTATCGATTAGAGTTGATCTGGCATTTTTGGTTGGGTACCAGGGTTGCACAATAGACCCCAGGAAAGAGAGTGCAGCAGCTTTATTCTCCATAATTCCCCGAAGTAGGATATCAACCAATGGGTGGTAGGTTAACAGAAAAAGATCCAAACTCAAAATGAAGAATAATTTCTCGTCCATGAAAGCTATTAAGCAATGGTACAACCTGCTTCTTGGAGTGGTAGGGGCTTCATTGCTGGAGATTTAGATAACCATTTCTCTAAGATGAGGATTATTAGAGGATTCTTTTTGGTTTGAGGATTCTTGCTCTGGTTTAACTGGAAGACTTCCAACATCCGTGCTAGCCCTGTGATTCTATGAAGTGGGCAAACCGAACGCAGTTCTGAAGAAAAAATACTTTAGGAATATAAATCCCAGAATTCTCAGTGAACAACGCTGATAAGTAGAAAAGCCCATAGCCATAGGCCCAACATGTGGATGATAGCAAGTTATGGATGCCAGTATTAAAGCTGGAGGTTGCTTCCCCAGGAATGAAGTCAATGAAGACTTAACTAAGGAGGAGAAAATTTCATGGAGATGCAGAAACAATACTGGATGCAGGAGCAACCTCAGGCTACAAATTTGTGTGCCTTGGGGGAAGTACCAGGAAAATCACCAGGGAAAGCTAATCCACTGACAATTACTATTTGTTCCTTACCTGGATCCAGCTTTATTTCAACAGCCCCCAGCTATCCCATTATTAATACCAGAACCTGCAGAGAACCTTTACTTTGCAATTTACTTGATTAGATTAAAAAAAAAAAGGATTTCATATGGATGGGATAATAGTGTGTCCGACGTCCTACTCACCTGGGCTGATGATACACACATAAAACATTCTGGATCTGTTGTAGACTTTGAGAAAAGCCTGGTCAACACTGCCTAGCAGAAAGAATGTATGATTTAAAAAAATAATAAAAGAAGTATAATTTAGAAGAAGGTATTCTGGAGTCTGGTGCTTGAGTGAAAGAAAATAACATGGTGATCGGAAAACCTTACGTTTTATCTGAGAACCTATAGTGTATTCTCTTCCTTTATGGAAAGTTAGTGAATTGGATGAGAACTTGAACTGCACGGATCAGATCAGAGATGAAAGAGAGCTGAGCTGGGAGAGGATAAACTTGCAGAGTCCCTTTGCTCATTACTAATTACTTCCATGTCTGTTGCTCCTAAAGGTACAGAAGATCAAGTCATGGAAACTTGAATTTCAACATGACTATCGATACAGACATTCCTAATATAAAGATTTTTCTAGGAATTTCCAGGACTAAGGATTTCTGGATTCCCTTCCTCTTGTATCTTTCACCACTAAATTGTCAGAATATATTCATCAACTGGAATAGGATATGGTAACAAGGTCAGCCAATGTATAGGTATAGCAACTAAGTCAACCAATGAGGGCTGTTTGGGAGCTGGGACAGACTGGAGCCAGGATGTGTCTTTGTCTGCAGCTTCTGAGTCTGTGCAGAGAAACTGAAACTAGTCTGCTCTGCTGAAATGAAACTAATTGTTCTCTCCTGCTTTGTGTTTTGCTTGTAACTGCTACTACATTGAAGAAGAATCTATATTGGTATTGTACATTTATCTTCATGTATATAAAGAAGTTAATGAATCCTGTTGTATCAGTCTGCCTGTATGTGCTTTCTGGATTTGATTTTGCCAGAAACCCTGATATAAATAACTGAATTAACAGGGAAGGGTTCTTTGCTTGTTAACCGCGTGTGCTGGAGCAACTGAGGTTATTTTGAATGATCTAGTGTTGATATTTATTCATTTGCTTACTTTGTAAGAGAATTTTTATCTTAAACCTTATTCCTGTGTTAAGCTCACGCAATTAGTGGTCTTTTATTAAAATGACACAGATGGTGTGCTTAACACACATTTGCATACTGTTACTTATTTTAATGCCACAACTACTGCAAAAAATGTTCTATTGCTGACTGCTAGCAAAATCGGTGCATAGAATGGATGGTAGCTTTTGACCTTATTTTTTTCCTAGAGGGGGGCTCAGTCCTTTAGGAGTCAATAAATCCAGTGAAAGAGACAGCCAGATTGGTCTTTTGCAACAAAGCAGGAGAATTCTT
Organism: Arizona elegans; assembly: GCA_022577455.1. Taxonomy (NCBI): domain Eukaryota; kingdom Metazoa; phylum Chordata; class Lepidosauria; order Squamata; family Colubridae; genus Arizona; species Arizona elegans. Next base: position 127,679,916 of record JAKOOJ010000001.1, read on the forward strand.
CAGCAATGTAATCACATTTATTCTGCCAGAAATCTAATGTTTAAGCCATGATAAATGCCATGGGGTTTGTGGCTTGTGTATTTGCATGGCAATGTGTATGTGCGTGTTTTATTATTATTATTATTATTATTATTATTATTATTATTATTATTATTATTATTATTATGTCAGCCTAATATCCTTGTAAGATAGAAGCCAATAAGAAACTAAGCCACATTTGTCTAAAAAAAGGGAGTGATGGTTTTCTTTATAGCCAAGGATCAAGATCAAGAATTTATAAAGGAAATAAGTAAAAAAAAGCATTTTTAAAGTTGGAGAAAAAAAGTTTGGGAATTTGTATTCATAATTCCTTGAGTTAGCAACAACATGCTGAACAGATGTATATAGATTTGCTCATTTGGAGTCTCTGGCCTGTAGTAATAAGGGCATTTCTGATTGAAGTGTTGCAAAAAAATAGGTTTTTTTTTAAAAAAAATAACACCATACTTGCAGTTTGAAGTCATTATTATATTGTCCAATTTCTGTTCCTCGAGCACAGAATTTTATGAGTGCCAAGATAATGTGTGTGTGTGTGCATAAAGTTGATTACGCTGAACCTAGTTGCAGGCTATATAATCCCTTATATATTACAGCAAACGTGTAATTTATTACAATGTTGGTAAAATTATTTTAATGTCACTACTACTGCAAAAATGTTCTATTGCTGACTGCTAGCAAAATCAGTGCATAGAACGGATGGTCAATTTTCAACAAAGCATTGGAAAACATTGATACTGGCCTCAAAGTAAATGGTGTTCAGATCAACAATTAAAGATATGCTGATGATACAGTTCTGCTTGCCAGTAAGCATGAAGATCTTCAGCTCCTCATCAACAGAGTCTCAGAAATATCTGAAAAATATGGCTTGAAGCTTAACACCTCAAAAACCAAGATCATGGTCATCAGCAAACAACCCATTAATTTACCACTGATAAATTTGGAAGGAATACCACTAGAAAAAGTTGAAAGGATCATGTACCTCAGTTTTAATTTACATGAAACCTGGGACATGATCAGTGAAATAAAGATAAGGATAGAGAAAGCTCGAACAGCATTCTTCAAAATGAAAAAGGTCTTCTGCAGTCACAACATAAGCCTAAGACTGAAAATCAGGCTTGTCAGATGTTACATCTTTTCTATCCTGCTCTACGGAGTAGAGAGTTGGTCTTTGACAGAAAACCACTTGAAGAAACTAGAATCATTTGAAATATGGATTTACAGATGGCTGTTATGTATAAGCTGGGTTAACAAAATCACAAATGAGGAGGTGATAAGCCGCCTGGGAAAGCAAAGGGATATCATCAAAGCCATTAAAAAACAAAAGTTAGAATATTTTGGAAATGTGATGTGACACCCAGAAAAATACAGCATCCTTCACTTAATCCTCCAGGGAAAGATTGAAGGCAAACGAGGTCCAGACAGAAGAACAACATCATGGCTTCAAAACCTATGGGACTGGTTTGGACAAAACTCAACAGCATTTTTTCATGTGGCTGTTGACAAAAATAGGATTGCCAACATGATTGCCAACGTCTGATGATGGATATGGCACAAGAAGAAGTAGTTGGTAAAAATTACCAGTTTACTGATTTTAAATAGAAGATCTCAGCATTAAATGGACAAAGTTAGTATTTGTCAGCTCTTTGAGGAAGTCCAGACAGGATACCAAAACCATGAATACCAATACTATCTATATTGTAGGGTAACAGTAACAAAATCTTGCAAATCTGAAAGCACTTCTTCCCTTGGCTTTATTTTCCAGAGGACTTGAAAGATTCTTCTGAAACCCTTTCTGTGTCCCCATTCTTTCTGTGCGTTGAAATATCTCTTGTCTGACTATTGTCTAAGCTGCCGCACCTCCTCCTCCTACCTCCCAAGGTTATTCTCACAGCCCATTACAGTATTTGGATGGGAAATCTAGGAAATTCCAGGGCTGTGGACTAGATTAAGAAGCTGAAAAGCAACTTGGAAGAAGGCAATGACAAATCATTTCTATATTATTACCAAGAAAACTGCATGGGTTTCAATTCAAGGGTTTCTTTATTTTGATTAATTTACTGTAAAGGCCAGGTGTGTCTGCAGGATGTGATCAAAAAGTCAACATTATAGCCATAATGATTAAAACTCTGCCTGTTTTTTATGTGTGCCACACATTAAAAAACAGGTGGAGCTATGTCTGCATAATGTCATGACTACCATTTTTTATCATTATCCTGTGGCTACCTCTAGAAAGCACTTACTAGTGTATACCTGGAATAACATTAGTTTTCTTCTATTTTTGGAATATTGTCATAAGATCTAGGAAACTACCCTGTTTTCCCCAAAATAAGACATCCCCTGATAATAAACCCAATTGGGCTTTTGAGTGCATGGCAATAAGGCTAAGCGCTTATTTCAGGGTTCAAAAAAATAAACGACAGGGTCTTATTTTCGGGGAAACACGGTATTATATAGCAATTAACATATACACAAGCAGGAAAAGGACTTATAGCCCAATCATATTTATAGATAAATAACAGCTGTATAATTTTGAAGCAATAAATTTTAGGATAATATAAAAATGACATTCACTAACTTAATGCATGTGATTTTAATTGGAATGGTATATTGATATGTTTGTATGTTTATACATAGACCATAAAAAGGACATCACATAAATATATTTACTTAGCTAATTTCCAGTTCATCTTCAGCTGAAAAACATTTCTAAATTCTTGTCTGCAAATGTTGATACATGAACTTAATGAAATATTAATATTTTCCCCAAATAATCAATATTGGTACTTGATATTCAGGTTAAAGACAGTGTTTGGTGTTTGACAGTTAATTATCCTGCAATGGTATCGGATTGCATTTTGCAGTTCACAACTCCAAAAGATTTTGTATTGGACATCAACCAAAATCAAAGCAATCAAATGATGGCAACAAATATGAAGCACTCCAAATTCGTATTTTGAGATAAAATGTCACATTCATGATTGATATTTTCAATATCACTTTCAGTGACTGGTTGGATAAACATTATATCAAATATCAAATAAATAGGACATGTTCATATTCAGAATGTCCTTACCCCATTCACCAAAAGCTGTCCACCATCTTCTTAACTATGCTTGCTGAAAATGCTGACTTTCAGATTTTGTAGAGAGACAAAATAATGGTTCAACATTTTTTAAATTTTGAATACCTTTTGTATAACATCTCTCACTGCCTTAAGAAAAAGCCAAGGCTGCTACTGATACAGATCATTCAGTAAAACAAAAACAATATAACATAAATATCATGTTTCCCCAAAAATAAGACCCTTTCTTATATTTTTTTTTAACTCTGAAATAAGCACTTGGCCTTATTGCCATGCGCTCAAAACCCCAATTGGGCTTAATATCAGGGGATGTCTTATTTTGGGGGAAACAGGGTAGTTACGGAAAAGCAGTAAATAGCACAAGAAAAACTCAATCAAACAGATATGGTAACAAATAAATTTGTCTTCAAATGACACAGCTACTATCATCATCACCCCCGATATATCTCCTAGGGGAATTATGCCATTATTTCCATTTCCAGGGGTGAAAAACAAGATGTCTCCTTCCATCAGTACTGACTCTGCTGACTTCACGGATATATCACAGGAACAGTACCAAAGTGACATGGCATTGGGATGTTTTTACAGCATACCTTCAGGGCTATAGGATTTCCTGGTAACTTCTCATCCAAGTATTAACCAGCTCTGATCCTTCTGTTTAGGTTTTGTAAATCATCTAATTGCTATCCAGTTAGACACTTTTCTAGAAAGACAAAAAAGGCCTGTCTGCATTACCAAGGCCTTACCACCTATAGTGGTTTGACCCTATACTCCCTCATTATTACAGTTTAGAAAGGGCTCAAAACATATCTATTTACCCTGGCCTTTTAATTCCATTTATTTTGACATCTGTCGTTTTCAAATTTGGTTTTTAGGGGCTTTTTTATTGAATCCTATGAAACGTCACAACTATTAAGGGGGTGGGAGGCAAACAGATCTTCAAATAAATTAATAAATTCAATGTACGGAAAAAAAGATCATTCAGAAACATCTACAAGGAGGTGGGGGGTTAAAAGATCAAAATAGTAGTCACAACTGCATGATGGAAGTTCAGGCTCTTTTTTGTGTGGGTCATGCAAAATCATATTGTGGTTTTCAGCTGCTTAGGACTTTGAAATTGTTCACTAATACTTTGACTCGCCAGTATAAGAAATGTTCATTTAGTATGTTAGTATGCTAATTTGTAAGGTTGTACAATGCTCTGGATTCAGCTTTATGCATCAGTTTGTAAACATGGTCTATACTAGAGGTGGACAAACTGTGGCCAGCAAGTTGCATATATCCCCAATCCCATATTCTGAACATAGCCAACTGTAGCTAAATAAACATTATTTAAAAATCAGGTACAATATGATATGTGCTCCCAGGCACTAAATTATTATTGAATTAAGGCACAGGTGTTAAACCCGCAGCGTCACATTGCCATCATATGATTTGCAACATTTTCCCCTTCATGGAGCTGGGGTGGGCGTGGCCTGTATGTGATGCATCCGGCGCAAGGGCCAGCAATTTGACACACTTAAATTAAGGGGTACAGAAGAGGTGGGCAAGCTCAGGCCCAGAGTCCAGGGTTGTCTAAGTTGGTTAGGAAGAACTGATTCTACCTCCCTCACCTCCTTCAACTTGGCTGGTGCCCTGCATTCTCATCCTGAGGTGGATTTGATTAGCTTTGTTTCCCCTCCTGCAACAGCAGAGATGTGTGTTATGTATTGATACATTTCAGCGGGAGTTTCAAACCTGCCTAAGTTACTGATTGGCTGACAGCCCCTCCGGAATTGTATATAAGGAGGGCTGCAGCCCCAGAGTTTTTGCTGAAGTCTCACTGTATATTAAAGAGCTGTTGTCACTTGCTTGCTTGTGCCTCTCGTTATTCCCGAACCACCACATTGGCGACAAGGATGGGATTGAGGCCACAAGAAGCGAACCAGTGAGACCACGAGCTTCAGCTAGGCGACGAGGCGAACTACAGGAGGCATACCGAACATGTCTGCCTACGTTCTGCCCAAGCCTTTTGATCCGGCCCGCGAAAAATGGGTCTCGTACCTAACAAGGTTTGAGTGCTCGCTTGAAGCCAGCGATATGCAGGGACTCTCCACTAATTGAAAGAGAGCCCTCTTCCTAAGCCACTGTGGACCAGACGTGTTCGAGATGGCAGAGTCACTTTGTGAGCCAACACCGATCCAGACCGTTTCCTGGGACACCCTGATGGCAACTCTCCGGGCTCATTACGCTCCCTGCCCTCCAAGTTCGTGCAACGATACCAACTCAGACAGCGCGTGCAACGAGAGGGAGAACCGGTCAGCGCTTACATGGAGAGCCTGCGTAAAGCCGCAACACATTGCAACTATAGGGACGTGGACAATGCGCTGCTTGAGCAGCTAATCTGTGGCGTTCGAGATATAAGACTGCAAAGGCGACTACTCGCTAAGCCTGATCTAACGCTTGCTGGAGCCCTAGACGAGGCCAGGGCTCATGAAGCCTCCACAAAAGCCGCAGAAACGCTGCAGCACCCACTGACCAGCAAGGACAACCCCAAGTCTACACCAGCGCATAGGGAAGACGCCGGATCCAGCTCGGAGTCCGAGTCTGATGAGGACATTTTCCGCACCGAGCACCAAAGAAAAGACGCAGGCAGCCCCCGGTGTAATTGCCCCAGGTGTGGCGGGAATCACGATAGACTGTCCTGCAAATACAGAGAGGCTATTTGCAGGCGCTGTGAGAAAAAAGGGCACTTGGCGCGAGTCTGTAGAGCCATACTGCCCAGAAAACACCAACCACGTGAGCACCGCAGCCAACCAGAATCAACGCGCCAGAAGCACCCAATGAGAGAAGGCGGCGCTAGAAAACGGCGCAAATTTGAACCGCGAGATGGCCGCAGCATACACATCGACCAGGCCAGCACAGCAATCGAAGACAAGGTCAGCACGGTGGTCGAGATCAACGGCAAACCATGCACGATGGAGATCGACACCAGATCAGTTCTCTCCATAATGTTGTGGGCGACCCTGAAGACCATCCTGCCGTCATTCCGGAAGGACCAGCTATCCAAACAGAGACTGCGCATCCTAGACTACCAGGGGAACCGGGTCCCCCTTGAAGGAGTAGGCACGTTCCAAATCACCTACGGAGACTTCGAAAAAGACCTGCTGCTAACAATTGTCACAAAGCAGCTGCCCAGCCTTCTGGGCATGGGATGGTTCCGAGCCCTTGGCATGGGTTTCACCGGCGTCCACCGAATGTCCGAGCCGTCACTGAAGGACAGCCTCCTGACCGAGTTCCAGGACGTCTTCGGGGACACATTGGGCAAGTATGTGGGGACCCCTATCTCCCTAAATTTAGACCCCAACGTAGCCCAAATAAGACTTAAAGCCAGACGGATGCCTTTCGCATTGAAACCAAAGATCGATGCAGAACTGGACAAATTAATTAAACAAGGGGTGTTGGTCCCCGTTGACCATACGAAATGCGAGACTCCCATAGTGACCCCAGTTAAATCTGACGGCTCAATCAGAATTTGCGCCAACTACAAGTGCACGATCAACAAGGCTTTGCAGCCGAGCGCCTATCCGGTGCCGATCGTGCATCATCTACTACACTCCCTGGGGCCAGGAAAATTTTTTGCCAAATTAGACCTAGCACAGGCCTATCAACAATTACCCGTTGACGACGCCACGGCAGAGGCGCAAACAATTGTGACTCACAGGGGTGCATTCAAATGCACCAGGCTCCAGTTTGGGGTGAGCGTCGCACCTGGCCTATTTCAAAGCACCATGGAGCGCCTTTTGCAAGGGCTCCCGGGGGTGGTGCCCTATTTTGACGACGTTTTAATCAGCGCCCAGAATGAACGTCAACTAGGGGACAGAGTGAGAAACGTCCTAACCAGATTTAGGGAAGCGGGACTCAAACTTAAAAAGAACAAGTGCATGATCGCTGTTCCCTCTGTCGAATTTTTGGGGTACAAGGTGGATGGCACAGGCATCCACCCCACCGAAAGCAAAGTTAGAGCTATCAAGAGCGCACCTGCCCCCAAATCCAAATCAGAGCTCCAAGCCTTCCTTGGACTGCTCAACTTTTACTCGATGTTTTTGAAAGGCAAGGCTACCGTCACAGATCCCCTTCACAAACTGTTAGGGAAGAATGTTCCGTGGGTTTGGGGTAAAGCAGAGGCGGCCGCATTTGAGGCTGTGAAAAAACTCTTATCTGAGGACAGCTTCCTCATCCAATACAACTCAGCGCTACTGCTTGTATTGGTTTGTGACGCCTCCCCCTTCGGAGTTGGTGCCGTCCTAGGCCATAGACTGCCAAACAGCCTAGAGGAGCCTATTGCGTTTTACTCTCGCACTCTGTCCAGCGCTGAGCGGAACTATAGTCAATTGGACAGAGAGGCTCTGGCTGCGATTGCGGGGGTTAAAAAATTCCATGAATATCTCTATGGCCGTCAATTCGAACTTGTGACAGATCACCGGCCCTTGCTGGGACTTTTGGCCAGTGACAGGCCCACCCCTGCTGCCCTGTCCCCACGCTTGACCAGGTGGGCCATTTTCCTGTCGGCCTATTTGTACCAGCTTATCTATCGACCCGGACAGACCTTGGGCCACGCGGATGTCCTCAGCCGCTGCCCCCTCCCCGAACTGCTTGTCAACCCCACGCCGGAAGCCCCCGTCCTTTTGATCGACGCTATGACTTTGGGACCTATATCCTCTTGCGAGGTGGCTAAAGCCTCTGCTAGGGACCCCGTGATTCGCACTGTGATGGGCTGGGTCCTCAAGGCATGGCCAGTCAAGGTGGACGGTGGGGAATACCAGGGTTATGTTAACAAACGTAACGAATTGTTTATGCAAGGGAGGTGTTTGTTGTGGGGTGATAGGGTGGTGGTACCAACAAAACTGAGAACAAGGGTCTTGGAGTTACTGCACGAGGGGCACCCAGGAATTGTTCGGATGAAAAGCTTAGCCCGCAGTTACGTTTGGTGGCCCAACATGGACCAATTCATCTCCGAGTGGGTGGGGAAGTGCAGGCCCTGCCAGGAATCTCGCCCCGATCCCCCGATAGCGCCTATCCGAGAGTGGGAGAAACCAAAGGGGCCATGGGGGAGGATCCACATTGATTTTGCTGGGCCCTTCCACGGGCAAACATTTTTAATCGTAGTCGATGCCTTTTCAAAATGGCTCGAAATCATACTCATGTCTTCAACCACAGCCGAAGCAGTCATTAAGGCTCTTCGGAAACTATTTGCCACCCACGGCCTACCGGATACTCTTGTATCTGACAACGGGCCTCAATTTACAGCGACACTGTTTGAGGGCTACCTGGACGGACTGGGCATCCGCCATGCCCTGTCGGCACCTTTCTATCCGGATTCTAATGGCCTTGCTGAACGTTTCGTAAGAACGGCCAAAGAAGCATTGTCCAGGCTAGATGACGGGGACTGGCAGGCCAGGATAGACCAATTTTTAGCAGTCCAGCATGCCACACCATGCACGGCCACAGGGAGAAGCCCAGCTGAACTCCTCATGGGCAGGAAGCTTCGGTGCGTGTTAGACAGGCTTCACCCTAACTACTCACATGAGAACTTTAAGGGAGAGACCACCGGACTAAGGCAATTCCAGGTTGAGTCCCCGGTGTTCGCTCGCAATTATGCTAGCAGACCTCTATGGGTTGCAGGAACCATAGTGGGCATAACGGGCCCAAAATCTTACACGGTAGACGTAGGGGTAGACAGAATCTGGAAACGCCACATAGACCAATTAAGGAAGAGAATAGTCAGCGAGGCAAACATCAACTTAGAAATCTCCGAACCTAACTACAACAACTTTCCCAAAACAGCTAACTCAAGCCCGGATTCGAGGGAATACTTAGCTGACAAGCCCTGGTTCCAGCGCTGCCCCAGCAAGTCGCCACTCCCAGCCGGGGATAACCACGCCCCGGACAAAATCCAGGAGGTTCCATTGGCGGAGCCGGGAGAGACAGAAAGTCCCTCTGACCAGCTCGACGCCCCACCAAACACTGAACTGCGCAGGTCGACTAGAACGAGAACTCGCCCAGGTCACCTGCGAGATTTTGTGTGTACTTATGTAAATATTTGAATGTTAGTGCCTTCTGGGAAGGGAGGGATGTTATGTATTGATACATTTCAGCGGGAGTTTCAAACCTGCCTAAGTTGCTGATTGGCTGACAGCCCCTCCGGGATTGTATATAAGGAGGGCTGCAGCCCCAGAGTTTTTGCTGAAGTCTCACTGTATATTAAAGAGCTGTTGTCACTTGCTTGCTTGTGCCTCTCGTTATTCCCAAACCACCACAATGTGGCCCTAGACAAAGCAGCCACTGCCAGCTGTGATGTGGCAGATATAAAAGGACCAACTGTGTGCCACTAGTGAGGCAACTGGACTTTGTTTTTCTTTGAAGACGTTTCGCTTCTCATCCAAGAAACTTCTTCACTTCTGATTGAATGGTCGAGGAGGGAAGGACAGTTTGAAAGAGGGGGTCAAAGAGGCCATCTATATTAAGATTGAAAAGCACTCTCTCAACAGAGGGGGAGGGATATAACACTACATATCTCCACATTACAACATAGTCCTTTCAACAGTTCCAAGAAGGTTCCACACCCATTCGCACTATTCAGATGAACCTGCAGCTACAGATAAACCTCCAAGTGGCCTCAACAACTCTCAAAAAGAGTGCAAAAGATATAAATCCTTCCATCATCCACCATTCAGTCAGAAATGAAGAAGCTTCTTGGATGATAAGTGAAACATCTTCAGGGAAAAACAAAAGTCTAGTTGCCTTTTGAAAAAGCACCTTTGGGACAACCAAGATCTGGATGACTGAGAATTTCCACAGACATTTAGCAAGGCAATAAGCAGCAAAAGTGGGGAGATGAATCAATCAAGTCTGCTACTTGGGATCGTGAATTGGTCCCATCTCTCTCATGGAGGAAGAGATGCCATTACCAGTTTACCAGAGATGAACTAGCCAGCCCAAGACTCCATAAAGCCACTATGCCTCCCTTTGCCAAATTGGAGCCCTATCAGACCAAGATCCAGGAGAAATCTGGTACTACTGCTTTGATTAGCAAATGTTAGCAGACAGAGGCCTTCATAAGCTAAAGCTCAGTTCAATAGATGGTTGCTAAAAACTGATGGCATAGCTTTCTGCAATTTTGAGATGGGATTATTTTAAAAATGTAATGGCTAAAATAGCTGTAGTATTGTTGTTTTTAAAAAAGCAATTCTCTCCCCAACAATCTATTTTTAAAAATCACATAAAATCCTGGGCAAACCACTTTGGATTATCACCCTGCCCATTGCACCTCCCCATCCCCACTAAAAAAAATATATTAAGCATTGCCTCGGGGGTTGCCAATCCCCGTCTGGATAGGAATGCCATCTTCACTGTTTTGATTTTCTATTGCGTATGATTGAATTTCTAAATGAAGCTTTTCAAACATACTGAGGATTATGATGGCTATTCCTGGCTTTGGATTCCTGGCTGCCAATTCCCAGGCTGCAGAGGCTTTGGGTAGCCTCCAGGCTACTTCCAGATAAAGTATTTGCAAGCTAGTTGCTCATTGTTTCCATGTTCTTTCCAATGCCATATGCAGGAATCATTTTGATTTGTTCGTCACTTGTAATACAGCTACATCCATCTAATTAGTCCGTCTGCTTCTAGCAATTCAGTTTTATACTACTTAGATTTATTTGCGGCTGCAACAATTTGTACATTCAGAAATACATGGCAATGACACTCTTGCATGGAACTTGTAACCCTAAAATCATTTGTGGGTAGCTTGCAAGCATTGGATTAGTCGCTAACATACAAATAATAGTTGCATGTACACAGAGAAAAGAATATTCAACTTACCAATTCCAACCCTGTTTTTTTTCCATTTCTCTGCTAATTTTGTCTCTAGACTGATAGACTCAGAAGCTTTTATTTGTTTTTACTGAATCCAATTCACTATTCACATCATATAAAATCTGCTATTCCTGAACTTTATCTTGTTTTTAAAAAATGATTTAAATAAAATTTCTTTATTTAAGCACTGGTGAGGATAATAGAGAAAAATGCTAATAATGTTGATTCTACACAGCTTATTTAACTATGACTGGTCGTGGTAATATTTTGAGAGGAATACTATAAGATGAATGGAAATGAATATATAAACCCCTTTGTTAGGTTCTCTCTCAACAATTGTATAGGAAACATACTTCAAAATTATATACCTTGGCACTTCATTCCGGTTAATAGGTATTCTAAGCATGAAAATTTAATCAACTATCTACATAAGATTATAAGAGACTATGAAAGAGATAAATATTATGAACTGAATGTCGGTGTGTGTAATGTTAATATTAATAGTGTCCTTGCCTTGTAAACTGTTAAGTATTTATTTGAATTTATGAAACATTGCTATTTGTATAGCCACTAAAATGAAATAATACCCTGTTTCTCCCAAAATAAGATATCCCCTGATAATAAGCCCAATCGGGCTTTTGAACACATGGCAATAAGGCCAAGTGCTTATTTCAGGATTCAAAAAAATATAAGACAGGGTCTTATTTTTGGGGAAACAGTATATACCGTATTTTTCAGAGTATAAGATGCACTTCCCCCCCTCCAAAGAGGGTGAAAATTTGCCCCGTCCAACACCAGCCTCCGGAAAATGAGGCACACGGAGGTGGCAATAGGCTATGGCAATCCCTGCAGCCTGAAACAGCTGATCTTCAGGAGTCCGATCCAACCAACAATCAGCTGCTTGTGCTAATAAGGCTGTGCTGAAGTGAAGCTGAAACGGGCCGTTTGCTGCAAGATGGCAAATTGCTGGGAGGCAGAGGCAGGTTTTTTTTCTTGTTTTCCTCCCCCAAAAAGGTAGGTGCATCTTCTAGTCCGGAGCGTCTTATACTCCAAAAAATACAGTATATATCGGTATGTGTGTGTGTGTATGTACTAATCCACCAACACACAAACAAATACATACCAATAGGTATTCAATTATCTTTCAACATCCATGCTATCAGTTTTCATTAAAGAAAGATAAGAGTTTCTTTAGTCATATATTCTGATATAAAATTTACATTGGACCGAATGTTTGTGTACACTGTATTTCAAAAATTTACCAAATCTATTAGATCACAGAAGACTGGGTTGGGGGGAGTGGAAAATAAAAGTATGCATAAATTATTGCTAATAATGCTATTATTGCACTGTGTTTGATATTACCAACTTTTGCCTTGAGCTGAGAAACATTATTTTCAAATCTTGATTTTCTTTTGTTTAGTAAGATAAACAAAAGAAGTAAGATAACATTTTTAAAATGGAACAATAATAACGTATTTTAGACATTGACATTATTATTATTTTTTATTTCCATTTTTAAGATGTGGTAGTCTAGTCCAGTATGTGAATTAAATATTTCACCTACTGGATCAGACCACAGCAAAATAAGGCTGCAAAAAGATTGCCCTTCAGAATAAATGATAATTTGGAACTGTTTAACAACATATGGTCTCTTTTGCTTGACATATATATATTCTTAATCATTTTGATGTATATTTTACATCAAAATATAAAATACCATCTGTCAAAAGTAACAACTTGGATATTGGCTTTACAATACGCAATTAATTCGCTGTATTTCCTAATGTAAATATTTCTCCTGTTTCCTCTCTTTTCTTGTTTTGAATATGTATTTATTTTACAGTATTCCAGTATATGTATCAGTCATTAGAAGACAATACTATGACTTGATATATCATTAAAAGTAACAGTGGGAATCTGTTTTCACTCTGTATGCTAAAAACCAAAGACATATACAAGTCATCTTTAAAAATCTGTATAATTCCATCGAAATCTATGGCAATTGTGACATTTATTTTCATGCTTCCTGATAGCTGAATCCTACAGAATCAATCAAGTTATGTATGGATAATATTCTATCTACCTACCTACCGATCCTGCCTTTCAGTCAGATTTTACTTGGGGCATCTACATGGATGAGATTTCTAGGCAACGTTTTCAGAAATACCTTGACATTACCTTCTTTCTAGAACTGGATCCCAGGTCACTAAGCTGACTTTATTGCTTAAGGCAGGAGTGAAACTAGTCTAATACCTTAACTACTAGTCCAACCTGGCTCTCATTTTTTTATTGAATCTGACTCAAAGGCAGGATGGGTGGCAGAGGTGGTATTCAGCAGATTCTGTTCTGGAGAACCGGTAGCAGAAATTTTGTATAGTTCGAAGAACCAGTAAATACCACCTCTAACTGGCCCCCATCTATTCTCTGCCTCCCAAGTCCCAGCTGATCGGGAAGGAATGGAGATTTTACAGTAACCTTCCCCTGCCATGCCCACCAAGCCACACCCACAGAACCGGTAGTAAAAAAATTTCAATCCCACCACTGGTGGGTGGGCGGGTAGGTAGGTAGACAAGATACCCATACATAATTTGATTAATAGGTTATGGTTAGTACAATGTGTGAACTAAGTCTATGTCATCTTGAAATATTGATAGCCATAAGTAGACCTGTATTCATTTAGTGGGCTGCCCTACTTAATTCTATCTGTAGCCCTTCCTTTCCAAAAAAATCTATTTTTATCACTATGGGATCATCTGGAATGGTATTTGATTTAGCATAGGAATGTACACTTGAAATAATAAAACTATTATGTTCCTAACATGATTTTGCACTATTTTGTACTAGTCAGTTACACAAATTCAAGATTCCATTCCACTATACTGTAGTCACATGCAGCACAGCCAGTTCTGTTGCAATATCTATAAACTAGCAAGTTTGTGCCAATAATTATTATGATATAAAGTGCATAAAGTAGTAAATAAGTATTTAATTCTGGAACATGGTTTTGCTGCACAGTTTAGTTTAAAAATGCCTTTAAAATGGAAACCTATACATATTCATCTATAATCATATTTCTTGTCAAAAACTGAAACTGCCATGCTCTTAACAATGATAACTTAAGGAGGGAAGTCTTGGTTCCATAGGGTGGTTGCTTCAATTTCTGAATATTTATATGTGGTTACATGATTGCTAAAAGCTTGAGAAATACTGATCTAATATGACAAAACCAATGGTCAGATAGTTTAAGTTACTATATCTGGATTGGGGGAAAAAATCCAAATAACTCAATGGCAGCAGAGTGTTTTTAAAAAACTCTTTCCTGTCATCTAATTGTCTTCCAGATTTTTGCAGCCCATATTTGGTAGCAAAAGAAGCTTCAGTAAAATTATTGTGAATTTGCTAGAGTGCAGTGGAAAATCTATAGGCTCCCATATATTTTTCAACTTTAACTCTCCATAGACTTGGCCAATATAGCTAATAGAGAAAGCTGGAATACTGGAACATCTGGAGGCCCTTCATTTTTTCATCCATGCACTTTACTCTTCTGTTAAAGTCTGAGTGTATAGTTAAATATATCTCAAAAAAGTACCCGTTAGGAGATACAATGCAGCCAGTTAGTATGTGTTAAAATTTCATGTAAGTTCTGTAAAAACCTGCAGGGTAAAGACAGTGCATTTTAATTATTATTTCTACAGGAATAAAGTACTCATTTGAGACTCAAGTGTACTTAGGTCATGCACAAACCTGCTGTTAGCTCTCTGTTTATTAGTGCAAATTGGCAACAGAAATTCTGTCCACTGAAATAAAGACTAAAACACAAATCTGAATGTATATTTATTCATGTAATGTTTGGAGTGTTATTTCTACTGTTGTCTTGGATTCATGCAGTAGGTTTTAAAGAGCTTAGCAAAAAGAACCGAAGAAACCTTGAGGACGCTTGACTCCTGTCTGGTGAAGATAAGGTTTTTCTCCACCTTCCTGCCCCTATTTCTGTGCTTTCTGGGACAAAGAATTAAGGGACAAAGATCCTTCCAATATCTTGGGTGATCAATTAGAACTTCCCCATCATATTGCATTTGACAGCATTCTTGATAACCTTGTAATAAGAACTCCATACTAGAAATTATGAAGGGAAATGGAGGAATCAGTCCAGTAAGACTGTCCCATTTGAATATGCCAAATCTCTGCGATTCTTTGACTAAAAATACGGGTATTGTATTATGGATGTGAATCTCATTTCCAAATGGGGAGATGGCAGGGATTCATAGAGTCAGAAAGGATTTGTCATATTTCTATAATATAAAATGCAATTTATATAAAGAGGCAGAATATAGAATGAGGATTCATAGCATTAATGGGCCAATACATTCATGTTTCTCATTAAATTTCTGTGGGAACCTTTATTGTTCTAAGATTTTCTGTGCAGAGTAAAATCAGCTCTGCCTCACTTTCAGTAAGTCTTGTTGATATACTCTTTAGGTCTGCTCTTCACATGTAGTTGAGAAAAGAAAAAGAAAAGAAAATTAATCCATCCATCATATTTTCTTCTACCTTCTAAATCCATTGAAATCCTCCACCAAAACATCATTAACTATTTTAGCTTAGTCTAAATCAAATCTTTATATACATTACTATACAATAATAAAAGCATCAAATAAATGGGTAAGATTGATAAAGGAGTTTAAGACCAAGAACGTCTAAATGGGTAAAAGGAGCCACACTTCCATTTTAATGAAATTGTGATCACTGTAACCTCTCAAAGATACAGTAATCGTTCAGAGAGTTGTCACAAAATATAACACTGCTAGTTTCTCTTCCTTCCACAAGGCAAGTAATTAATATTTAGTGGTTGTCTGGATTTTTTAGCCTAATTTCTATGTTAGAGGTGGCTTACAATCATAAAAAATTAAGAAGTACAAAAAAAATATTAAAATTAGAATAAAAAGATTAAAAGTTAAAAGCAAGATGATGGGCAGCCTGAGTTGAGAACCTTCTATAGCTCATCAGCCACTACCAATATAGCAGTTTTTGGTCAGGACCCCAGGCCAAGCAGCAAAACTAAGTTATCAGGCTATTCTGGAAGGCCAGGAATGTGGGCATGAATCTCACCTCTAATAGGAGAATATTCCAGAGGGCATGGGGCCACAGCAGAAAAGGCCAACAGGATCCAAAGAATCCTTAGCATGACTAAGACCTTGGCCCCATCAACAAAAATTAGCTAGTGGACCAGATCAACCTTTCTTCTCTAGAATGTTTAACAAGTAGGTATAAACTTCTTTTTAATTCAAGGATTTCTCAACCTTCTTAGTGTCCATGTGGAAAAAGTCCCATATTTGTCCTTTTGAAAATTGCAAATTTTCTTGAAACTCTTCTTTCAATAGTGTTGGGAGGTTTATATTTAAACCATCATAATAAAGATTGACATCAGTTTTATATTCCAAAATTGCAATTGACTCCTATACATTGTTAGCTACCTGTGAAATTGCCTCATGGTTTGGTAACTTTCTACACATATTTGCATCTCTGAAGTAGTTTGAGTAATTTTTTAAACATCCTTGCAGCATAGCTGGTCTATGAATTTTCTTGGATTTTATTTAACAATATTTCAAATATATCTTGAATAGTTTGCTCCTCCCTCTTTTTAACTCCCTCTTTAGTCAAAGAGTAGCTTTTTTGTAACTCACTGAAAACTTGCTGGCCAATCAGGAATCATAAAAATCAGAAAGTTTTAGCTACCCACCCCCAGCAAAGCAGACCAAGCTACAAATGACTAAAAATAATAAACTAGAGCCACAAATTTCTACCCTTATATTTCTCCATCAACTTCTTTTAAAAAAGATACTCCACACTTCCTTATTTTAATTGGCCTCAGCAGCCTTCTTTTGTTGTTTAACAATGAAGAAATCTTCAAAATGGTGCAGATCTTCAAAAAGGAATAACAGGTTGTGGCTCAAAAGAGCCTCTCTTAGTTTAAAAAAGGACTTTTTAATAGTCCTTTAAAATGATTAAGAAATGAAAGGCACAACTTACTGTCCATTTGAAAAATAAATTCCAGAACGGTTTCTTCACCAACGAACTGATTGCAGCCATGCCTCCCAGCTGCCTGCAAGTAGGCTGCTATTAAGCACATCTTTTGAATCTATTTGCTGACCCATTGCTGTGGAGCAGGGCTGTCAAACTCGCGGCCCGTGGGCTGGATGGGTCACGGGCAGTGGTGAAATGCAATTTTTTTTACTACTGGTTCTGTGGGTGTGGCTTGGTGGGAGTGGTGTGACTTGGTGGGTGTGGCAGGAGAAGGATACTGTAAAATCTCCATTCCCATCCCACTCCAGGGGAAGGATACTGCAAAATTCCCATTCCCTCCCCACTCCTGGTGGAAGGATACTGCAAAATCTCAATTCCCATCCCACTCTGGGGCCAGCCAGAGGTCGTATTTCCCAGTTCTCAGAACTACTCAAAATTTCCACTACTGGCTCTCCGAACTGCTCAAAATTTCCGCTACTGGTTCTCTGAACTGCTCAAAATTTCCGCTACCGGTTCTCTAGAACCTGTCAGAACCTACTGGATTTCACCCTGGTCACAGGCTGCCCCCCTCCCTGCCCGATTTAGCGAAGGGGGAAAAAGTCTCGATATGTCATGTGACACCGCCATGACGACACAAGTTTGACACCCCTGCTGTGGAGGATCTTGTGGGATGATTCTAGGATTTTCCCTAATCCAGGAGAGTCATATAAACGTAATTCCAGTTCCTTCTGTTGATAAACTGAAAAAGTGACAGGCAGGGAAAAATCCTTGAGGGATCTTTCCCTGGGCATGTCATTTAATTGGCTATCTTCACTGGAAGTCAGCTGTGCAATCTTAAAAAAACATGATTCAAAAGGAAAAATAAATGAATGGAGAAATGGTAGTGACTCTGATATTTTGTTTTCTTTCTACCTATAATCCAACACTGTTGTTTTATAGGTTAAAAAACATATAAAAAAGAAATATAACCATAATATTTTATTCTATATACTTCTCAAATTTTAATAAAATTAAAACAGAAAACAATATACTGATTTTAAGCTGTTCCACCAAAAACCAAGAGAAAACAGAGCAAGTAGTTATTACACTAATAGTTTTCAAACATTTGTCATAATATTTAATAAGCAAGATCCAAATTACTATAAGTATCCTGTCCTTGTTCTTTTGTTTTCATACAATGTATTAATTAAGCCATAAAGATAAATTCTCAGATTTTTCTTATAATTGTAGGTATGACTGGTGATTTTGAATTTGAAATATAACATTCTTTATGTTTCTGATGTACTATGTATTGATTAACAAAGAAAATATTGGATGAAGTGGAATATCAAATCCTAAAATCTCTATTTCTCTATAACCTCTATTATCTGAGGGTTTTCTTTTAATTTCCTTTTTTTGCTAAGTGATATTCCCATTATGTATAAATGAAAAGTCGATTTTCAGCAAATGCATGGAACCCAAAGGGATGGGTGAATTCATGAGGTAGCTCCATTATTATTGATACCCCTTTGTCTATTGTCCTCTTGTTTAGTTTTGTTTTTATAATTTTTAATGCTTCTTCACAGTTATTAGTAATTATGGTTTTAGGTACTGTTATTATTGTTTTACATTTATTGTTTATTGGATTGTTGTATACTACCCAGTAGTGGGGTCCACTTACCTTCGCTACCAGTTCGGAACTGTGAGCGCGCTCTGAGCACATGTGCAGAGTCCGTGATGACCTCTGGGCGGGTGGGCGGAGCCTCCCGCTGCCGCCACTACCGGTTCACCCAAACCGGAGCGAACCAGTAGAAACCCACCACTGGTACTACCCAGAGACATGAAATGGGTGGCCATATAAATTTGATAAATAAATTTTAAAAATTCATTTATTACCACAGAAGCAATATGAGACTTTTCCATTGTTAATATGAAATGTATGAATATTGCATCACAAAGTTTGCCACTGCAGTCCTAAGTCAAGGCACCCACATGACCAGACCCATGGCAGCTTTCTCCATGGCTGGCGACATTAAACATAATTTAAATTTCCAATCACTGACCTCCCAACCTTATGCCATAGCAATGTATAGAGAGCAACAATTTCAGCTCCACTCCAGATGCATTCAGGGCACACTGGGGACAGCAGCATGATTTGGCTAGTGGTGAAATGTAAAATTTGTTACTACCGGTTCTGTGGGCGTGGCTTGGTGGGAGGGGTAATGTGACTGGGTGGGCGTTGTTTTTTTTTTACTTTTAAAAGCATTTTTTCTACAACCTTAAGAGGTTGCAGGAAAAAAATGCTTTTAAAAGTCTCTGACGATCAGGCAACTCAGCTCGGATCATCAGAGGCTTTTAAAGGCATTTTAAAAAGTCTCTCAGCTGGGCGTGGGGGGGGCAAGGATTTTTGCTACCGGTTCTCCAAACCACTCACCGCCATCATTACCGGATCAGGCGATCCAGTCTGAACTGGGAGCATTTCACCCCTGGATTTGGCACAAAGTGATTTCTTGTCAGCCCCAGGATGGGAGAAAAGCATTAGCAAAGTGGCTATGGTGGGAGAAACAGATCATGTTTTAGAAATAATTGAAAGTAAGGCATTTAGTAGAGTCGGTGCTCCTATTAAACTGTCCCTTCATTATTCCCTGTTCCTTGGTGTTTTTGTCATTGATATAGACAAATTTTCTTCTAAAGGAGACCAACTTTATTATTTCACTGCTGTAGTTATAGCACATCCTAGCACTCCCTATCAGCAAGGTGTTAGCTTTATCTTATTCCTAGGCCATAATTTACCCAGCTTTCTTGCTTTCCATACTGCCAAACACCTGGTTCCATAAAATACAGAAGGGGCAGAAACAGATAGAGCAGCACTGTCCTGGCAGCTCATCCTGTCACCACAGCAAGGACCAAGGCCATACCAGCAAACATGGTCCTGCCTTTGAAGTGCAGGAGATGGCTGTTTTTCCTTAAGAGGAAATTCTGGAGAGACAATTAAGGCTTGTTCATAAAGCTAATCATCATTCTAGACATTGTCTATCCACTGCAGGATGAAGGCCTCTTCCATGTTTCCAACCAATAGGGTCCTGAGCTTTCTTTTGCCAATTGGGCCCACCATACCTGCTGATGTCATCAGTCCATCTTGATTTAGGTCTCTTTGGTGGATTCTTTTTATCAAGTGGGATCCATTCTATGACTGTCTTAGTTTACCTGCCATCAGTTCTTCTTGCTATGTGACCAGCCCATTTCCATTTCAATTCTTTTAATCTCTTGACGATATTGTATACTTTTGTTTGTTCTCTAATCCACGTGCAGGTCTTTCTATCTTGTCTTGTAATGCCAAGCATGTGTCTTTCCATGGCTCTTTGTGGCACTCTTAGCTTTTATATTGATTGTGAGGTTAGTGTCCATGTTTCACTGGCATATGTTAGAGCAGGTAGCACACACTGGTCAAAAAGTTTTATCTTCAGTCATAAGGGGAGGTTGTCGTTGAAAATTATGCTTAAAAGCTATTCAAACCTGAAAGTATCCCTACAGAAATATACCGGTACCTTCTGAAAAGAAAAACGAAGTCTAAATAATACCTTGCTGCTATTGGCTACAGAAAGGAATGATTATCTCAGTGAGGAAGTGTCCAATGCACTAGGTATTTTATTCTGAAGATTCGGTAGTCATCCAAACATGCAAAAATGTATCCTTTTCCAGTATCAGACCAAAAAGCTCAAGGCTCCAGTTTCTAAACTCAGTGGATTTTCCACAACCACAGCTACACCCCTCATCAAAACTCTTATCTATTTGAATGGAAAAGTCACTTGAAGTTAAGATGACCCCTCACCCCAAAAATTGGACAGAAACCCCCCCAACATCTGTCTCTATAATCTTCTTCACAGCAAATCCTTCTCAACTTTCCCCGTTTTAAAAATAAATTATTTTAGGAAAAAACCATTTTCCTTTCCGGGAAACAGAACCATAATGTCACAGTTGGAATCAATTATAGTACAGCTGGGCAAACAATAGCTACCAGACTCAGGTAGCTAGCTTATTTCCCTTTCTACTGTGGGCTCCCAAGAAGATGGAATATTTGATTTACATATCTTCTATCTAGGTAGTCGTCTAGGTTCTAGGACTACTAATGTATTTGTATTTACAGGAAATTGTCCAAGCTATTGTTAACTAAATTGGAGAGCTAGGTTTCATCGCCAGATAATGTATAGAGAGAGTGTGAAATGAACCAGCTTTTCTGGCTGTTTTCCAGGAGAGCTTTGCTGGCTATCACCCAAAATAGTTTTGGCAGTAGCTGTGTCAGCAGCCAGGATCATCACAGATGGCTATCACCATGATACTCTGCTTGTAATCTTCCCAGATGCATCTGGCAGATTGTTGCTAGATACAGATTTTGGGACCGTGGAAGGATCTTTCCATTTATCCAGGAGAACAATTCTAGATCCAGATTCCTACCATATCAAGCCAATTTCAATTATGGAAAAGTATGCCTAATCTAGAATCCTCTTATCAACTATTAGCTGATTAATCAGCTGTCCTTGGCCTGACAATCAGCTGTTCTTGATCTGATACTCAACAACAGGGAGGGCATACTTGACAAAGTAGAAAGCGACAATTCTGTAGTTTTTGATTTGAAGGGAAACCAAATCTGATCATATCTTGGACTTCAAATAGATTTTAATAATGTCAGAACAATAATAAGTAGAACATATGGGCATCCACAGCATCCTGCTGCTTTTATCAGAATGAGCTACCTGCCAACACACCACTAGCTTCACCTCTATGGGACTGGCATGGGACATCACAACGCATATACAAAAGGGGTGGGGCTTGCATCACAATGGCACAATAGTACATTTATCATTCTGCCTCCCGTGCATCCCTGCAGATTGATCTCTCTGCTGATGCCGCTGTTATGAAAAGCAAATGGGAGAAAGGATCTCAAGATGGATCAGAATGCTAAAGGAGAGACATAATAAGAGCAAAATTGAGAGAGGAGGAAAAATAGAGGCAGTAAAGAAAGCCAATGTGGGTACATAAGAAGCTTCATTAGCATCCGAAAAGAAAAAAAGAACACATACAAGAAATGGGAAATTGGCCAAGTCAAAAAGGAAGAGTACAGATTAGAAGCTCCAAACTATAGAGTTAGTGTCAGGAAAGCAAAAGAATCAGTATTCCAGCTGCTCAATTAAGAAAACAAATAATAACAAAGAAAAGCCTTCTATTTTGGTTTACTCTTTTCTGACAAAAATATTGTAGGTTCCATAAAATCAGGCAGTTGTGAAGACAGGGGAAAAAAGACAAATTTGAGAGTCACTCCAACTGTGAGATGGGCAGCATATAAATTAAATAAATAAATAAATTTGAAAATTGAGACTGATAGAAACAGGGTTTGGAAACACCTCTCTGAATTACTGTAGGTTAAATCTCCAGGACCAGGGGAATTCTACCCTGGAGTAATAGAAGTAGTAGCAGATGGTCTGGCCAAACTCTTAGGTATGATCTTTTAGAAATCCTGGAGGATATGATTGGACGATAGTAAATCTTTCCCCTCTCTTCACAGAAGGGAAAATAAAAGCCCAACAACCTACAATCTATCTGGCTTTGATACTTGAGAAAATTCTAGAGTGGCTTATAAAGAGGTGTTCAGTCTATAAACACCTAAAAACAGTGCAATAATAACCAGAACTTTTGTCAAGAATAAATCTTGCAGTGTCACCTTATCTCACTTTTAAATAACTCCCTTAACAGATTGTAAGAATACTATAGATATCATATAATTTGACTTGAGCAAAGTATCCCATGATGATAATTAGTAAGCTTAATGAAGTGTGACTGGCATGCAAATTAAGTAGATCCATAGCTAACTCAAACATCCACCTCAATAAGATTTAATCAGTGGTCTCTCCTCAAATTGGAGAAAAGTATTAAATGGGCTCCACAAGAATCAATACTGAGTAATTAATGATTGGGGTGAAGAGGTAGAAGAAATGTTTGTCAGACTCGCACAGAAGATACAAAGTTGAGTGAGACGGTTAAGACTCCAAAAAATATTAAAACCTTGATGCTAATGTGGAACAAATCGGCAGAAAGTAATCAAATTAAATTCAAGAGAGATAAGTCCAAATCTCTTATAAGACTAGGGCTTCCTTGATTAGTAATGAAAAAAGTGGAAAAAAAGTTATTGGAATAATAGTTGATTATAGTTCGAGTCCCTCACACTAAGAATGACACCAGACCTACACTCACGAAAACCACACAAGATGTCACCACCACACATCCACGCAAAAAAAAACCCCAAATCCACACCGATGAGGCACGACCACAAACCAGAAGCCAGACCACAGCTGCATCATTAGCTACTTTAAACCCCTCCAATCCATTCATGAAGCAAACTGACACCCACCATGAAGATGTGGCACGACCACGAACGCGAAGCCAAACAACAGCAACGCAGCTCACCAGCTCAAATCCCCCTGCAACTCAGACTAACCTGAGCACAACCAAGCCCCTACCTAAACAGAACACACCCCCATCCAATCAGAGCACAGCCAAGCTCCCAACCAATCAGAACACACCTCCACCCAATCAGAACACACCCAAGCTCCCACCCAATCAGTTCACACCTCCACTGGTAGTTAAAAGGAAGAAACAGCTGCGATCACACATTGCTCCTAAAAGCACGAAGCCGAAAACACCAGCCTGAAGATGACGAATGAGACTTCGTTGCCAGCTTGTTGGAACAAGAGGATCTTCAAGGTGCGGCGAAAGGTACGCAGGTCGGGCATGAGACAAATCTCATGAGGCAGCTCATTCGAGAGGGCTGGTGCCCCCACAGAGAAGGCTCTCCCCCTGGGTGCCGCCAGTCAGCATTGTCTGGCCGACGGCACTCTGAGGAGCCACTCTCTGTGGGAGCGTATTGGCCGGTGGGAGGCTGTTGCTGGCAGCAGGCGGTCTCGTATATACCCTGGTCCTAAGCCATGGAGCGCTTTAAAGGTGGTGACCAATATATACCCAAAGGTATATAACTATGGACAACTATTACAGTAGACAGTAGAAAAGAGATACATTAATGGAACTTCTAATTTTGCTGCTATCCAGTGGCCACTGGAACTTTGCAAGCCAGAGATAATAAGTCTTAATTAATTCAGAGTTAAAAACTGATACAATAATTTAGGGTTTTCTTTTAAAAAAACAGATGAAATCAAATGAAGATGAAAATAACTGTTGGAATGTTTTAGATGTAAATCTGCTTATTTGAGAATGTGGGAAATAACTATCTCTACTTTGGTGTAATAGGGTTTTTAGCATAGATATTTGAATACAGTATTTAGTATTATCACATGGTATATAAGGGTTAGACTTTATGAATTTTACCAACATAGAAGATTAAGTATATGACTAATGTTATAATTCTATGCAAGCAGACTTAACTGGGATTCATCAGAATGAACACACTGAAATGTACAGTTGAGTGAATACATAAAGAATAGCTATATATGTAGGAGATGGAATACCTTATTTTTGTAAATATTTCATATACCCTCCCTAATGCCAATAAACATTGTGGCAGAGAATGTGAATAATTATGTAAAAGCTGAGGAAAATGTGAGGCATAAATACTTGAAAACATTAACTCGGATCCATAGCTTCTGGTATGTCTATAGATGTTTCTTTACCTCAAAGGAAGCAGCAGCTTGGTACGCAAATCAGTTTCTGCCTTGGAATTGCTCCATCCATTGATAAGAATAAGAAGCCCCTTGTCTGGCAAGTGAACGTGGGGTGTAGATTCTTGCACCTGCAAGAGGCTGTGATATCAAGATGATTATCTGGGTAAAACACTGGAATCTCATAATACCATTGCGCTAGTTACAAACTGTCTTTTCAATAGAAAGAAATGCTGAATTGGCTCAGTTCCCAGTCAATCCAATCCATACAGCATAAACATAGAACAGACCTTTTGTTACGAAAAGGTGGAAACTTCAGGCACCTTGCTGTAAGTGCCAGAAAGTGATGTTATATTTCCAAGATAATTTAATTCTCATCAGTGACATTCTCAGCACATAATTTATGGTCCACTTAAAAAATACAATCTAACAAGAAGCTGAAAGATAATTTAAAGACTTTCTTACATGATGTGTGTTGTACTATGTTGTGGATCAGTTTTCCACCACCTGTTTGGATGTCCTCAGCTGCAAGTGTCACAGGCCATGTTTACCCCAAATGATAGAACTCTCAGCCAATGGACCAGTTTGAGGAAGGCACTCACATCCCCTTTTTGTTATGTGTAATTCCTTGAGATCTCGCTTTCTGCCCTGTGCAGTAAAAATAAAGCATTGTATTGAGCATAAAAGTGGTGCGGTGTTCCCTGATAGCCATTTCATCTCCACCATTTTTCAATACAGGTAGTCCTTGACTTACAGCCACAATCTGTTGTTAAGTGAAACATTTGTTAAGTGAGTTTTGCCCCATTTTACGACCTTTCCTGCCATAGCTGTTAAGTGCATCACTGGAATTAATAAAGTTAGTAACCTGTTGTTAAGTGAATCTGGCTTCCCTGTTGACTTTATATACTGCACGAGTCAAAAAGAGGGCTTTGAAAATATTTAGACCCCTCACATCCTAGACATAAACTATTTCAACTCCTACCCTCAAAACGACATTATAGAGCAGGGGTGAAATGCTCCCCGTTTGGACCGGATCACCTGATCCAGTAGTGATGGTGGTGGGTGGTTTGGAGAACCGGTAGCAAAAATCCCTGCAGCCCGCCCCCCACCATACCCAGCTGAGTCGCACAATCATCAGAGGCTTTTTTTTTTTTTACTTTTAAAAGCATTTTTTCTACAACTTCTTTCGCTGAAAAAATGCTTTTAAAAGTAAAAAAAAGCTTCTGATGATCACGCGGCTCAGCTGGGATCTCGAGGCTTTTCAAAGCATTTTTTAACCACCTCTTCCTCAGAAGAGGTTGCAGAAAAAAATGCTTTGAAAAGTCTCTCTGACGATCAGGCAACTCAGCTGGGATCGTCAGAGAGACTTTTCAAAGCATTTTTTAAAACAATCAGGCAACTCAGCTGGGATCATCAGAGAGGCTTTTCAAAGCATTTTTTTCTGCAACCTCTTCAGCGGAAGAGGTGGTTTAAAAAATGCTTTGAAAAGGCTCTGATGATCCCAACTGTGTTCCTGATCAGCAGAGACTTTTCAAAGCATTTTTTTGCATTTGCAGAAAAAATGCTTTGAAAAGTTAAAAAAAAAAGTTGGCCACACCCACCCAGTGATATTATCCCCCCCACCCCCAAGCCATGCCCACAGAACTGGTAGTAAGAAATTTTACATTTCACCCCTGCTATAGAGTACTGCACACCAGAACAACTAGACACAAGAACATTTTTTCCCCGAATGCCATCACTCTGCTAAACAAATTCCCTCAACACTGTCGAACTATTTACTAAGTCTGCACTACTATTAATCTTCTCATCGTTCCCACCACTCATCTCCTTCCACTTATGACTGTATGACTGCAACTTTGTTGCTTGTATCCTTACGATTTATATTGATATTGTTTCCTGATTGCTTATTTGTTCCCTATGACTACCATTAAGTGTTGTACCTTATGATTCTTGATGAACGCATCTTTTATTTTATGTACACTGAGAGCATATGCACCAAGACAAATTACTTGTGTGTCCAATCACACTTGGCCAATAAAAAATTATATTCTATTCTATTCTTTGCTTGTCAAGTTTGCAAATGGTGATCACATGACCTTGGGACACAGCAAGTCATAAATAAGAACTAGTTGCCAATTTTGTGAATTTTGATCACATGATCGCCAGGATGCTACAAATTTTGTAACTGAAAAATGGCCATGGGTCACTTTTTTCAGTGCCATTGTAACTTTGAATGGTCACTACATGAACTGTTGTAAACCGAGGACTATCTGTACTGACAACACCAATTTTCAAGGGAAGCATTCTTATAAAGCGGGGGAGGGAGGCAGTATATAAATCACTATAATTGATATTTGCAAATTGCTGTTTATGCATCAAGGCTTGCAATACTACTTGGTTTTGGATTCCAGCGATATTATCTTCTTTAACATCCAGTGCCGGGGAAAAATACCCGCTGCGGAGCTAGTACAACCAAAGAAGGACAGAGAGCATAATAAACCCAAAGCTACCAGCCTCCTCAGGTTGCAGGAGAAGCAACTCCAACGCGCGCCTCGAGACAGGCAGAACCCAGCGCCGGGGCGGGGCAACTCGTTGCTAGGATTCCCAGCTCGAGTTATACGATTGGCTGTCAATACAGCAACGGAAGACGGGGCCTGTAGTAGGAGCGGGTGTCGCTCTTTGGCCCCGGAAGTATTTCCACGGGGAGTTGGGGGGGGTGCTTGGGACGCTACACCGGGTTTGAATGAATCGGGCTGATTCATCGCGGCCCGGCTGAGCGGAAGGTGTCGGGCGGGGCGAGGCGAAGTGGGATTCCAGCAAACTACACAACGGCGACAGACAGGTAGGCCGCGTGCGAGCTACGCAGGCGCTGAGAGAGGGTGAGAGAGCGCGACCGCCGGGCTCTGCTGGTAGGAGGAAAGGGAGCCGGTCCGGCTTGTGGAGGAGCTCGTAGGGGGCTGTTTCCAAGCGGGTGGCCCTTTTAATCGGGTGGCCGTTGGTTATCTCTCCCCCCCCCCCCCCGCTTATTCGGGAGCAAGGCTTGCTGAGGAGACGGCGCCTTTAAACTCCCTTCGAGTCTCCTTCTTTTAATCCCAAGAGCGAGAGGCCCTCGGTGAAAAGAGGAAACTTTACGGAGGTGGTGAGGAGAAATAAAAGTTCAGCCGGACGGAGCTTTTGCCTCGAAAGGCGCCTTATCTTGACCCGGTTTGGGTGGACACTTCTTGGTCCTGAGGAACGTTGGGTCTTCCTCCTGAGGCGGCTGAGAAAAGAGGCGCCCGGCATATGAAAGCAGGCTGAGGCTGCATTTGTCTGCCCTAAATGTCTATGGAGATTCAGCCAGTCATCCAGGTCGTGGTTGTCCCAAAGGTGTTTTTTTTTTCTTCAAGAATCAACTGGACTTTCTTGGGTTTTTTTCTTCTTTGAAGCCGTTTCGCTTCTCATCCAAGAAGCTTCTTTGGCTCTGACTGGATGGTGGGGAATGGAAGGAATCCTGTCAGCCAGTCAGAGTTGAAGAAGCTTCTTGGATGAGAAGCGAAATGTCTTCAAAGAAAAACCAGAAAGTCCAGTTGCCTCTTGAAAAAAAAAAAAAACCTTTGTGATGTCTATCCTAAACTAGGAGTGAACTTTTCCTGAATTCCTGAATTCGTTGAGAGCTTATATTCCCTTTGAGCCTTCCTGGCCTCCATAAAAGTTTGAGAGAGTCTGGTAACATTGCATCCCTTTGAAGTTGGAGTGATGGGACCCCTATTTAAAAAAAAAAAATGCCAGCCACTTTGGTCTTGTAGCCGAAAAAAGGGCTTATTTGGATTTATGAGACTTCAGAGCGACTCTTCCGATGCTGAGCAGCTCTGGTGCGCTTCCCTTGGCCCATTCTGTGTGTTCCTCATAGGAATTTTAGAAACCTGAAACAAAAACATTATGGGGGCCTTCCTGAATGCATAGCTCCTGCTTGATGGTAGCTCTAGCCGGGAAGACATTTATACTACTTTATCTGATGTGACAGCTGCACCTGTTCCTGGATCTGGAGGCCCATCAGATTAGCAGCTTGGTCACTTCATAGCTTGACTACTGCAATGTACTGTATGTGGAGCTGCCTGCTGTAGCATGGGAATGCTTAGATAACTTTTATTGTCATTTTTTTTCTGTGGGCACTCTGGCACACATTAAAAATGAAATTCTGTTGCCTGTTCTCAAAAGCGTACGCATACATAACACACACATAGATATGCTGTATACATATATATGTATACATACATAATATATACCAGGGGTGTCAAACTGGTGGCCTGTGGGCCGGATGCATCATGCACAGGCCACGCCCACCCCAGCTCTGCAAAGGCAAAATCATGATACATCATGATGTCACGTGATGCGATCAAGTTTGACATCTGCGCTATATACATTTCTTCCTAACATTATACATTTACATGGGTATACTTTACGAGCTGCACTGGTTGTGAGTTTGTTTCCAGGTGAAATTCAAGGTGCTGGTCATTACCTATAAATAATACTTTTCATAGGGCCTAGCCAATTTGATCCAGCCGGATCAGCCCATTTTGGGTTCCTTCAATTAATACCATCAGTTGGTTTCCCAGAAGTCAGTTCTTCTGCCTGGCAACCTGTTCTTTGAAATTAGGTTCCCCCACAAGGTGCAGATGGCCTCAGCAGGAATTTCGAGTAGTCTTGCCTGGCTCTTCATCCAGGCTTGAGTGAAGTGATTAAAGACCCCTTTAGGTGGTGTGGATTTTTTTTTTTTCCTGTCCAGTTTGTGGTCTTTTATTCCTTGTTTTATTCCTTGTTTTTCCTTGTTTACTTGGGGACCACCCACAGTTGTTGGGAATTGGGTGTTATATAAATTTTAAACATAATTTCTTTTGTAAATATTTTGAGGAAATCGAAGGCTGGCATAGAAGAAACCAAAGTTAACTACTCACATTTTTTCAGCTTCTACAGGTCCAGTATACAGATAATCTTTGAGTTACGACAGGACTCGAATTTCTGTCATTAACTCGGTGTCATGTGACTATTGCTTAGCAATGGCAATCCGGGCAATTCCCATGGCTGTTTTTAACTGAATCCCATCAGTTGTTAGCTGAAGACCAACCCTGATCCAAACTGTTCAAGGCTTGGTCCTCCCAGACCCAAGCCTCCATTCCCCAAGCCAAAGTAGGGGATTGCCTCTCCCTTAGTGCAAGGTGTTAAGGAACTGCAGAATTCATGGGGCCAAAATTGCAGAGATGGGGGAGAAGATGGGTAGGTGAGAGTTACACCACCCCTGTTGTTGTAAGTTTGGGTGGACGGCCAAGTGCCTGAATTTTGATCACTTGACCTTGGTGTTGCAGTGGCCATAATTTCAGGAATTGGGCATAAGTATAATTTGTTCAGTGCTGCCATAACTTTGAACAAATGGTCTTAACACAAGGACTACCTGTAGTTCATTTAGCATATTTTAGTAGATAATATTTTCACTAGTTATTTCTCAGAAGTTATTCTTGCCAAGAAAGCTGTTGGATGCCTTTTGCTTTTGTTGCTGTGACAACAATATTTAACTCCATTATTATAAATTCTGTTCATTTTTCTGTACTTCTGCTGTAAAAAGTAGATTTGAATGTAAGAATGCAAATGCAGTTCTACAGATGTTCTACAGATCTGAAGGATTAAAAAATAAAGCATTTCCATTTACTATCTTGCCCTGTATTAATACAGGTAATCTTTGGTTAACTGTTACTTCCTCAGTGACCATTCAAAGTTCAAACAGCTCTGAACAAGTTGTACTTATTACCGGTCCCCAAAATTTAGGCTGTGCTAGCACCACTGCTGTCACATGATTGCAATCCAGGTGCTCAGCAACCAGCTTGAAGTTATGATGGTTGCAGTGTCCTGCAGTCACATGATTACTGGTTTTAACCTTCTCTACCAACTTCCCATAATCAAAGTCAATAATTGCAGGTGGCTCCTGTAAGTTGCTCCCCTCCCACTACTTTTTCTCCTAAGGATCTCAACTACGGAATACAAGATCCCAGGGATCTTATACTCCATAGTGTGCGCCTGCAGTAATCACTCACCCTCACCCAGCATCAGCCATTACTTACTGGCTGTGCTTGTGCTATGATACTGCAGTCACACACCCACAAGCCTGCTTGCAAGCTGCCCAGGACTTGAGATTTCCTGCCAGTTTCCCCATTGACTGTGCTTGTTGAAAGCCAGCTGGAAATCGTGAGGTGGTTCTCATTGATGATTTTTGGTTAAGGATGGCTATACAGACTGCTGGGATTGCTGTTGCTAAGCGACACAGTCATTTGACATTATGCTTTACAAGCACATTGCTTAGCTTATGCGGAAACATAACTTCCAATTGCTAAGTAAGGTGTACCTGTACTTTAAAACTCAGTTGGCTTTGTTTTAATATATATTCAATTATATATTTATCTTTCAGCTATTGTTGGAGTACGTTGTTTGAAGTTTGTCCCATCTCAGTGATTTAGGACAGGTAAAAAAAGTAACTTTTTTATTACTCAGATTTATACAAAAGTCTTTTGTGATTTCTATTTATATATATAAATATAAAGTTTTCTGAATTAAAAGTAGTAAATGAAGTGAATTACCTCAGTGTTTTTTATTTGCATTTTTGTAACAAGCATGTGTTTTACTTTGTTTCTGAACAAACAAGGAACAAAATTAAGAAATTGAGGTGGGAAGTAGAGCAAAATTTGGGCACCAAAATCTATCATTAGCTGTCTGTTTCAAATAAATAGCTCACTCGGAAGATTTTTTTTTTTTTTTAATTTGATTTATATGCCGTCCTTCTCCAGAGACTCAGGGCGGCTTACAATGCGTTAAGCAATAGCCTTCATACTTTTGTATATTTTATACAAAGTCAGCTTATTGCCCCCACAAACTGGGTCCTCATTTCACCTACCTTAGAAAGGATGGAAGGCTGAGTCAACCTTGAGCCTTGGAGAGATTCGAACCAGCAGAAATTGCAGGCAGCTGTGTTAATGACAGGGTGCACCAAACCACTGTACTATCAAGGCTCTTTTAAAAAAATTATTTTTAAAAAAAATGATGATAATTTTGTACTACATTCTTATCTGTCTCTTAGGGTCTGACATAGGAATGCCTTCATAATAAGTGTTAGTTAATTGGGATATTTTAACTGGATGAATAATGAAAACTAGAAATTTAAAAAGTAAAAAGCTTAAGGTAATTGGGAAGTCCTGTTCATGGACAGTTTTTAATGCTCATATTCATCAATTATTAATTTTTGATGATTCAACAGCATTATCTATGTCATGTAAAAATATTAAATGTCATTCAACATTGAAAAATGCAGGCATTCCATAACAGATAGTTATGGAAACTTGATAATCATCCACTATACGGTCACGAACGCTTCTGACCATGACCAAATTGGGTTCTGACAAAAAAAATTCACTTTTTTTTTTTTTTTTTGTGGCCAATTTCCCCCTCAGCACCATTTTTTTGTAAGCACCAAATTTACAAAATTAGATTCGGATCACTACCAGATCGGTTTGTGACCAAAGTTATGGAACGAATTATGGTCGTGACCACAGGTTACTTATATATCTACCCCAAACTTACCATATTTATTATTAATGGGATTCAAATAACACGCTAATTAAAAATCCAACAGTCTAAATACACATTCATATATTTTATGTCTCTCATTAAGTCCTACTTTGCTTATACCCTAGTTTTCTGAGTGAATACATCTGTCTGGCTTCAAACAGCACATTAAGCCAGAATCTTCCACATTACAATATGCCAATTAAATGGAGAATAGAATGCTTAACAATGTTTCTTCTGGCAACTGTTCTTCCAAGTTTGGGAACTCAGTCCTCAATAATTCACAAACAAATATCTTAATAGTTTTAATATGTTGATTTTAATTTATAAATTTGACTTCAATAAGAATAGTACTTTTCCAGTTAGTTCAGCTTATATTGTACAGACAGATCGATTGAATTTTCCACCTATCAATACATAAGATAGCCTGTGTTTCTTAAATAAACAACTCTATAATATGATAGCCTGAGATGTTTAAAAAAAGTTTATTTAAGTCTGACCCATAGCTAGGGTGGATGAAAATCAATGATTTTTTTAAAAAAATCAACAAAATCGGATTTTTTTATTTAAATCGGATTTTTTTTTATTTTTATCGAATTTATTTTAATAAAAAACTTTTGGGGTAAAAATCTATCGTAAGATAGTTTTCTGTTTAAGATACATAAATAATTTAGTTTATTCAGCATGAAATGGAGCTTAGTTACGTAGCATGAGGCTGTATATTCTGCAACACTGGGACTATCGATGAGTCAACAGTGGGTCAAAGGAGTAGCAGAGATGACAGTTGCTCTTTAAAAGTTATGATTTAAATCAAGTTGATTTAAATCAAGCCTTTTTACTAGTGATTTAAATCATGATTTAAATCGTGATCTAAATCAACTCGATTTAAATCAAATCCACCTGCCCATAGCATATATTAAGAGATCTAACTCCAAGATGAAATAGCCCATGTCTTCTTCAGCATCATCATATTTTTCTGCATTCTGCCTTTCTGCAATATTTTAAGATATTTCATTGCATTAAACTAATTAGGAAGAAAAGAAAACATACATTATTTTCTTAACTTGAAACAAACCATCTTATTGGGGGAAATGGGGCAAGGAAAAGAAAACAGGACCTGGACAAAACAAGCTTATAAATTCTGTCTTGAGAAATGTAATGCAAATGGTTTGTAGATGTGAACAATCTGTTCCTGCAGTTAGGAATAGATTTCTCCTTTCAGTGTTGTATAATAATACTTTTTGACTATTTACCATGCATGAAAAACCCAGAATTCTTGATGACTCTGAATGCTGAATATAACTAAACAGAACAGAGTATATTTAAGCAGCAAATGGTTGTTCCAATATTATGTTAACAATACTGATATTTCAGCCCAAACTCTGGCACAAGGACAAGTACTGATATATGTGTTAATACTTCAAATTTAAAATTGCATCTCTAGCAACAACCTACATTTATCTCAAAGTGCTTTTCAAAAGGCAACTGGACTTTCTTGATTGCTTCCCCTTAAAAAGGTTTTGCTTCCCATCCAAGAAGCTTCTTCAGTTTTAACTGAATGGTGGGGAATGGAAACAAAATGCTTTTAATGAACAAAAAAAAGAAAAAAAAAAGAAAAAGAAAATGCAGCTGCCTTTTGAAAAGTACCTTTGGGACAATCATGACCTGGATGATTGAGACTCTCCATAGAAACCCACATATGCATTGCCTTTATTAACTTTATCTAACTCGTCTAACATGCACAAAACAGAATTTTATCAACATTTTATGATTAAAAAGAAATTAATGTAATTTATTTCAGATAATTTCTATTTGACCACAAACTCCCCTCCAGGTTCACAAGACTTAAAAAACAAATTAAACTTTCAGTTGATTCAGGGATGGGTCCACAGCTGTCAGATTTCCAATTCTATGGAGTGATTGTTCCATGGGATTTGGAGAATTGGCAGAAAATTCTCCCCTCCTCCCCCAACACATCTCGTAGAGGAAAAGAAAGAAGGGAAGCTCTTTTTAGTGCCAGTTTTCCATTTCCCCTAGCACAGCGGAAAACACCAAAGAGCCACTTACCTTCCAACAGGGAAGGGAAGTAGAGTGAAAGAGGCACTTCTGAGTAAAGCTGTGCCCATAGGTGCCAGTGAAAGAGCAGTTCCAGCATGGGGCTACCAGCTGCTCTTCTGCAGGCATAGGCATGGTGGAGCTAGTGGTGATTTCCATGTAGGGTTGCTGGCAATGCTGCCAGGAAGCTCTAGGTAGTTTCACTATGACTTCCTCACAAGGCTGCTAGTTCTGCCAACAGTGTTGCCAGGAATAGCTTTGTTTTGTTTTGTTTTGTTTTATTATTTTATTTGTGTGTGTATTTTATTTGTCTACCAATCAACTGATAAGAGTGCTGGAATTGTGATGCCTTGATGTATCTCAGTGGTTTACAGTTGATTGCTGGACAGTTCCCTCAGGCTTAAATCTTGCAGGGCCTAAAATGGGAGCAGCTCTACTGTGGGGGGAAGCATCACTGGGTGGTACCCTTGCAGTACAGCTGAACCTCTGGGGGGGTGGGGAGTAGATCTTTTTATATACAAGAGAACTGTCACCAAAAGACTTGCTTCCTTTCTCCCAAGCAGGAAAAGCAGGGAGAATGGCTTCCAGTATTTGCTTCCAGTTCTCTAATTTCACAGAGATTGGAGAAGTAATAGCAGAAATCCCACTTACCCCATTTTTCTTTTGGGGAGGGGGTGTTTTTTGTTTTTGGAAAAACATGTACAGGTAGTCCTCAACTTATGACCACAATTGAGCCCAAAATTTCTGTTGGTAAGCAAGGCAGTTGTTAAGTGAATTTTGCCCCATTTTACAATTTTTTTTGCCCCAGTTGTTAAACGAATCATGTGGTTGTTAAATGATTTATTTATTTATTTTTGCTTTAATTTATATGCCGCCCTTCTCCGGAGACTCAGGGCGACTTACAATGTGTTAAGCAATAGCCTTCATACTTTTGTATATTTATACAAAGTCAGCTTATTGCCCTAAGTGTAGAGTAGCCCTAGATGCAATTAAAGATAGATTGGGCTGATATTTTATGAAGTAGATAGAAAATTAAGAACAGATAGTCCTCAACTCACGACCACAATTGAGCCCAACATTTATGTTGTTAAATGAGAAATTTGTTAAGTAAGTTTTGTCCCATTTTACAACTTTGTTGTAAAATTTTGTTAAGTGAATCACTTAAGTTTTAAATTAATAACACGGTTGTTAAGTGAATCTGGCTTCCCCATTGTCTTTGCTTGTCAGAAGGTTGCAAAAGATGATCCTGGGACACTGCAACTGTCATAAATATGAACCAGTTGTCAAGCATCCAAATGTAAATCACGTGACCATGGGGATGCTGCAAGGTCATAAGTGTGAAAAATGATCATGTCACTTTTTTCAGTGCTGTTGAAACTTCAAGCAGTCACTAAGTGAACTGTTGTAAGTTGAGGACTACCTGTATAGGTTGGGTTGTCTTTTGTTAATAGAACATTCTTATACTGTAAAAGTTTGCTTAGAGTTGAAACAGTGTTTCAGGATATAAAATGAAGGTTTTTTGAGCGATATCTTGATTAATTAACTTAATTAATTAACTTGTGTTTAGTAGGAGCTTCACTTTGCATCTAAACTTGGAGACTTCACTAAGAACTGGAAAAACATTATAGAAAAAAGCTGAAAACCAGGTGAGTACAGTGTAAAATTAAGTACATGAACTGGTTCGTGGCAGTTCTATTTAAATTGCTCAAAAATGTCATATTGAGAACGGCCATGTAAATATTTGTGTATTCAGTCTCAGTTCAGATCATGAGTTATGAAGAAAAATTAACTTTTATTGATTGATCTTTACCAAAATATTCACATTGTATTAATTGGATCCTATATTCACATTGTATTAATTGGATCCTTGATGATGATTTGAGATAATTAATTTTAATTAAAAGTAATGAGAATTCTTTTGGATTATGCCCTGTAGGCATGATTATAATTCTAATTTTTTTTTAATCTTTAGGGAAACCTTTAGTATTTTTAAGCTTTTGCTTTTGCCTGGCTACAGTTAGACATAATGTGGTAAGACCAGAGACATAGAGAGCAGCATGTAGCTAGAGATAGATATTAACCTAGAACTTCAGGCCATCTTGCTTACTGCATTAAAGTTCATGAAAAGTACTCATCTTTTGCTCCTAACTGACTCTGCTCAGATGTGCACACAGAACAGCTTCTGTCCTGTTGTTTCAGAAGCATCTCCTAAAGGCTTTGGAAAGCCCTCTTGAATATTGTATTCAGTCTAGGTCACAGGTGGTAACTAGGACCTGCCAGATGTTGGTAAACTACAGCTCCAAGCAATTCGAGCCAATATGGACAATGGTGGAGACTTGGGCTGTTCAAACAATTTGAGTGAAATGCTCCTTTAAATCATTTGCACAGTCTTAGTGAGGAATGCTAGATGTTTTTATTCATCCAGAAGTCGGCACTTGGTGACATGCTAATAGTATTAAAAATGTTTCCAGTCATATTACCATGTTGCATGTTAAATATTTTACTATTAAAGCAATATAACAAACAGCAATGAGATTCATTTTCTTTCCACAGTATTTCATATTTAATGATATATGCAACAACTATGTAGCCCTTAATATTTTAACTAAAGGCATTTAATGTTTACTTTATGGTGTTCTTTTGGTGTAATGAGTTCATTAAAAAAAAGCTTTTGATGCTAATTCAGAAATCTAATCTGTTCAGTGTCTTTCACATGCAGTTTTGATGCTAACTGACAAGCTGTAAGTTAATTAGCACAGAACTTACTAATGAGGATGTTAAAAATCTTCACTTTTGAATTATTTTTATATTGATGTGTTCTGGATAAATTGAAGGAAATTAATCTGCTGGTGTTGAGTTTTCTTTGGTTTGCTGTGCAGATGCTTTTTGGGGGTAGGTGGGATCAGAGGAGGAAATAAATGAATTTTGCAATAAAAAAGAGAGTTAAACAAAAAAGCTTATCTTTTTTAAAACTGGGGATACCCAAAATCAGTACGCTTAAAGTGCAGTTGTTAATTAGTATGGAAGACAGCTTCTTGAATTAATATGTGGTGTTAATTAACAGGAAGTCTGATGTTGTGTTGTAATTACGACCAATATTTTTGACATAATGAGTGACTGAAGGTGAATTTTATGGAGAACAGTTTGGTAAACACATTAGAACCTAGGTATGCTATCTGTTTGTTTCTTTAGGAAATATGGATCGACTTCTACGACTTGGAGGAGGAATGCCTGGTCTAGGACAGGTTAGTATCCAGATTACCAGTAATCTTTTTTGAATTTAGATTACAAACTTAAATCTTGCCCCTCCCTGGAAAAATAACCATTTGAGGAATTACAGAATTACAATTCCAGAAATGGTATGTATAGTAAGTGCAGAAAAGTAAGCATATGTTTTTGATAGATTATCTGTCACATTGTAAAAGAATACCTGCACATTTGCTGTAACAAAACATTGCAGTATCCTCCTTCACCTTAAAGTTTGACATTGACTTTAATTTTCCAAACAGAACTTATATTTGCTCACTTTTATTAAGAAGCAAGATCTTTTTATTTGTCATATGCCTGGTTTCCCCCAAAATAAGACATCCCCTGATAATAAGCCCAATCAGACTTTTGAGCCCATGGCAATAAGGCCAAGCGCTTATTTCAGGGTTCAAAAAAAATATAAGACAGGGTCTTATTTTTGGACAAACACGGTATTATAAATTCTGATCCATCAGGTACTGGAAAATTTCACATGATTTTATAAACAAAATCTTCCCCAATTAGTTAGCAGATGTTATTCTCAAACTGTTTGCATGTGCTCATTTATGCTGTTGCAACAGGGCTGTCACTTCTGCTCTATCACCTCAAAGTGAGATCCCAGATCTGCCCCAAAGTGTCATCCAGCTTTCTGGATCAGGTTTGCAAGAGATTAAAAATCCTCCCACAGGAAGAATATCAGCAATAAAACATAATCACATCATTGGATCCAGTTATGGAATACGCCATCTTCTTCACTCTTGTCATCCAGATTAAGCTTTCTCATTTCTACAGGAATGACAGTTTCAATCATGTTCTTGATTTATCCATATAAACAGTAGTTGAAAAGATTGGGCTGTTGGTCTGAGCTCCAAGCTTGGCAATTTGGTTGCCAACGTTTTCTCACCATTTGAGGAGATATCATCAGTGCGCTTCAAATTGTACTCATCCGTCAGAGCACTGGTCTTTAAATACCTTATATAATGCAAATTAGCATGGATTTTCTTTTGGTCTGATTTCGGACTGTTTGATTGGCTGGCTGTTGTTACTGAGGCATGATCTTTGGTTTGTTGTTGCTCTGGTTGTTACTAAGATGTGGTCCAACATGGCTCACAAGAAGTCGGACCACATCTCAGTAACAACAACCAGCCATTCAAATAGACCAAAACCAGACCCTGACTCAGCAGTATCCAAACAAACAACACTAATTTACATCACACAGACGGTACTTAAAACCAAAGACCATGCCTCAGTAACAACAGCCAGCCAATCAAACAGTCCAAAGTCAGTCCATAACTCAGAAGTAGCTGAACAAACAACATCCACGCTAATTTGCATAACATAAAAAGGTATTTAAAGACCAGTGCTCTTGACAGGCAAGCACATTCAAGGAGACTGATGATGTCTCCTTGAATGGTGACGAAACGTTGGCAACCAAATTGCCAAGCTTGGAGCTTAGCCCAACAGCCCAACTACCAACCTGAGCTACTTATATTCAAATATATTTCAGTTGAAAAGATGCCTGTGGATGTTTATACAACTGCTACCCACTGGTTTCAAAACAGATGAATGAGAACCATTTTATCAAATAGCAGTGTTGACTTTATTAGTGCTATACAGATTACTTACTGTCATTTTTAAATTGATAAATCATTTATAGTTTTCATATTTTAAAATACAATCTACAGCAGTAATAAAATTGTAAGAAAGATCATCAGAACTCTTCAACCAGCAAGTGCCCTAATGAATACTTTGGTGTACCGTATTTTCCGGCGTATAAGACGACTGGGCGTATAAGACGACCCCCAACTTTTCCTGTTAAAATATAGGGTTTGGGCTATACTCGCCATATAAGACTACCCCTCTTCCAACACACACCAAATAAAAATTAAAAAAACATCAACTGCCTCAACACAATGTAAAAGCAGCTGTGCTAGACCCAAAATGGCCCCTGCAACTAGCAGGAACCTCACACAGCCACAAAAAGCCCAAAAAAACAACTTTCACACTTTACACACACACACACACAACACAACACAACTGGCTCACCCACAATGTAAAAGCAGCCGTGCTAGACCCAAAATGGCCCCTGCAACAAGCAGGAACCTCACACAGCCACAAAAAGCGCAAAAAACAACTTTCACACTTTACAGACACAAAATTCCACATACAGCTTTGTGAGATTTTGTGTGTTTGTGTAGTTAGAGGGAAACACTACAGAAACACACCACATCTCAGAAAGCTGCACAAATATTATTTTATTTTTATTTTTATATGAAAACTAAATTTAAAACTTCCTAAACTTTAAATGGCTAGGTCTAAAAAAGAACAACTAAAAAAACCCCAATTAACTATTTTTTTAAAGCTCCCAAAGGGGAAAAAAACTTACCCAATAGAACAGGGGTCTCCAACCTTGGCAACTTTAAGACTTGTAGACTTCAACTCCCAGAACTCCTCAGCCAGCTTTGTTTTTACTGGCTGAGGAATTCTGGGAGTTGAAGTCCACAACTCCTGCCTGCATGATTGCAGGCAGAAAGTGGCTTGCTGATGGAATGGATTCAGGCAAGCGAAGCAAGGCAAGCGTGGCGATTACCAGCTAAGGTAAGCAAGCTGGAGGGGGAAAACTTTTTTCTTTTTACAGGGCTCTGGGCTCTGGCGATCCCAGCTGAGTTGCCTGATTAGCAGGCAACGCAGCTGGGATCGTCAGAGCTTGCAGAGTCACGTAAAAGGAAAAAAGTTTTTTCCTTTAACATAGCTCTGGCATCCCAGCTGAGTTGCCTGATTAGCAGGCAAAGCTGGGATCGTCAGAGCTTCGATCGCCAGAGCCATTTAAGGCTCGTTAGAGTCTTTTGGGCTGGTCTGCCTGGTTACAGGAGAACGACACCCGGCGTATAAGACGACCCCCGACTTTTGAGAAGATTTTCATGTGTTAAAAAGTCGTCTTATACGCCGGAAAATACGGTATTTTTTAATGTAAATGTAAAATGCCTCAGCAAAATGGATTGTTCAGACAAGATGCTGAAAGGAAAGCAAATTATCTCTCTGTTGTGAAGACATTCCAAATTTAAAGTGCCACCACAGAGAAGGCTTGCTGTTTTGCAAATGCATAATATATTTCTAATACTCAGAACTATCAATGGACTTCTGAATATCTTAATGCATGAGCAAACTTTACAGATGAAGGTATTCTTTTGGCTACCCAATGGTTAAGGAGCTAGATGTAAAACTATTCCTTTTGACTTCATGCTGTGAGCTGCATTTATATTTCTCCCTATTTTCAATTACAGACTTTCTGCTTTAATAAAAGGTATCTTAGGATACAGATATTATTTTTTTCCCTGAAATTGAATATTTCATAGAATTTTTAAGATTGCACTATTAGTTTAGATATTTATTTTAGGTGATTGTACAACTAATCAAGAGTATAGTGTATTACCCAAAGCAGAGCTTTTCTTTTTAAATTTTATAGCAAGTATTTGCATTTTGCACTTTCTTCCAGGTGCTTCTCAGTGAATACTGTTTAAAAATACATTTTTAACACTATGCAATTGGAACACTTCTCCTGAGCCTCATTCTTTAACACAATAAGAGATTCATAATTATTGAAGTTTTTCTTAGTTAGAAAATTAGGAAAAGAGACACATGCTGAATTTAATATATTAACTGTTACTTTGTTCTTGCAATGCAGCATGGTGTAATGGTTAAGGTGCTAGACTAGGAGTGAGGAAACCCAAGTCGTCGCTTAGGCATGAAAGCCAGATGTGTATCCTTGGGCCAGTCACTTCCAGTTCAGTCCTAATCAGCACACCACTCTGCATAAGATCTTGTTGCATCATGTACTGATAGCTTTCTTGTAAGAACAAGGTAACACAAATAATAAGTAGACTTTGCAATCATACATGACAAATACTAGGGAAAAAGCCTCAACTTTGTGGTTTTTTGTCTCTTGCGCAGATCTATTTTGATAGTGCGGGTTTGTGATAAATAAGTCAACATATTTTTAAAATAAGCAAGGAAATCGGTAGCTTTCAGCCTCCTTTGGTTAAGTAATGACAACATAATTAAAGTAATCAGTCTCATTATGACTGACACCTTTTTATAAGATGGATTGTCCAAGGTGTGAAGCTAGTTCAATTTGTCCAGGAAGGCAGAAATTTAGAGGCAACTTGCATCTAAACATGGAAGATTGAATACTGGTTGCCTGGAGCCTCTGATTGAATGGGAACTGTACTGCCATTCCAAACTGCAAAGCATTAAATCTTTTCAAACAAAAGTAAATAATTTTGCTGAGTGTTCTCCTACATACTCTGTTTCATGCTGGCCTGGAGGTTCTCAAATATTTGAGGACAGATTTGGGGGTTTACAGACAATAGGAGAAATGGTTTCTTCCAGTTTCAGTTAGTTGAGGCTTCCACTAAAATCAAGTCTTTCCATGAGCATAAACACCTTAGGGGTGCAATCTGCAGTATTTTCTTACATGTAGAATATTATTAATGTATGGAAGTCTCTGAAATGCAGTTGAACAACTGTAGAAACAAGTCTTTGATAACATGGGAGAAAAATCCTGCTACAGAGGTGTTGAGGGTATTTTTTAGACTAAAGGCTGAATAGAAGAGCTTTGGAAAATCATGAAATTCTGATGCATCTCTGCTTGTTAATGCCCTATCAGCAAAATAAGACGACTTTCACTAATAATTTCTGTATCCCCCTGCCTTCTAAAAGCTATTCTGGACAATCAGAGGATTCAACAGGGAAGTGGTGGTGGCATGTAGTTCGGAGAGCCCCAAGAGGAAGGAGAAATTGGGGAAAATGATACCATTTTTCTATAAGTGGAGATAGATGCTAGAACAAATGCCACTGTTGTAAGAGTCCATATCATGAATATTGTAACAATAAATTGCAATTTACATGTGAAAATAGATTTTGAGTCTCTTTTACCTGCTTATAATCCATGCTTGGATTTGGACTCCATCATCACTTACAGGACTGTACAGGATTGTTAATTTCTGGTATAACTAGATTTCTCTGAGGATTTTGTACCTTAGTAGATAAACTTGGAAGGTGAGCAGAGTTGGTCTGGTTAGCATTTCTATAGTGGACCAGAATCCCAGGCTCTCGGTTCAACTGGGATT
This sequence comes from Arizona elegans, assembly GCA_022577455.1. Taxonomy (NCBI): domain Eukaryota; kingdom Metazoa; phylum Chordata; class Lepidosauria; order Squamata; family Colubridae; genus Arizona; species Arizona elegans. The sequence goes on from JAKOOJ010000001.1 coordinate 127,722,581, forward strand.
TTGAAAAAAAACAAACAGAAAAACAAAAACAGAAGCCTAGGAAAACCATTGATGCAATCCCGCCAAGGATGAATGCAATCATCAAGAATTGAGCTGAACTTTTTACTTTTTATCTCAAGATTAGATTTAGATATGTGACTGCTGTAATTGGTAGGATTTCAGCAATTTGAAAGTTGCAGTCATTATGCATGCCAGCTATCCTTATATGATGGGACCTCACAGAACTATCAATCATACATAGTCTTTCTATGCTTTAAAAAGATTTCTTTGGGTTAAAAAGATATACCTGATTGGTTACATTTGAATTGGTTTCTATTATAACAAATTCTCATTCAAATACTTTCTTTACTTTTGAAGGTAAAATGTGTTAATGGCTTTATCTCCCAGAGCATTTTAACATGAGCATTGTATGTATTGTTCCTTGTTTTCCCATACAATTTAGAATACAGTAAATACTGGTGATAATATTTATAATATTTGAAACTTTTTTTCATTAACAGTAATGCACATTATATGGGATAAACTTTTATTTGTGTGATATGTTAAAATTACTCTCTTTTAAGTAGAATATAGGTTGGTTGGTTATAAACTATATATTTTGCCATGATTATACATAATGATTGAATGCATGTCCAATTTAAAGATGAGAATGAGATTTGTATGCCCATGACTGACTTGATTTGAATTTTTAAAATATATTTCTAAATTTAAAAGCAGCTTATCTAAAATATTGCATACTGTGTATAATATCGCATAATTATGACAAAAGTCTAGATAAACAATTCCAACATCCAGCATACACCTTTAGAATTAGACCCAAACTACTTTTGAAATTTCCTCGGTTTTTGAAAGCAGTTTAAATTCTTAAGCAAAGAATTCCTATTGTTGCAAAGAAACAAAATAGTATACCTACAATTGTGTAAACTAAAAGAATCTGCACCAGTATAGAAGATTGACGAAAGGTCTAAACATATTAATTAGTACCATTTCTGCTCTACCTGTCTGTTTCAATGAAGCATATAAAAGTCAAAATCTGACCTGTTACATGTTTTTGAGACCACCTGGATATTTTTGTGATACCTTTTGGATTTAGACTAAATATGGATATAGTTTTGCTGTTCCTGGCTATGACACACTACATATTTCTGATTATCAGTTGAAGAACTCTGCATTCAAGCTTTAAAAATGGGCACCCCCATATCTCTCTTTTCTGTGCCCAAGAAGAGAAGATACATGCCTATGATAAACTACGGTTTGTTGAATTCATAGTTTGCTTTCAGCTAAGTTCCCAGAACATTGATTTTGGATTCCACAGTACATTTGAATGTGACTATTACCTTTTGGAGAAAAGGGTTAACAGTTTTTTAAAGTAGTTGATTGCACTTTTTCTGACACCAAAGTGTATATTAAGGAAAGTAGGGTATGGGTGAATTTTCAAGAATGTTTTCATGGATTGTATTTTTTTTAAGTTAAAGTTGTAATACTGTACATACACAGTATTCTACACTATTTTTTTTGCAACAAACATGCAGAAGAGCAAATAATTCTCACTTCTCAAATAGCAGATGTAGTTATCCATGCGTGTTCATAACCTTTATAATGAGCAGCATTAGAACCATTCTCTTGTTCTTACATTTGCTGGTATCCATAATGTACACAAAGCATGTAAGAGATAGGACATAGCTATACAATTGCAATGTTCTCAGCAATGGTTCAGAATTTACCCATGTTATCTGGTAAATTTAAATTAAGTGTTCTTACTGCATTTCCTCTTCTGAATTTTAAAATGTCATTTCGAGTGCACAATAGCACTGACAGCTGGTGACATGATGACGTGGGTGGGTAAATAACCCAGAGTAACACTGTATACAGCCCTCAAAAAGAGTAACCGAAACGCTAAAAAGTCTGTCCTTCGTTACAGAACACTATATCTTGTCATATTTGCTTAGTGCAACTTCAGTTCAGTGCTTTAAATGGTACCCAGGGGGAATAGCTAGAAAGGTAGATCTTTTATTTTAAAAATGAGCATGGAGGAGGGGTGACCTGTCTCTTAGCCGTGTTAGCACTTCTACTGGAAATAAAGAAGCAAGAATTGCAAATAGCTATTTTGTTTGAATAATCGGCTTGCCAATTAGCCATCAAGTGCTTCCATCTGTGAAATTGTTGATCAGATGGGTTGGTTGGGACACTTCCAGATTAGGGCATTGTACATGGCACTTGAAAACTGTCACTTTGAAAGGTTTCAAGTGCTGCACTGCTTGATGCTGTAGAATTGATAAAACCTGTAGCACTTAAAAGACCTGCCACTGATCTAAAAATCTTGTTGAATCTACAACTGGTCTAATATATGTAGATCTTAACCCTGTAATCTAATTTCATTTTGGATTATGTAATAGTGATGCCTTTTAAAAGGACTAAATGTAAGGACTGTTCCTTTTAATATTTCAAGATCAATATAGTAAGGTTGCTTTCAAATACTGCCTTAGGTCTCTTCTTTGAAAGCTTTATGAAGTTTGATATTTCAATAGTCTCATGTATTAGGAATTACTGTAATATCTTTTACTTTGCCATTTATCTGCCTACAGATAAATTTTGTATTTTTATTTAACTGTAGTAACATTTCTAAAGCTATAACCTTTTATAAATATGATCAGTCAGATTTAAAAGATAGAATAAAAACATATATTAAAGAATATTGGTCCACATCTTTTCCTAAATAGTTTCTTGAAAAAAGATATAAATGCAAGATGAGGGGACTTTTTATATTGGTGTTATTATGCTCAGACTGCCCTTTCCTGTTCTGCTCTTTAAGTAAATTTTGAAAACGTGAAGCTGTGAGTAGAAGCCCAGTCTTGCTCCCAAAAAGGAAAAAAGAAGAAAACTTGCTTCTAGCTTACACATTTCTTCCTATGTGTTGGGCTAAGCATATTGGGCTATCCTACACACTACAAATCCACCTTTGAAGATAGGAAAGAATGCCTTTTGCTTGACAAATATGGACTGAATCCCTATCCTAAATTGTTTTACTATTGTATTTAAATTCTTCAGTAATATAACTGAGTTTAAATGTCTTTAAATAAAAATAATAGAAATCTGTATAAATATTGAAATGATCCAACAATGAGGCATAGACAACTACTTGCAGCCTTTTTTTCCTTTCCAAAAAATATAGCTTTTAATATGGCTTTGCTCAGAGAAGAGTCATCATGTCAACCTGTTTGCATTTCCACTTTTTAAACATTGACTCTTCCCTCTTTGACTGCTGCTCTCTCGGTCATGCATTTTCTCTCAAATAATTGATATAGATTATTATTATTATTTAGATTATTTTAAGTCATAAAATCCAAAACACAGATATAATCAATATTCCACATCCTTTCTCTTGATACTCTTTAAAGCATTGTAAATGTCTGTAGCTGTTCTGTTTTTAATGTTTTGATAATCTCATGGATGGAAAATAATTTCTACTGTACCTAAGAAGGAAATCTTAGAGTACCTTACTATAACAAAATATATTTTGTTCCTGTATTGTTTTCGCTTCTTCCATCCTAATTTCTTTCACATGTACTTATGGACTGCTATAACCTTATTTAATCAACTACACAGTTTCTCACTACATTTCATAAAGTAGACTCTTTTATGGTTTGTTACTTAGTAGAGTGCAGATATCAACTAGTATAATCTGTGGGCCTAATTTAATATTCAAGAAGTAGTCCAGTGTATTCTGGATTGGACTGGACATAGATATTCTGGCTCATTGCCAGGAACAGAAATTTAAATTAGAAAAATGATCTTTATTATTATATACTCTAATATGGCAGGAACATAACTGTCTATATTGCCTTTGCTTTTTAGCAGTCTAGAATAAAATTGGCAAGCAGGTTGATGGGAAGGTGATATGTGCAAAATGTCATACAGGTTGATACAATGATTTTTAATCCATGCTAATTTTTAAATATATGTAAATACATAGCTGTCTGACTGAGACAAACTGATGAAATTTGCAACAGTAGTAGTCCCTGCAATGAAAAACTGCTAACAAGTTTGTAATGGGCACAATTAAAAATGTTTTGTGCAAAAAGAACAGGTGTTTGTAACAAATTATGATATCTGTTATGGCTGCACTGGAGTTGATTGTTGCTGATTAAGATGGAAATATAAAGGGTTAATTCACTTTTATAATGCCTTTCATAAAGTGGAGCAGCTTTGAGTCTACAATTTTGGTCATAGTTTGTGATGGTCATTAAGCGGCCTATCATGACTGTGCCCAGTTTTATGACCTTTTTTTTTTGAATGGTCATTAAGCAGACACAGAGGTCATTAAGCAAGCCTGCTGTTTGCTATGGAACATTTTTTCCACCTGAAAACTGAAAGTAAAGACTGGTTTCCAGTGAAATCATTGAAAATTTCAGTGATTGCAAGACACAGCAAATGGCCGTCATTGAGCACTGGTTGCTGAATACCGAAAATGTAGCCAGATGACCGAGGAGATGGGGTTTGTCAGAAATTTGAGTCTGAAGCCTGTTGTAATGTTAAGGGGTTGCTAAGTGATTGATTATAAGTCAAGGATTACCTGTACACCGATTAAAAACAGAATCACTGCTCAACATGAGAATCTGGAAGTGGAAATGGAGTGAATCATAAAACAAGGTCATTAAGTAAATACAACAGTCAATAAGGAAGTCCAGAGTTCACTATGGAGCACTTTTTTTGCCAGAAAAATAAAGTAAACACTGGTTTCTGGCAAAAAAAAAAGTAAATTGCAGCCATGTGATTGCAGGACACAGCGAATAGCCATAAATGAGGGCCAATTGCTGAACAACCAAAATGTGGTCAGGTGAGGGTGGATGTTGTCAGAATTTTGAATCCTTGAATTTTTTGAAGGTTAAGGTTCTGTCATAACCTTAAGCAGTTGCTAAGTGACCATAAGTTGAGGACTACCTGTATACCAATTAAAATAGAATCACTGCTCAATTTGGGATTGTGAGAGTGAATTATAAAACAAAAATATTTCTACTTTATCCAAAATCTTTCAACGGCTCAAGAAATTGCAACAATGGCCTAATTGAAAAGATCACTCTGATTTCAGGGCAGATCTGTCAGTCACTCAGTGTTTGCCTTCCTTAACCTTCTGTGATGTTTAACCTAAAGCTCACGAGGTCTAAAAGTATGTAATAGATGAGTTTCACTTACTGGCCATGCACGCCATATCACCAGTATACACAGACTTCAGTCCCAAATCTTTACTTGTTGATCTGAACAAGTCTGAATGGGAGTTCTATGCATGTTCCTTTAAGATGCATAGAGTCTATTGTGCACCTAGGGATCCTGTAAGTCCTGTCTCCGGTTGTGCAGAAATTCTGCTTTCAAATTTATACTCTGAGACCTCTGATTCAGTTGTCACCTGCTTACAGTAAGGCAACACCCAGAGAGTGAATCCAGGTATGCATGGAACTAAAGGAGAAGGACCAGTGTATACAATCCAGTTCTACATATCAAGAGTCATGGAAAAGGTTATATAACTGGTCGAACATTGCTTGATGAACCTTACAGTGGAGCAGAAGTCTAAGCCTCTTATTTGGCTTACAACTTCACACAAAAGCTGTCAAAATGGTGGTGTTTAGATGTTGTGTTCTACTCCATGTATTCATGTTACTAAAATTATTCTTAGGTGGCTCAATTATTAGTAAAAATATAAAGTTACTTAGTTATTTACTTTATTCTGTTTCTGTGCTTTTCCATTCCTAAAACTTATTGTCAATTGTGCCTAATATCTTGAGAAAGATATTTGCAACTTCTGATACAATTAGGCAGAATTGCAGTAACATGTTTCCATTTCCTTTGTTAAAGAAAATCGTTTGTCCCAGACTTCTGTTGTAAGTCTGCAGACTGTTGTGCATTTCAGAATACTTGTACCCTTGATTACTTGTACGTCTCCATGTAGTCATGTGTGCCTTAACCATTAGATCATTCACAGATTACTTCTGGTATATAGTGCATAATAAACCGTATACATAATACAATTATTTTTAAGAGGAAAATGCCTCTTTCTGTGCCATCTGAAGTAGCATACACTCTCAATTGTCTGTAGGTGTAACAGCTGAAAATCTGTACTCCAAGAGTTAAGTCAGCATGAAAGAATTCATTTCCACTTTAATGACCTAGCCTTGCTGGGTTAGGACGATGGGGAACATGCTTCTGACTTGCACTCCTATTGCCAATTAACACCTCCTATAACAGGTTGTCTCAGCTAGTCATTGAGGCAGAGGCAGTAGAAGTAGTTTACATGCATCTTGTTTTTCACACTAGTTGTTTAATACTCACAAAATTAAGTATTAAAAGGTTCCTATTTTTATTTTATTGGGTAAGAATAAACATGACAGTGTTGGATAGTTGTACATTTGCTTATGTCTGTTTTGTTGTGTTTATATTTTAAAGGGGTTTTACCTAAAAAGAATGGATGGAAATAACATTGGATCTAGCTATCTAATAATTTTGTTACAGTGGTATCCTTTATAATGACATTTTAAAGATGTGGACCACTTTTTCCACATTTAAAAACTTTTTAAAAAAATGTAGCACGGTTAAATGGGGAAGATTATTCAGTAGGAGTTTTAAGTGATTTTCTAGGTCTGTGGTTCTTTTTGTAGCTGTGGCTTTATTTATTTTCCATCATTTACATTTAAAGAAATGTATGGTGATGTAAAGGGCAGTGCTCTAAAATGACACTTTGATTCATGATAAATCAGCAGGTATTCTAATAACATAATAAACCTGGCTAAATAATTGATACCAGTTCACACTAAGAGAAAGGTGGAGTAATATACCTAAAAGTGTTAACAAATTTGCTAAAAGGCCTGAGTAGATAACACTTTAAGGCGTTAGTTTTATGCTGTTAGAATGGCAAATGCCTTTTTTAACACTTAGTCAACAAGGGCTGCCCAAGGAAAAGTCACAGCTTTTATAGTTGGATTATATTCGAATGCTCATGAAGAAAAGTAATGCCTCATTTTAATCTCACTGGATTGATTGTCTTGATCTTTCTTCTATTAGGTTTTTAGAAACCTTTGTATATGTTGAAACCATTGTATATGTATTTTAAAATGCCAAAATGTTTTTTTAAATGTAAAAAGCTACCTTAAATTCTGCATTAGCTAATAAGGAATGGCTAAAAGAAATGATTGATGCAGCTTACAGCTGATGCGATTGCCCTGCAGGCAGGTCAGTTCACTGCCTAACACTTGGTAGACAGTTTAGTCAGAAAGAAGCATCTGTTTCTTTTCTTAAAAAATATAATCAGGAATGATTTTCCTCACTTGTTTTTGTATGCACTGGATACAAAAGAACTTTTAAAAGCCATAAAGTTGTGTTATTTTATTTTTATGGCTTACTTTAGTTGTAAGTAAACGACCAAATTTAAAGGCTTGCTTCGGTTTTAGTCTTTGGTGATGATGTTAGCACATTGATTCTCTGGGGATTCTCATGCATCTGGTATATCAGCGAAAAGTATATTTACTTTTCATCACCTTTGTAGATCACTGGTTGGAATGGAAAATGACAGGCAGATGTGGTTTGATGTATAATCTTAACAATTTAATATACAAGTGCTGTGCATCTTCATTAATGTTGCCCAATTGTAAATGGGAAGGGAAAGTAGAGGAGAAAACACAAGAATCTTCTACAGTTAGTGGCATACAGATGTCAGTGAGCTTATACATAGGTACAGAAGATTATAAAATAATCCATCATTCTGGTGAAACTAAGGGTGCCCAATGCGTCTTGCTATCTACAGACAGTCATTTTCTGGCCATCGTATTTGATTGGATCAGTATCTGTGTGTTTCTTCTAGTCTCTTAAAAATAATTTGCTGTAAATTACTGTAGTAATTATTACAAAAGTAAAAAATATTTACTTTTGTACTTAGGATGGTAACTAAACAATTTACATGACTGAAGATTTTAAATAACAGTTTTGTTTAAATAGATATGCAGAATTTTGCTTCAAAACAGTACCATAATGAATCATATTTGTGTCATTGCTCTGAAAGTATTCATTCTGAAATACCATAATAATATTCAAAAAAGGTGTATGATAGGGGTAGCAATTATGCACTCTTATACAAAACACTGTATTTTCAAATGAATATGCAAATAGGCTCTATAGCTGAATTGGCACATTTGAGACTAGTTAAAGATAGCAAGCCTAGGATAAAAGAATTGATTCTTAATTGTATCTGAGTAACATATACCAGTGGAATGACAACATGCAATGGAATCGATTCATTTGCCGTTATTAACGTCCTGAACACCAGATCTATTCTAACTATTGAGAAACCCTCAAGATTAAGCACTATAAGAAAAATGAGAAGTCCTGTTGACCAAATGGCTGTTGGCTTATATCAAATGAAACTATCTAGTTTTTCCTTGTTAATCATAATATTTGGCATAAGATTTTAAATCAACTAATTGAATACAATATTTGCTATAGAGCACATTAGAGAAATTTGTTTAGGAAGAAGAGGGAATACTATATAGTTGTATATTAACTTGTGGTTAAATTAAGAAACTTTGTTGACATCAGTGAGGACAAAGCACTAATATTTAGAAACTCCTAGGGAAAAAGATCTTCTCTAAGCAAATATACAAAATAACAAAATAGTTCAAAAACGGATATTAGCAGAATGAAATATTAGAAGTTACATTCTGTATTTAGTATTATTGTAAATAGTAATATAAGCACCAATTGTGTGATAAATCCAAATTATTTAACAGTAATACTGCTTTTTTTCAAAAATTAATTGAAAATAATGATTGTATATAAAAGGAGGAAATAGAATTGAGTATTCCAGAGTTCTGAGCAGTAATGTGGAAAGATCAAAATCGCTGAAACTTTGTTAGCAAACTTTCTGCCACTAAATTTTATATTTTCTAATATAGTCCTTCCTTATAAAACATTCTTAATAGTTACCTATGCTCTCTATTAATTATTTTCATAATGGCTATCATGAAACTTCTGTTTCATTGTACAGGATTTGCCATGAACTGTTCTCTCATTTGTAGTATTTAGAGTGAGGTCATTTGCAGGAGTTAAAAGCAGGATTTCTAAATTGTGGGCTGAATTCTTTGAATCTCTTGTAGATATCTACTTCATCTTTGAAAATTCACATATTGATATTTTAGGGCTAAGTACATCTTCATTATATTTAAATAGTTTAAATAATTTTAAATATAATGAAGCAAACTAATAAAGTGTTAAATAGAAATGCTCATTGCATGCTTGATCATTAGCATATATTGGTGGTGGTGGGTCCTGTGAAGTTATCCTTGGTCACAAACCACAATTAAAAAATTATTTTGTACTATGTCATTATTAATAGGAATTGCATAATTTTAATTTTGCGGTGCTGTAGATGGCATTCTGCACTTGAACAATACATAATTTTGGTTTTGGTCGTCATTCGCACCTGGGACAATTGTGCTAATTTTTTATTAGCTACTCATAAAGCAAAGAGCAGAGTATTTTGTTCACAGCTTTTCTGCCTAGGGATTGGAGGTCCATTTTTTCTCTCACTGCACCAATGGATCTGCAAAATGCTCCTGTAGCCTTTTTCCAAGTTCTCTTTAACTAAAAACTGATGAAGCAAAGGGAAATTGTGTTTGTGTTGGTGCCAGTTAATCATGCTAGCCTAGCAGCATTTATATTCACACCACTGTAAGAAACATGTAGTTAATTGGAGATTGTGTGTATGTGAGAAGGAGAGAGAGAGAGGGAGAAAGAACAGTATGTATAATTTATTATTATTATTATTCTGGTTAGATAAATACTGCACAACCAAATAGATTTGACTGGAATTGAGAAATATATAAATAATAATCGGCATTGTATGAATGGGAGAAGGATCTGTGTAATCTTCATAGGTTCAGGGCCAATACTAACAGTCATAGGGTTCACATATTAAGCTAGGATACAATGGGACATGTAAGGTTTTGGCTTAATATATAGAAATAACCACTATGCATATTCATCAAACCATGGCACTGGGGTATTGTAGTGTGTGAAGCCAGCTAGTGAAAAACAGGAGTTTATGACAGATGCAGAGTTTGAATAACCAGTAGGTCTTCTAATTCATAGTTCAGTATCTTACTAAGCTTGTTTTCATATGTGCAGGGAAGAATATTGAGTGTTTCACATAGATGGAAACAACCACAATAGCCTTGTATTCTTCACATGAGTCTTTTTATATGGTCAGGGAAGAAAAAATTGAAACCTTTCAGTAGTAGAGTAGAGGTTTGGGATTGCTGCTACCATTTTTGTTTCAAAATTATGCATTTAATAGAACTGAACGTATTCCTGCAGTGTCTTTTTAGATGAAGCTCATTTTATTTATAAAATAGAGTTGTGTATATTATAGAGTGTTGTTTCTTTATCTAGGGACCTCCAACGGATGCACCTGCAGTTGACACAGCTGAGCAAGTTTACATTTCTTCGCTTGCACTTCTAAAGGTAAATATTCGTGTGTTTTTTAAGTATTGTGTAAAGCATTGAATATATTATAAGTGGGATGTTTCTGCTGTGTCTTATATCAAAAGTTATATTTTCAGGGGTATTTAAAAATCAGGTATGAGAAATGGGAAATCAGAAGCTCTCCAGGTGTTGCAAAAGTACAGCTCACAGCAATGGCAAAGGATGCTGAGAGTGACGTGGTCAAACAACATCTAGATAACGCTACCTTTCAGATACAGTCATTTGTTATATTCTTAACTTCCATTCAATTTTTCCTCCTGGCCAGTAAAAATTGCTCAACACTTAGCATTTAATGAGTATGTTCAGTTCTCATTGAACTCTTTATGGGTTCTTTGTTCTTCATTTTTTTTCTCCACCGTATATTTTAAGTGGTTGATGACACTGGTAAGTAGCTTTAATTTTACTACTTTGGGCAGCTATCTGTTCCATGACTATAGATGCTTTACACATAACCTCTAAATGTGAATTATTCAAATTATTCATGGTTTTTATATATGGTACAATATAGGATACAAAGTAAAAAGGTACTATCTTTATAAGTCCCACTATATGGCATATACTGTATTGCAGGACCCTAAATGAGAAGCTAGCAGGGCATTGATTATGATAGTTAGTCTGTTGTTCTCAGACCTGGGGAATAACTGGTACACTGATCAAAGAAGAGAAAAGCTATTTTATGGTCAGAGACAACATTTGTGCTATAAAAGCAGAGATTTTCCCCACCAGTATCTCACTGTTCTGTGTTATACTCTTCATAGGTCTCCAGGTTCTTTTTCCAATGAAGATATTTTGAGCATAAATTTTTGTAGATTGTTTCATACAAACAGAACTAATAGGCATTGGAAGGAGTCATATATTTTATAAAGTACTCGCTTCTCTTTTTTAAAGGCATCATCTTCTGAGATATGATCTATTCTCTTGCCAGCCCATTGCTGTCAGAAACTTGATTTCTCTAATAATAGTTTGCTATGAATCTTTGTGTAAGACAAGTGATACTATAGTATTTTCAAAGAAAGATGCTTTTGGCCTTACAGCTCTTAAAGATGTGAATGTATAATAGAAAAGTAATTTAAAAATCACCAGAGAATCAAGCACCTGTTCCTTAAATATTATTCAGTAGAATTCTGATCTTTCCAGATGTTGAAGCATGGTCGAGCTGGTGTTCCCATGGAAGTTATGGGACTAATGCTTGGAGAATTTGTTGATGACTACACTGTCAGAGTGATTGATGTGTTTGCTATGCCACAGTCAGGAACGGTGAGTTCTTTCAGTTAGCACATGTGCTATAACACTGTTATAATTGTACCTCAAAAATGTTCTTCCCCAACATGCTTAATTTTTTGAAGAAAATATTCATACATGCAGTGCATATATCTGAACTTATAAATAACGCGATTCTCTATGTTCTGTATATCTTTTCCAGTCATGAATAGCTATGTTGGTTTGTAACTAGATGTTGTCAGTTGCATGAAGCATTAAAGTCTATGGTAAACAATATGAAAGGTTCAATCTGTCAGGCGCAAACCACCAGGCCCATACTTGAAGATTTCAATTAATTGTTTTATTGCTTAAGCCTATACACAGGATCTTCTCAAACTGATGGTTTGCACCTGGTTGAGACTAGATAAGGTTGAATGGCATTCAAGGGGGTGGAGGGGTGTTAGACTTTGCCCTTTTGTGCTCATGTAGGGATTCTAGACTAAATCCATTTTTGACTCCTCTTCAATTTTATTTTTTTAAAAATATTACCTTTATACACTTGGGATGTTAATTAAAAAGCTGGATTTTTATCTGAAAGCTACTGGCTAAGTGCCATAAATAGTGGTGATTTACTTTTTAAATTGCTCTCAAAACATGATTAGACTGGATACATGGTAGGGGATGAAGTAAGGTATTTTAGACAAAGCAGTCACAGCTCACTTCTTAGAATCTTCTAGGCTTAAATTGCTGTGCACTCCTAAAAGAGAGCAGTGAATACAAATGAATTAAATGTGTTCATTAAAAGAAATATTTTTGTGATTTCTGACATCTCTCTTTGTTAGTAGATCATATTATTATGTCCTAAATCGATCATGAAAGTTTACTTGTACCTAAAATTGCCTTTATTAATCTGCTTCCAAATGCAGGGAGTCAGTGTGGAGGCAGTTGATCCTGTGTTTCAAGCCAAAATGTTGGATATGTTAAAACAGACTGGAAGGTTAGGATTTTCTTTATTGACTATAAAATATGTTATAATAACAACCAAGTCCTCTTGACTTCCTGTCCTATCATTTATTAGTGTTTAAATATAACCTTGTTTCTTCTGAGCGGTTTATATGATAGATTGATTACATTTAATAATGGATTTAATATATTGTCAAAAGCCAACTAAGTGTTTTCAGATTCCCATCACTGTTTTTCTTCATGTATGGAGCAATTACAATATTCAATAAGGTTAAATTTCTGTATTAACACAATAGAAAAGGTAACAACTAACCACCCTTTTCCAACTTTTCAACCATTGTTCTGTATACCCAACAAAAAGTATTTGGAAAAAAACAATTCAAAATATTTTTTAAAAAAATCAGGACTTCATTTGGAATGTCTCAACAGGTGCCATCTTTGTGCTGAAATTTTTATACTGATATAAAAGCTTATAAAAGCTTATAAAAATTAATGTTAACAAAAGTCTTGACCACCAAAGAGAACAGTGCAAATTGCTTTTTGAGGAAATCTCTACTTCTGCTTTAATTGATATTTAATCTTTTAATGTCATTTGATCCTATCATCCATGCTTGAAAGCGGTGAAAAGCCAACTTGGCTCTAATGTGTTCAGAGGAGATATTTCCCAAAATGTGGAAAGGATAAAAATTGGATGGGAGGGGTGGTAACAGGATGAAAAACTGAGAGCCTGACCTACACTTGTTACTACACCTCCCTTAATGCTAGCACTTCTTCACCACATTTTCATGTTTTTATTATAATGTGGTGAGCATAAATATAAATGTTTCTCCTGGCACTTTTTTTTACTTTAGTATTTTCTTATGCTTCTATAAATTACACTGTTGCCTTTCATATATCCTGCTGCAAATAATTGAACTTACCAATGCCTCCTTTTTTTCAGGCCTGAGATGGTTGTTGGCTGGTATCATAGTCATCCTGGTTTTGGCTGTTGGTTGTCTGGTGTGGATATCAATACTCAACAGAGTTTTGAGGCCCTTTCAGAAAGAGCTGTGGCAGTAGTAGTGGATCCCATTCAGAGTGTAAAAGGAAAGGTATGTGCTAGCTTCCCCCCTATTAATGGGGGGAAATGCCTGTTTTAATGTTTTTTTAAATCACATCTTGTATTATGGATTCTTTTACATGGAAAAATCAGGAAAATATGTTATTTTAACCATCTCTTCAGATAAAAATATGAGAACTATCTTTTCCCCTTTTTTTTGCTTAAATTAAACATACCTATCTTGATATATATAGAAATTTTTCACTTCCTTTAATTATTTTCTGTACTTTTGTTCTTGAAGAACTCTTTAGTCTTTATGGGTAAACTAAAAAGAAACTAAAAAATTTTTTTCTACATAGTAGGCATTTCTATTAAATCCAATACAGTTTCTATCTTAGGGTCAACACTATAAATACAATTTAGGTTGGTAAAACCTTCAGTCTTTTCAAAATGAAATAGCAGGTCAAGATAGATTAAATCCTTCTCTAGAGATACATAATGTTCATTCTTGAGATGGAATAGGGTACTTTTTGCATATTCTCCAAAATAAAAATTTCCCTAACAACTTTGCAACCATTCACATTTTAGGGCAAGTTTGCAGATGAATGATTATGCAGAATCCTTATGAAAAGAGATTAACTTGCAAAGCATATTGGGTTATAGTTTGTCCTTTGTTGAAATCTCTTTTGTTCTTGTTTGATTCTTTTTTTATTTCTTTCTAGCCCCATATGCCATTTTCCTATTTCCTGCCTCATGACAGCAGGGAGCAGCTCTATTATCACCTTCACAGAGCTGTCTGCAAATGTGAGAGGCAATTCGATTTTGCTCAGCCACAGGGAGAGTGGATTAGAAAAACTACAGAACATACAGAAATTGGCTAGATGGTTACTGCTTTAAAATACTGCTGAGGTGTTTTGTTTCAGCATGCTTTCCTATTGTATTACAGAATAGTCATTCAATTAATATGTATGACATTTGTGCAATGTTATAAATATTTTAAGTATTTAAGTTTTTGTGTTAATGGATCTGTGATCGTAAGCTGGTTAACCAACTATAAATGTTGCCACTTTCTTGATAGAATGAAATGATCACTTGTATGAGTATAATAATAGCAACATATGGACAAGTTAACTGTTGATTTTCTTTTTAAATGTTAGTATATTTCTATATGTGTGTCCAGTTAACAATCCCTCTCCCCAACAAAAAATCTCAAATGAGGTGACTTAAATATGTAATTGTAAAATACAAAATTATGCTTAGCATTTCAGATTACAATGATACTAGGAAAGGAGAAAAAAAATCTAAGGCAAAGAAATTACTTCTCAGCTTCAAAATTTCCCCTATGATACAAAACTATGCTTTTGTATTATTACAGACTGCCCATTGATTCATATAAAGGTTGACAACTACAGTGAGGATTTGGGCATTGTGGATGTTTCTATATTCTGTATTCCCAAGCATTTTTTGTAATTCACTAACTTTTCTTGATAAATCTGTCTAATATAATCCTATCTCATTAGACACTTATATAATTGATTGGATATATTTATAGTTGATTGGGTAAACTTTTGTATTTCTCTAGAATTCTTAAAAAGTTAATATCTATATTTTCTAAAATTGAACTTAATAAGAGAGATGTGCTTATAGTTCGGAGAATGAACTACAAGTTTTCATAGAATATCTCCTTTCCTGACGAATCAGATTAATACTTGAGAATATTCTCCAGCTCCTTTGTGCAACTGAATATTAGGTAGCAGCTGAAATATAGGAGTATTTTTACTTAACTTGTTGTGCCAACTCTGTTTCTGACAAGGCCTCAGACCTGATGGTATTGCATTTAATCTACATTATTGTAGTGAAGTTTTATATGTACTAGAAACTTCAGAACTTGGGCCAGAATGTTGCAGTGAAAATGCTGGTGTATGCTTTTACCTATCCTGCAAGGAGTGTTACCTATTTACTTTCAATGTTACCAAATAGCCTTCCTGAACATTGTGCCTTCATTCTATACCTAATCCTTTATTTATAAGCAAATCCATAAAATATCAACTTTTCAATCAGCAAAAAGTTCACAAAGATTTGACAGAGCATGTCTTACTTAACTTTGATCAAATAAGCCAACTTTATATTCCTTTCTTTTACTTCTAACAGTCTTAATATTTAATACAAATAGTGCAGGATTTGATTTCTCTTCGATTCTTATTTATCCCATTGCACAAATTTCTTCAAGACTTTAAAAACCATTTTTATAACAATAGAAAACATTTTCCTGGCCATTCTCTTGGTTAATCATTTTGATTCTTAAAACTTTAACCAGTTTCTTTTGTATATCCAGTGAAATATCCTTTTCCAAATCATTTTCTTGGCATGTCATTTGTAATTCTACTTCTGGTATTTGTTCCACACCTGTCATTCTTCATAACATATTTTAGACATTGTATATCCATAGAAACAGACATCATTATTGACAGTGTTGACATTATAATTTTTAATTTCTGACTCCATTCTTCAAAGATCTCCTTTAAGGTTTCCTATGTTTTGTGTCATGTTCTAAGTACCAGTATTAACTGGTATCAAGAACATGCCTGCATTTGATGACTTTTTCAATTTGTCATTCTGAAAGTCTTCAATAGCTTTAAAATGGTTAATAGACAATTTCTGAAAGTGAGTAGAAAGTGAGGTTTCCAAATGAAGGGTCCTTTAAAAGGCTCTTCTACATTTTGAGCAAGAGGGATGATCTCGTTATCTCTCAGTGCTCAAACTGATATCCTGTGGTCTTGCAAGCAGCAACCATCTGGAGCATGCGTGGGTGATCTCCCATCCTCACCTTATCCAGAGATGTTCCATGGAGCCAGTCTATTCACTGGTTCCTTGGTCTTTCTTCAGTTGTCAGCTCCACTTTCATGGAGATGTCTTCAGTTTGCCATACCTACCCCAGAGGCCCCTATAATCAACCACATTGAGGAAGATGGAATCCAATTCCTATTCCTTTCTTTTTCCAGAAAAATAGAAACAGCTTTTTCATTTTTATAACCCAATATCTGCTACTATCATCATAAAAGAAACCCAAACCACACACTTTGATGCCCCAAGCACAGAAAGAATTGAAAAGATCCGGAAAGATAATTTTATTGGAAAGAAAAGAAAGTAGAGATAAAGGTTAAAAGAGTATCTTCAAATTAGTTATTGTTCCAAATACTTTGAGATTAACAAAAAGAAAGCAGCTAGTTGAAAGTACGACAATCCCAAATACATGCCCACTTCTATAACTTCAGAAAATATATCAAATTCCCTTCCAAAAACCAAACTCAATTTCAATGTACTATCTTAATGTATACTCCATTTCATTAAAGCCTGAATTTATACAAGATTCTTGGCAGAGCTGATTTCTTGAGTGTGGTTTGTAGAAATATCTTGTTGATTTATAACTGCAAACACCAAGAACTGTTGTGTTCCATCTGCTCTGAACACTAGCATGGCACACTTTGGTATGTCTTTGCTTCTCCCCAAGCCACATTGGATCATCTGGTCTCTTGATGTTTCTGTAGCTTCAGTTTTTCTTAAGACTTAATTTTTTGTGCTTCTGATTGTTTGTCTTCATTGGCTACTCCACTTTTGTATGGTCTCCCAAAACTAGCTCTTCGCTAATTAGTTATATACAGCTAGCACTTCAGTGGTTCTACATCTGGAGAGTTCTTTGGCCTGTAAGCCAACTGAGAGTGTAATATCTTCATAGTGTAAGAAAATGACAAGTTTTTGGGCTTCAATATTTAGGTGGAGAGGTTTGCATATAACAATGGATGCAAACCCCTCATCTACAATATTCCTATATACACTGCTCAAAAAAGTAAAGGGAACACAAGCAGAAAACATCCGAGATCTGAATGAATGAAATAGCCTTATTAAATACTTTGTTCATTACATACAGTAGTTTTGTGTTCCCTTTAGTTGTTTGAGCAGTGTATAAACTACTGTATGTAAAAAACAAGGTATTTAATAAGGTTATTTCGTTCATTCAGATCTCGGATGTCTTTTGCTTGTGTTCCCTTTATTTTTTTGAGCAGTATATATAACATACTCTGTTACTCTGTTGATTCAATTTCAGCCAAATGTACCTTCCTTCTGCTAAACCAATGTGTCTCTAAAATATAGAGGAAGAATCCTTAAAATACTTACAGTAGAAACATTCACTAGAAAGGAGGAGCTGAAATGTCCCCATCTTTATAAAATATCTATCTTTATACATATGTTGGTTACATGAGCAATCCTATTATATATTATGAGTAACTTTCAAAAATGGTTCAGCTTGAGTTCTATGCATAGAACTCAAGTTCTATTTAGAAACTATATTCTCTATAGTTCTGTTTAGAGCAGCGCTCCTCAAACTTTTTAAACAGGGCCAATTCAAGGTCCCTCAGACTGTTGCGGGGCCGGACCAGCTGGGTGGGCATGGCTAGGTGGTCATGTGACTGGGTGGGCATGGCCAATTTAACAGTCTAAAGAATACACACAAATTAAACTTTAATTTGTTTTGTTCCTGGGAATGTTTTGTTTTGCTTTTGTTTGCATGTTGTTCTTTTGATTGACTTTTCCTTTTACTAGATCGTTTTTTAAGTTGTTCAGGAGTCTAGTGGTCCACTTCAGGAAACTCAGTTTTGCAGCAATTCTTCTCAGCCCCAAGGAGCTTACAATCAACAAATAGAACAAGGCATTGCCTCTCCTTGTTTTGGGTGGGTGGAGGCAAGGGACTCAGCCCAAGAGCTGGGCCTCCTTAGAGAGGCAAAGGAGCAGGTCTATTCCAGAACCTGGAAACAGACACCTGTTCTGCCCCAGCTCCGGATCTCCGAGGATATAGACACACACCAACGGTCCTTATCAAATTTATTAGGTAGCAAGAATAAACCAAAGTCCAGCAAAGGTTGGCAACCAGCCCAGAAAGCAAAATAAAACTTTTCCAAAAATGCTCTGATGATAATTAAAAGTTGTTTCTAGCAAGAACCTTACTAACCATGTGTGACTTAAATAGGCTAAGAGAGTGGCCAATTATCCTCAAGCCTTACTCTCAAGGAGACCTCCTCCTCCTGAGTAGCCACTCCTGCCTTTTGGCAGCCCTGCGTGCTCGAGCATTGAGAAGAGGCTCCTCCACTTTACTCTCTCCACTTGAAGGAGCCTCTGGAGGTTCTGAAGGTCCTGGCTAAATCTCTGCCTCTGGCACCACATCCCCTTCAGCCTCCTCGCTGTCCAATGCGAGCGCCGGCTGCGCTGGCTGCTGGCGCAACACCACACCAGCCTCCTCCTCGTCGGGATCAGCGATGATCCGCGCAGGCTGCTGGCGGGCCACAACAGCAACCCTCAGCAGCAGCCTTCCACATACTTGGGACTGTTCCCCGGCCAAGTCCCCCAACCAGCACAGGCTCCTTTTGCTCTCCCTCCACTGCTGCTCAGTTCCAGAACAGAGAAGAAGGAAAGGGATGCTTCTCCTCTGGGCTTGATTCCTCTGCCCCCTCCCCAATAGCTCCCTTGCCAAGATAACATGTTTCATTGTGGCTAAAGCAGCAGCCATGAGACCCAGGGAAGCCCCTTCTGCCACAAGGGCCTCCTCTGCCTTCCTGAGCTGAGCTAGACTACCAAGTATAGTAGCCTGCCTTCCCCCTTAATTGGTGGGGGGAAAGGCAAAATGAGGAATTACTAGACTGGCCTGCCTTCCCAGAAAGCGCTGCCTCTCTCTCCCCACCCCCTCCCCATCCCAGATCCCAGTTTGGCTATTGAAATTAAGGCTGGCTTCCCCTCAGCCCCGCTCTTGATCGGGGAGCCCATAGCCTCAATCTGAAACCTAAGAAGAGGGATAGGGGAGCACGGGAAATGTGCTCGCATTTTTCAATTAAGAAAACTTAAAATCTACAATGCTGCTTTTTCAGAATGCTGTGCCAAAAAAACCCTTTTCTTCAGCTGGGAGGAAGGAAACCACCTTTAGTGCAGGGCTTCTGCTCCCACCGCCACCCTACAAACCTGTCCACAGCAGAGATGCCATCCACAGGGCCAGAGGTTGGGGAGGTTCGTGCTGTTGACGTTGCCTCACTGCCACCTGACAGGCAAAATAAGGTCGACAGGCCTTCTTTATCACGAGGGCCTCCTGGAAGGGATTTTGCCACTCCAGCTCCTCGGCGCGCTCCTCAGGGGCAGATATTATAATTAAACTTTTTCTGCCCCACCGGAACTGGGCAGCAAAGGGTGAGTGTCTTGAGAAAGGCGGGGAGCAGCAGTGGCGGCATTCAAGGCAGGGGATTCGGCTGGTGCAAGGTGCTTCAGGGAAGAGTCAGGGAGGCTTCTGACACCATCATCTTTCACGCACTCCCCTCCCTCCCCATGCATGTCAGTCCTGCCGCCAGCCATGCTAGATGGTGTTCCGGGATGGATTGCTAGTCCCCCCCCCCACCGCTGTCCTAGTGTGGCCCACCAGCGGTCTGTGCGGATCGTGGCTGATCCCGACGACGAGGCTGGTGCGAGTGCCTGCACAGTCGGCGCTCGCGTTGGATAGCAAGGAGGCTGAAGAGGATGTGGTGCCAGAGGCAGAGACTCAGCCTGGGCCTTCAGAACCTCCAGAGGCTCCTTCAAGTGGAGAGAGTGAAGTGGAGGAGCCTCTCCTCAATGCTCGAGCACACAGGGCTGCCAAAGGCAGGAGTGGCTACTCAGGAGGAGGAGGTCTCCTCGAGAGTAAGGATTGAGGATAATTGGCTACTCACACTCTAGTAAATTTCTTGCTGGAAACAACTTGTAATTATCATCAGAGCATTTTTGGAAAAGTCTTATTGTATCTTGTTTTCTGGGCTGGTTACCAACCTTTGCCGGACTTTGGTTTATTCTTGCTACTTAATAAATTTGATAAGGACCGTTGGTGTGTGTCAATATCCTCGGGAATCCGGAGCTGGGGCAGAACACCTATCTGAAATGCTGCTGCAAGCGTCCCAAGCAAGATTTGGCGAGATGCTTCAGAGAAGAGCCAGGGAGGCTTCTGACTCCACCGTCTTTCGTGTGCTCCCCTCCCTCACCATGTGTGTCAGTCCTGCCGCCAGCCATGCCAGGTGGTGTTCTGGGAAGCTTCGCTAGCCCCCCCCGCCGTCCTGTCCGAAATGCCGCTGCAAGCGTCCCAAGCAAGATTTGGCGAGACGCTTCAGAGAAGAGCCAGGAAGGTTTCTGATGCAGCCATCTTTCTTGTACTCCCTTCCCTCTCTGCCGCCAACCTGGCCGCTGTCTGAAAGATCGAGAGGGCCATGCGGGAATAGAAAAGGTAGCGAAACTTGTGAGAGCAGAAATAGGAGAACAAAGCAAGCAAGTGAACCTTTGGCCTGCCAGCTGGCCTCTTTATTGTCCTTCACTCTTGAGGCAGCCTCTGGAACGGCAGCAGCAGCACAAGTGGCTGCGAGAGGAAGACCCAGACACCTTCTGGCTCCCCTTGTCACAGAAGCATCAATCCCGCACTCTCTCCTATCAGTTAGCAGCTGCCCCCTTCTCCCTCTTCCTCCTCCCTCTTGGGCGATCCTATGTGAAAAACATGGCAGCTGCTAACGAAGAGCGGAGAGTGTGGGGTTGATGCTTCTGTGACGAGGGGAGCCAGAAAGCGTCTGGGTCTCAAACAGCCTCTCTCCCTCTTGCAGCCACCTGTGCTGCCACTGCCGTCCCAGAGGGCTTTCCTTGGAGGTGAGCCGGCAGGCCGAAGTTTCACTCGGTTGCTTTGTTCTCCCATCTCTGCTCTTGCAAGTTTTGCTGCACTTTCTCTTCCCGCACGCCCCTCCCAATCTTTGAAACTGTGGCCAGAACAGCGGTGGGGAGGGGGGGCATGTGGGAGATGGAAGCATCAGAGCCCTCTTCCCCGAAGTTGCCCTGACCTAAGTGGGCGAAGCTCCCGGGCAATCCCATGTGAAGAAGAGTGCGGCTGCTAGCAGAGACATCCTGAAGTTGGTTCTTCTCTGTGATAAGGGGACCTGGCTGCAGCGGCTCACCCGCCCACCCTCCAGGGCAACACCCCTCCACCCATGGGCCCACCCACCCATACCCTTCGACCTTACCTTTGCGGCAGCAGCGGTGTGGTAAGCATTGAACCATTGAAATGAGCAGAAGTGGGAAGTGTGGAAGTGGAAGATAAGGGTGATAGCTGGAGGAGGGGCGATGTGGGCGGCATGTTCAGTAGGCAAGGGACCTCCTCCCCAGGGCCCCCGTCAGCCAGGAAAAGCCAGCCACTTGGGGAGTGGCTGGGAGGAGAGGGGCGAGGGGCGGGGCTGAACCCCTCCACTCCACAGGCCAGATACATTGGGTCTGTGGGCCAGATCCAGCCCATGAGCCATAGTTTGAGGACCTCTGGTTTAGAGCCATGATGGGCAGCAATATCTGAAGAATCCTTCATCAATGTTTCTTACTCTCAAATCAATTAATTAATATTAGTCTATTCTCTCCTACCCCTTTTGTCATTCATACTCCCTCTGGCAGTTCTTTCCGGCCATCCAACCTTTACCTTCAGTGATTCTCAATGTTAGTATTCTGTTTGCCATCCACAGTTTGTTCCACTTTGTTCCCAGAGCCAGCTAATTTCTTTTTCCTAGCCTGCATAACTGTCAGTCCCACAAGTAGACCACACTAAGAGAAACCATGTAGGCATAAAGCTACTTTTATTTTTTTAAAAAGCTATAGTAACAGAATCTTGCAACTCTGAATGTACTTCCTCTTCCTTCTTTATTTTCATATAAAAAAGAGAGGCTGTCTAAGGCATTTTTGAAAATCTCTTTGTTAATATGAGCTAAAGCTTCATTTATGTAATTACTACACAATCTTTAACCTGTTCAGAAATATTTCCTTACTAAACTGAGAAACAGAATGACCATGGTCGGGCAAAAAGGCAGTGGGAGTAGGAGTGACTTCTGTTTTCCTGCCAGCTTCCCCTTAGATTTTCCTTATAGGAAGTTTATAGGGAGCATTGAAATGATGATCATGTGACTGCTGCTGACCATTGCAGCACTGAAGCAGCCACAACTTTGCCACATTTCAATCCTACGGCTGTCATGGATCCCACATTTTGGATGCATTCTGTAAGTTAGCCCATTTGTGGTATATTTATTCAAAAATTGTTGCCCTGATGCACTATTTCACCCAGCTGAAGGTTACAAATAATCAAACCAACAGGAGAGTTTTAGATGTATATAGATTGCCAGGACAGGAAACTTTTAGTTGTATATACATTGCCTTTATAACAGATCTTCCTTCTGTCCGTCAAGGCATTTTTAATATTTTCTACAATGGCTTTCTCTATTTTTTCTAATCTGGGCTTTCCCTTCTTGCTGCTTCATGTTTGAGAGTCCTGCTGAACAATGTTCAATAATTCATAAGTTGTGGTGTTTTTTTAATGTTAAGCATGGTTGTAGACTGGACAAGTTTTCTCCTGATATAATTTCTGTTGAATTAGTAGCTGAATTAGTAGCTCTAGATTCAGCCGTAGTACTTTTAAATGTAAATTGCTTCAGTTTAATGTTTATATTTGTTATTCTGCAGTGAATGCTTCCCATTTTAAAATACTTTAAATTATTTTGATGAAATAATTCTTATTTGGGTAAATACTCAAAATTTAACAGACCTGAAAAGACCACTTTTTTTTTTAAACCTACAATGCTGATTCTCTGAACTTTGTGCATTACAATGAACAAATACAGTGGTACCTCGGTACTTGTTAATTGATTCCGGGAGGCACAACAAGTGCCAAAAATGACGAGTACCAAACAAATTTGTTTTGGCTGGAAAGGGTCATGAGGCCACCAACACAAACAAATTCTAGCTTGCACCTCGCGTACCAAACAAACGAGTACGAGGACAAAATTTTCACATCAAAATATGTTGAGTACCAAATCTGAGAAGTTTCAAAGCAGTTGAGTACCAAGGTACCATTGTAATTGATTCTTTCAGATCTGTAATGAAAGAAAGAACAACCCCAAATATGTGACTGAATGGCTTGGAACTAATTTACATAGCTTTAGGTAAGTTATCTCTACTTCTGTTTCTAATAGTAGCATTTATAGGGTGCCTAGTAGGGAACAGGAAAGAGATTGCAAAAAGTACAGTTTGTTTGTTTTTTTAAAGCATTTATATGGCATTTGTATGACTCTGGGCAGCATACGAAAGAAAAAGAAAGAAAATCCAACAATGAAAAAGAAACAGAACATTAAAATCAAATAGTAAATGGGAAACATGGCTAAATCTATGGTTACTAAAAATGAGGATTCCATTGATTCTGATCCAAAAGGACCTTTGCTAGATCAGAATTCTAGGGTACCCATTTTAAAATGTATTAATTAGAGTGTATTAAAAGCTGACCTGTATTAAAGCTAGTTTCAATATCACAATTTGGCTCTGAACAATTTCTGTAATAAATGGGATCTTTAGGCACACAAGTAGATGAAAATAATGATACAATTGGCTGTCTAAATAAAATTTCAGAAAATCAGCAGCTAGCATCCATAATCACATCTATAAACCCAGAATTAGCCAAACATACAAACTTAGATATATCAGATACACTGGCGACAAGAGTATGCAAATTTGGATATGCTGATGATTTGGCCATAGCAGTACAAAAAAAAACAAAAAAACAAAAAAAAACCTACCACATAGAAGTGACAGTCTCCTGTCCAAAAATCTTATGATCTTGGAAAAATTCTTCACTGATTGGAAGCTTACTCTAGTACTAGCGAAACAATAACTATGTGCTTCCACCTTAACAACAAACTAGCATATGAAGCCCCTAAATTCTGCTTCAACAACAACTTACTACCCTATAACACCCGCCCAAAGTACCTTGGAGTAACATTGGACCAGACTCTCACCTATAAGATATAACTAGAGAATATGGTGGCAAAAATCAATACTAGGAGCAACATACTTCAAAAATTATGTAGAACTAAATGGGGGGGCTTCAGCTGCCACCCTCAGGTCATCAGCACTAGGGCTGATCTACGCAGCAGAATACTGTGCCTGTATGGCTTTATAGCTGCCATGCTAATAAGCTAGATGCCAAACTCAACAACACCATGAGGATTACAACCACTGTATTAAAACCACTCTGATAATCTGACTTCCTGTTCTGAGCCATATAGCATTGCCAGCTTTATAAAGGCAAGATACACTAGTGAAAGAATACAGAAAATTATAAACAATTCCTACCTACCATGATGACCTTCCTCATTTATTAGCCAGAAGACTTAAATCCAGGAAGCCCACAACATTTGCCCAACAACTTTCATATTGATTCCCAATGAGTTGTTGAATGCCCAGACGTATAAATTATCCCACAAAAAAATATTAGAATAGAATAGAATAGGAGGCTCTTCTAGTCCACCCCCCTTCTCAAGCAGGAAAACCTATACAATCTCAGACAAGTGACTGCCCAGTCTTTTCTTAAAAACCTCCAGTGATGGAGTGCCTATGATTTCTGAAGGCAAGCTGTTCCACTGGTTAATTGTCCTTAACTGTTAGGAAGTTTCTCCTTAATTCCAGGTTGCTTCTCTCTTTGACCAGTTTCCAACCATTATTTCTTGTCCTGCCCTCTGATGCTTTGGAGAATAATTTGACCCCTCTTCCTGAATAGGATTTGTACTTTATATGGCATCTGCCAGGACTCACTGTATGAATGTGGCATAGTATTCACCTCTCAATGTGACTGCAGGATCCCATGTCAAACTATAGGTCCCATCATGACTGGTTGTAAGCTGAGGGCATATACCAATCCAGTATCTGATTTTTTTAAAATAATAAATGATGATGTGCTTCATTGGTTAGATGGCCTAAACATTGGTATTTGAACATAGATCCTTTTAACACTTTTATTTCATTGTGTTTTATTAATCTGGGTGAAATATTAATACATATTGCTAGTCTATGTATGATATGCCATACATTATTATTAAATAATAATAATAACCGAAGAGTCCATGAAAGCTGTCCACAGCATACTCGACCTAATAACCAAATACACCAAGACAGAAATACCCAGAATCATGGATCTTATCAACCTCTGCCTAACTATTTATCTTCAATTTGATGGACAAATATATCAACAAAATAGGGACAGCCATGGGATCACTGCTTTCAAGACTCATAGCAGAGACCATAATGCAATGCCTGGAATTGATAGCACTCCCATGCATACAACTCAAAATATGGATCTAATATGTAGATGACCTTTGTCATAATAATAAAAAAAGGCCAACTAGAGAACACACTGCAACCATTAACATCTTCGGAGGTACAACATTCACAGGAGAAGAAGAAAACAACACATTATCCTTTCTGAATATCCTTATCAGCAGAGATAGCAATGGCAACACAGGTTTATTGAAAACCACCCACACCCATCAAGTGCTCCACTACCAAAGTGACAACCCAACCTCCCACAAGAGAAGCTGTGTAAGAACATTATTTAGACTAACATAAACATACTGCAACAACTTTGAACATCAGAAAAAGTAAATACAGTAGATCATCTATGCAACATCTTCCAACAAAATGAATATCCACACACCTTCATCAAAATGTTTCCTGACCACTCAATGCAATATAGTACAACCAGCACAACTATGAAAAGGATAACACTGCCATACATCAAAAACATCTCAAAATCCATCTACAGACTATTATAAACACCGCATAGCATACAAACCAACTAAATATGTCCAAAACATCCTAAGGAAATCAAAAGACCCAACAGCCCCAGAAAAAAAACCAGGGATCTTCTACAACATACGATACAAGTAATAGCCACTACATAGGACAAACAGGCAGAAGACTTAGCAGAGTGCATCCATGAACATCAACTAGAAATCAGAAGATACGATGAAAACTTCTTAATTTCACAACACATGGACAGACAGACTTGACCATAGTTTCAACTGGGAAACTATGGCCATCCTAGAGCAAGCCAAGTCCAAAAATGTGAGATATTTCCTGGAAGCCAGGCACTCTGACAAATCGACCATTAGTGTCATGTAGACATAAACAACATCTTGATACCATTCAGAAGAGACAATCAACAAACCAAAGACCAGAACACCCCCTCACCAGCAATCAACATCCAGATGAGCAGAGATTAACACCTAGAATAACGTTAGAGCAACAATCAAGAAGTAAACAATATCCCAATCAAGCAACCTTTGAACAAGCTAACAGTAAATATCCCAACCAAAGAACCACCAAGACCACTCCCACCAACACTGACAGGGCAAGCCACTAGAACAGGAGTGTCAAACTTGCATCATCATGGTGGTGTCGTGACGTATCAAAAAAAAAAAAATCCCCTCGCTAAACTGGGCGTGGCCAGTGTGTGATGCATCTGGCCCAAGGGCTGCGAGTTTAACAGCCCTGCACTAGAATATAAAATGAGAGCAAACCCCATTCCCTAGAACAGTGATGGCTAACCTTTTTGCCGTCATGTGCCAAAAGCGGGGGGGAGAGCGGGGGGGAGCACGCGCGTGCACATACTCATAATTCAATGTGCCCCACCCCCATGCATGCACGCACAACTACCCTGCGCTCCCACTGCTTTTGGCCTAGAAAGCCTCCAGAGGCTTTTGGCCTAGAAAGCCTCCAGAGGCTTTTGGCCTAGAAAGCCTCCAGAGGCTTTCTAGGAGCCTGGGGAGAGCAAAAATGGCCTTCCCCAACCCCCCGGAGGCCAGAAATGGCCCGTTTCCCAACTTCTGGTGGTCCTGAAAGGCCTGAAAATCAGCTGGCTAGCATACGCATGCAGGCTGGAGCTGAGCTAGGGCAACACTCACGTGCCCACATATATGGCTCCGCATGCCACCTGTGGCACGCGTGCCATAGGTTCGCCATTACGGACCTATACCATTTCAGATAAGTGACTATCTAGAGCAGCAATGGCTAACCTTTTTGTTGTTGCATGCCAAAAGCAGAGGGAGCACGGGGGGGGGGGTCGCGCGCGCATATGCCCAAACCCATAATTCAATGCACCCTGCATCCCGCACATATGCGCATGACCCTTCCGCGCTCCCCCACTTTTGGCATGTGATGGCATGGTGGGCCCGGTAAGCCTGTTTTTCACCCTCCCTGTGCTCAGAGGCTTTCTTGGTTCCAGCGCCTTTCTAGGAGCCTGGGGAGGGCGAAAATGGCCTTCCCCACACACCCCCAGAGGCCCTCCAGAAGCCAGAAATGGCCCATTTGCCAACTTCCGGTAGGACAGGAAGGCCCATTTTTTACTCTCTCCAGGTTCCAGAGCCTTTCTAGGAGCCTGGGGAGGACAAAAACGGCTTCCACCTCAGAGGCCCTACAGAGGCTGGAAACAGCCTGTTTTCCGACTTCTGATGGGACCAGAAGGCCCAAAAATCAGCTGGCTGAGCTAGGGCAATGCTTGTGTGCCCATCAATATGGCTTCGCATGCCACCTGTGGCACTCGTGCCATAGGTTCGCCATCACAGCCCTAGAATATGTTACCTAGTTTGGGTATGAACCGTCTATAAGAAAACAACCAAGCACAGCAAACACCAAGGAGCCCTTATTTCAATCCTAGAAATATTCTCCTTTTATCAAAATCAACGGGTTGCCCATTTTTAAAAACTGACAGAGAATCCAATGCTAGTTCACCCCCTCATTATATAGTAACACACTGGACAAATTTAGAATTGTGAGCAAGGAATGCAGGTAACTTATTCAGGTAGTCCTCAACTTACGATTACAATTGAGTCCAAAAATTCTGTTGCTAAGTGAGACATTTGTAAGTGAATTTTGCCTCAATTTTGCCTTTCTTGCCACAGTTGTTAAATGAATCACTGCAGTTGTTAAGCAAGTAAAACAGTTGTTAAGTGAATCTGCCTTATTGACTTTGCTTGTCAGAAGGTTGTAAAAGGGAATCACATGACCCTGAGACACTGCAACCGTCATAAATGTAAGTCAATTGTAAACCACGTGACCAGGGGGATGCTGAAACGGTCATAAGTGTGAAAAATGGTCATATCTCATTTTTTTCAGTGCCGTTGTAACTTTGAACCGTCTCTAAGCAAACTGTTGTAAGTCAAGGACTACCTGTAATTCAATTTCTAGAACACTCACCAATGGCTAAGTTGCCTGGGGAATTCTGAGGGAAAAAACTCACTTTACAGAAGAGAGATTCATAAATGGGAGATTGAATCTGTTTATTGATGTCTAACTGAGAGGTATCAATTTCACATATTCTTTACTAAGAACTTCAGCTGAATGATAGTAAGTACTAGCTAGCATTTGTAACTATGCACAACTATATAACCATATTTTACCTCTCATGATTAGTCTATATTCTGAAGAAAAAAAACCCCAGAAGATATGGATCCACACAGCTAGAATCTTATTCCCTCCGTAGCTTCACATGTTCAGCTTAAACTGTGGTTTGCCATGTTTGACTGAATCAGTGGACATTCTGAAACATATCCAGAAATTATACTTGGCTGGTTTCTGATTCTCCATCTGGAATGTAGGCTCTAATAAGCTTGACATCGCAGTGAACTTTGGTTAGTACTAAACAAGCAATAGAGAAAAATTTGTGTTAGCATGTGGAGGGGGAAGGAGGATAAAGAAATGTATGAGTTTGCAGCTCATTTGCAGTTGGAAGTTCATTTGAATTAAGCTCTTGTGTATTTCCAGCTTCATTTCTCTTCCATTTTTATCTCATGTTTTCTTTCTGCCTAGTAATTATTTTATAGATAAAATATACATATATATGGCATACAAATAATAATTGCATGGTTGGGTTTTTTATTGCCCTCTCAGCTGTGTGTAGTTATATTAGATAGTTGAATAAAAGTTCCAAATAGAACGCTTCATTAAACATAGAGGAACTTCGTGCTGAAGGTGTTTTTTTAATGCAATAACACTCAATTTGGTATACTTCAGAGCAGACAGTTATTTTTGCTTGTTAAACTGAAAGGGTTATTTTAGTTTATTTCCTTTTTCTAAATGAAAAAGTTTTTTGAGTACACTTTTGATTTAATAGTATTAATTTTTAAATGCCTTTTACCATGGGAGATGTAGAATAATCCATCTCTCTTTGGAAAGACATAAAGCTTGGAAACTTGTGGTTTTTCTGCTTTTGGGGTTACAAATGCATGCCTTTGCTTGTCAGACTAAATGTATTATTCTGTAGCTGTCTCTCCATTCTGGATATTCAGGTTGCATAGTAAACCTGACCAAAGCAAGCAAATCCTCCAAGGATAAAGAAAGAAAATGTATGCACTCCTAGGAATCTTTTTTTCAGAGCTAAAATTGACAGTTTTATAAATAATTACCATGTGTAAGACCTCAAAACTCACAATCACAGCAATTCGGTGGTATGCATTTGGCATGAGTCAATTTCTGTTCTTAGTGCTTTTCATTGGAAATGGCATAAAAGTAAGATTTCTCTGAATTTTTTATGCTGTGGGCTTAGAGGGGACCCAAGATGTTCTTTGGTCACGGTTGTTTAAGTGTGCACACCAGCATAAATATCAAAGTGGTCAAAAACTTCAGCTGCACTTCGAGGGTCATAGTTCCATTTAATTTTTCAAAGAATCTAGAAACCAACTAAGCAGTCGATAACAGTTCAGTTGCAGGTGATAAAGGAGATTTTAGATGGGACATCACTTCTCCTTCCACACCTGGCAATAGTTACATTATAGCCTTTACACAGGATTTCTTATACAATGCTGTTTACTTATAAATGTGCATGAACAATGGCTGGATGCTTGAATTGCAAAGCACCTTAATGCATTTTTGAAAGATAGCTTCTATTTGCCATGGGGCTTCGGGGACATTTTCCTCAAATACAGCGACATCGGAAAGGACTTCAGTTCTAACTAACAGTGCTAAGTTAACTGATTGCAGTCCATCACTTAAGATATTACACCCATATTAGGAGTTTGTTCTCCCCCCTCCCCACCAAAAGTACTGTAGTGATATGTTGAGTTATTTAAGAAGTAGATATCTGGAGGTATATGGGCACTTGTCAATTGTAATACCTCTGGAAAAAGCTTAATTATAACAAATAAATGCATTGCTGAAAGACTTGTAAGTAATAAAAATATGCTAGAAACTGTGTCCAGAGATGGATTTGTATATAACAGTAGGATGATTTGGTGAAAAAGTTACTAGAAGAGCTGTTTGAAAGCCATCTTTTGATAAAGGTAAGCGATGGTGTAGATTATTGATTTGAATAACAACTGAAAGTAAGATGGATAGTATTTTCCAGATAGTGATGATTTGTAAGAAACAGATGTAAATAAAAATGTGGTTTTGATTTTTTTTTATGTAGTTTTCAAATATTGGGTATCCTACTTGCAGTCATTGCAATTACTAAAGAATCTATGCTTTTTAATTCCATGCATCCTACAAACTAATTATATTTACAAGGTCAGAATGAATGCATGTTTTCAGAAAAAAATATAGGGTTATATAAATGTGTCTTCTCTTTGGCTGTTATATCACAGTTTGTTGATCTGGAGTATAATGTGTACAATTCACAAATTTGTCTGATAACAGAAAGTGGTGTGTGATTGTGTTTATTTTACTAACCAGTATATTCACAGCAATCACTTCCAAATATCTCTCCAGTAAAGATGTGTTAATTACAAAACAGACAAGGTCTTCTATTATATTAAAGCTACTAACAAGAAGACAGCAGGAATCACACATGTAAATAGCATCATCAACCCCTATTTTAGTCCTCTGTTTTGATCTGTGAGTTGCGCATAGACCAAAGGTGCTATTAAAGACTCACTGTATGAAATAGGCAGCATTATATGAACAAAATTTATTCAACAAGAAAACAGACCTTTAACATGAATTTAACAAGCCTGAGAAATTATAAACTATCATATGCTGCAGATTCATGCAGTGATAATAAACAAAAAAAGAAAAATAAGAGGTTTCCTTAAGCTAGCCAAACCGCTAATGGTTTTGTTATAAGCTGTCTACTGTTGAAGTGACCTCTGCAAAGTCTCAAGGCACTTGCACCAGGCAGAATTAAATCGTCCAGTTGGTGAGAAGAATCGGAGCAAATATCATGTAATAATAAAAAGCTACCTTAATCTATACCCTTTTCCCCACCATGGCATTAGAGGAAGGTCTTTATTTCTTCATCTTTGGAAGAAGTAATTTTGCATTAAGCCTTTAGGCTGCATTTTAATGCACTTACAAATCATTGTGGTCAAAGGAAGCTAAGATTTTAAAACAGTCAAATGCTAACAAAATTAAAGCAGTACTAATTCCCCCCCTCCCTTCAATTGACCCTGTGATCCAGCTGCCTGTGAAAATTTCTTTTGCAGACTGTAAGGTTACTACATTGCTATCGGGCTTTGCAGAGAACTTCAAAGTACACAAACCTAGTGAAGGCTTAAGCTACAACATATATCCAAGAGCTCACCAGGGCTTTATCCTTGAATCTTACTGTAGCATAATTAACACCTCCTTCATCCATTGCTCATTAGCGTACTGGACATTAATGAGCCTATTTATTCTTATACGATTCTCTAAAGAAGGAACTTATTTGTTCTTACTGTGCAAAAAAAAGCAATTATAAGATAGCTTAGAAATCAAAATGTAGGGTGTGTTGCTGCATTTATGCTTTTTATTGCGTCCCAGATCTAATTTTAGGCTGCAGGTTGTTCAGCATGTTAGTTTTCCCTAAGACAGTTGCTATAGTGATTGCAGTGAATTCCTTTAATCTTGGTGTAGTTAAAATGTTCCTCCTTATGGGTTGAATTGATGCTGTTAAGTAGAAGCAAAATGTCACTCAAGTCATACTTTTGTCCAGTAGTTTATTAAAAAAATAATAAGAATACAGTATGGAATTAAGCACAGTAACATTTTGTAGTGCAAGCCCATAAGCACAGCATCTTCCACCCAAACATATACAACTACTGATCAAAAACACAATGAAATAAACAAATGCAGTTACATTGGTATTTAGAATTGTTAGCCCATATTCTACACAATAAAATTTTTAAAACTCGAATGTATCTAGTCTGTTCCAAAACAATTTTCTCCTTGAAATTCCACTGCAGAACACTAGATGGCTGAAGGCATTTCTCAGAAAGATTATTAAAAATGACCTTGTAAAAATGGGCCACTGTAATCCCAGCACACTTGCAAAACTGATGTATGGCCACTTTTTAGCATCCATTCAAATAGCTCATCGTGAAAAGTGCATATGGAGCTCAAATCTGAGTAGAAACAATTCTCTTATAAAACACTGCTGTCTTGGATAGGTTCCATGTTTTCTAGTGGAGCAGTCAGTTCTAATCCATTCTAGGAATGTAAGTGTTAGTAGTACTCTAAAATACAAAGCACCTTGTGATTCTGATACAGTGCCAAGTAATTGTATCTTCCCCTCTGAGTAAATTCTTTATTTGTGTCATTTCTTATCGAGTAAATCTCTAGAGGACTACAGTGTAGGATATTTAGTTCTGTTTTTGCTTACTTTTAATTTATACTCCTATGTGGTTGGGCATTTACAGGTGTTCAAAAATTAGAACATATGGCTGAAATGCTGCTTCATGAGTTTGGGAGATTTATAAGACTCAATCCATATACTACTAAACTCTCCTGTCTGTTTTGGAATCTTCAGTTAGCCAAACAGTGCATCATAACGCAAAAAGTTTTAAATCAAGGTACCTCAAATGTACTAACTAAAAAATTCATATAAAATCTGGGACCCATTACTGTCATAGCATTGAAATATTAAGAATCTTCAGACCAGTTGTATTTGCAAACTTGTGGTCATTACAGCATTGCTGATAGTGATCATGACTTCTGACGCTCTCTGCCAGGTTCCAATAAGCAAAGTCAGTGAGGAAGCTGACAGGAAATCAGAAGGATTACAATGTCAGTATTTTTGTACTATAAATCTAATCCCCTCATTATTTGGTCAATAGTTTTGTTTGTGACAATAACCATAAACATATTTCTTGAAATGGCACATGGAGTGCAACTGGTATCCAAAAGTGGTCATGAGGCAGCAATATGCAGAGCATTGGGTTACCGCATAAAGACAGTTTCTACCTTTAGGAACTACTGCTAAGGAGAATCAAGTTCTATCCATTCACACATTTCAGAATCAGAGTCTAAGCAAATTTCTTAGGGAAGGGGCAAGATCCTTAAAATTATGATTGAGTGATCTGAAAAAAAACCACATAAATTTATGCTCACTCCCCTCGCCCCCTAGGTTCTCTCTGCACAAGTTAATGCTACTGTATAATGTTATTAAAGGCCAAAGTTGCTTGAAAACAGAAACACTCTGTTTAATATAGACCAAGGAGTAAGGGTGGTACTGTAGGGTTTGTGAGCAAGAAGAGTAGGATGAATAAATTATAAAATCTATATACCTGTTCCTGAGGTTTTCTTAATTCTAGAACAAGTTAGAAAAAAATAGGATTTTTTTTAAAAAATAATTTGTTCCACCCCATGAGGGGGCGGAGTCTGTTGCTGAAATTCCATATTTTAGTGGGAGCCATATTGATGAAATTTGTGTGAGAACATAAGCTTCTTATGTCTTTAGAGTTTTATGTAAATGCATTCCTAGTCCTATAATGGAAATGCCAGTGCTTCATCTTGGGGCTTTAGCATCTCTATACCACTAAAACCTATTATCTGTAACTTTTAATTGAGCAAACAGTAAATCATAGGGGAACAGTTTTCGAACCAAGGTACCTCAAATGGGCTAACTGATATAATGTGTTCAAAATTTGGAACCCGTGACACTAGTGGGGTGAAAGACTGTTTTAATCATTGCTTGTTGAATAAATAGTATGTCTGTAGCTTGCAAACAATCATCAGATTCACATAACATGCTAAGTTAAAACAAATAAGCTACAGCATGGCTTAGTGCAATGTGCAACTCAGATGTTATATATTGTTTTCATCATTGGTAACCATATTAAAATGTACAGATTGAACATTGTGTGAAGTAAAATATGAAGACCAGATGAACTCTAATTTAAAAGCAAGATCATTATGACAACAAACTGAGATTTCAGTTTATTTCATTTATTCAGTGCTTAAAGCAACTTTTGAGTGCAGGATTCCCATTCAACTCTCTTGTTTATTGAGCAGTAAAATGTGTAGATGATGCATATTTCATATCTTTAGAGCATTAATATATTGGTTGTAGCTGTCTTGCCCTTGTGAAAAAGCATAATGACTATAAATTATCTCACATCATTTTTGAGTAACATTTATGCATTTATCTGGTACTTCTGCTGCAAAAGAGATACAGAAGACAACTTAAGTTCCTATCTGCTGCCTGCCCATCAGAATAAACTGAAATAAGGGCTAAACAATTGTGTAGTTTCATAATTATTTTTTGTTGATGGTCACAAATTTGTTTTTTTAAAAACCTTCATTTATTTTAGTCTTAGATATCTCATTGGATGCTATTGAACCTCCAACTTCTTCCTTATGCTTTCCTTTGGTCGTCTCTCTTCGTGCCACTGTTTTGTATAGAAGCAGCATTTGGAGTCAAATGCTGCTTCTATACAAAAACATCATACACATAGGGAAATGATTGCTGTTCTTGGACAATTCATCATATGCAAATGCATGCATATTTATTGAAAACCACTCTTACGTTTCTCCAGTTGAAATTTACAGCCACGTTCATTCACTTCCTTATACTGTATATCATTGTGTAGGACATAGTGTACAGCGGAGAGAACACCTTTCCAAAAGGCACCTGTGAGAGACTGCAGGCTGTTAAATCCTAAACAACACAGACATGTGTATGTTCTTAGAATGTTGAACTCAGATAGATTGAGAAATGGGCTCGACTCTGTATGAGTAATACTCTAGTTCAGAGGTTTTCAAACCTTTTCAGGCTACAGAACTGTTACCTTAAGAAAAAAAAATCTTGCCACTTCCAATCAAAGGCAAAGTTTTAGTGACATAAAATTGACTCATTTGAGTGAAACATCCCCCCCCATCCTTAGTCTCTCACAGAACCCATTAAGATTTAGAGTATCACAGAGCATAGTTTGAAAATCTCCTTTCCAATCTTTAATCTGTATTGCTCCACATTCTATCTTTCTTAGAACCAGGGAACCATTTATGGCATTTTACAGAATTAAGAAGAAATCATAAAGTTTTGAAAGTTACCAGCTGTAGTATTATCATTGTGACCTTATTTTTGTTTGCCTTGTTTGTTTGCTCTCTTTTACTCTTGGCCATGACACTGACAAGGTCATCATAATCCATCCGACAGTGTGTAGCCTCTTTCTTACTTGCAGGAAATAAAAAGCATCTGACTAGGAGGGAATACATGGGGCAAGTTCCTTGCTGGCTATAATTTTGTTGTCATTTCAAGTGTTCCGTTGGTATAATTGATGTGACACGACTGGGCTTTACACAGAGTCCCTTAGCTTGTGCTCAGTTTCAGAGTTAGTCTCCCTATTATTCAATTTGAGTAGAGAAGATGTTTTTAAAGTTACATTGTGTGTATATATGTATGTATGTAAACATAACTATCAAAAGCGGGTAAGAGAGCATGAAACTTAATTTATTTTCTCTCATCACCTTGAAAAATGTAGTAATTGGTGTCCTCTTGCAATACTAAACTGAGTTGGTGTGCTGCTGATGGCAGAGCCAGCAGGCGGTTCTTTTTTATTAATATTATAATTAAATAATTTTCTGGAAAAAGACCAAAAACAGATGTGACTTGATTGTGATGTCTCTGCTGTTCCTTGGTGCAATCACTTGCATTTTCTTCAGAGAATTGACTTTTTCTGTCTTGTTTTTACAGGTTGTTATCGATGCCTTCAGATTAATCAATGCTAATATGATGGTCTTAGGACATGAACCAAGACAAACAACTTCAAATCTGGGTCACTTAAACAAGCCATCTATTCAGGTATTTAATATTAATGTACTTACGTTGAATGTAGCTTAATTGTGTATGCCTATGAATATACAGACAAACACAAAATTTACTTTGATAAAGATTTAGATCTAGTGATTACTTCTTGAATTTTTAATAATTTCAGATGGCATGAAGATGTTAGTAATATGTACTACTTTTTACCTTTACCTATCCTGATAAAATGTGCTATATTGTTTTAGAAATTGTCTGCAGATTTTTTTCGCTAAACTGTTCAAATCATTTGCAAATCATATATGCATGTTTGTGACTATTATATGATAGGGAAGGCAGTGCCTTATTGACGTTTATGGGTTCTGTTACTCTTCGCCTTAATTTTCTTTATGGATACAGTGATCACTAGGCCAGTTTAGATTATTTTTTGGAAAACAGATACTGACTACAGTACATATATGCCACAAATATGTTTTCATTTCAGAAGATGTCGCTTGTTTTTCCTCAAGAGGCTTTGTTTATAGTGTCCCTGAGAACAGGCAGGGGACTTCTGTACTTTCCTTCATGAGCCTATAGACCATGGATGATATCTATCAGTAACTTCAAATGTATAGCAATAAATCCAAAAGCCCACTCATAGTATTGGGCAGAATCCAGAAAATAATTTCAGAATGAAATCCTTAAGTATAGTTTATGTCTTTTAATGGAGTTACTTCCATGAAATATGCAAAGGATTGCAAATTACTGTTCTTAAACTTATTTCCTAATAAAAATAATAATAACCCCAGATGCTTTGGAAGGATTTGATAGGTGGATAAAAATGCCATATAGGTGATCTAAACATCTGCTGAACCACACAACCAAGTATAATAATGATTTTGTAATAAATACGTAATTGTTTACTATTTCCTAAATAAATAAGTTGGAACCTCAAGACTGCAGGTCAGAAAGGATGAAATCTCTCAGGAAATAAAATTTCATATTGTTATTAATTGTCTCCATCTTTCCTTTATAAAGATGTTAATTTTTAAACTACATTTTAGAAATATGAAGCAGTCATCAAGCATGTTCCCATTCCATCATCACCTGCAGATGAATTTATATTTTTGTTTACTGTTAAGAATTACAGTAGTTCTCTTAATTGCAAGCAACGCCTCTCATATTCCCCACTGGTCCAGGTTTTAAGATGACTTAAATAATGTTAGAGAACACAGTGTTGTCTTAGCTGCAGTGAAGTTTTGTATGGATGCATTTAAATCTTCTGGATGAGCTGAGAGTAAGGGAATTTGTTCTGGGAACTTGCTAGAAGGAAAGAGGACGTAATTATGCAGCTTGCTGTTTGTTTTTTAAGTTTCAGACCAAGATACTAAATTAAACTTATAAATAACATTGAATGTGAGATCTACTTATCCATAGTAAGTGATGGATGTAAACAGACTTCCATGCAGAAAGTATTTTGTTTCTTAAACAAGTATTCCCCAGTGAATGCTTATTGCTTTGTCATTATCATTTTCCTACTCTAAAGGTAATATTGCCAAAAATATTATTTTTCTTTTAAAATGAATTTTAAAAATCCCACTTAGTTGCCACCAGAAGTCTAATTATTTCTCTGAAGATTAATTACAGGACTTCTAATAGCAACACATGCTGCAAACACAGTACTTGTAGTTGAAAACAGCAAATACTACTGTTGACTTGCAATTTTTGTTCTTATCTTGACAATCTTATATCTGTCAATAGTTTATGCTCATATTTCAAAAACTATATGGGCTTCATGAATAATTATCTACCGATTTCCCTAATAAAATAGAACAACTTTTTCAATACCAAAGAATTTCTATTTAATAGGAATGAATAAAATTACTCCCGATTAGAATTGGTACAAACTACAAAGCCTAATGAGTATGGAAGAACCCTGTAATGTTTTTGATTGGGTGCAGGCAAGCCTGTGCTTGTATGTTTCTAGAGAATATATTACTGGGCCTTTCAAGGCAGTATGTAATGACCTCTTATGCAAACCCCACGGTATTTTACTGCTTCCTAATTTTTCTATTTTTTATTGTTTGCTTTTGGAAAGTTAAGAAGTACCGGTATCTTACTTTCAGTTCGGCTGTTATATACAAGTATAGTTAGCCTATAAGATTGCTTTTTGCTTGTTTCGGCTGTACCCTGATTTACTGTACAGTACATTTAAACATTTCCTCTAAAATTATTCAACTTACTACATCCCATTTGTTAGGAAAAGAACTACCAAAAAGGGATCTGCATAATGTTTGGTAATATCTCCTCATAAAATGTAATACAGCTGCTTCCACTACTGAAGAGGTAGGCTGCTCTTCAGTGGAAACACTGGCAACAGAAGAAAAGCTTAGCAGCAGTATTCAGTTGAGGATTTAATTCTGCTTTGTACATCTGTGGCTTTTTTGGATCCTAATCAGAAATAGTTCTGGGCATTGATTTAATTTTTGTTTGAACTAGAGAATCAAATCAGAATTGAATTTTAACAGAAATACAGATTCCTGCTGGTTTGCCTATAATCATTTAAAAAACTTTTGCATTATAAATGCTCCAGTTATAATCTGTGGTATATTTATGTGTTCCACACCATTTATATGCCATCCCTACTATAGATTCACACTACAAAACAACTTAAATCTGTTTAAGTTAAACCCATTAATTAGGACAATGATTAATTATACTGTATGCCAAGCTACTATTTTAAAAGTATCTCTGCCCTATTGTATATTTATTTCCCTGCCTTTAAAATATGTTTCATTGAGTTTACAACACCAGAACATCTAGATATATTTAAGTAGCTGCATATTTTGAGGGAGGGGGGGAGTTCAAATAACACACAGCCTGAATGCAG
The DNA here is from genome assembly GCA_022577455.1 of Arizona elegans. Classification (NCBI taxonomy): domain Eukaryota; kingdom Metazoa; phylum Chordata; class Lepidosauria; order Squamata; family Colubridae; genus Arizona; species Arizona elegans. The sequence continues at coordinate 127,762,031 of JAKOOJ010000001.1, forward strand.
TATTTTAAGATAACTGTTCTGTTTTGTTTGGCAGAAATGATCAGGTGCATTTTAGTAATTCTTTTTAAACATTCTCTTTCTAGGCTTTAATCCATGGGTTGAACAGACATTACTATTCCATTACTATCAACTACAGGAAGAATGAATTAGAACAGAAGGCAAGCTCTGTTTTCCTAGAATATTTCCAGTTACTAACAACAAAAAATATATTTGTCACTTCAATTCTTTATCACAGCAGGGGAATTTTTCTGACCAAGAGCTACAGCGGATGGGGCAGTATTACCAACATATATTGGGGTATGGTTGGGGAGGTTAATTATCTCAAGATATTTTTCCTTTGTTTTTATAGGGTATTTTTCCAAATTATATTGAGCCTATTTTAAGGATTAACACTACCCATTTTTTATTATTCCTCTCCAGCTAGTAAGAAAATGCTGTTGAAATTTATTAACCACAATAATTTGGGGTCTCCACTTCTGCCTAATGTCATATAGCTGATCCATTGACACCCCAAATAAAGTCTCAATGTGAACTCTGTGGTCGAAAGCAACATTTCTTCCAGAAGGCATCTGCATGCATAAGTAGTCAATGTGCTAGTAAATATGTGGTTGGCAAAAATCAGTCTGACTTAGACAATTTATGAACATCTTTGTTTAAATTATGATAAAAATATGGCTATTCTATTTTTAAAGCTACATGTTTCTGAAAGCTATTTTCTGTTTTTGTAGTGCTATTACAATGAATCTGTTAATTTTCTTGCCTTTATTTATTTTTAAAAGCATATACACTCTTTTCTTACATAGTTCAAACCTGATTACACAAGCCAGTTTATCCATATAATCCATCCAAAAATAATTCAGCTATTCTTGAATATTTACAACCAACAAACATATAAATGGCAGCAATTGATTGAAGATTTATTTTGCAAAGCATATTAAATAAGTTTACCAGCCATCTCGAACATTTGCTTGACTGAGCACTGGCAGCTTTGCTCAAGGAGCTTCTTGTGTAACATCAGGACTACCACTATTATTCTTTAAAAAAAATAAAATTACAATTTTTCTTTCATTTTCTGAGGTAAATTCGGTGAACATCTTGTTAGATCAGCCACAGGTATAATTTTTCCCCCTACAAATATTCCACAAAAAAGTATATATGTATACTTTTGTATCTATAATTCCAGTAGTTTAACTAAAAACATAGCTCTCTGTATCCTTTTTTTCCCAAGTTTGCTAATTCTTCCCAATGCAGACATTTTAGTTTTTATGCCCACAATAGATTCCATCTGTTCATGATTAAAGTTGATTTTAGAGGCACTGTAACTGTTCAGATACCTTTCCACACTAATTATCTTTATAGGAGAATGTAGACATTAACTAAGGTCATTGTTCAATCATAAGTGTTCAGTAGTGTTCTTGAAGGTGACAGATTCAAACCGAAAAGCAGTCTTCTCACCAGGAGCTCAGTTGGGCTTGCAAGAATCAAGTGCTAAGGTCTTCGCTGCTTCAAATTCTCACTGCTGTAGTAAACACAGGAGGGCAATTTTGTTGATGTAGGGAACAGCTTTGTGAGCTTAGATGCTCTATGTGATATACCTGTACTTTCAAGACATGGAAAAAGTGATATTTGAGATGGGTTTTTTTGCATCTTGGTATGTACAGTACATCATCTTTTTTTCTCTATATTCTCGAGGTCGAGCTTTAAAATTAAGCTATGGAAACATTACTTTGGTGCATTTCACTGCATACACTTTTATAAAGGTGATAACAGTAATTGTCAAGTGTGATTTTAAAAGGGTTTAAGAAATGAAGATTATTTTCATCAACGTATGCAGGCTTTGCCCAGTGTCCTGGCATCCATGTTTCCTATATCTTCCTTGTCTGTATTCATGATTTCATACTCATGGCTGAGAATAGGACTTCTGCCGTTTTAACACCAATTATTTATTGGAAGCTGATAGTCTGGCAAAAGGCCTAAAACCACATGAACCCAAACATGTTTTAGCACTCAATCATGTCTTCATAAATCCCCCTATGAGTGTGGGTTCAAATTTCACAGTGACCTTACATAGCAAACAATTTTTATCTTCTCAGATGGACTCATAGGGAATGGATAGTTAAGTCTATGGTGATCTAATCTATGAGACATAAAAAGTTATCTGAGGTAGCCTAGGTAATTCGGGCTTGACACCAGTTTTCTAAATTTAAACTCTCCTATGTTAGAAACTTTTGTATCTCTTTGTATTTATTATGATAAAACATAACTGAGCTAGTTTTAACTCCATATTCTGCCTCCTATAGACAAAATGCTTCTGGTCTGGCACTGGAATGTTGTACCCCTTGAAATGAAGGATTCAGCAGTCTTGTAGATTACCTGTTGTTGTGCCATGTTTTCTCCTGCCCCTCTACGTTAAAGAATGGAGGGAGGAATCGCTTTTAAAAAAAGAGTCAGTGGTCTTGCTGGGAGTTAGAAAGGAAAAGAACATTATTAAATATCCCAGTCATCTGACCCCCCCCCCCCCCCCCCCGGTTCTGGATTAGAACTCATCTTAAGACATGTTTGTATTATTTATTTATACTTATTTATTAAATTTATATACCGCCCGTCTTACTGTGAGTGATTTATAGCATAATAATGAGATAATACAAAATGATTAAAAATTAAGAAACATTAAACCTTTAACCAGAGTTTTTCTGGATACCGACAGGCAACATATAAATTTAATAATAAATAAATTAACAAAGAACTTAGGTCTAACCTAGTAGATATTTGTGATTTCTCATATGTCCTCCTAATACCACTTTCATGTTCAAAATGTATAAATTATTTTCCTGCATAAGCCACAAATACAGTTATTTTACTATTTGCTCTCTATTGTTTTTCTTCTTTTTTTCTTTTGGGTAGATGTTACTGAATTTACATAAGAAAAGTTGGATGGAAGGTTTAACCCTTCAGGACTACAGCGAACACTGTAAGCTCAATGAAACCGTGGTAAAGGAAATGCTGGAACTAGCAAAGAACTATAACAAGGTACCATATTGGGCCTCTGCCAGACAATTATTTGTCCACATGATTTGTCAGATGAGCTTCTGGAAGCATCGATTCAAAAATTGATTCCAATGTAATATGGAGGAAAAAAACACAACCTTAAAAAAATAAAATGTCATTAATCATTTCAAGAAATTAGCACAACTTATTTTAACATTTTGGAAATGGACAGACCTTGCCTTTTAATTTTTTAAAAACCCAAGTCATTGCTGCAGTCAACAGCAATGAAATACTGAGTTTTGTGAAAAGATGTGCAGATCAAGAGTAGTGAAAAGACTTCTTGCTTATGTTGTTAGAGGAACTTGTGTTAGAATCAGTGACATTTGTATAATCCATGTTCTTTCTGGTTTTGTTCTCTTTTCATTATATTGAGAAGGTATGTTGCTCTGACCAAATTGATATTAAGCACACCGTACTGAGTGCTTCTAAAAACCATTCAAATAATTTTGAGGAAGGCGTTGACTTCTGTCCTGATGTACTAGTTAGTTCCTTTGTTGAACCACCACAGTGAGGAGTTTTTGTATGTGTGTGTCCCTTAAAATAACATTAAAGCTTCAGCTTCAATGGAAAAAGACAAAGTTTATATTTTGAAAAGCTTTTGAAATAATAAGATACTAAATACTAACCTTTTCTACATTTGTTTTACAGGCTGTGGAAGAAGAGGATAAAATGACACCTGAACAGCTGGCAATAAAAAATGTTGGCAAGCAGGTGAGGAATTACACTGGCATGAAAAAAATTACTTGTGTGTTTATTTAATCATACATGGGTGATTTTTTTTGTTCTTAATTTCTATAACAGCCATTTATTTCCACTATAATTACTTAAAGTTGGTGACTTAAAAGTATATCAACAGTGGACATTTGACATCTGCCACTGATATATCCAGGCAGTCCTTATTTAGCAACCACAATTGGGACCAGAAATCTGGTTAAGTGAAGCAGACACCAAGTGATACCAAGACTGTGCTTATTATCTTAATTTAGCTTTCCTTTGCTGTCAGGGTCATAAATATGAGGATTGTAAAGTTATTTTTTCATCACATGCCTGATGGAAGGGATTCAGGAAAGCATGAGGAGAGATTTGGATCCCTTGAGGAATCCATATTCCAAGCTAATCTACTCCTTAATGAAACCACGTTAACCAATCTAGACATGGACATACTTTTTTTTCACTCCAGTGGCAAATTATGCATAAATTAAACATTAAACACTTCTAAAAATAACACAATAGTGGTACTTCAGGTTTTCTATGTTAACATAGGATTTCCCCCCCCCCTTAAGTGTATTTTATGGTTTGTTTTCATTTATTTAATTGGAAAGTGCTTTTGTTTTGAGTGAATATATCTTAAAATAACATGGGATGAAATCCCAGTTCCATTGGAAGCAAATGGCAAAGCTCCCATTGATTTCAGTAATGAACTTGATAAATAATGTTATGATGGAGTTATTATTTAAATTGACTAGTAATTTACAAATGCATATATATATATATATGTATGTATGTAGTTAAATATATTATACAGCATGTGAGATGTATATACATCATTGTTACTTCTGTATCGCTATATAAAAGTAAATCAAATTTAAATCATATATAATCATATATATAAAAGTACATCATATTTGGCCTAGGTTTACAAGATAGCTTGGTTTTCAAGAAAAATCATTTGTAAAATGACCTGAGTATTTTGAAAGTCTATTTTAGACAAGCTCATGGCTCCAGTAAACTGTCAGCATAGTAGTGATTAAGATGTGATAAAAAAAATTCAATATGAAGAGCCTTGGTAGTACAGTGGTCTAAGGCATCCTGTTATTAAGCTGGTTATTAAGACCAGCTGCCTGCAATTACTGCAGGTTCGAATCTCGTCAAGGCTCAAGGTTGACTCAGCCTTCCATCCTTTCTAAGGTAAGTAAATTGAGGACACAGTTGTGGGGGCAATAAGCTGACTTTGTATAAATCCTTTGTATAAAAGGATGAAGGCTATTGCTGAGCACATTGTAAGCCGCCCTGAGTCTCCGGAGAAGGGCGGCATATAAATCAAATTAAAAAAAAACAAAAACTCTGGAATGTAAATCATCAAGAGTTCTTTAAGCTGGGCAGTATTAAAGTTGTTAAAGCTAGACATTAGCATTTGCCATACGCTAAATAAATAAATAGTATTAAAGTATTTGCACAGTATAAAATAATTAGTTTGCTGACTAATACCTTTTAAAACTTTGCACATAGCACCACCATTTCTTAAATTGGGCAATAAAACATCTGAAATAAATAACCAAATTTAGAGAGCATCAATGACTCCACAGTATTTATATCTGATAATATTAAATGACCAAGAAAATACTATAATTGACAGTATAACAAATTTAATAAATAATTAATATATAGAAAGAAATGTAAATCCAAGTGTTCAAAATTCCAATTTTATATCAATATTGGGACAGTACTCAGGCAGATATAAACAATATGCAGCCCTGGCCAATCTAACAGCTCATAATTTCAGCAATGCTTGCATAATAGAACTCTGAACTTTAATTGCTTCTTAACTGTATCAGTACTGCATTAAATGGAAACCACCATTTGTAAATGTGTTATTTCAATAAATTATAAACAATCTTTTAACATTATATTTTAGGATCCTAAACGCCATTTAGAAGAACATGTGGATGTGCTGATGACTTGCAACATTGTCCAGTGTTTAGCAGCAATGTTGGATACTGTTGTATTTAAATAATGTCTTACTTATAAAGGTTATTTTATGACTATAATCATCCATTGTTTAAAGCACTGAGGCTAAGATATATTTGGATGTCAGAGACATCTGGCATCATTTGCAGTCTAAGAGCATCACCCTAACACCTTTTCATCTATGTTGTGCAATTACTTTGGCTATTTTTTTAATGCAAGATCTCTGCAAATTCTAAAAAAATTCAAGAACCGGGTTAAAAAGTGTATTTTCATTTTAATTTTTGAAGATAATTGGCAGCACATATATACATTAATTATTGCTATATAGCTTTTTAAAAAGTCTATTAAACTCAGTGTTTTGCTGACAATGTAACTGAGAAAATCAGTTATTGACAATACTGTACAAAATTCAACAAGGAGAAAAATGCCTTTCAGTCAACTGATGATCTATAAAGACCTGTGCCATTGACATGATTTTTTTCAAAAACTTACTCAGATTTCAGATCCCTTTTATATGAATCACGGTTAAGTCCCACAGTATTTTTACCAGCTTGGTCTCGACCTTGCAATACAAGAAAGAAACGGAAAAGCTTGTAGACAAATGCAAAGCACTTCCCATGACTAACTATAGTGTTTGTTTCTAAAAGCCCCTGGATTAAAGCTTTTAAGTCAGAGGGATGTGACATCAGGTAGGCCTAAACCTGTTTCTGTTGCCTTTAACTATGGATCAGGACCATTCACCACGAGGGTAGAGTTGCATATGGTTTTTAAATATAATTTGAGACTGTCTGGCTCTGACCTAACAAATAGTAATTGCAGATAGTGATGATAGTTAACATCAATTTGATACATTTGGACAATACTTGTAGACGGGAAACAATGGAGATGAGACACGTGCTATTAATCTTGCCAAAATGCCAATGAAAACCTGGTCATAAATTTTGTTGAACCTTCTGTCTAATGACATTTCTGTAACTTCCACATCTGCTTTGTCAAACACAGAACTCAGCAGACTTCCCAAAAAGTATACTTTTCTGTCCCCATCCCCAACTTTCCTCTCTTCAAATAAGTATAAATGGCTCTACAGTGTATGAACAAAGCACAGAAGATAATAAAAGCCTGGAACTAACATCTGAAAAGTTACAACAAGTCTGTTACAGACAAGGTCATCAAAATATGGATATTCTTTGTCAACCTACTCTGTAAATACCATTGAAGTGCATGCTGAAACATTAAATTACAATTTATTTTGGAATTTTTTTCTTTTTAACTGAAAAATAGACATTTTTGAAAGAAAGTGGGGGGGGGGCTTTCCAATATCTACACAACTAAAGGAAAAAATATTGACTGCTTTATGAGATACTGTTATGGAAACCAATTTTTAATTTGTAAATGAAGTACAAGTTTATAAATGAATAAAGGAATACCAATTGCTAATAAATACTCTGAGTGTAATTATTTTTTTATTTGTATAATTGATAAATTTAACCCTCTCACTACTTTTTTTATTTTTTTGTTTTTATTCTGTCTTTATTTTTATGAATACACATTAAAAAACCCTAATATGTAATTGCTTTATTCGCTATGGTCCCTGTATAAGTCAACAGAAATCAATTATTTGTTGATTTTTATCCCACCTTTATTATTTTTATAAATACAACATTTAAAAAAAACCCTAATATATAATTGCTTTATTTAATGTGCTCCCTATACATGCATGTATAAATCAGCAGAGATCTTACACAAGAGCTTAATATTATTTCCAAGATGAGGTTTTTCTCTTTGGCATACTTTAAATTTGAAATATTTTATTTTATAAAAGAAATATCAATTTAGGTAAGCACTGAGCAGAATTTCCAATAGTCATGGAGTGAAACATCAATACTCTGCAATGCTTTCTAGCTAATTAACACTTCCTTGAGGATAGGAAATGTTACCCCCTGCCTGAAGGAGGCAGTTATTAGACTTATTTTTTATTATTTTCTTTTTTAGAAATCTTCCCTTGATCCAGCAGATCTGTGCAATTATAGGCTAGTCTCAAGACATTTCATTACTGGAAATGGTAATCATAAATATGATAACCTCACAGCTCCAGATGCACCTAGATTATGCTGAAAATCTGGACCATTTTTAATTAGGCTTTTGACTGGTATATGGTATTGATAATGCTTTGATCATTAAGTGATCACCCATATTGAAATGGACAGGGAGAGTGCAGCCTACTAAATCTTTTTGGGACCGTTTTGTTAAAAATACCATCCATTATACTATTCTGTGTGCCAGGATTAGACATTTAGATACTATTTTATATTTCTGCTCCTTCCTCTGTCTAAGATGCTGACCTACAGTGTCCCACAGAGATCTCCCATTGACATGAAAAGGCCTGATCTACCTGTCACTGGATACATAGTTGACATAGTGAATTTACAAAATTATGGCCAACTATCAGCTACATTTTTTCCCAAATCAGATTGGTCATAAATTTCCCATGGAATAGTTATATCCTACCTTGACTATTAATAAATATTCTGTGTGTCTGTCTCTGATAATACCTTGAAACTTCAATTGGTGAAATGCAGAAGCTAACTGGGACAAAATGCAATAATGGTGTGACACTTGCACTAGAAAAATCACCACTTGCAGCTAGTTGATTACTGGATACAATATAAGACATTGACCGGTCAAACAAACAAAAGAGAATCTGACAATCAAATGGAATAGTTCAGCCTTGTTTTGCATTTAATATCTTCAGGAATAAATGTGAAGATATTCCCTCAGCTTCTGATCTGTGATGGAGAGCTACTCCTGTGCCATTCCAGGCCATGAATGTACTTCATCAGAAGTCAGAAGTAATGTTTCCTTCCAAGTTACATCCTGTTTACAATGTTTTAAGTTGGATTTAGTATTAAAACAGCTTGCATGTTAATTTAAACTTTGTTAAGTCACTATGGGCAGAAAGGTGAGTTATAAATAATGTGTAAATGCACACAAACATTTTAATGTTACATCATATATTGTAAATATGTTCTATACAATGTTACATTTATTTTAACCTTTGTTATTGTTCCTAATGCATGGTGACAGCATACTGCACTCCAGATGTTTCTGACTGGCCTTGCTGAATAAACCTGATTAGAGATGTAGCTCAAGACATCTAAAAAGGTCTGAGAGAGTGAGTGTACGCATATCTGCTTTAAAGTTAAACTGATGACACATAAAGCTACTTAAATAAAGTGAGATCAACTTATCCATTCTTAGAAATGCTTGGAAATACGCGGGGGGGGCGCATGCACGGTGGGCACTTGCATTGCATTTTGGGGGTCCTGGCATGTGCATTTGCATGGGCACTTGGCACCAAAAAGGTTAATCATCACTGGTATATAAGTATAGGAACTAAACCGCACGCTTACTAACACTGATGATGCAACTTAGGATAAATGAAGGTCTGCAAGCAAACAAATCCAGAGACATCAAGTATTTTTCTCTGACAATTTTAAATGACCAAGAACTTAGTATAGTTGGCAAGTTTAATAACATAACTCTAACATAGCAGGAAATGTCACATCTGAAAGCAAACAAGCTGAGAGAGCACTGAGAGCTGAGAGTACTCTAAGTAATCTCTCACTATTGAACTTATCCAGCCTTTAGGTGAGGGGTGTCAAACTGGCAGCCCACAGGCCGGATGCATCACATGCAGGCCATGCCCACTCCACCTTCGTGAATGGGAAAAACATCTGATGACAGCAACGTGATGCCACAAGTTTGACACACGTGCTTTAGGTTGACCAGAACTCCTTAATTATCAACTGAAACCTATTCAGTCAATTAATGGAAATGTAATAATGAACTTTGGGGGTCTGGATGCAGTTTTTTTTAAAAAAGCTAGAAATTACAATAGTTCTTGCACCAATTAATAGTTCTTGCACCAATTCAATTCTAAGAGATACAGCACTCTGTTAATATTTTAATTTATCTTCCACCCTTCTTTTGGTCAGATGAGGCATTTTTTAATGTCAAAATCTGCATTATGTTGGGCCTTGTTAACCAGTTTTAGAATAAGAGTTTGTATATGGCAATCTTTTCTCTAGTAGTGTTAATTGCTACAGAATTAATACACATGAGTATTGTCTATTGGTGATGAAAACGGATCTGAAATTTAAGGATGAATTTTTTAAGCATTAAAAATATGGATTTTATTAGCTCTTTCAAGATGTATGGCACACAAGCACATTTATGCATACATATATGTTTCTTAGAAAAAGATGGAACTATATATTAATAACAGAATATGGAATTTAAACATTCCAACTGAATAAACCTGGAATAAACAAACGGTACTAGAAAACAAAATGTGAATTTACTGTTGATCATTCAGCCATAGATTCGAAGTATTTATATCATGCAAAACAATGGCTTCCTATGTTAAAAATCACAAGTTCTCACCATTTTTAATTGATAGGGATATTATTTTTAGCATGTATTCAATCTACAGATCTCGGTCTCCTTACTGTAGCTCATCTTCCATCCTCTACATAAAACCTACCATAAACCTGTTGTGACCATTAGTAGGACATCAAATGAAAGGTACTTAGAAGTTTAATCATGTCAGGTTTCTTCAAAGTTCACAAGGCTCACAAGCTATTTTGAATTATGCAGGCCCTGATTTTTCCATTATTCCCAGTGTATTTGTTTAATGTACTGCTATATTCAAGCAACAAAAACAATTTGTTATAGCCCAAGTAAATTGCTGCTCACTCAAAACAGTGGACGTGTGACAAAAGTACTTCCTGCAACAAGGTAGTTTTTTATGCCTGACATTAGTGCCACAAGATTGCATTGCTCACAACTTGCACCACCTTAAAACACTAATGACTAGATTGTGGCATAAGCTTTTGCTGAAACAGACCAACAAGAACTGTTCCTCAGGGAATGTATTAATTAACTCCAACTTAGCAGCTTTGTTTGAGAGTTTCCCTTTGAAACTTCTTGTTGTTGTTGCAATATGGCAACTTTATGGGCTACAACAGAATGTCTTGGGAAACAGGAGACTGAAGTGTGTTACCACTTTGGGGCTAGAATTCTGTACTGAGTATGGGAGTAAGGCATACACACTGCCAGATTTCTGTCCACTGATTGCATGTGGTAGACTCTGAAGTTTTGCTTGTAACACTATGGTTAAAAGAAAAAAGAAAAACCCACAAAGTCTCATTCATTATGGGAGTAAGACAAGAGGCTAAACTTTGCTTAATTGACTGGATATCTTTTGTTGAACTGAGTGAAACATTTTTCAATAACACATTAGGGAAGCATATTTTGTCATTTTCCTAAGAACTCTCATTCCCGCTTTTAAAATGTTATTTCTATCTGTATTGTGACATTGGAAGAGATTAATTCTGGAAATGTGGAATTAACTCTCGTATAGAATAAGTTCAGCTAAGAAATATGAATATGAATTCCAGCTTTTAAAAGCAGAGCTTGAATTCCGGGGTTTATATAATAAACCCACCCACTTATTCTAATGACTCTCCTCCCAATGTTTAATCTGCATCAAACATTGTGTGTCAGAATGACAAAAAAAAAGGGGGGGGAGAATTGTGAAACCTCAAGCAAATTTTGAAATTCAAGTAGGCAGTACAATAAATAACCTGTGATTCAACTAAAATTTGCAGTGCCAAATGCTAGGTTTCCAATCTTCCTCCAGCTCTTTGTTGGAAAAACAGTCACCGTCATATGGGAAGAGATGGGTGGAATTAATTTCGGTGGGGGGGAAGCCTGGTATTCTCAACTTTAGCTGTAATCTAAAACAGTTTTGTTTGTTTTTTTAAATGGTAAAGAAAAGCTGACCACTTATAATACGACCCCCAGCTTGCCCCAAATTGCCAACCTGTGATTAGTGGAACGGACAGCCAATCAGGGACCACCCTGGTCTCCACAGCGAAAAGTAAAAGAGGAGGAGGAGGACGAGGAAGAAGCGCATCGGCCAAGGGCTCCTACGTACTCGGAGAGTCCGATTCGTTCCTCCTAGCCGCTCTCATTTTCTCCTGGTTGCGGTTATGATTATCGTTACTGTTACGTCTGCTATTATATACCTTTCCTATGCTTTTTAATATATATATATATATATATATATTGTGGTTAAAAAACCCCGGAGACAATTCGGGCAAGTTTCGAGCGATTTTTAAAGTGGGAAATTCCTCTCAAGGCAAACTTACCCGAGAAAGGTTTTTTTTGATGAACAATGGCTGAGGGAACACGCAGCCTGGTGGCCTCTGGACTTCCAGACCGAGGGTTGTGAGTGTGTTTGTGTGTGTTTTTAACCGAATCCAGTGGGCCACCTCCGTGTTTTATCCAAGCTCGGTTTTTCTCAAACCTTTATTACTGTTTTAAAGGTGCGTGTGTGAACTCCCCAAGCCCCCCCCTTTCCCCTCCTCCCACAAACCAATCTCGAAGCATTTTTTTCCCTCTCATTCTAGCAAGACGTTAATTTATTCCTACAAAAAAAAAAATCCAGGTAATTACTTGTGACAAGCTTATTATCACAGAAGAGAGCTGGGCGTGAGGGGAAAAGTATTCAAAACACCGAAGGAACATAAGCCTAAAGGAAAGAAGGGAGAGGGCCACGGGGGGAAAGAGAAGGGGGAAAAATCGAGTTCTGACTGGATGCTGGTTTGTTCTCGTGTTGTTCTCGGAGCGTCTCTCTCTCTCTCCCCCCCTTCCTTTACCCCGCATGCCTGCGCGCAAATAAAATATTTATTTACCGAGGAAGCCAAGCGTCAACTTCAAGGCAAGTCAGTCATTCAGGCACTTCAGATGACGCTTCTTGCAAAAGCAAAAGAGAGAGAATCAGAGTTGGGGTGTTTGCGGATGGCGGTGGGGGAAGAGGCGCCGTGGCGCAGTCGCTCGTTTTCTGCGGCTGGTCGGCGATTCCTTCGGGCGGGCAGGCAGGGCGCGTGGCGAAACGGGCCTGGGGACGAGCCCGAGCTCCTGCTTGGACCAGGAACGGGGCAGCTCTTGGGTCAGAATGCGCGGGAAACCGGGCCGGTCAATCTTCCGGCTGTTCCCTCAGGGGAAACTCTGGGACAAGACGGCCCGTCCAAGCGCTTCACCTTAAGGAGGAGGTGGGGCCTCTCCTCTCTCTCTGACGAAGCGCCTCCGAACGCCGCGGGGGCTTTGGAGCTGCTTCCGAGGCGAAGGAAAACGCGACGCTAGGAAGCCCAGAGAGGGATGGCTCTGTTTCGGGGCTCCTGAAAGCCCCGAGTCGCGTAGCCAGAAAGGAGGCCGGCGCGAAAGGAGAGGGGCGGGATGACAGTACCCCAAATTCTCTCTCTCAAGACTTCCTACACTGTAGCCACAGAGGATAGTGGAGGGCTGCGTAGGGTCTCTATTTGTCACACACACACAAATAACTAAAAAGTATTATATATCTATATCTATATATATCTATATTACTGTATATATCTCTTTGCGTGTATATATATATATATATATATATATATATATATATATATATATATATATATATATATATATGTACATATACATTTATACATACAGTAAAAAGTATATGTATATATATATATGTGTGTATATATATATATTCATTTGCCTCGATCGTCGCGCGACCGGGAGCCAGGTGATTATACTAATTAACGTCTATCTAATTAAATTACTGTCAGCGGTTAACCAATGGCAGGAGCCGTTTCATGCGTTCGGCAACCAGGGAGATCAAAAGTGCGGCTTGGCTGATTGCTGCACGGTGTCAATTGGCCAATCTCTTCTCCCAGGGAGCGGTGCTTTTGGTGGTGGCGAGGGGGGGGGGAGGGAACCGTGGCTTCAGATCGGGACCAGCCTTGGGTGGTGGGAGAAGCTGCTTTGGGTCCCTCGCCGCCGAGGGTCCCGGGATGATGAGCTGGGGGCCTTAAGCGATTCCCGTCCCCCGCCCCCAAGCGACCCCGTGCTACCGTTACGCTATCCCGGGCAGGCTTTGGCCAAAAAGCGGGCCGGGTCTGGAGCCATGCAGCTGGAGCATTGTCTGTCGCCTCCGTCGATGATGCTCTCCAAGAAATTTCTCCATGTGAGCGCTGGCGGCGGCGGTGGCGGCGGCGCTTACCCGCCTGCCGCGGGCGGATCCGAGCTTGTCTTGCACGAGCACCTCCACCCGCACCCCCATCACCATCCGGCTGCCGCCGCCGCCGCCGCCCTCCTTTCGGCGAGCGCTGACAACCTGGAGAGAAGTTCACCTCTGAAAAAACTCGCCAGGGGGGGGATGACGAATCAGGCCGAGGCAGACAATTTCCCTGACTCCAAAGACCCGCCAGGGGACGCCCAGCAGCCGCCGCCGCCGCCGCCGCCTCAGCAGCAGCAGCAGCAGCAGCAGCAGCGCGCCAAACTCTCGCCTGTCGTCTTGGACGGCGGCGGCGGCCAGGAGCAGCTCCGTCCAACCTTCGATGGAGCGGCGGCGGCTGCGGCAGCGGCAGCAGCAGCAGCAGCGGCGGCGGCCGCAGCCGCGGCAGATCGATACCTGCTCTCCACGCCAGCTTCCTCCGGCCAGCCCCCGGCCGCTGCCTCGGCTCCCCCGGCCACCGCCGCTACCATGTTCCCCTACCCGGGTCAGCACAACCACGCGGCCGCCTTCTCGCTCGCCAGCCCCAGCCGCTACATGGCGCACCACCCGGTCATCGCCAACGGAGCATACAACAGCCTGCTCTCCAACTCCGCGGCGCCTCAAGGCTACCCGGCTGCCGGCTACCCTTACCCGCAGCAGTACGGTCATTCCTACCAAGGCTCGCCCTTCTATCAGTTCCCTTCTGCCCAGGCTGGCCTCGTCCCCGGCAAGGCGCAAGTCTACCTATGCAACAGGCCGCTCTGGCTGAAGTTCCACCGGCACCAGACCGAGATGATCATTACCAAGCAAGGCAGGTAAGCGGCGGCTGCGGTCGAAGGATGCCAGCCAGGCGCAACGCCGCCGAGAAGAAAGCGGAGGAGGACGAGGGAGGCTGAGGGACCGGGAAAGGGCGAGCAAGAGCACCCTCCGAACCCGAGCCCGGGTGCCTGGCCGCGGGGAAAGTCGGCTTTCCTGCCGAGACTCCGGGCTCTGCTCAAAGTATTATTATTTTTTGCCATTTTTTCCTCTCTTCTTGTCCCGCACCTCTTCTGTTATCATCTTCATCTGCATCTTCATCAACTCTTAATATTATTGCTATTGTCGTCATTATTCTTTCTCCTTCTCCTTTGGCTGTAGACCTCTCGTGTTCTTTTTCTTTCCTTTTTCCTTTTTCTTTCCTTTTCCCATATCCTTTCATTTTGCTTCAGGTTTTTAAGATTAAAAATAATGGCAATCTCGTTTTTGGGGCTGGAATAATCCAGTTCTTAGTTTTATATATATATATATATAAATACATATTTGGGCCTATAAGACACCCCCCCCCCCCAATTTATTTACGATATTTTCCTTCCTCGCTCTGACTTATTTAAGAGTCATAAACAATACGAAGAATGATTGCTTCCCTCTTGGGAACGGGCGCCGGGGTCTTCGGTGTATCTTGGGCCATTTCTGCCGCACTTTCTGCCGATCAAGGGCTTCGCCTCGCTTCCTTTGCTGATCCTCGAATGATGGGGAAGTCCATCACTTCTCGGTTGGTTTTTGCACATTGAAATTTGACAGTCCATCAGTTGAAGGCAAAAGGCAATGAAATCGCTGGGACTTACTTCCGGGCAAATTACAGTAGAAACCCGCGAGGATCTTTTTGGGTTACAAGCCGATGTGCCAACCCGCCAGCCCGGTTTCCTCGGAAATAACCCTCGATTTCAGCCGGATTCACTTGGAGATGAGTACGCAGAGGACCGTTTCCTCCCAGGCTCGATCCGCTAGACAAAAAGGCGCGGAGCGAGATGCCTAAAATCGGTGCACCCTTCGGGTACTTTCCTCTGCAACATTCGCTCAAGAAAAGGTTTTTGAGAATTTTAGGGGGACAGTTATGTATTTATAAAATTATGATCTCCCTCCTTTTCAATCCCGTCACTTTTCCTCACCCTCCTTTCCCCGCCTTCTTTCTTAAAACAGGCGAATGTTCCCTTTCTTAAGTTTTAATATTTCGGGTCTGGATCCCACGGCTCACTACAATATTTTTGTGGATGTCATCCTGGCCGACCCAAACCACTGGCGGTTCCAAGGCGGCAAATGGGTACCTTGTGGCAAAGCGGACACCAACGTGCAAGGCAAGTCCTTCCTCGGGTCCTCTTTTCCCTGGTACGTGGGTGCGCACAAAGACTTGCATCCTAGGCTCGGGTGGCTTAGGTGAGAAGACTTCATTAGTGGACCTTCTTGGGCCGGTAAGGCTACACAAAACTTAGGGGGAGGCTAAAACTGAAGGTCTTCCCCTGGCTCCCCCCCCCCCCATTCCCGCTTTCTTTCCTTTGGTTTCCCGAGTTGAAATACCTAAAAGCATACCATATAATAGTAAATTAAAACGAAGGAGCAATTTTGTCTCTTCGAAACTGGGATATCTGGGGAAATTGTAGGAATGATATAAGAAAGGTTAGAGTGGGGAGAAAGAAAAGAAGGAAGGGAAGATTCACTGTGTGAATGTCTTTCTCTCCAACATTTGTTTGCTCTTTGACAAACCCGGGGTTCTCATCTTCAGGAAACCGTGTCTACATGCACCCGGACTCGCCAAACACGGGAGCCCATTGGATGCGCCAAGAAATCTCCTTCGGGAAACTGAAATTGACCAACAATAAAGGGGCGTCCAACAACAATGGGCAGGTCAGTTTTGGGACTCGAGAGAGGCGGCACTGCGCCCTGCATGGCCAAGAGATTGCACGCGCGGGCATCCCATCCTGCGCTCCACATTCATTTCATTTGCGTATGAGCTTTTTCTGCAAATCCATCCCCTATTGTACAAACCTGGAGGGGGGGAAAAGAGGCCAATTCAATAGACAGGTTAAGCGAGGGAGACGCGCTTGCACCAGCGTGTGAGCAAGAGACCGTCTTCTCCCAGGCGAAGGCTTCGGAATAGAGGCGGTGGAAAGCTGCTAAAACGGCCTCGGCTTTTTTTTTTTCTCCCCTGGCATTGCGTTTCAGTTAGAGAGAGGAAAAAATAAGAGAGGCGGGGAGAGAGGAGTCCGGATCAGAGGAATAGCCTGGCGTGTCCGGCCTCTTTCCTTTTTCCCTCCCGTTCTTAATTTCAGCTTTCTAGTAACTTGCGGGGGGTGGGGTGGAAGCGAGGTGCAGATCCGCGCTTTTGGAACAGGTGGCGAAATCCGGCGAGCGATCCTCCATAGAACCGCGAAACTGGGGAGGGATTGAGAAGTTTGGAGAAGGCAAGATTGATGTGGCGGTTCGGCTTCTCGGGAGATCTGGGAGACGATCTGGAATATAAAGTTGGTCCCTTTCTCCCATGCAAAGTAAAAAAAAAAAACCAGCCCCCGACTTTCTCTTCGCTCCCTCTTACTCTTTTTCTCCGTCTGCAGATGGTGGTCCTGCAGTCCCTCCACAAATATCAGCCTCGCCTGCACGTGGTGGAGGTGAACGAAGACGGCACTGAAGACACCAGCCAGCCGGGTCGTGTTCAGACCTTCACTTTCCCTGAGACGCAGTTCATCGCCGTCACTGCCTATCAGAACACCGATGTAAAGTGCTTTTCTCACTCGCTCAGTTCTGGGCCTTTTCGGGATTTGGGGGCGGGGGGGGCACAAGTGCAACTATGGAGGCCGGGAGGGTGGAGGCGAATCCTGATTTCAGACCACAAAGTGATGGCGGTGGATTAATTGTCTAAACTGCTTGCGAAATCATTCAAACCTGCTTTCGAGTCCCGATTCTTCCCAACCCCAATTGTAAAAAAAAAAAAAAAAAAAAAAAAGGTGGGTGGGTGGGTTGGGGAAGGAGCCTCTCAGTTTCTCCAAGAGCATTAAATATTTCAGATCGCTTTAACCAGCTTTGAAAGCATGAACCTCTCTATAGACTGGTTTTGGTCCTTCATCGTCCTCCACGAGCAAAGTTACCTCTCCTTTTCCCGGTCAGATTTGTTTGGAACTGTTTACTTTTGCGGCCTAAGGTAAAGCCGACCCTAGGGTGAAACCACGGTCTCAAGAGCAGGTTTGGCGCGCCTTTGAAGGGCAGCAGATTGGTCGTTGTTTAATGCATGACTACAGCTTTTGACTATCGCAGAAGGCGAGAGGAGTGCCAAAATAACTTGGCTGGATCCAGGATATTTGAGCCTTGATTTGTGGAGGGCACCTTTTGCCTCTCTATTGTAGGCCCTGAAAATGCCGTATGCATCCGCAAAAGAAATAAATAATAATTTTAAAAAAAAAAACCAAGGGCTCGGGGCCTCAGTTAAATTAATTTCCAGGAAACGGGTGTAGCAGCCCATACTAACAAATTCTATCTAAAGTCTGACTTTAATCACCACCTTCTTTGTGTTAGACTCTAAATCGCCAACGAGCCAACTACAGGTTTGGGGACTCTATTATGTGTTTTTACTAGACATAGGAAAGATTAGTTTTAGTTCACCAGGACTTTGCTTCATTTGAACCATATAATTATCCAAAGGGATGGATGTGTTTATTCGACCTACTGAATAGCAAACTAGTCAACCACATTTCAGCTTAGTATTATGGGGGGGAAACCTGTAGTTCATTTGTAGTTTAGCCTCTATCGAAACTAGGAAAAAGAGCATTACATTAAATTAACCATAGCAAGTATATGCTACTATATTGCTGTCATTGTCAAAAAAAACTCCTGAGATTCAGAGAACCTTCCATTTCACTGCAAATGATCCAGAGCTGTTGGTCCAGATTTAGTTTCTACAATGTTCCCTGGGCTAAACGTTTTCTTCGACTGGCTAGTAAAAATCTTGTGACACATTCCAAGCATGTGTCTAGATGCTAATCCTCTCCCATAGCTATCCTCGGCGGAATTGTTCCGAAATGAGTCTTATTAGTCTTATCTAATTAGGAGGAATTTAATTCTAAATAAGAGGCGTAAAGGTACCTAAACCGGACCTTGACTTTGTGGTCCTTCCAAGGAGGTTGTCAGAACTACCTTGAGGCAGAACAAAAAGCCAACTGGAAGGCAAAGTTTCTCTGCTCCCAGATCTCCGTTGATCCTTCAGAATGACTAACATCGCAGGGAAGATTGTGTGGTGCACGTGCTGGGGAAGAGGCCACTTAGCCCTCATTCATTTCCAGACCTTTTCTCTTCATGAGAGAAATTCTCACAAGGAAATGACCGGCGTTGTTCTCTTAAAAAGAATTAATCCACTCTGGGGGAAAAAAAAAGCTAGACATCTGCTTATCTTACACAGAGAATCAGTAGAGGAGAGACCACTGTTTGACTCTTTCTCCTCCCTCCCTTCCCCTCTGTAGATCACACAGTTGAAGATCGATCACAACCCCTTCGCAAAAGGCTTCCGAGACAACTACGACACGTAAGTTCCTTGTCTTGAGCCATTCATTGACCCTGGCACGTCCAGCCCTATTAAATGTATGCCGGGTGGGTTTTTTTTTTTTTTTGACTTATCCAAAGAAGACCCTGGGACTTTCGAGAGCGGGTTATTATATGTGCTATTGGGGATACCGTTAGGATAAATCCACTGGGGGAGCGCGCAGACTTAGCATGTGAACTAGAGGAACAGTGGCTACAATGGCGGGGGTGTACGAAACTCTTAAAGTGATCTTTGAAGGCTTTGCAACGGGAGAGATCCGTGGCTCTCAGGTTTGCATTTTGTCTTTTCCCCGTAAAGACCGTCCATAGAGTAAAACTTGTATTTGTTTAACGCGCAACCTAAGGCGGTAAATCCCAAAGGATGAGGGTGTTTTTGCATCAGGGGACTAAGATAGTTGCTCCTTGCCTACTCCAGCGATGAAGACCCCAATCATTCTGAGTTAGCATTAGACTTGCAGCTCCCCCACCCCGCCCGCCCGCCGCTGTCCTATTTAAGCCCTTTTGGATCCAGGGAGAGCTTTCGAACTCTTCCTGGAATACGAAGCGGACAGAATTTAAAGTGAAGGGAATATTTTGAATGTAAGCAGCAGGAACTTCCCACTGGCTCGCCAGAAGCAGCTCGTTATCTAGTGAGATAATATCAGTCCCGACTACAAACTCTATAAGCTTCCTCCGAAAAACCAGGCCCTTGGAAACAAGCAATTAGGATTCAGGCGCGAGATGCCCAGAGTTCTTCCTCAGCCCCGAAGAATTCCATTACCCCCAGCGGGTCTCGGTCTAATCAGTACCCCGTTGTTGGCTGGACTTCTCCCGGATTATCTCCAATTACAAACACTGCAGAGGTGTTGCTGATGTCCTGAAGCCTGTATTCAATTTTAAGCTAAGCGTTAGAAGAAACTAGTCATTTATTCCTCTCAACTCCCCCCCCTTCCCCCCCACCCCTTAGCGTGAGGATAAAATCAGGGTCTTGTGGCAATAGCAATAGCCCTATTGGTATTGTTTTGTAGTCCACCTTTCCGGTGAAAAAGGCACTCAAGGAAGCTTTGTTATTCACCAATGCCAAGAGACTGCCTGGTGTTTCCCTTCTATTGTAAATAGGCAAACCATCTCGGGGTTGGCAGAGGGGTAAAGTTCCAAACTGAGCTTGAAAGAATGGAAGGAAAGACCTCTTTCTAGGTGACCTGGATGCTGATGTCCAGCATGACTCCTGAAATTTGTCACAATCCACTCAGATTATTCAAAAATAACTGAAGTAGGGGCTAGCATTCCCAGCTAAGAGTGAGCAATGGGGGCTGGCAAGCACCATCGTTTTGTCTGGAGAAAAAGGTAGAAAGAGTGCTGAGCCAGCTGTCCTCAGGAAAATAGGCCTTTGGGAAGAGGGGGGGGGGCAAGACAGTTCTTTTGAAGTTTTGCCTTGAAGGAAACAAAACTAGGGCAGCTGAAAGGTTGACAACCTGGCATTCCAATGCCCTACAAGTGAGTTGGATTAGAACTCCCAAAATTCCCAGTCATCTGTTCCCAGACTCTTGGGAGTAATAGTTGCATACATTTAGATGAAAGTGTGGTTGATTGGGGAGCAGATCAGGGGACAAAAAAGCTGTCCCAAGATATACGAAATTACAGTGGAGAGTGCTCCCCAAAGGTGTCACATTGTACATCTACCTTGCTTTCCTGTCCCGAAGTTCTCCAATCTCCAGGAGTGATTCACCAACTAGATATCTCACCAGGGTGTAAGGTCATGGTGGCCAGAACCAATGTGGGAGGGGGCACCAAACCCGGAAGCTGAAAAGCATCAACGAAATGCTAGTGAGACTAAATCAGGCCAAAATACAGCAGGATTCATTAACCAGCTTGCTCCAAGCAAGTTATAAACTTTCTCCTGCTACTACCACGACTGAGTGCCTTTTCTTCAGCCATTTATGTGTTCATTAATTAAAAACATTTATATAGCCGCCCAACTCACACACAGTGATTCTGGGTTGCATAGAACATTAAAAATCCACAATTTAACTCTAATCCACCCCACCCCAATTCATGACAATGACAACAAAAATCAGACAAGCCACAATCCTGAGGAGGAAGCCAAAGGTGAGGTAGTTTATCTGGATTGATTAATCCAGAAGAAAAGGATGCAATCATTTGTCCATCCGTCCCCTTTGATAGACAGTTGATGATGGCATGGATTTTGAATGAGAGTGTATCGCTAGCTCTCTTGCCCTGCTACTGGCACACTGGAAGCTGCCAGGGAGAGCTAGAGAGCCAGTTTGGTGCAGCGGTTAAGGCACCGACTGGAAACCAGGAGACTGTGAGTTCTAGTCCCACTTTAAACATGAAAGTCAGCTGGATGACTTTGGGCCAGTCATTCTCTCTTAGCCCAACTGCTGTTTGTGGGGGGAAATAGGAGAAAGGAGTATTAGCTATATTTTTGTTACCTTGAGTTCTCAAAATAACAAAGGAGATAAATAATAAAAATAAATCACTTGCGATAAATGTGCCCAGTCTATCCTGCCTGCAGTTCCTACCAAATGGGAGTATCTGGGCCTGTGGCCACTTGTCCCACTAAAGGAAGGACAAATTCTGGGAAAATAGACAGGGAGCTCCCTTTCAAATTCAACAGTTTGAACAACAGGTAATTGGGATTGACTCAGTTAACCAGGGAGAATTTCAGACGTGATTTCCCTCTTCCCTTAAAAGGGCTTTTTAAAACATGTTTTAAAGCAACTTACTATGTATGTATTAGCGAACCCAACACAATCTATTGTTTCATATCTTGGTTAGTTATCAGGCAGATCAGGCCTCTGTTGGATCCTGGGCTCAAAAAAGCTGTGTAGTGAGTTTCTTCTTTTCTGGATGTCCAAGGGTGGAGACCTTGTTGGAAACTCGGAGCTTCATGTTATGTGTGGCCTCTATTTCATTTAATGGGTTAGGAAAAGTAGCCTTATGTGGGAAGTTCTGGGAGTCCTTACTTTTTGCGAGGTAATCCTGTTTAATTAGACCCAGGGCAGAAATACAGCTTACTCCTAGTAAAGTAAAACTCTTGTATCTGGATTTGGCTGCCGAGTGCTTATAAAGGGAAAAGCTATTCTAATACAAAGTGTTACCTGAAACAAATTCTACAATTTTGAAGCTTTGCAGTACTGTAAATTCACAATGTCAAGCCTATAGCCCTTTGGAATTTATGTAAAGATCTGCACCCAGGAGGGTTTCCAGATATAGTCTAGTGGCCACATGTGTTAATCAGTTGCTTCTGATTTTTAAATTCTGGAGGTCCACCATTTCCATGGTTCTATTCTGTCCCAGAGCAGCTCTCCACAACTTTAAACAGTATTTTTTCTCCTCCCCAAAGAAAGTTAGTTTCATTGGGTTTCTATTTTCTACACTCATTTTAAGGACCCCAGTCTCATTAATCTCTCATTAGTTTTGGAATCTCTGCAGTAACCTCCCCTTTTTGTATTGGATTACCATTTCTATTATTCTCAGCCCAACCCATCTGAAAAGCAGTTGTGGAGAAACAGCTAGACTGGTTTATACACCTCAGAGCAGAAATCAAATGTGTAGAGAGTCTATTCTTCACCCCTCTCTCCAGTTGGAGAATTTTAGTCTTTTGTGCTTCTGTCCTCAGCGTGGTGTCTGGTCTTAATTTCTGCGAGCATGTTGATTTCTAGGGCAACCCAGAATCTCAAGCTTTTAGGATTCTAAGCATGTCCTTAGCTAAGCCACTGTCTCTTATTGGCCGTCCTCATTGACCTCTGGAGGGCTTTTTATCCCGGGTCCGCAGTCTGTTGTATTCTCTTCCGCTAAGCTACACCTGGGGAAGTTTGTGCAGACGTTGGAGAAAACCTCCGTCCATCAAAAAACCTTGCCCTGATTTTGGCAGTTTGGAGAGACCCGGGCACCCACTCTCGGCATCTCACTTAGTTCTTGCGCGGCAGAGGAGTAGTTTGAGTTGCGATGCCTGCAGCGAGAAAGGCAAAATAGCATCCCTGGTCCATGAAGGCAGGAATTGTAAAACCAGAGCGATACTTTTTAAATCTAGCTTGCCTAAAAGACCTCTTCAGTTACTGGGACACCGATCACAGTGTATTTCCAGTCTCTAGAGCTCCAGCCAGCAGTCACCGGGGCAATATATCGCGATAGAGACGCCCTATTTATATCGTCAATGCAAGACGCAACGGTGCTGGGCTATCTTGCCATTTAGTTTTAAGGGCGAGATGGTGCTCCAGCAGTGGAGGTTCGGCTACTTTGCACGTGCTCAGAGACACTCTCGGAATAAATTAAGTAGATTAGTGAAAGAAGGCCTCGAGCTTTCCCCAATGTAGAGCCGTCTCTGCCAGTTTTGGACAAGTGGGGGGTGGAGAACTGTAGTCCAACTTTCACTCGCAGGCTGAATTACCAGCTCAGGCAGTTAAGCCCTGCGATCCTTCAGTGGTTTGAATGCACGCCCTGTTTTGGGCTGGGGGGTGGGGGGGGGGGGAGAGAGAAGGACCGGCTCTTGCTCTCCCCATCTCGCCAATTCGCCCAGTCACCTTCCCTTCCTTTCTGCTTTGTTTCCCTGCCCTTTGTCCTCCCAGGATCTACACGGGCTGCGACATGGACCGCTTGACCCCATCGCCCAATGACTCTCCCCGCTCTCAGATCGTGCCGGGGGCTCGTTACGCGATGGCGGCGGCCGCGGCGGGCTCCTTCCTGCAGGACCAGTTCGTCAGCAACTACGCCAAATCCCGCGGCTTCCACCACCACCACCACCCGGGAACGGGCGCCGGAGGCGGCGTGGGACCCGGAGGCCCTGTGCCGGATCGAGGCGTGCCTCACCCTAACGGGCTGCTGTCTCCACAGCAAGCCGAAGAGCCCGCCGCGCCTTCGCCCCAGCGCTGGTTCGTCACGCCCGCCAACAATAGGCTGGACTTCGCGGCCGCCTCGGCCTACGACCCCGCCGGAGATTTGGCGGGAAACGCCGCCACGCTATTATCTTACGCCGCCGCCGGCGTCAAGGCTCTCCCGCTGCAGGCGGCCGGCTGCACCGCTCGCCCGCTCGGCTACTACCCGGACCCCTCGGGCTGGGGGGCACGCAGCCCGCCCCAGTATTGCGCCAAATCCTTGTCGTGCTGGCCTAACAGCAGCGGTGCCCGCGCTGGAGGAAACCCCTATTTGCCCGCCGGGGCTGGCGGCGGGGAGGAACCCGACAGCCTGGCGCCCCCTGAGCGCTCCCCTTTGGTGGCGCCGCCGCCGCCGCCCGCTGCCGGGCCGCCCGCCGAGGACTCCAAGCCCCCGAAGGACTTGTCCGACTCCAGCTGGATCGAGACCCCCTCGTCCATCAAGTCCATCGATTCCACCGACTCTGGGATTTACGAGCAGGCCAAGCGCCGGCGGCTTTCTCCCGTGGGCACCCCGGCCTCCGAGAGCTCTTCGCCCCTCAAGAGCGAGCCCGCCTTGGCCCCCAGGGACTGCGACAAGACCTGCGCCAAGGACATCGGCTACTACGGCTTCTACTCGCACAGCTAGAGAGGAGACGCCTCTGGCCACGCCCCTTCCCGCCCGCCAGTCCCGTCCCGTCCGAAGCAGCCGGCGCTTTGCGCTGCGCGCCGGGCCGAGCGCTGGTTCTCCCGGTCACTTGAAAGCGGCTCTGGCTGGCCACGCACCTACAACCGCGCACGCGCAGTCTCTCTCTCTCTTTCTCTCTCTCTCTCCCCGCCCCCCCCTTTCCTCGCACACGCAGAAAGCCCTTAAACCGTGGGGCCGTCCCAACGTCTCTTCAGTAGGAGGTGGATGACAACGAAATGCTGAAAATCAAGACGCTTCATTCTCCACCTTGTATGTCTCTTTCCTTAGCGACCCCCCCCCTCCTTTCCCCGCACAGAACAAACCGTGTCGTGGTTTTTCCCTTGGCCCAAGCATTTGTTAATTTTTTTTAAAAAAACACCAGATCTCAATCTCGGGTGTTTCGAATAGGTAGATTATTCCAAAATCCTAAGAAAACCCTTTAATTATCCCTGTGCCCATCCCACGTTCGGTGTGGTAAAGGGGGGGGGGGTTCCCCTCCTAAACGTTAGCTGGCGGGCGACACGGGCATTCAAACCTTTTTAAAGCTCCCCTAAACTTAACTCGATAGCGCACGAGAGCGAATGACCTTCCATCTAGCGAGCAGCAGCTCAGTCACATGCACGCATTTGTTTGAAATTAGCCCCACGACGTTGAATAGCTTTTACAGCGAAGGGCTCGCAGCTCTCCTTAGGATCCTGCACATTCTTTGATCAGGAAGGTGGATAGCAGATGCTTTTTATTCTGCCGTATTAAAACGGTGGGCAAGATGAAAGGGTATTGTGCGGGCCTTTAAAGGGTTTCTTAGTAAATTTGGGGTTCTCCTAGATCCCTCTCCTCCACATCTCCGGTTCCCTGTTCATTTAGATTAGAAAAACAACCGTTCCCCTGCTTGGACTTAATGGGTCGTAATTCCGAGTAAACTTGGTTTAAGGTTCAACAGGCAAGTTTTTCTGTCCTTGCACCAAATGCTTAAAACTCGAAGGGATATTCCTCCTTTCCCTTTTCCCTTCCTTATTCCGGGATAATTACAGTGGAAATGTATATGTACAGTTCTCAAATAACGAGCAAGGAGTCCTACAGTAGGGTTGGCTGCCCTAAGCAAAGCCTAAAATATCTAAAAACCCCTTTCCCTTTTTTCTCATTTATCTTCATCCACACACTTGCATAATAATATTAGGACAAAGTCGGGTGTGTGGTTAGGAAGTGTGTCAGTATTTTTATAGCATTGTCCAAAGTGACTTAAACTTGAATAAACAAAATTAAACTTATAACCATTTCAACAAAAAGCTAAGCCTGATAAACAAAATTGTCCCAATGGATCCAAATATCTAACAGTTAACATCTAAATAATCACACCTCTGTAGGACTTAATTTTACTTAAATGCATGCCAGACCTTACTGTGCTTCTCACCGAAATAATTTCTGATTTAATCAACACTAAATTTCAAGCGTGGATTCCGTAGGATAGGATTTATGTTGGTTTTAGAAGGCGATATTTGGCTTTCTGGTGTTGGAATAGAAATTTAACAAGCTTCGTGTTA
Organism: Arizona elegans; assembly: GCA_022577455.1. Lineage (NCBI taxonomy): Eukaryota > Metazoa > Chordata > Lepidosauria > Squamata > Colubridae > Arizona > Arizona elegans. The sequence goes on from JAKOOJ010000001.1 coordinate 127,788,296, forward strand.
GTTGCCTTGCATTTTTGGTGAAGTTTCCTTTCAAGTAAAAAGCGCCTTTTTGCTTCCGTGTCTTGATTGGGAATATGTGCGAAACTTGACCTTATCTAAAGTATTTTGAGGAAGAAATGCAGTAGTTTTTGTTCACACATTGCACTAAAGCTATAATAGTATATGCTTGGTGTAATGGTGTATGCTTCTCCTAGACATCCAGCCAATTGTGGTTTATCTGGCCAACTATGATTAAAACAAACACACGTAGAGCAGGTGCTTCAGTTGGGGTGTGAGTGAATCAAGTTTAAAAACGCAGCCTTAAAGATGTTTACTCGGATTAGGATCAAGAGGAATCCATAGGAGCGTGCCGAATTCCCACTAAGGGCTTTAAACTCCATATAATTCTATAGGCACTTATTCAGCAGCATATTCCATTAAATTTATTCCAAATAATATCTCGAAAACAGCTGGAAAGGAGGTCTTACGCCGTTTCCTTACTGTTGTTCGACAGTGTCACCGCACCATCGGCTGTGGCGATGCGAAGCCCATCTTCCTACCCTCCTGATACATGACAACAGCGATGTTACGATGACACTAGAAATCGCCAGTCAGGAAACGTCCCGAGCTGCTGTTTCTCAGCTGGTTCCACTCGCGTTTCCTTGGAAGGAAGTCTCCTCCGAGTTTGTGCGATCTTAGCGTCGTTGCCCTTCGCAAAGCGCTGTGTAATGGCGGAAATTACTCCTACTTCTCTCAGTAGGATTTCGCTTCCCACAAGGAGAATAATGCTTCAATTCCCTTTTCTGGATGCAACATCTCCTGCCTGATCAGAACTTATTCTCAATAAAAGTAAAGCTTTCGTTTAATAGCTCGGTGTCTATAAATAGATGAGTCCCCGCTGGCTTCAGCAGGACTCTAGTGGACTTTTCCCTTAATTTACTCATATTAACAAGTGTAGTCGTAGGAGTACTCGGAATAAGCAGGTGGTCTCTCCAGGTACCTGTGACTGGGAGCAAACTTTACTGAAATGGGTAGGGACACCAACTTAAAGAGATGGGGAGATATGAATTCTAAATAAAGCATTTTTAAAAGTTCAAAAACAAAAGTTATGATGAAACCTGGGCTAAAAACTCTGCCTTGGTTCGCATAACACACTGCATTAACCTGTCATTTGATTTCAGTGACAATTTACCTATAAGGTATTGCACATTTCATTCAATACACTGAGCTACAAGTAAGTCTGTGACTTGCTGGCTTGGCATGTTGTATGAACTTACCAGCACAGCCCTAGCAGGCTACGTTAGATTGGCATCGTACTAAGGAACTATTCCAACTCTGATGAAAAAAAAAAGGCACTTCCTTCCAAGTAAACCTACCTGTGATTGCACTGCTAGTTGACTTAAACTAAAACTGATATACAGTAATTTAGTTTACAGGGCTAGAGAATTAGGACTCAAATTCCAGTAGGAATCACTCCAGATGGGATGGGCTCTTGCAGAGTAACTCAGGTGAATCTTACGCTGGGTCATGGAGGCGCTATTTCAATTAGATTGTAGGTTGTGCTCAATCAGGTGTGCAAGTGGGTGTATGGGAAGGGGATTTGCCCACAGGGCCATTGACTCTTTTATCAACTAAGCATCACAGTTTAACACTCTATTAGAGACAGGTGGGCAGAGAGAGTGGAACAGCTCCTTGAAAGCCCAGTTCAGTTCCAAGAAGCATTTCACATTACCTATCTAATAATCTTTTCTCCTTATGCCCTTTTCTGTCCCCTCACTGATTCCTAAACCCATCCCTGGTTGGCGTGCAGGTGCTCTTGTTCCAATATTTTTCTCTCCTCTCCCTCCCCCACTTCAGTTATGACGACTGTAAATCTTTGTAATGAACAAACTACAACCAATGCTAAGCTATTGACCTGTTGGTGCCCGTAGTGTAGTCCAGTGAAAATGACTTTTGTGAGTTGTATATTTTAAAAAAAGAAAAAAAAATGCATTTAGTTTGAATTTTTGTTTTGTTTCGTTTTGTTCTATGCATAAGGAAGTATCTCTGAAAGAGCTTTTTTTTGGGAATAGGCAGCACCAGTTTGAAGAAATTTAATTTCCCTCCTCCCTCTCTGACCTCTTCTTTTTCTTTTTAATTTTCTCGTTCAGTCAAGAGTTTTACACTCAATTTAGTCTTTCCCCTTGTTGATGTAGAGTAGTGAGTCTTCAAAATTTTGTGTAGGAAATATATAATTGATCAACCCATGTTTAAATATTGTGGGTGGGTGGGGGCGAGAAATGAACTGTGAAATAGACAGCAGGCAAAATGATCAAGACTAACTTGCAATCGGCAAAGAAACCTTCCCAAATAGAAATTCAGGACTTTCATCCTGTATATATATATATTTATGTCCTTCTGTAATTGATGGACATTTTTCTTTCTTTTTTTTTAAAAAGAAACCTCCCTTACACATTTGTTTTGTTTGTGTAGATAAATAATTGTTTCTTCAAATTACAAGTAACCGGGAAAAATGTTTTGTTTTTTCACCCATTTATATTGTCTGTGTACAAAAAGCATAATAAAACTTGGAAAAATAGACAGTCTTTATGTGTAGCTCCTTTTAGAAGATCTGAGTAAACTAAGAATAGTACAAGGGCTGGGATTACATGGGAAATTTTAACAAATGGAGGAGGAACAATTTATTTCCTCTAATACCAGCTACTTGATCTTCAAGACAAAAAATAACGTATTTCTGTTTTTTTCACCTTTACGCTGCAGCTTGGACAAGTACAATCATATCCTGTCCCGCTATGCAATGAGCTAAAAAAAAAAGGGTGCATCCAGATGTAAGTTACTTTGGGGGAAATTTATGGTTGCAATGCAGCTAAAAAAAATTTGACAGTGGGGAAAAATGTAAACATTTGCAGTTTAGAATCACTAAAACTGAGGTAAAATATAATGTGCTGGCTAAGAATTCTATAAAAAACAGAAGTGGTTAACAGTAGATCCTATGAAATAATTTTTTCCCTTTCTGTCTTACTGCATGTGAACTGTTGAAGAAATCTCCAATTTCCCAGGATTAGGACATCTGAGATTGCCTGTAGTATCTGACTTCTTCTAAAAAAACTAAAGGAATTGAGGAATTAAATTTGAGGCTGGGATCTATTCGTTTGTGTGTTATGTGTGCACTCGACCACACTATTGAGTGATTCTGCAACCTGCCACTAGAGGTCTCTTGATGGATTGTTATTCTCCTTGTCATGAACTGCATTATATTATTCCACTTTCTTTGCCTTCTGCCATGAAGGGAAATTTATCTTTAAACTGTGAAACTAAAGTTTTTTTCTTTTTTTAAATGTGTGATAATATTTGTCAATGACCAATTATTCTAAAAAAAAAAAAAGTTAAATGATTTCAGAAAAGCCTTTTACATACTCTGTAAAAGGACAGCCGGTTAGAAAACAGGGGTTTAACAGAGAACTCTCAAGAGCTTTTAGGTATAACGTTAATCTTTGTTATACTGTAGTAATAGTTTTTAGTTTTATTTCCTATTATTTCTGCCTAATTTTGAAAACTGTATCTTGTTCAGCCATTGCATGAGGTACTAGAGAATTATGATTTGTAATTCTCATGTACAAACTTGCTCTTAAAACTATCAGATTTAATGAGAATGTATTGCCAAATTGCATAACATCCATCTCATCTAATGAAGCTTTTAAATGGAGTATATTCTGGAAAAGAAAGTTCCTTTTTAGTGAATTCCTCTGCTATTCCTCTGCTGTCTCTGCAATATCTGGAGACAGACATTGGCCTCCAGATTCAGACCGACTCACTGGATTGCTTCAACTCTACAGATCATAAGCCAGAAGCAATAGAAACCAATTGTATACAACATTTGATTATTGACAGTAACCTTAGTGGATGTATAAAATTGTGTCATCCACGTATCACTATAGTGATAAAAAGCCTGCCTTTATCCAAATATGTCTCTACAACAATAACTAAATTATGCTGTAAAATTCTGGAACTCTTGACTTGGAAAATGGTTTATAGAAAGGCTTCAATAGCATGCTAAACCATATTGTGACTGGTTTTTCTGAAGCTTTAGCATCATGGAGGAACCTAGGCTACAGATAACATTTGGAACTTGAAAGAGAAAACTTTTCAGGTTTTTATATTCATAAAGAGAAATTAACAACTGCAACTATTAGTACCGGTAGGACAAATATTCCCACTTGAGTTAGATGTGCTTTGTTACAAGAGGTTGAGTTATTGTAGCAAATGTTTTAAGGAACTATATGGACCTAACAAAAAGTATAGTCAAAAGAAGGCAGATCATAGTACATGTTCCAGATCCCCTTCGGAATGTTTGATTTCTCTGAATTTATTTCTGTATTATTATTTTGCTCAGACTAAATGTGGATCTTTATGTATGAGTAATTGAGTATTACATTGAATGTTAATCTTTTTAAATGAGTAAATATGTGTTTTAATGACTAGTCAGTGAGTACTGTCATAAGTCAGGACAATTGCTTGTCTTTTGGCTTCCCTCCTCTCTCCTTTGTTCAAATCCCAGTGTGAAATACACACCATTTAATTACTCCTTTTTTTTTTAATGCTTTGGACAAAGAGTAGTATTTCAAGAAATTTCAAAGCAATATATTGGAATGACCTTTCTCTAAAAGTTGGAATAGCAGTAGCTATTCTGAAATGCTTTGCAATATCCAAATTTTATTCAGGGAATGAATTTAATTTTTTGCATTTGGAAAACAGAATTCAGACATTTTGTGGGAGATCTGTCTTTGTTGCAAGGATTAGGAAATAAGAATGATGGATTAGGATCTCTTTTTCATCAAGTCCCATGTTTTGGCTCCCCAATATATTTAAGATTCCCTCATTTGTACTCTCCAGATAAATTGGATCTACAATTCCCATCCTTGCCAGTCTATATAACTCATGTTGATTGGAGATAATGGGAGTCATTGTCCCAACAGCACATTTCGAGGGCAGCATGAGAGAAGGCAGGTTTATAATCTCAGACAATAACTGTGGAGTTCTTCAAACAAAGATATTAATTTGATCTAGTCAATGGTCCATTGGAGACAGCCTTCTTATACTTAATATCTTGTGAAATAGAAACCTTAACCGAAAAGGGAATGTGGGAAAAGTGCATAGAGAAAAAACATGGTCGAGTCTCAGCTGTTCACCTAGGAAAATGTATATCTCTCTTTGCTATTTCAAAGTTTCACTGTGTCTTTAACTGCTGAGATACACACATACTTATACTGACAACAATCAACTGCTGGTTTCTCTCATATTTTTCCATAATCATAATCAATGTGCACTAATTCAATAGATGATTGTTCCTGATAGCTCAAGCAGGTGGATGTAATATACTGGAGAGAGGGAGAGAGAGGGAGAAGGAGGGAGGGAGGGAGGGAGAGAGAGAGAGAGAGAATACAATGTTCCTTTATAAAATATAACCCCCCCCCCCCAATGCTTTGGAATACACTGGGTTGAATTGTAATGGTTGGGTTCCCCAACTGAAATTTGATGGGTTCACACAATACACTAAGACATGAACCATGGTTTAGGAACAATAGCTGAGTTGCTACAAGATGCAAGACCCCAAACAGGCCAACCACAGTTTGGCATAGAGCTATGTCAATCACTGGGGCAGAGTCACCCCCTATGTTTCCATGGATGAGTATAAGCTTGGACCTCAGCTTCTAGTCAGTATCCAGGATAATAAACAACCAAATTATATTGATCCACCAGTTTTATAAAGGGTCTGGCTTTAACGGAAGTAGACAAACCGTGCAACCAGATACACGTTTAGTTGGAAGCTAGTTAGTTCTTCAATCATTCGGATTTACTCTCAAATATGATTGCCTAACAAACAATCCTATCAACTTTGTAGTTTGTATAATACACTAAACCATAATGGATGGGTTTTTTTTAATCATTTGTTACGTAGTGTAAATATAGCATAGTTGGCATGGCTTATGTCTTAGTGTGCAATGTGAATTCTGTCAAATATGATTTATTTTTTTAAAAAACCATAGTTAGCTGTATGAACAAATAATTAGTTACGGTAATTATTTAATATTCTGTCCAATTCTCAACACTCTGAGTTGGTTAAACTTCCTATAAATTTAGCATCCAACTTGGAGATGTTTACTTAAAACTAAATCCCAGTGATTCAAATAGGGCTTCCTCTCCTCCAAAAGTAAAATCTCATTACTACCTTAAAAATGTAAGGAAAAACATGTGGCACCTTAAAGACAAAGAAATGTATTTTTTTTTACAAAAAGTTTTATGTTATCTGATGTGGCATAACTATCATTCAGAAGTTTTATTAGTCTTACAAGATGTCACAATACTTTGTGGTGTATTTACTGAAGCAGACTAAACCTGCCGAAACCAACATAAAACTCTTTCTCTCTGTATTCTTTCCATTCTCTGAAAATCGTGAGCCAATACGCTTTAAAAGCTTGTCCTGTCTTTTAAGGAAAGCTTCAGGGGAAAAAAACAAAACAAAAAATCTACAATTTTATTTGCAACCTCATTGCTCCCTCCCAATGCAACGCAATCCAAATCTACTCAGAAGTAAACCTCGTTAAATTTATGGTCAAAGATTAAAACCTAAGAATCTGAACCTCTGGAGAGAGAGAGAGAGAGAGAGAGAGAGAAAATGAGGTCCGTTTCGTTATTCGAGGCGAACAGAACTAAAAATGAAGTCGAAGCTGCCTGCAGAAAATCCGCAGCGGCTCAGCGGCAGCCTCCGGGTGGGTCGCTCCAGCCTTCGCTCTCGCGCACGTCAGAGGCCCACGCGCGCCGCAGCCCCTGCGCTGTGCCGGAGGAGGGCCTGCATATTTTTGGAAACCTTTCCGAAGTTCCGCTCTTTCGCGTGGGCGATTTCGGGGAGGAAAGGAGAAGGACAGAAGGCTTGGATTTGGCAGGCCCCTGGCGTGACCAGGGAAGGAGGCGGTGTCTGCTACGCCTAAAGGAAGAGGCAGGTGTGTCTGCGTGGGCAGAGGGTTGTCAAGGGTCAAGTATTTTGGCGGGTATTCCCACCCCCTTCCCCACGAGCAGCGTGGCAATTTTTATTTTTTTTTTACTTTTTCCACCCAACGTCGTTTGATCTGTTCTTCTCCAGGCCGCCACTCTTTTATTAAAAGTTCTCACCAAATTCTCTACCCAACAGATACTAACTCTGATTGGATTCACACAACACAGCAAGCCAAACCTAAGCCAAACCAGGTTACATCTTAGGGGGCGAAGTGAGAATTTGGCTTACCGAGCCAGGGACAAGCAGGGTTTTGAAGCTCGCTGGGCTCTTGTTCCCTTTTTGCCCACCACTTAGTGACAAAACGTCTCCCAAAAGTTTTGCCATCAAAGAGACTGTCGAAATAAGTGGGAGATCCTTAATGTGTGGCATGGTTATAAACATTCACAGGAGGAACTACCAACCATGGATCAGTAACCCTCACCCATTCCCTAGGAATGAAAGTGCGAGACTGGCAAAATAAACGGACATCATCGATTGGTGTGTGAACTTACTGGCAGGCAAAAAAAGGAACAAGAGCCCAAATCTCAGCATGTTGTATGAACTTGGTAATTAGGACATACTACACACATCATGTTGAAAACCTGTCTTAGCATATTGTGTGAATTCAGACTGTGGGACAGAACCACTGAATATTTCCCCCCACCCCTCTCTCTCTGCTGTCTTTCTATATTTTTATATCCAAGCAGTTTTAGTGCAAATTAATGTTTGTACCTGCAGATTTGTCTGTAATAAGCAGAGCCTTTCCCAGCCTGTAGATGTGGGACATTATCACCCCTGATTCCTGTCCTGAGTGTGGATGATGGGGTTTGTAATCTAACATTTGAGGAAAGAACTGATGTGTGTTAATTCTTTTTGTTTCCTCCTAGTCCTTCTGATCAAAAAGGATGGAACAGTTTTTGTTTTTAAAGAAGTAATCTATGTTTTAAATTAGAGCTTCAAGTAAAAGGATGAATGTAGCTAGAAGCCATACTGTACCATCTTCATCTTATTTGGAATAACACTGATCTTGTTTCCAGACTAAAAAATAAATAAATACATGCATTTCCAGTTTCATGCCAGATTTTGATTTTCTAGTTTACTAGTTGCTATTCATATCAAAGTAAATTTAACCCAGTTGAGTTTATTCTCAAATATATGTAATGTGAAGCAGTTTTCACCCTAGTGTCTTCTAGAGGCCTTCAGGCTACACATCTCCAACCTTTCAGGAAATTGGCTGGGGAATTTGGGATTGGTAATCCTGAAATATTTGGGAGTCATCAGTTGGGGAACTGCAGGTATATAATATTCCAATTCCTCCCTTATTTTAAGCTCCTCTTGAGTCAGCACCTTTGGGGTGAAGTAAATAGGATACAGGCTACTCTGCTCAGATCTGCTAGTTTATGATCCATTTCCATCATCAGTTTCCTCATAACATTATGCTTCTGGACTTATTTTCTGTGCTTTGGTTTATAAAAAGGGTCTCCCCCCCCCCCCCTACACACACTTAAGGCATACTGTACTTGTTGCAAATAATAGAAAACATATGAAGTGTTCAGTTCAATATATAAGCTTTCTGTTCCTGGATGTTTTTAATGGGGTGGGGAGAAGTAAATTTCACTTTTTGATTCAGAGTGAAGTATGCTTGAAATGAAAGTTCAGTATTTTTTAACAGTCAAGGGATTGCACTGCCTCTATTTGCCATTTTAAACAATTTACTTAAAAGTAATTCTGGTGGGGCTCACATCTGATAGCATTTACAGACCAGGACTATTTACTGAAAATAGTCCATGATGTTACACTTTACTTCCAAATTAGCTTGCTGAGGTAATGGCCTATACACTCCTACTACATGTATACTCAAAATAATCCCTGTTAAACTCAATAGAGTGAAAGCATGGTTAGAGCTGTAGCCTTAAATTCCAGTAAGTGGAGTTTAGTATTTGGACCAGAACTGTTTTTTTTTAAAAAAAACAGAGCTAGATCTGAGCTGTGCAATCCAGATGGCTGTAAAAAGATTCAGAAAATTATGAATCTTTGCTGCCAACCTCTGTTTATCTGGATTTATGCATGAGAAGATGCCATGAAGATGCAAGTCATTTGTCCCATGGTGTGTGCTTGGAATTATAATTAGTGGATATGTTTGCACAATAAAACAATCCATGCCTGTGGTTTACATAACACATTGAACTTTGTCTGACTTACATGAAGTCCCTTTTAGGAGAGATGGGTGACTATATAAATTTGATGAATAAATCACTTATTTATTTATTTATTTATTTATTAAATTTCTATACCGCCCTTCTCCAAATAGGACTCAGGGCGGTGCACAGCCAAGGTAAAAACAGAGCATACAAAATTTAAAAACAGTATTAAAATAATTAAATATTTGGCCGTAAATTAAAACAACTCAATTTAAAATCAATTTAAAATTTAACTCAAGCCAGCCCAGCTAGTTGAAATAAATAGGTTTTCAGGGCCCGATGAAAAATCCGGAGGTCTGTTATTGTACGTAACTCTGGGGGAAGGTTGTTCCAGAGGGTGGGCGCCGTCACAGAGAAGGCTCTCCCCCTGGGGGTCGCCAGCCGACATTGTCTGGCGGACGGCACCCTGAGGAGGCCCACTCTGTGCGAGCGTACTGGCCGGTGGGAGGCTATTGGTGGCAGAAGGCGGTCTCGTAAGTACCCCGGCCCTAAGCCATGGAGCGCTTTAAAGGTGGTCACCAACACCTTGAAGCGCACCCGGAAGACCACCGGAAGCCACTGCAGCTCATGCAGAAGAGGTGTCACATGGGAGCGCCTCATCGCCCCCATAATCCCCCGCGCGGCCGCGTTCTGGACCAGCTGGAGCCTCCGGGTGCACCCCAGGGGGAGCCCCATGTAGAGAGCGTTGCAGTAGTCCAGGCGGGAAGTGACTAGTGCCTGAGTGACTGTGCGTAGAGAGTCCCGATCTAGAAAGGGACGTAACTGGCGTATCAGGCGAACCTGATAAAAAGCCCCCCTGGCCATGGCCGTCAAATGATCTTCTAAAGACAGCCGTGCATCCAGGAGGACGCCCAAGTTACGAGCCCTCTCCGTGGGGGCGAGTGATTCGCCCCCAATAGCCAGCGATGGCGTCAGCTGGCTATATCGGGACGCTGGAAGCCACAGCCACTTGGTCTTGGAGGGGTTGAGTCGGAGCCTGTTTCTCCCCATCCAGGCCCACACGGCCTCCAGGCACTGGGACATCACTTCAAGGGTGGCCTGGGGTGGAGATGTACAGCTGGGTGTCATCAGCGTACTGATGGAACTCCACCCCGAAGCCACGGATGATCTCACCCAGCGGCTTTACATAAATGTTGAACAGAAGGGGCGAGAGGACCGACCCTTGTGGCACCCCACAAGCAAGGTGCCTCGGGGTCGACCGCTGCCCCCCCGTCAACACAGATTGCGACCGGTCAGAGAGGTAGGAGGAGAACCACCGCAGAACGGTGCCCCCCACCCCCAACCCCGCCAACTGGTGCAACATGATACCATGGTCGATGGTATCAAAAGCCGCTGAGAGGTCTAACAGGGCCAGGATAGAGGAGCAACCCCTATCCCGAGTCCTCCAGAGATCATCCACCAATGCGACCAATGCCGTTTCCGTGCTGTGCCCAGGCCGGAAGCCGGACTGGAGCGGGTCTAGATAGACAGCTTCATCCTGGTACCGGGGAAGCTGTTGCGCTACCACACTCTCAACAACCTTCGCAATGAAGCGAAGGTTGGAGACTGGACGATAGTTAGCCAAAACAGCTGGATCCAGAGAGGGCTTCTTGAGGAGGGGCCTCACAACCGCTTCTTTCAAAGCAGCCGGCAGGACCCCCTCACTCAAAGAAGCGTTAACAATCTTCTGGAGCCAGCCTCGTGTCACCTCCCGGGAAGCCAGTACCAACCAGGAGGGACACGGGTCCAATAAACATGTGGTCGCGTTCAGCCGTTCCAGGACCCTGTCCATGTCCTCGGGAGCCACAGGATCGAACTCCCCCCAGATAACACTCTCAAGACCTGCCTCAGTCATCCCGTCCGGACATACCCAGTCAGAGGCCAGCCCTTCCTGAATCTGAGCGATTTTGTCATACAGATATTGCACAAAGTCCTCAGCTTGTAGCAACCCAGCCAAAATATATTGAGCCTTATGAGATTTCAACATACAAATTGCTGTATCATGCTGTAACATACAAGCAGCATCATGCTTTTGTGCCCAAGAACAGTTTATATGTACAGAACCCATTCCTCTTGGAAGGGTATGGATTAATGACCACATAAAGCATGTATCTTACCTTATTCCAAAGATAATTAGGACATAAAATTGCTTGTGACTTTTTCTGCTGTTGACCTAGCATTAAGTAAACTACTGATGTTTCAGACATGTATGAGTTGAGCTGCAAGCCTGTTAGAGTTTCGTGTTCTGGCAAAGCTATAATATGCTGTACAATATACTACGTACCCAAAATACAGAAATGATGAATGCAGGTTTCTTTCAATGTGCATTTTCAAATTAGGTATATTTGTATCCATTAGAAAACATGGAGATTTCAAACTTTAATAGTTGTGTATGCAAGAAATGCTCTTATAAATCATGTAATGCATGTTCTTAGGTGCTCGGGACAAAGTAGAAATATTTTTCAGTAACATTAAGTATATAAGATAATCATTATAGGCATTTTATAGATGGGAAGGATGAAACTACAAGAACACCGACTTGCCTAACCCACCAAATGGGTTCATGATTGAAGTGATATTTGAAATATTTATTTTTACACATTTCTATCCCATGGCAATCAAAAAATTCATGGCAGCTTACAAAGCACAGAAAATCTGATTAAAACATTCATGGAACACATTTCTATAAAAGCAATAGAAACAACACTGAACCAAAAAAAAAAAAAGTACAAACAATAAAAAAAGATGAATCAAAGAGGACATCACAAAATGGGACGCACACTCTCTGAAACAGCTCCATCTTAAGTACCCGTAGCTTCTGAAAGGTTAACAAGGAAGAGGCTGGCCTGATCTTTACTAGGAGGCTATTCACATTGCCAACATTGCCAGGGAAAAGAAGCACTTCTTATTTCAGTCCCCTGAACTTCCCCCAAAAAGGGAGATTAATAACATTTTCTCCCTGCTTGATGTGAAATGGATGGCTGGTATTGATTGTGATAAGTAGATGATCTTGCAAGACATTTGATATATTTCATCTTAATAAATATATTTCATCAACTTTAGGCTCAGTTTTGTTCCCTCTGGTATACTCTCATTAACACTCCTAGAGGTGCTGTGTTCTTCATGTTAATGTCTTAATTTAATTTCTTGAGGATCATTTTGATTCATATGTATGGGAGTAACCTTGATTTTACTTGGATTTCTGTATGAATAACTGTGAGCCGCATTCCTGACTTCAATGGTTGTTGGCTGCATGTGACATTTTGGACCCAGTGATGATATTTAACAAAGAAGAGAGGAGAACCTGCATACTAAGAATAAAAAATAGTGTTGGTTGTCTGTTCAGTGTTAATCACATAACATTTAAATACATTTAACTTTTGGGTTCATTAATAAAAGGGAAAAATAGCTTCTTTGTGAGACGTGTCATTTTTTGGGCTGCCCTGTGTCTTAGAATCCCTGTAAATGTGAAGAGAAGCAGTAAATTCCAGATTCCATTATGAATGACCTAATTAATACCAAATGCATATTATTTACTTTAATGTACTCCTTTATAAAATACAGGGTCGTAAAAGGGGAGTTTATAGTATAAGGAACACTGCAAATTCACCTTAAAAATACAGGGACATAGCTATAGAAATGCTTAAACATACTCTAAAAATGCAGGATCATTTACCGTAGAATGTAATTGTTTAGTATCTTATAACTAGTTCAGCTGTGGGAGACGGCATTGCTGTATACCTGTGTGAGAGCCCTTCAGGTTTCAGTTAGGCCTCAGTGTTTCCTTCTTATTCTGTAAAATGGAAATAAATTATACTATTTCCAATTATGTAATAATTAAATAATTATTTGATAATTATAATTATATAATGTATAATAACTACATACCTATTATCTAATAGTTATAATAATAAACTAGTTTGATTCCCTTGTGGAGCCAATTATCCCTTAATTTTGCCGCCTCCTATAGCCAGCCTCTTCGGGTGGATATAGAAATTGAATAAATAAATAAATTCATTTTTCAAATGGGAATAAATAGTGATTAGAGTAAAAACTCTGCTCTCGGTAATGATTTCCATATTAACGTACTGGAACTGCTTTACTCAACTATTGTGTAGGCCAGGTGGGTATGTCATTTGGAGGGGGGGGGCAGTTGCTAAAGGACCAAGTTGGTTAGAGCCACAATGCACTGAGAATAGGCAAGCTCATTTGCTTGGACAAAGCAAAAAACAAATGACATTTTGGTGGGAGATGTCTTTATGAGATCTCCTTTTAAGGCTTAGGCTGCAGTTATCATTGGCTTTCTTCATTAAGATGGTAAAGCAGAGAGCAATGTAATCAAGGGTTCTGGAGTCAGGACCAGAAATTGAGGTGACAGACTATATAGAATAGAATAACAGAGTTGGAAGGGACCTTGGAGGTCTTCTAGTCCAACCCCTGCTTAGGCAGGAAACTCTATACCACTTCAGACAAATGGTTAGCTAATCTCTTCTTAAAAACTTGCAGTATTGGAGCATTCACAACTTCTGCAGGCAAGTTGTTCTACTTATTAATTGTTCTAACTGTCAGGAAATTTCTCTTTAGTTCTAAGTTGCTTCTCTCCTTGCTTAGTTTCCACCCATTGCTTCTTGTTCTACCCTCAGGTGCTTTGAAGAATAGTTTGGCTCCCTTTTCTTTGTGAGAACACTGTTAGTAAAAAAAAATTTGGATTTCCCCACTGAATTGAACCTGGCAGTTATGATTGAATGTTGTGACACTCATAAAGAACCGGTAGTAAAACCGGTGGGAGGCTCCGCCCACCGCCCCGGATGTCATCATAGGCGATCTGTGCATGCACGATCCCATTGCGAACCGGTAGTAAAGGTAAGTAGAACCTACCTCTGGAGTGACCATATGACCAGACTGATTTTGATGTCTTTTTTTTTTTTTTTTTGCAGTGGTTGTATAGCGAACATGGCAGTCATAAAGCAAACACTGAAACTGTTAGGTGAACTCTATGGTAGTTAAGTAAACTCATTGTTCACTGTGGGGTTGTTTTTGCATGAAACTGGAAGTAAATGCTGGTTTCTGGCAAAAATGTAAATCATACTCATATGAGAGCAAGTCAAATATGTGGGCTGGTTGCCAAGCGCCCAATATATGATCATGTGGGAGATGTTGGAACTTTGAAACTTTAAAGTTGTAAGTTCCTTTTGGGGATGTCTGTCATAAATTTGAACAGTTGTTAAGCGACCAGTTGTAAGTCAAGGACTACATGCAGCTGGTCTGATTGTTTGATGAAGTGAAGCTTTAAACTGGGGACATGTAACAATTTAGGGGCTTCCTAATTCTCCTCCTGATTTGCAACTGGGAGTAAATTATCACAGGCAGATGGCTTTCTGGAATGGCTTCCCCAGTTGTGGCCTCCCCACAATCACTTCACAAAGCATTGCCCTGAGGACTTCCTTGAGCAACCACCCAGCTGCTGAACTGAGGCTAAGTGATGAGGCTGTGGTTATCTAGCCATCAGGGGAGAGCTATGCAAATCCAAGGAAGTGGTTGGGATGGTCGATCCTCCTCCTGCCGGAAGTGGGGAATCTTTCGGGGTAGCTGTGGGAATTACCCAATGCCATTCTTTTAATATTAGAGCACTGCCACATAGGATTCAGCGCCAATTTGAAAGCAACTCTCTATGACCTTCCCAGGGGAATTTCTAGGATTCCTGTTTCTTCTTTTGTATGCAGCCACAAAGTGGTCCACAACATGAAATATAGATTTAGAGGGAGGAGTAATGTATTTTTTATTATCTTTTGCCTCGAATGAAGATGAGGAACAATTTCTCCTCTGTGCTGTCAGAATTAGCAGAAGACAATCATGGCTCATACTCAGATTGTTCTTAAGGAGCAAGGGGAATAGAAGCAGTTATAGTATCAAGGTACCCTTAGTTTATAACAGTAAAATCTACATATATTCCAAAAAGACTTAGAAACAAATTGTGACATATTTTTTGGGAATAAGTCGTCCCCACCCTGAGATTCCTGAAGCAGAAGAGACAGGTAAATTTTCATGCCTGCATATACAGCCGATTCAGGCATGTCATTTGAGGTATTGTCATTCTTTTGGGAAAGGGCAGGATGAACAGGTAAAGAATACGTGAAATTAGATTTATTTATTTATTTAGTCACTTTACATCAGCACTGTATAAATATGTAGTTGTGTCTTGCAATCATTTACATTAAACCCTGATTTTGTAATGCATCAAATAATGTAGTAGAACGATATCCTATTAGCCTGAAAAAAATATATGTTAGGATTTTGTTTCACTAATTTCTAAGGAGGAAAAACAGAACAGTCATTTCTGGATTATTTCAAAGAGAAAGTAAATTACACCCCTGCGGAGGATGTAACATAAATATATATTTCTGGGTGTGATATTTAAATGTAAAATAAAATGATTTTGGGGCATCAGAAATGGCTGCATATGTTTTAAAATTTGGACCCCAAGGACTTTAAAAAAAACACACAAAGCCTCTATCTTCCCAAGACTAATCAATCAATCAATGTATTATTACAGTCCTTGACCAGAACAAATAAAAGCACTCAATATATATACACTTAAGAATTCTAGTATAAAATAATAAATGACAATTAAATCTATAATAAAATCCAGTGTCCATTATACACGGTCTGACTATACGATAGTTGCAATCCCTATACTTGTGTGGCCCATTGTGGGTTCAACGCTAAAAGCGAAATGACTAAGCAGTGCAAAGGGTTAGCCACAATTGTTATATACATCGCTATGGTGGAGAAGACACATATTTGCGATGAATCCCCAGTGCTGCTGCTTAGAATCTGGACACCTGTGCTGTAGTTATGGACTGTTCATCCTTAAGCAGCCACTGAAGATAGGTAGTGTTGGAGCGGCCAGGATACCTAGCAGTTATTGGCAGAATATGTTTTTTCCTAATCTCCGTATAAAAGGAACATCGAAGGAGCATGTGACTCACAAGTCTCCATCACTCCTGAGCTGCAGGGACAGAGTCTTTCCGAGTCTTGCCATACAGAATGGTCGATGGAAGCACATGGCACCGTGCAAGTGCAAATACTTTTTGGTGGTTTGCTGATTCCAACTGACTAAGATATCTAACAGGTATTGTCCACCAGCAGCCTGAGGAGCTGGCAGCAGAGTTGGACAGTGAGGAGGCTGGGGAGGAACGTGGGCCAGTCCTGGAGTCTGGAGAAGGCTCGGATGAGGGCTCTGTGTTGGAGGCAGAGAAAGGGCTATCTGGGAGGTACATGCTGCTTCTGGAGCCTCCAGAGTTGGACCTCAGCGAGGCAGAGGAACAGGGGGAGCCTGTTCCCAGTGCACGCATGCACAGAGCTGCCAGAAGGCAAGAACAGTTAAAAGAAAAGGGACAACTCGGGAGTAGGACTTGGAGATGATTAGCCCCTCCCATAAGACTTAAAAGAGGAGCAAAGGCACATGGACCTTTGCAGGAAGCAATGTTGTTAATTCTGTGCAGTTTAAAGTCTGAAGATCTGTTTGATTCTGGACTCCGTGTGGCTTTGCCAATTAGGTCTTTGGCAGTGTGTCAAGAGAGATAAAGATGGGTGATTATCAGCCTTATCCTGAAGGACTCTTTACAACTATTTGGGACTCATCTGTGAATGACCAGAATTCACAGCTGTTAATATAAAACAGGTTTTTGGGACTACTCGTGTGTTTTACCTAAGCCTAGGTCAGAACAGCAGGAGCAACAACACATCTAGTGCAGGGGTGGGTTGTAAATTTTTTTACTACCGGTTGTGTGGGCATGGCTTATTTTGTGGGCGGGGCTTGGTCGGGGCAGTAATGTGACGGTGGGTGTGGCCAACTTTTTTTTTTACTTTTAAAAGTATTTTTTCTACAACCTTAAGAGGTTGCAGAAAAAAATGCTTTCAGGAGCCTCGGACGATCAGGCAACTCAGCTGGGATCGCCAGAGGCTTTTAAAGGCATTTTTTTTTCTACAACTCTTCGGCTGAAGAGATTGCAGAAAAAATGCTTTCAGAAGCCTCTGATGATCCCAGCTGAGCCATGTGATCATCAGAGCCTTTTTTTTTACTTTTAAAAACATTTTTTCGGCCAAAGAGGTTGTAGAAAAAAATGCTTTTAAAAGTTAAAAAAAAAAGCCTCTGATGAGGTGGGTGGGGTAAGTGAGCGGTGACCGGGCCAGGGACTGGTTCGGGGCCGTGACCAGCCAATGTTATTACCGGTTCTCCGAACTACTACAAATTTTTACTACCGGTTCTTGCGAACCGATGCGAACCGGGAGCAACCCACCACTGATCTACTGGCATCTAGAGCCAGAAACAGTGGAGCTTTCCCTAAATCTGCCTAGACTAGAGTCTTTTCCCGAGGCATTTACTTTGGGTAAGGAAAAATCAAGAGAGAGAAAAGATACAGCACCTAGCATGTTTAAAATAACATGGATTTTGTTGCCCTTTTGCCTGAAGCGACGAGTCTGTTATGTATGCAAGACAGCAATAAAATCCTAAGCATAGAAATCTAATGCTGAAGGGCAAGATGAGTATGGAAAAAGATATTGCAAAAAAAAAAAATGTGAACAGACAAATGGCTGAAGAATGACAATAGCAGAAGTATTTCTAAATAGACATGTGGTCTGTGCACTGATAGCTTCCGTATGTGAGCTCTGAAGAAGGTGAAATACAACTTGTGTTATTTGTGTGAGATCTGTTTCAGTCATTCCTAGGTCACAGGTGTATGGAGAACATGGATAAATTCATCAGCATACCGTCTGATTACAAAAGAGCAGACAGTTCTAGTGTTAAAACGAAAGCGTACATAAAGATGACTGTATGTGAGAATTAATTATCTCTCCATTGGAGTTCTGTCAGAGCAATGTGAATACAAATTTGACAGTTTGGAAGCATAATCTTTATTTTTTTCCCACCTCTAAAACTAGTGGAAGTGAGCACCTTCAAGAGGCAAACTGCTCCAGTGCCAACCTTTATCTCAGCCCATTCTCACCAAAGACCTTCCAAACCTTTCCAAAGTCATGGAGAAGTAGGTACCTCAGGGAAAGTAAAGGAGTATTTATAATAATAAAAAAAAAGTTTCTGCTGGGATTTATTGCTGTGATTTCCAGCAATTTTCTCTTTGCAAAGTCTCAGTAAAGAGGAATAGTAGAACAGGCTGAAGGGAGAATTAAGACAGGCCCCACTGAACTGAAGTAGCAAACTCTCCAAATTAAGGCATGACCTCCCAGGCCCATCTGAAATAGAAATTCCTCTTTCTAGTATCTGTTGAAGCTTCACTGCTAAAAGTACCTTGAGAAGACATTACTGTAGCTCTAAAAGGCAGCAGGAAAGGAATCTGGGTTTTTAAGCTTGTTATTGTACAAGTTCGTTGCAGCCCAACAACCAGCTTTAAAATCCAAATTCCTTATTACCATTTTTCACACTTCGACTGTTGCAGCATCCCCATGATCAAAATTAGAATGATTGGCAACTGGTTCCTATTTATGACGGTTGCAGTGTCTTAGAGACATGTGATCACCTTTTGTGACCTTCTGACGAGCAAAGTCAATGGGGAAACCAGATTCACTTAACAACTATCTTACTAACATAACAGCTGTAGGGATTCACTTAACAGCTGTGGCAAGAAAGGTCATAAAATGGGGCAAAATTCACTTAACAAATGTCTCACTTGGCAACAGTAATTTTGGGCTCAGTTGTGGTTGTAAATCAAGGACTACTTATATGTACATTTGTATATGTAAAATTACCTTTTGTGCTGTGTGTTTCATAGGTGCTTTTTCAAGAGGCAACTTGACTATCTGGTTTTTCTTTTGCTTTCCTGAAAGAGATAGGTGGGAGGAAACAGCAGTAGGGGAATTGTCCAGTGGGAGGACCTCATAGCTGGTGGTTTGAGCACTGTGCAAGTTGTTCTCAAGAGTCTCAGTCCAGACAGGATTTTCTTAAGCTACCAATAGTGCAAGATTGCTAAGTGCACCATACACTGGGAAGTTCCCCCCAAGAAAGCTATTTTCCTACATGCATCTACTACCTCAGGAATCTTTGGCCAGGGGTATACTTATCATGAGTTAGAAGTGAAAGGGACAGCTCAGGCAGGAAATAAAGAATGTCACAAAATGTGAGTAATATATGTAAATTTTTATTTACAGAAAGAGAGAGCAATAGAGGTTTCTATTTCAATGAATGTAGGAATGCTGCTTCCTGACTTGGATAGTATATTACTTTGTATTCCAACCAGCCAGATGTCTTGAATTTGGCTTATTCTTTAGCCTCTGAGAGTTGTTTAGCCTACAACTCTCTCTGGGACGTGGTAATCTGGATGCCTCCACAGAGTGAGGGGTTGGACTTGGTAGCTGAAATAACTCCTTCCAAATCTAGGATTCTATGATCTTTCCATAGCTGAAGGATAAAAACCACTTGCTTTGGGGGTTCAGATCTCCATGATTATGGTTGCACCAGTGTTTAAGTTGATCCACCTGATCAACTTAATGTTATGACTTAGATGTTATGGCTAGATTTATTCATTGTGTTTAATGTAGTGGTCTGGTCCAACCATAATGCTAACCTATAAACATACATTCACCTCTAAATCAAACCACAATAGCTCAGTTCACCTAACATACTGAGCCAAAATTAAACAATCCACATTATAGCTGTAGTAGAATAAATAAATCTACACAGAGAAGAAAGTGAGTAAGGCATTATTACCCCTAGTACATTCTAGGGAGCTTTTTCAGATGACGTTTAGAAGGTTTTAATCTTTCTAAAGATAAAAGAGAACTGTTTCAGTGGATCTCTAAAATCAGCAGTGGATTTTTATTTAAATCAGCAGTATTCATATGTTAGTTGATTTTTTTAAAATTTGATTTATATGCCGCCCTTCTCCGGAGACTCAGGGCAGCTTACAGTGCTTTAAGCAATAGCCTTCATACTTTTGTATATTTTTTATACAAAGTCAGCTTATTGCCCCCACAAACTGGGTCCTCAATTTACCTACCTTAGAAAGGATGGAAGGCTGAGTCAACCTTGAGCCTGGCGAGATTCGATCTTACTTTAACTACAGACAGCTGGTGTTAAATTACAGTGCTTAGTCTGTTGATTTGATTCTCTGAACCCACTCCACCCTGTTCCTCTTTCCTATTTGCTCCAAAGGTAATGCTGTCAGCCATTTTTTAAAATGCTCCTTTCTCTACAAAATTAATTTCTGGTTAGTATAATTACCCTTCCTTTATCATCTCACAGTACAAGCTACAAATTTAAGCATGTCCCTGATTTTTACATTGTGGGACTTGGAACTGCTGCATAACTGGAGAAGTGTTAAGTTGTTAAGAATTATTTTTAAAATATCAATGCCTTTTTTAAAAAGGGAAGATTATACATATTTACTTTAAAATGCTAATAAACTATTAAATGAACAAGTAACACAATATGCAACAATTTTTACACCATCCCTCTGGTGCCTAAAATTTGCAGGATGAAGTTGGTGTATACTTGATAACAATTTACATGTTTATTTTACCATCTGGTAAATGTGTAAATGATATTTTGGGAAGCACATTTCAAATTCACTTTAACAACTTATCCTCAACAATATGTATCCTATCTTATGTATTGACTGGTAGGTGTTTATGTGTGTGTGTGCAAGGAAATATCTGGAAATGCAGTATTGGTAGAGGGGAGAAGATTAATTTATTTACCCAGTAGATCACTAAGCCCAAGCTTCCTTTAAGATGAATGGATTTCCTGTGTCGAGAATAGTGAAGGAATGAAAAACAGGTTGAGTGCTTCTGAGTGTTTGCCAGTTCAGAGAGGTTCTATCAAGTTCTCCTAGACACTAAGCTAGACTCTTGGCTACAAACAGAGCAACAAATGCAATCTATAACTCTATCACATCTTTTCCAAAAGGTTGGATTTGTTGCCCAAGGTCTAAATGGGCACAGCTCATTATTGGATGTGTTAAAGCAAAGCTCAAGTGGGTTGCCTGCATGATGTAGTTTAACAGCATTTTGACCCTAGAGCTGCCTCTCTCTTTTTCCTCATCACCTTCATTTTCACTCTGCTGGTCTCTCTGGAGTTGATCATAGGCATTTTTAGTAATTATTACAATATAAGATCCTGATTTCCTCCCCCCTCTTTTTGAGACCTTATTCACCCTTTCCTAGCCAGAGCCAATATCCTTCAGTGAAAGCTAACCTGTGTCCTCCAAGCTGAATAAAATACACCTCCACACTAATTGCCATCTGGCTGATTTGCAAATGAAGTCAGAGATTACCAAACATATTTCCAGTGTGGGCTTTAACTTCTGTATCTCTATATATTCAGCGAGTCCATCTTCATATAGTATTACAAAGTCCCTCGTGGAGGACTGCTTTCTAATTTGGAAATTTGGGGTAATGGAGATCACCATACTGACATGATTATATTAAATTTCTTCCTCAAATGAATCAATCCTTCTATATTTGTTTTGTCATGTTGACTGAGTGCCTAAATGGGCCAAAAAAAGAGAGCTTTTATTTGGGATCTTAAATTCAAAGGCTCCAGTATGCCTCTTTGGTAACCAATGTGCCTCACTTAATATTTTTTATGGTGTTTTCCATTAAACAATCAAAAGGAAAGCTAACATGCATTATTATTACTTCCAAGAGTGCTACTATCTTTGCATGGAGGCATTCTCATAAAATTAAAATGATTGTGGGGGGGGGGGCAGCAGCCCAATGCCCTGATTGGATGTGTACCCACCTGCTCTCCTCCAAAAGACCAAAGTAAATTGAGGTATGGAGAGCATCACACCTTCCTCAGATTTGTCAGGGGCTCTATAATTCTAGATTTTAATTAAAAAAACAAATGAAACTTTTTAGCATATTTTCCTATGTATCACTCCTCCTTATTTATTTTTGATTGCTCTGGATATTTGAAAACTACTTTCTTCTCTTCTTTCTTCCTGCTGGTTAATGACTGCAATAAAGTTTTTTTGATTTGGAGAGCATCATGGTAGGCAGAAACCCAGTGGTAGGTTTCAAATTTTTTTACTACTGGTTCTGTGGGTGTGGCTTGGTGGGCGTGGCATCGCATGACTTGGTGGGCGCGGCAGGGGAAGGATACTGTAAAATCTCCATTCCCTCCTCACTCCAGGGGAAGGTTACTGCAAAATCCCCATTTCCTCCCGATCAGCTGGGACTTGAGAGGCAGAGAATAGATGGGGGCAGGGCCAATCAGAATTTTTACTACTGGTTCTCCGAACTACTCAAAATTTCACTACCGGTTCTCCAGAACTGGTCAGAATCTGCTGAAACCTTTCCAGTATCAGTTTTCTGTCTCAAAGTATTTTGCGAGACCACAGCCACTATGGCTGTTATTGTATAAAAAGAAAAACTCCCCACTTTTCAGCTAAAAAGATTATTTTGTCAAAATTAGGTGGTTTCTGCCTTCAGCCTTACATTCTAAAATATTGAGAAACATTGTAAGAGGAATGAAGAGGGAAATAACAAAGCCAGACACCATTTGATTAAAGTTACATGCATTTGCCAAGGGACATCTCAACTCATGAATAGCAGAAGTCAAATGGAAGAGATGTTTAAAGAATTGATGGAAATCGCTACCTTCCATCTCTCCTTTTTCTGTAGCCTGACAGAAGAGATCCATCTAGATAGTAATAGCATTTAGACTTATATACTACTTTATATAGTTTATATAGCACTTTACAGCACTCTCCGGGTGGTTTACAATGTCAGCAAATTGCCTGGGCCCTCATTTTACTGACCTCAGAAGAATGGAAGATTGAATCAACCTTGAGCCACGTCAGGATCAAACTCCAGGCTGTGGGTAGCATTTGCCTGCAGTACTTCACTATGCCACCAGGGCTCCTGATAGCGGAGGGCATAATCATATTCCTTTTTTCAATTCAGACAGTGGATTAAACCTGTGTCCCAATTCCCAATCTGCTCTTGTGTGGCTAAAACTCCTGAGAAAGACGTCTCACATAAATGGGTGTCATTTTCAGTATTGAATCTATTTTGCCTGGTTGGATTAAGATTGCCAGGAACAGAGATACTTAAGGGATTTTTCTTAAAATCAAGCAGTAAATAATAAAAAAAAGTTTTTAATCTGCGAAAAAGAGGTTGAATGTAAATCACAGTTAATATTATTTTATTTATAGTCAACTTCTATTATTTCTTTGGAATTCCTTCTTGAAGTGTCACATTCAAATACATTTTCAAATACAGCGGTACAGTACTTTACGGGTAGTCCTTGACTTACAACCACGATTGAGCCCAAAATTTCTGTTGCTAAGTGAAACATTTGTTAAGTGAATTTTGTCCTATTTTATGGGCAAACAACGATTTGCAGTTGCTTAGCAATTGACAGTTGTTAAGTGAATCACTGCAGTTATTAAGTTAATAACACACTTGTTAAGTGAATCTGGCTTCCCCATTGACTTCGCTTGTAAGACAGTCTCAAAAAGTGATCACATGACGCTGGGACACGGCAACCGTCATAAATATGAGTCAATTGCCAATCATCCGAATGTTGATCATGTGGCCATGGGGGTGTCGCAACAGTTGTAAGTGTGAAAAACAGTCATAAGTCAATTTTTTCAGGGCTGTTATAACTGTGAATGGTCAAAAAATAAAAAGAGACACCTGTTTGGCAGGCTGAGGCAAAGAGGCAGTCCCGGAACCAGCGAAATCTGGGGGCCGGGCAGGGGACAGAATGTATCTGTCCTCAGTGTGGAAGGGATTGCCACTCTCGCATTGGCCTTTTTAGTCACACGAGATGCTGTTTTAGGACCTCTTTCCAGAGCACGATACCATAGTCTCTTGAGATTGAAGGATGCCAATGAATGTAAGTTGAGGACCTCTATATTGGTTCAGGATGGGGATTTGAATCTACATCTCATCTATGCGGCAGGATGGAATGACTTTATCCCCTTCCTGGTTATTAGTAATTTGTATTAAGCTTATCAAGATATAAAATACAAGAGAAAATGAAAATAGTGGGAAAAAGTGGGAGGGGAAAAGGGAAGAGAAAGAAGAGTAAAGTACAAGGAAAAAAGGGGAAATAAAGAAAGAAAAGCATTGACTTCCAACTTTTTTGAGTACAGTAGAATAAAATAGCAACTTTATAGACTCAGCTTTTTATTTTTACATACTTAATATGATTTATACTTAATAATTTATAATTAATAATAATTAATACAGCCATTTCTATAATAACAAATCAGACCCTTGAATTATGCCCTAATTCTCATTATTGTACCTCACTCATTTCAGACTTTTTTCTATATTCATACTACAGGTAGTCCTCAACTATTGCTTAACGCATTGTAAGCCGTCCTGAGTCTCCGGAGAAGGGTGGCATATAAATCGAACCAATAATAATAATAATAATAATAATAATAATAATAATAATAATAATAATAATAATAATAACAACAACAACAACAACAACAACAACTTACAACAGTTCACTTAGTGGCTGTTCAAAGTTATAACATCACTGAAAAAAGTGACTTATGACCATGTTTCACACTTATGACTGCTGCAGCATATCCCCATGGTCATGTGATTTCCATTCAGACTCTTGGCAACTGGTTCATATTTATGATGGTGGTTGTGTCACAGGGTCATACGATCCGTTCTGCGACCTTCCGACAAGCAAAGTCAATGGTTAAATCAGATTCACTTCACATCCATGTTACTCATTGAACAACTGCAGTGATTCACTTAACAAATGTGGCAAGAAAAGTCATAAAATGGGGCAAAACTTATTTAAAACATTTCTCACTTAGCAACATAAATTTTGGGTTCAATTCTGGTCGTAATTAGAGGACTACCTGTAACCAGAATGGCACCACATTCTTACACAGTATTCTTCAAGTTTCATTATGTTTTTCTATCCATGGAGTAGAATTTACTAACACTAAATTAAGTCTTGCTTCAAGACAAAACCTTGCTATTCATAATGCCTATTAGCAAAATTTAGTAATCTCATAATACTACATGAAAATAAAGGTAAAGGTAAAGCTTCCCCTCGCATATATGTACTACTTGTTCCCGACTCTAAGGGCGGTGCTCATCTCTGTTTCAAAGCCAAAGAGCCAGCGCTGTCCGAAGACGTCTCTGGTCATGTGGCCGGCATGACTAAATGCCAAAGGCCCACGGAATGCTGTTACCTTCCCACCAAAGATGGTCCCTATTTTTCGAATTGCATTTTTTACGTGCTTTCAAACTGCTAGGTTGGCAGAAGCTGAGACAAGTAACAGGAGCTCACCCTGTTACGAGGCACTAGGGATTCGAACCGCTGAAGTGCTGACCTTTCAATCGACAAGCTCAGGTCTTAGCTGAGGGATATGTAAATTTATGTTTAAAGAGTCTCCTGGTGTAAATGGAACGATAACATTTTTGCTTTGTAATGTTTCAGTTTCCAACTATTGACAAAAGAAATAATACAAATTAGGATGTATGGGTGGTTGGCATTTAACGGTAGAAAGATTTGCACTGATTTAGCTAGGGAAAAAAGCTCACTCATCTGAAGAAGAAAAAAAAAACCTACTCCAGCTAGATCACTGAGTTAGATCATATGGAAGTTTCATTCCATGAAACCCATTACATCGACGGTGCTCTTAAAACTATGCAGTGATGTTCTCAAAGTATCAGAATAATCAGAATTGGGAGACACGTCAAGCGTTTAGATAACTAGAGTATTAACTGAAACAATATAATATTTTTGATCAGCTGCTTATCTAAGACTATGTCTGGTGTCACATGAACAGACATCTGCTTGCACAATGTGAGCTTTCCCTGCTGTCTTCTTTCTTGTCCCCGTGTGCCTCCAGTCATTTATTTCAGATTGTCTTCCAACCTTTCCGAGCAGATTTGTGGGTTGCAGTTATGACAACAAGAAGGAAAGGAATCAAACCACCAGCCATGTGTGTTCTCCTGGATACAGCTAATATCCACAACTGGGTATCAGCCACAGAAAAGCTTTTTTCTCGTCTATCACAGCTCTCTTCCCCTCTACCCTGAGAGCTAGAATTACCTACACCGAGTAGGAGTTCTGAGCCACTGCAACCTACTTAGCAAGTTTGCTTTGGGGAAGATAGGAGCACGGGTGGGTTCTACCTACCTTTACTACTGGTTCGCAATGGGGCCGCGTGCGTTTCTGTGCATGCAGAAGATGTTCTGATGACGTCGGGGTTGGTGGGCGGAGCCTCCCACCTGTTTTACTACCGGTTCTATAGAGCCGGTCTGAACCGGGGGCAACCCACCACTGGATAGGAGGCAGTGACACTAAGTATGCATGCTGCCGTGAGCTGACCCAAAGTAAAAGCAGGATAAAGCCGTATTAATAAAACATTAATTATGCTATCATCAGTGCACTGAAAATCTCTTCAGTATGCATCAAGAAAAATAATGATTAATGGTAAAAATTACATTGCTTAATAGCGATATACAATGCATGGGATTCAAACATTATGTCATCTGAATTTTAACGACATCTGCATGTTTAGAAGTTCTAGTAAGCTTTGGAACTCTCCAAACAATAAGGTTTCCTCAACATTATTGATCTCAGTGCTATTCAGTTTCATTGTCATATTATAGATCTTTTTTTTTATTTTAGAAATTCACCCTAATCAGGATTAATATGTCTCTGGTGAATGATATGTTGAAACAATACTTGTAGGGATGTTTGATCAGAATAAATCTATTTGAATATCATGGGATTTTTTTTTCAGATAATGAAGACTGAGACTATATTGTCTGCCTGCTAGAAATCAAAATAGTCATGAAGATTGTACCATTCATATGAAACAGATACAAGTCTGCATTATGCCTGCTAAATTAGATCTTTTTCCTTAAAATCAGAGCTGGGGTTGTTAGGAATATTTTCTTGCATGCCACTAGTCTCATCAAAACGGGATGTAGGAGTTGTATGGATGTTGGATACATTTCAGTATCGACTAGCTCAATTCTCTTTAATTATTAATGAGTGATTGCTGTCTGTCTGTATCATCTTTTATTTCATTTTAATATTTTTCTTAAAAACTGTATTTAACAACATAATGCTTCCTAAATTATATAATCTTTTTTATTCAGTTCTCTCTTTTATAGCAGGAGGAAATATAGTCCTCTTTTATTCTATTACACCTAGTTGCCAGATTAAAAATGGTTAGATTCATCACTTCACTAACAACAATTGTGAGATTTATCTTTTTATAGTATCACCAATTGTTTATGTGTTTTTTCAAACAGATTAACCTTATGTGTGCATCTAATGTGCTTCTTTTTGTATTCAAAACATCCTCTATTTGAGGATATGAACCTCGGTGGTGCAGTGGACTAAGTGCTGTTAAGTGCTAGCACTTAGCTGCCAGCTGCCTGCAATTAGTGCAAGTTCGAATCTCACCAGGCTCAAGGTGGACTCAGCCTTCCATCCTTTCGAGGTAGGTAAATTGAGGACCCGGATTGTGGGGGCAATAAGATGACTTTGTATAGAACATCGCCACTTGGGGGGGGGGGGGGTGAAAGCCCTAATAAGCAGGTATATACAAAAAAGTATGCAGGCTATTGCTATAATGCATTGTAAGCTGCCCTGAGTCTACGGAGAAGGGCGGCATATAAATTGGACGAATAAGTATTTAATTTCTTAGTTGTACATTTTGCCATATTATTAATCTTATACAATAACAACACCTCCTGACGTTTCAGTACCCAAACCAGGCAACTTCATCAGTGCTAGTGATGGGTGATCAGTGCTAGGACCCCTCATTTCAATCCTGAGCTACAAATACTCTCTTTTATTAGGACTGTTAGCATTCTTGAGTTTAGTTTGTTACAAAATGGAGTGTTAACAAGCTTTTATTGTAACTCGTATACACCATTAGCTACTTTTATCTTACTAGGACAAAAAATGAAGGCGCAAGGGCTTATTGTGAGCTTCCATTGTGTTGCATTTTCCTCTATGGGGATGTGGAATTCTTGACATTCCAATGAAATATTTTCAAGATATTTGTTCTGTTCTAAGTTTAAAATGTCTTCTAATTCTTTATACACCACATATAATCAAAAAATTAAGAACCTTTCTGTGGATATGTGGAACAGATTAATACATCAAAAATTGATCTTCCTTTGCAATGAAAATGGATGTCTTTTTTTGTTGAGCATATGCATTGATTATTAATAAATTCTAATTTGACGATCGTTAAAAGCTGAGAAAGTATGAAAACAAAAATAGGAAACCCGTGTGTGATCTGTGATTATTTGAGGCTATTCTGAGGGTTCTATTAACAGTTTGTGAACTGATGGGTTAATGCAGAAACTATAAAATTCAGACCTTTCTTCCAGAGAACCAGGAATCAAAAAACAAACCGTGGAACTTTCTCTTTCTACTTGGAAGAGTGAAGGAGACTATACGGTTTTTTAAAATGTTACAATACTGAGCTAAACCTGTTTCAAAACTGACCCAGAAAGGGTCAGTTGCTGCTGTTTAATGCTGGCACATCATCAGCCAGCGCATTATGGAAGAAGAGACAGTGATGTGAATATTAATATTTTGAGTTACCAGTCTGCAGTAGGCCAAATCAGAGGCGATGTCAGCCTCCAAAATCCAAGAAAGAAATGGAGAGTTTTTCTAAGCAGTTTACTTTATTATTCCTCACTTATAGGCAGAATCTTACCAAACTAAAGTAAGCTACTTGCTTTGTCAAAGATTTAGTCTGAGAACTTCTAGGGAGGAGTTCGCCTGACCCTCTTCCTCCCAGCTTTCTTTTATTCCTTGGCATGCACTCCCATCCTCCTGGGAATCTGGACTTCATTCCACCACATCCTATATGCTCTGGTTTCTGTCCAACAGATGAAACATGCTCTCTATGCTTTTCCATTCTTGGCCCATTATATAGCAACACTTCTTTTTCCTTCTTGTCCCTCCAATCTCTGTAGGCACATTGGAATGAAATCATAGAAGTTAAGTGAACGCTACTTGGATTCTTTGAAGTTGAACCATCCATTCTCTCTTGCTATAAAGTAGTGTTTCCCAAACTTTACCCCAAATTGGGTAAAGGTGGCTTTTCTTTGGGTAGCACCGTACAAAGCCGTTGCCCAATCACAATATTTAAAGTCACTTTAAATTTTATTTATTTTATTTATTTTATTTTAATTTGATTTATATGCCGCCCTTCTCCGGAGACTCAGGGCGGCTTACAATGCGTTAAGCAATAGCCTTCATTCTTTTGTATATTTTATACAAAGTCAGCTTATTGCCCCCACAAACTGGGTCCTCAATTTACCTACCTTAGAAAGGATGGAAGGCTGAGTCAACCTTGAGCCTGGCGAGATTCGAACCTGCAGTAATTGCAGGCAGCTGGTCTTAATAACAGGGTGCTTTAGACCACTGTACTACCAATTGACTTAAAGTGTTTCACCTCCACTGGGTAAAAAGAACTTTCTGGGAGGCAATTTGTGGTAATGAAGGAAAAAAAGGTTGGGAAGCACTGCTATAAAGTTTCTATGGTCCTACAGTGGGATCAGGGGTGAAATCCAGCAGGTTCTGGCAGGTTCTAGAGAACCGGTAGCAGAAATTTTGAGCAGTTCAGAGAACTGGTAGTGGAAATTTTGATACCACCTCTGGTATCACCACAAATACACCTCTGGCTGCTCCCAGAGTGGGGGGGGAATGAGGATTTTGCAGTATCCTTCCCCTACCCCGCCTACCAAGCCACGCCACACCCAAAACCGGTAGTAAAAAAAAATTGGATTTCACCACTGAGTGGGATATACTGTAGGGACAAATGGAAAACCTTTCCCTTTACTTTAATCATTACAGCATCAAATGATAGTACACTATGGATAAAGGAAGGGGGAAAAAAGAGTTTATGTTAAGTGTCAAGAAGAGAATTTGGGAAGGGAATAGGAAGGTGTCCATGTGTGCAGATATCTAGGAAAACAAAGGAAAAGGACAAACACTAAGAAGGAAGAATAAAAGGAAATAAAATCAAACACTGAGAGATTCAACACAAGCAAACCATCATATCTTGCCTTTCTTACATGGATAGGAGGGGCATGAAGTAGGGGAACGTCCAGTCAGATCCTACAGTGGCAATACTTTGGTCTGAGCACCAATTTAACTTTTTGCCAAACACAGCAATCTCGACTCGGGAATTTGGCTTCAAAAACAGCTGGGAGCAGCAACTTAGCTATGGAGAATTGCCCTCAGAATGAAGACACAAAAGGAGCGTAGAGAAAGTTGTGTATGAGAGCCAGAGAGTACTAGACAAGCTTTTGAAGGAGGCCAAGTCTTTTGGGCACAACATGATGCTTATTCTGGAAAGTTGAGATGTTGAGAAGTGAGGGAGGTGAGGTGTTAATCAACAAGGAAAAGAAGCAAGATAGCAGGTCCACTTTACCTTCCAAATTAGCAGGAAAAATATAAAATGAAATCTACACATCATGTTTGAAAGCTAATATCGGGATTGTGAGATCCCTTGCAATGAGAAGGTACAGACAGTCCTTGACTCACAAAATTACAACAACACTGGGAAAAAAAAATGATTTATGGCCATTTTTCACACTTACAACCTTTGTAGCAGCCCCATGATCATGTGATCAAAATTCAGATGCTTGACAACTGACATATACTTATGATGATTGCAGGGTCCCAAGGTCATGTGATCACCTTTTGCAAACTTTTGGCAAGCAAAGTCATCAGGGAAGCCAGATTCACTTAACAACCATGTGTTTAACTCAGTGGTGGGATTCAAATTTTTCTTACTACCAGTTCTGTGGCGTGGCTTGGTGGGCGTGGCAGGGGAAGGATACTGTAAAGTCTCCATTCCTTCCCCACTCCAAGGGAAGGATACTGCAAAATCCCCATTTCCTCCCCATCAGCTGGGACTTGGGAGGCAGAGAATAGATAGGGGTGGGGCCAGTCAGAAGTGGTATTTACCGGTTCTCCGAACTACTCAAAATTTCGGCTACCGGTTCTCCAGAACTGGTCAGAACCTGCTGAAACCCACCTCTGGTTTAACTTTACAACTGCAGCAGTGGTGAAATGTACAATTTGTTACTATTGGTTCTGTGGGCATGGCTTGGTGGGGGGTGTAATATGACTGAATGGGCGTGGCCCACTTTTTTTTTTTTTACTTTTAAAACCATTTTTTCGGCCAAAGAAGTTACAGAAAAAATGCTTTTAAAAATTTTTAAAAAAAGCCTCTGACGATTGCGCAGCTCAGCTGGGTAATGGGGGGAGGCATTTTTGCTACTGGTTCTCCGAACCACCCGCCTCCATCACTACCGGATCAGGCAATCTGGTCCCAACCAGGAGCATTTCACCCCTGAACTGCAGTGATTCACTTAATCACTGTGGCAAGAAAGGTCGTAAACACAGAGCAAAACTCATTTAACAAATGTCTCACTTAAGAACAGAAATTTTGGGCTCAATTGTGGTTGTACATTGAGGACTACCTGTATACATTCAGTGCTGTTAGCTTTGAGGTGGGCAATCTTTTTGATTCCATGAGCAGACTGGGAATGTTGACAGCATGCCATGAATTGCTGACAGAACAGCTGCCATGATTGGTGTGACCAGACTCAACATAATCCCTTTAGAAAAAAGGCAAACTAGTGAGATTGTTCCCCGTTGTCTCAACCTGTCTTTGTTTGTTTCCTAGGTAAATCAGAGGACTTTCAAGAAAGCGCTGGGCTATAGCCATCCAGCCTTTTGATTTTCTAAAAACGCCTTTGTTGCTGCGTGCAGTTTGAGTTCTCTTACCAATAAAATGTTACAGTCTACCATTTACTTCCGCAGGACACCAGAATCCCATTAAAATAACTTCAGAGGAAAAGGGGGAAAATTATTTTTATAATAAAACCAATAAATTAACTGAACTCAGCTTCTCCACTGAAACTTAGGGAGGCAGAAACTGGAGTAAGAATATTCCAAGAATATGAACAGTGGCCAGGATGATGGCTCTTTTTGCGGTTGTGAAATGTGAGAAGTCCCGACGATGGGCAATTTGATGACTACAAATAGAGAACAATAAGACTGTGATGTGTATGTAGATTTGCTACTTAGGTTGAAATCTGCAGGAATATCATCACCCTGTGAGCTTGGTAAATTGTGCTGGCCCTAATGCATGTCACCTTCGGTAATATGAAAGCCGGGAGTGCCAGAGTAGCAGTCTCTGAAAAACTCTCTCTGTGCAAGGTGAGCCAAATGTAGAAATGACGGGTTTTCATTCATAGAGGCAGGATTTATTTATTACGCAGTACAGATTATGTTTGGAATATACCGAGCAGCACAATGGAAATAGGATCCATTTGAACCACAATTGAATGAAACCGACAAATACAGAATACAGAATAACAGAGTTGGAAGGGACTTGGAGGACTTCTAGTTGAACCCCTGCTCAGGCAAGAAACCCTACACTATTTCAGACAAATGGTTGTCCAATATTTTCTTAAAAATCTCTAGTGTGGGAGCACACCCATAATTTATGGAGGCAAGTTGTTCCATTGATTAATTGTTCTCACTGTCAGGAAATTTCTTCTTATTTCTATGTTGCTTCTCTCCTCGATTAGTTTCCACCCATTGCTTCTTGTCTTGCCCTCAGGTGCTTTGGAAAATAGCTTGACTCCCTCTTCTTTGTTGCAGCCCCTGAGATATTGGAACACTGCTATCATGTCACCCCTAGTCCTTCTTTTCATTAAACTAGACATATCCGATTCCTGCAACTGTTCTTCATCTGTTCTAGTCTCCAGTCCCCTAATCATCTTTGTTGCTCTTTTCTGCACTTTTTCTAGACTCTCAACATCTTTGTTATATCATGTCGCCCAAAACTGAATGGTCTTTTTGCCCGAGGGAGCATAGTTCTTCTCACATTTTATTTTTATTTATTTATTTATTTAGTTTGTCAAACATGTACAAGATAAGAGGTATAAATATAAACATGGACATGAACACAGGAAATGAGTATAAATAAATGGGGACAGTAGAACAGGGGCAGTAGGCACGCTGGTGCGCTTATGCACTCCCCCTTTACGGACCTCTTAGGAATGGAGTGAGGTCCATGGCAGACAGTTTAAGGTTAAAGTTTTGGGGGTTTGAGGATGTAACAACAGAATCAGGTAGAGCATTCCAGGCATTAACCACTCTGTTACTGAAGTCGTATTTTCTGCAATTGAGTTTGGAACGGTTTACCTTGAGTTTGTATCTATTGTTTGCCCGAGTATTATTGAGGTTGAAGCTGAAGTAATCGTTGACAAGTAGGACATTGTAGCAGACAATTTTGTGTACTACGCTTAGGTCAGACCGTAGGTGGCGTAGTTCCAGGTTGTCCAAGCCCAAATTTTGAGCCTGGTGGCATAAGGGATTCTATTGTGAGTAGAGGAGTGGAGTACTCTTCTCGTGAAATACCTCTGGACTCACTCAATTGTGTTAATGTCAGATATACAGTGTGGATTCCAGGCAGATGAGCTTATATTTGATTTCTTATATTTGATTTCATTCAAAAACCAGGTTGGTAGTCAGAAGAAAAAGGCTGTATTTAGTAGATATCTTTCCTTTAGGTCTTTCTAAAAAGGCTCAGATGACTTCGTTCACTTGGAAAGCCAACCTATCACCTAACATCCTTTTCTTCAGGAAGCAGATTAGAAAATTCTTCTTTCCTAGTAAAGATGTTTGGAGGTATTTGGAGGATGTCTGCATTTTTATACTTTTGCAATTTTACTTAAAACACATACAGATTGTTTTTTAATTTCTGTGAAACCAGGTTAGACCAGGCTCCCAATTTCAGTATCATTTGCTCAGCAACATGAGACTCTTGTATTCCTGTGATTATATTATTTTGAGAAGATATTTTTAAAAACTTTTTGTTAAAATAGCATTTAAATTATATCCTCCCTTGAAGGAGTTCTGCAGGGTGTAGGGTTTCGGTTTTCTGGTTTTATATTCTGTATAATGATCTCTTTAAAAATGTTTATGGTTTAATAAGTTGTAACCATCTTTAATAGAAGGTAGAATGTCCTCTATTAGAGAAGAGACATCTAAGGATATAAGGAAATAAAATCTCTAAGGAAAACCAGTTTGATGTAGTGGTTAAGGTGCCAGGCTCGAAATCGGGGGACTGTGAGTTCTAGTCTTGCCTTAGGCATAAAAGTCAGCTGGGTGATTTTGGACCAGTCACCTCACTCAGCCCAACCCACCTCACAAGTTTCTTGTTGTGAAGGAAATAGGGTGAGGAAGAAGTATTGTGTGTGTTTGCTGCCTTGAGTTATTTATAAAAATAATAAAGGTGGGATATAAATAAATAAACATTTAAAATAAATAAATAAAATATGAAAACCCTAAAGGGAAGGATGCAGAGGAAAGGCAGAGCAAATGACCCATTGCTAAGGAGAAAAATGGAGTTGGTTAAGATCCATAAAAAGCCTCATTTTTGTAAAGAGAGGCTACCCAGAACAGAAGGGGCTGGGTAGAACTGCAAGTGCACAGTTTTCCAAGAATAAAACTTGGCTGAGTGGTGTAGGAGGCACTCAGGGTTACAGAGAGCATCAGGTGTAAGGATGACATGGTAGAGTGGGAAGCTAGTAGTCAGGGGCAGATGGTAAAGTGATGTGACCTTCTGGGGAAGATATTCTTAAAATAAATGAGAACAAATTAATTTCCTGAAAAAAAAGTGAGCCATGATTTTCTCCCCAGTACTTCATTCAGAATATTAATGAGACCATTATTCTTGCTTCTGTAGAATGTTGTTTGTATGTGACGAGTAATTGGAAAATGACATGAAATGATTCTCCTTTTCATCCTACACATACTTACGTAATTTGACATAGTGTCAGAATCTAAACTGAATTTTCCTACCTGTCAGAATATGGAGGATTTTAAAGTTACATCAATTCCTGATTGTGACATATGTTATATTGGACGTCCCTTTCCTTTCTTTCTGTAACAATTTGATAAAAGACGTTAATGTGAAGCATCTCTTCATTTTAGTGTTTCTTTTTATTTCTAGAAAACCATTCTTGTGGGATCATATTAAGCCCATATTAAACTGAATGTTTTTACATTTTCCCTTTTGGGTTTGTAGGAACTGCCTTGGAATTTCAGAATGGCTTAGGAAAACAGCAAGGAATTTGGAGACTCTCTTAGTAGACTGGAACTTGGTAGTTCCAATCTATTTTGGTTCCACCCCTCTGATCAGCTTCACAGCCTGAATGTGAGAATGGGAGTACATAGCATCTAATTTCTGTGGACCGGAAAGTTATTTCTTGCTGCTCTCAAATTTTCATTCTCATTAATGAGGAATTTAGCTTTGGCTTCTTTGTTGTGAGAGAGGAATTTTATTTAGTTATTTATTTTATTAAATTTATATTGCCACCTATTCGCCCATGGTGACTCAAGGCGGCTTACAGAATATAAAAACCACATTTAAAACAATAAACTAATTAAAAAATCAAATAAGGTAAAGGTAAAGGTTCCCTTCGCACATATGTGCTAGTCATTCCCAACTCTAGGGGCGGTGCTCATCTCCGTTTCAAAGCCGAAGAGCCAGTGCTGTCCGAAGACATCTCTGTGGTCATGTGGCTGGTATGACTAAATGCCAAAGGCGCACCGAACGCTGTTTACCTTCCCACCAAAGGTAGTCCCTATTTTTCTACTTGCATTTTTTACATGCTTTTCAACTGCTAGGTTGGCCAAAGCTGGAACAAGTAACGGGAGCTCACCCCGTTACGTGGCACTAGGGATTCGAACTGCTGAACTGCCGACTTTTCAATCAACAGCTTCAGCGTCTTAGCCACTGAGCCACCACGTCCCTAACATAACATGGGGCTAATATAAAATTCAGTAAAATAATGGGATTGGAAAATGATTGCAGTTGAATGTTGACTTGATATTTATATGCCGTATAAGTTTTAATCTCTCTTTCTCTCTTAAACTGATTAAGTCTTCTCATATATATGCTGTAAAAAAGGAAGAAAAAAAAAACGCTCCATGAATACGAACAGCCACTCTCTCTATTAAAACTCTCCCATATTCTCAGTTGTTATTTATTGCTTATTTTTTTCTATTGGTAAAACAAGTTGATTGCTTTATAGTGAATTGATCAGATTGAATATACATTTGAAGTGGCATGAAGAAAAACACAGCTGTATTTTTCCCTAATATTGAGCCTACAGCAATCTTCTCCAATCAGGGCATTATTTCAGTATAATATCTATTATCCTGCTTAGAAAGCCTATGTTGACTGGTAGTGATGGATATCATAATTGAACATACCTGGAAGATACCAGACTGGGGGAAAGCTGGGGTATATAGATTCCCTGAATTTATTTCTCAGAATATTTTTTTAAGCACAGCAGCCTGCCCTCTGGTGGATTACATTATCAAGATCTAGATATTTATTTTGCGATTGAGAATGGCCAACAGAAGGCTATAATTAAAAGTGAAAGGGTTTAATGAGTTTCTCCAAGATGGTCCGTTACACCCAGAATGCTGCAAGGACACCTGTCATTCTTTCCACCAAAAGCCATGAAGTTTTCTTTGTCTTGTATTGCAACTCCTGCCAGTCATCATATCTCAGGTAGTTTTTCTGGCCCAGTGGGAGAATATTTGACTGTAGATGGACCTCAAGGAACCACTAATTTTCTATAGGAGAATTCTGCAGATTTCTTTTGTCTCTCATCCTTCAGTTGTGTTAGAGGTTCAGTGTGGCCATTGCACAGTGGAAGGCAGGGGCAGCAGTGATTGTCTCCAGATATGCAATAACACTGGCTGGGTTTATATCATTGTTTGCTTTGTATATGATTCCCTGAATAAGCTTCAGTAGCTTAAGCAGAAGTCAAACAAACCCCATTATGGTTAGTGCAATGTGAGACTCAGGTCTTCAAGAAGAAGAACGTTGAAGACCTTCTTCTTCTTCTTCTTCTTCTTCAACTTACCTCAGTTTTCGTCAACATGGTGCCACATAGAATTGATGGCCTTCTGCATGTGTGGCAAAGCCAGCTTCTGGTTCATATCACATGGAAATTACAATGAGATGCATAGACATGGTACTAAGCCATGAACTATGCATGATGCATAAGCATACTCTTTGATTGGAAAACCATGGTTGGCTTGGGGTATTGTGGGAATCAAACCACTAAACCTGGCTAATAGAAGCCATGGTTTAACTGGTATATTAATCATTTCTTTCTAAAAAATTGAAGCAGGAAGTGACTAGTGAAGTTACTTTACATCCAATTAGTTCAAACGAGAGAAGGCATCACTATAGAATAAAATCCAAAGTGTATATGTAAGTCAAAATCGTGAGCATGGCAATCCAATTGTCTGTTGTGTTGTCGCTTCCTTTTTGTCCCTTTGGGGAGTTTTAAAAGGTCCTGAAGTGGCTTTTAGCCCATCTCCTCCCAAATCTGAAGAAACTCTCAAAAGGAAGCACATGGGGAGAACTTTTCCTTGAGTACAAAGCTGAGTCCATGTCTGCTCCCTGGCTAGAGTTGTCCTTCTACTCAAAAGCTCCCTATCAGTCTTTTTTCCAACCGGGGGTGAATTGTTCTTTGTTTGAACTAAAGTTGACCCACTGGGTGACCCAGTGAACAGAAGCAGTTGCCAGTGCATATTAATAGCAGTGAAATTCATTCAGTGCTAGCAAAGAACCCCATGCGTGAATGTAAGTCCAGTTGGCAAGGTAAGATAAAATCTGAAATGGTGTTGGCTTTGCGGCAGCTGTCATTCCGTGACAATCGACTTCGTCCAATAGAAAGCAGGTGGTTCACACATATTGTTTTTACTATATAGCATTTTAATTTTGCAAAGTCTCCCTGAAATAAATGGGACATTTGTGCTATTCATTGTAGGGCAGTTTAAAAAAAAAAAGAAATGCAAAATCTCAATTTGAATATGCAGGGATATTACTTCCTATGTAGAAAATAGCAGCTGGTGAACCTGTTTATTCCCTTTGGCTGCAGTTGCACACTACCCTAAAATATAACTAATTAACGTATTAATTAGGAGGTGATTACACAAATGTACTCAAAAGAAATACAAGTTAAAGCTTGTCTTGCTTAAGCGGGCCATTCTAATTGGCTGGTGGAAGGGTTAATCTTTGTTATGTCTGAAAGTTTTCCCATTTGATATATTGTCTTTCCTACATTCTGAATTCACATTTCTTTTATGAATATAGGAAGGGACAAATCTGCTGTTATGTTGGATATTAGCATTTTATGACACTGTAATTTTATATCATATGAAAATAATAGCCAGGCAGCTACTATTGCCTGGTACATTTTTTATCAGCAGTGATATAAGAGGAGTTTATGATTAGACCTTCCGGTGCCAGGGTAAAGCAGAGGTGTAACATAAGGGTTCTGAAGACACATAGGGTTTCCCAAAACTTTGAGTACAGCTCCAACATTGTTACAAATTTGCATCCTATGTGTTTGTCAGTGTGTGTGGTTTTCTACAGATCCTGCCTTGTGCTGAAAAGCATGAGCATGCTGGGGATAAAAGTGGCTGCTCCAAGATGGCTTGTTCATGTATAAGTAAATTGCATGGTTGCCCAAGGCACCAAGTTAAACAGGGTGCCAATTTTTGAGAGGGGAAAAAACCCCTGTCCTTAGGAAGCGGGACACTGATTCCATGATTCAATTAGTCTAGGACCATCACAGGTTCTGCTTGTGGCAAAATGTCAAAACTGATAGGTATTGTTCTCATCACTACTTGTGAATGCTGCATGTGGCACAATTGTCATTGAGAGCCTGATCTATACCTTCTCTGCATTGCTAAAAAGCACATTCCCTTTTTACAACTCTGTAACCCCTTAATTTGCGGTAGAGTCGGGGTGACTCGGGTGAAATCCAGCAAGTTCTGACAGGTTCTGGAGAACCAGTAGCGGAAATTTTGAGTAGTTTGGAGAACTGGTAGCGGAAATTTTGCATAGTTTGGAGAACCAGCAAATACCACCTCTAGCTGGCCCCAGAGTGGGGTGGGAATGGAGATTTTGCAATATCCTTCCCCCAGGAGTGGGATGGGAATGGAGATTTTGCAGGATCCTTCCCCTGCCATGTCCATCAAGCCACACCCACCAAGCCACACCATGCTCACCAAGCCATGCCCACAGAACCTGTAGTAAAAAAAATTGGATTTCACCACTGGGGTGACTGGATGGAGCTGATTGTTTACTGGCCAAATGCCCTTCCTGACCCCCCATGCAGAGTTTGCAGCAGATATTTTTTCTATGCACCCTAGAAAGAGAAAAATCTGCTGCTACCTAGGATTGAACTCTCAACCTTCCGAGTGGGAGGCAAGTGTCTTCACCACTAGACCACCTCTCTGCTCTCTGTATAGCTAAAAAGCATTATGTGAAAAACTTGATTGATAAAACCCTGATGGGTGGCAGAGATCAATATCAATAGAGTTATGAAGATCAATGCTTGCCATCTGGAATTCAGAAGACCTAGATGATAAAAAGCATGAATTAATAAATTAAATTAAAAATAAACACGTGTTTGCGAAACTAAGAGAGAAGGGGAGGATATAGAAGATCTAAAAGAAGGTCATTTGATCTTGTGGAGTTGATGACTACACGCAGTGAAGTGAAGATGTAAGCTTAATTATGAATGAAAGGGCTAAAATGTGTGGCAGAAAGTATGAATTGGTATCACCTAGGTTGTTATGGGCATATGAAAGTATGAATCCATATTTTGGGGTTAATTGCTTGTTACACTCCAGTGAATGGTGATAATGGAAGAACCAGAGATGTGTTTTTGGAAAAAAGTGTGCAGTATTTTGAATGAAATAATCCAGGAGAAAAAAAATCATTCCACAGGAACAAAATGAGAAAATACAGAAAAAGAGATAGGTCATTTGGAGACTGGAAAATGAGTAAGAATGAACAATGATAAATATCTGAATGGAAAATTTTCTTTTGGATTGTGTGGTTTAAGCATGTCTATTCATGCAGATACTGTATACTACAAAGAAAGGTATATGAATCCAAGAGGATGATTGGTTTGATTGTGACGAAGGATTGAAATCATTGGTAAGATTACACTTGGAACACTTTTATTCACTAAGATACAAAAAAGATGTTGAGACTCTAGAAAGAGTATGAAGGAGAGCAATTTTTTTTTTAATTTGATTTATATGCCGCCCTTCTCCGGAGACTCAGGGCGGCTTACAATGCATTAAGCAATAGCCTTCATCCTTTTGTATATTTATACAAAGTCAGCTTATTGCCCCCACAAACTGGGTCCTCATTTCACCTACCTTAGAAAGGATGGAAGGCTGAGTCAACCTTGAGCCTTGGAGAGATTCGAACCAGCAGTAAATTGCAGGCAGCTGTGTTAATAACAGGGTGCATTAAACCACTGTACTATCAAGGCTCCATCATTAAGATGATTGGGCACAGGAAGATAAAACATACAATGAACAGCTGCAGGAACTGGGTATGTCTAGAGCAGTGTTGGCGAACCTTTTCGGCACCGAGTGCTGAAATGAGAGCGTGCGCACGCCCATGCTGGAAACTGGAAGATCAGCCGTCCGGAGCGCATGCACGCGCTGGGAAGACGATTTTCCGGTTTCCAGCGCACACATGTGTGCCAGCCAGCTGGTCTTTGTGCACGCATGTGTGCCAGAAACTGGAAGACCAGGTGGCCAATGCGCATGCACATGCGTGTGCTGGAAACTGGAAGAGCAGCCACCCGGCACACACATGCACACCGGGCGGCTGCTCTTCTGGTTTCCAGCGCTCCCGTGTGTGTGAAAACCAGCTGGTCAGCGCACCGGAACCCGGAAGAGCAACGAGCAATGGGTCGCGTGCAGGGCCGGATTTTCCTATAGGCTAACTAGGCTTCAGCCTAGGGCCTCAAGATCAAGAGGGGCCTACATTCAAATTGTTAGCAAAATTAAAATTACATTATTCTAAAAACAGTGAACACTAAAACACTGAACCGAAAATAAGGAGAAATTCTACGCATATGACTAATAAACAAACATAAAAACTTAAAAATGGGAGGTGAAAGGGCCTCATAAGTGGAATAGCCTAGGGCCTCTTTTCATCTAAATCCGGCCCTGATCGCGTGCCTGTAGAGATGGTTCTGCATGCCACTTCCGGCACGCAGGCCATAGGTTCACTATCATGGCCTTGGGGCAAAGTGTCTTAAGTCAAGTGTCCACATTCAGGATGCAGGAAGTAGGGGAGCAAAAATAGTATTAATAGAAATAGGCTTGCTTTTTTAAATAAAGTAGACATAAGTCAAACTGCATGGAGAACAGCTTTCTGTTTAAGGGCATTTATTGAGAGCCGTGGTGGCACAGTGGTTAGAATGCAGTACTGCAGGCTACTTCTGATGACTGCCAGCTGTCAGAAGTTTGGCCGTTCAAATCTTACTAGCTGAAGATTGACTCAGCCTTCCATCCTTCCGAGGTGGGTAAAATGAGGACCCAGATTGTTGGGGGCAAAATGCTGACTCTGTAAAACCGCTCAGAGAGGGCTGTAAAGCACTGTGAAGCGGTATATAAGTCTAAGTGCTATTGCTATTTATAGCTGGAGATATTCAGGGGCTTCTTAGTGGAGTAAAAAAATCCCCAGCTCTTAAAGAGGTCTGTGATGGAGGGTTTTCTTCTTTTCTTTCATAATGCCAGAACTGCAATAACAGAAACAGCAAGCACTTCTTTCTGGATGATCCTATGAAATGTACTGCCATAAAACTGGGTGACAGTCATTAATTTATAGATAATTTTAAAAAGTTAGGAAGTGAAGTTAGCTGCAGTTATTAAGCTTTATATCCCCTCCGCTCGCCTGCCCCAAAGACCAGGGATGTTTGGGAGGAATCATTTCCATGGAATGAAAGCCATCTATATACAATATCCCACAAAGTTACAGTATACGCAATCATTTGCAGCTTATGATTCCTGGGCGAATTGTATTTTAGAGATTCTTGTTTCTACTTTAGTTTTCCATTTGCTCAGCATTCAGTTTCAAAGGTTTCTCCCTCCTCCTTTCTCCATGGAACAAGTGGTTTTGGATCAGTGGTGGATTTCAATTTTTTTTGCTACTGTGGGCGTGGCTTGGTGGGCGTGGCTTGGTGGGCGTGGCAGGGGAAGGATACTGTAAAATCTTCATTCCCACCCCACTCCAGGAGAAGGATACTGTAAAATCTCCATTCCCTTCCCAATCCAGGGGAAGGTTACTGCAAAATCCCCATTTCCTCCTGATCAGCTGGGACTTGGGAGGCAGAGAATAGATTGAGGTGGGGCCAGTCAGAATTATTACTACTGGTTGTCCGAACTACTCAAAATTTCCACTACCGGTTCTCCAGAACTGGTCAGAACCTGCTGAAACTCACCTCTGTTTTGGATGTGGGATAGTGGTTTGTCAATTCCAATATCCTATGGGATTGTTCAGGCATAATACTAAATTATATTATGGTTTTTACAATTCTGACTTGACGTAATCTTTGAAGTGGGCCACTATGATTGGCTCAACAGATTGTGATTGCATTATGCAACATTGCTTAGCACAACAGAATAGGTACAACCTATAGCCAGAAAACCAATTCGAAGCTATGTTTTGTTATCCTGCTTTGATATTGCATCACAAGCCCAATTTATGAACTGATACAGGTCTGTGTTTTGATTTTACAAATTGATATTGTGGAGTGATAGCTGACTGGCGGTTCTCTTTTATCACTTAGCCTCCTGCTTGCTGGCTTCTTGTGACTTTTTTTTTGTTTTCATTCCTTCTCTCTCTTGTTCTCTCTCTCTCTCTCTTCTCTCTCTCTCTCTCTTCCTCCCTCCCTCTGTGGCTTTTCTCCATCATAAACATTTCCCACAAGATGCTGTTTTCAGCAAACAGATCCTGTTCCTGAATCTAACAGATGAGTCAGGAAAAGGACAAATTGTGGAATAGGAATTCAGTCGTATTGTGATGGTGCTTTATTCTTCTTGAAAAAGAAACTACTTGTGGATTCATAGTTAGACTTTGACTATATGGCCTGAGCACTCAAGGATCTTTCCTGACTATCCCTGGCTTAGATCAACATACAGATAGTCCTCAATTTACAACAGTTCACTTAGTGACCATTCAAAGTTACAATGGCACTGAAAAAAGTGACTTATGACCATTTTGCACACTTACAACTATTGCAGCATCCCCATGGTCATGTGATCAAAATTCAGATGATTGGCAGCTGGTTCATATTTATGGTGATTGCGGAGTCCTGGGGTCATGTGATCCCCTTTTGCAAACTTCTGACAAGCAAAGTCAAGGATTCACTTAACAACAGTGGCAAGAAAAGTCGTAAAATGGGGCAAAACTCACTTAACAAATGTCTCACTTAGCAACATTAATTTTGGGCTCAATTGTGGTTGTAAGTCAAGGACAGCAGTGCCCCCAACCTTTTGGGCACCAGGGACTGGTTCTGGGGAGAGAAATTTTTCAGCGGACCAGAGGGGTGTGTGGTTTCATGTGCTGCCTGCATCCTGTGGATGGGGCTTTGCTTGTTTGTGTGGCCCAGTTTCTGGACCGGTGCTGGTTCATGGATTGGGGTTGGGGACCCCTGCTGTAGAGTGCTGACAAGGTCAGCCCCAGGAGCAGTGGTGGGTTGCCCCTGGTTCGGACCAGTTCGCACGAACCGGTAGTAAAACTGACGGGAGGCCCCACCCACCGCCCTGGATGTCATCATCGGTGATCTGCACATGCGCAGAAGCAAGGTGTGCGTGCGGGCGATGCGAGCGCCCGTGTGCAATCCTGTTGCAAACCGGTAGTAAAGGTAAGTAGAACCCACCCCTGCCCAGGAGCAGTAACAGAATCATACATCCATCAAAATGATATCAATGCGATGAATTTTACATTTGAACAATGTACTGACATATCTGTTGACTGTAAACACAACAGTAAAGATATCAGAGGGATTTCCTTAGAAACCAATTCTATCCTGTAATTACTGTACCAATTTTGGGGTTATTTATGATTATTATTCACTGTAGATGATTCAGTTTACACGTTTAAAAGGCTTTGGTTCACCGCCTTCTTTCAAAACCATCCTGCCCTTGATAAGAAAGAGGCTCCACTTTGTGTTCTCATAAGAGTTGGATACAGGGCTTTCTCAGTGGCTGCACTGAGAACCCCTTCACTATTATTGCCATAACTATTTGAAACCACAAGGGCATAATGTGTCATGGTGTCTTCATGAAAATGAGGAAAATTATGTATAGAGGCAAATCACACAATTCATGTCAATGAGTGCTGTAGCAGTTAAGCAATAAGATTGGTACCAGGATATCCAGGTCAGGGGTGGGTTCTAATTTTTTTTACTACCGGTTCTGTGGGCGTGGCTTATTTTGTGGGCGTGGCTTGATGGTCATGTGACAAGTCTTTAGGATTTAGCAGAGACACTGGTCTACCAGGCTTTTAACTGCTTGCAGAACTGTACTGGTCTACTCATTTATTTTTGCAGGCACCGGTGTACTCATTTGTTTTTGGAGGCACTGGTCTGCTCATTTATTTTTGCAGGCACCGGTCTATTCATTTGTTATTGGAGGCACCGGTCTAGTACCACACTGCCTTTTAAGACTTATCAGCTTTAGGGCGGCCCTTTGAAGCCCCACGGCAAGAGTTTAAACAGTTTTTTTCCTTCTAGCTG
This sequence comes from Arizona elegans, assembly GCA_022577455.1. NCBI lineage: Eukaryota > Metazoa > Chordata > Lepidosauria > Squamata > Colubridae > Arizona > Arizona elegans. The sequence continues at coordinate 127,833,143 of JAKOOJ010000001.1, forward strand.
ATCAGCTGGGACTCAGGAGGCAGCAATAGATTGAGGGTGGGGCCAAATAAATGGTAAGAATAACGCGGGCAGGGGCAGGGGGGAAGAACCGGTTTGGTGACATCATATCGTCACTGCTACCTGCTTGGCGGAACTGGGCCAAACCAGAATGAACCCACCACTGATCCTAGCCCATCTTTAACAAAAGGAGATCACTGGGTAATGGTTAGCTTAACTAATCCCTTACAGCATTACTGCACAAATATATAGGAGGAAGAAAAGATTATGTGTGCTACCTTGAACTCTTGGGTAAAAACCAAATATAAACCAACAAATTAAACCAGGAGGCCTGTGACTTCGTTCTCCCTCCTTTGCGTCTATGAATCCCCATGATTCTGGACATCTTCTGTTGATTTACAGATAATTTTAAATAGCAATCCATCCATTATAGCACCTGGGAGAGGGAAGTAAATAGCAGCTCCTAAACCAGGGGTGTCAAACTCAAGGCCTGGGGACTGGATCCGGCCTGCGAGGTGCTTAGATCTGGCCTGTGGGGTTGCCCTGGAAACAGCGAAGGACCGGCCTGCAGTGCCTTTGCCAGTGAAAACAGAGCTCGGGAGAGTTGCATGTGGCCTTCCCAAACTTGATTTTCGCTGGCGGAGGGTTGCAGGAGTCTGTCGCAGCTGAAAACGGAGCCCAGCAGCCTGTTTTAGCTGGCAGAGCGCTTGGGCCTCCACAGGCACCCCCAATACGAATGACATCGAGCTGGCCATGCCCACGCTGGCTATGCCCACCCTGGCCATGCCCACCCTAGCCCCCCAAGGTCAAACACAATCCTGATGCAGCCCTCAATGAAATTGAGCTTCACACCCCTGTCCTAAACAATTAAATGATATTGTGGTGCCTGCTTGTGTAACTGTTGCTAAATTTGTGCTTTGCAGTTTGTGTGCTGACCACTATGTGGCACTGCAACCTTGGCAACTGAAACCAGAAAATTGTCTGCATTGAGAATTACTTTTTTTTAAAAAACCAGGATAATTTATTCAAGATATGCAAATTATAAACAACTGAACCTATTGTCTCAGATTGTTGATTCCTCTAAGTAGTTTTGTGACTGATACCAACTGTTTAATTTCATGGTTTTTTACAAAATATGTTTAACCTTTTACATTAGAAATGCAAAAAATTGTTTCCTGGTTTGCGTGCAGTGCATATATTTTCCATTGAAGTATGGCTCCACATTTTTGAATTGACGTTGTTTATAGGAAAAGTTTGTTATGAATTTCTAGTTAATATGGGAACACTTTAGAAGTGAAGTTGGGAGAGAAATATATATGTGTGTGTGTATTTACAATTAATTTTTCCATTGAGCTGAAGTCTTTATCTTAGCATAAAACTTTAATATGTTTACTGTTTATTTATTAATTTTTACTCTGGCATTATTATACAGACTTTTGCTGCCTCACATACGTTAGCCAGAACATAATAAAACATCGGAGTATAAAAACATATAATCACACTATAATCAGTCGATCTGATAACATTTTCCTTCTTTTTTAAAAAATAACTTTATTAGCTTTTTTAAATAGATAAAAACTAACAAAGATGAATAATTAAGTAGGAAAAAAGGAAAGAAGGAACAAAAACAAAACTGCAGAAAGAAAAAGAAATACAGAGAAATGACTTCTGATTTATAACATATATAAATATACATTTACGTTGAGCTCTTACTATAAAAAGAGAATAACTTTTTTGAAAGCTTCTCTTTGATTGGGAAGGAGAAGGGATAGCTTGAGAAACAAAAACTGATCAAAGCTAAAGCTGATTACAATACAGGGTAATAAGTGTGTTTCCTAATACCCCCTTTGTGCAGGAAATAAGAGTCTTTCCAAGTCAGCTTTAAAATCTGGTGGATACATGGATATATCCTTGATGTTTTCTTTGTCGTTTATATTGTCATCCGCTTTCTGGTGCTTTACTTCAATTGGCTTTCAATTTCCACCAGTCTCACCTACTACAGTGGCAGAGATTGTGGTTGCTGAAGTTCAAAATATCAGGAGAGCATCAGGTTATCCACTCCTACATATTGATTTAAATGTTGTGCATTACATGTATAGAGTTTAATTATTTTAGCAGCAGGCACTCAATACTATTATTCTTATATAAATTGACAGGAGGTTACCTAGGGCTGTTGTTGTTCATGATATCTGAATATAACATAGATCAAGACAAGACTTCATTTTATGAAGAACAGGTCTGCTGCAGCAGTGGGTTTCACATATTCTTACCACTGGTTCGCCCCATGCGGGCACGCTCACTTTGCATGCACACACGCCTTTCACATATGTGTCTGGCCTTCTGCGCATGCACCCGGTCTCAAAAACATGTCTAAATAGGACGGCATTATGCCGGGGCGGGTGGACAGGCCCACCCACAGTCGTCGCTACTGGTTCGCCTGAACCGATACGAACCGGCTGAATACCACCTCTGGTCTGCTGGTAGTGATCAGTCATGATTCAAGCCTCTGAAGACTAACACGAACAAAAAAAATGTCATTGTTATACTCAAATTGTAAGCTCTCTGAATTGTCTGAATTATTCTAGAAATAAGATGCTTGCTTTCTGTTCTTATGCTTTTGATACTTATAATTGTGAGTCTATTGAAGTGAATAAAAAAAAATCAGGCTAGTCTAAAATATTCTCTGATAATGTAGAGATGATACTTTGCAGTAGGAACCAATATTTAGAATTATGAATGTTACTATTCAGGCATTTTCAGGAATGTTCTGTAAAAGAAAAAAGATATTTTTCTCTACCTCGGCTCCCAAATAAAGATGAGGTCAGCTAGATGTATGTGTAAAAAGCAAAAAAAAAAAAAAGAAAAAAAAAAAAAGAAGAGGACCACTCTTAAAATATTTAGGATTAAGCAGACGTGAAGAGAGACATAGTTTGGTTACTTGGTAAATCACGATTCTATATATGAGTTTGGCTTTATGACCTCTTATATCTAGTTGTCATGGCCATTGCTATAGAAGTTGGAGTTTGTCATCCAACACATATAAGGGGTCTGGAGAACTATCATATTTTTCGGAGTATAAGACGCTTTGGACTATAAGACGCACCTATCTTTTTTGGGGAGGAAAACAAGAAAAAAAATCTACCTCTGCCTCCCAGCAATTTACCTTCTTGCAGCAAACAGCAAACAGCCTGCTTTAGTTTCATTTTCATTTTCAGCACAGCCTGATTAGTACAAGAAAAAAAATCTGCCTCCCAGCAATTTGCCTCCTTGCAGCAAACAATGGAGGCTTGTGTGGCAATTGGCACTTCCTCCAGCCTGAAACAGCTGAGGGTCCGGAGACTGATCCAACTGACAATCAACTGTTTGTGCTAATCAGGCTGTACTGAAGCTGAAATGGGGCTGTTTGCTGTTTGCTGCAAGGAGGTAAATTGCTGGGAGGCAGAGGCCAAAGGGTGGGGGCTGGTGGGTGGGCGGGGCTACATCTGGTGTATAAGATGTACCCAAATTTTCACTCTCTTTTAGGGGGGAAAAGTGTGTCTTATACTCCAAAAAATATGGTAGGTTGAGGAAACTAACAGCATTCTGTGGAACTGATTTATTCTTCAGAAGCCTAAGACAGGAGTCGGTCTCTCTCTTGGAATTTTAAAAATTGTTTCTCCTCCAATATTCTTCTCGGGTCCCTGTTCAAAGAGTCAAGGTAGTAGATGTGTATTGAAGTATATATTAGGGCTCTGTGCACCTTTTGAAATTGATTCAGAAAATTATTCCAGACCTTGATGAACAGAGACCCAGTATTTAGCTATTCACTAAAACAGCCAGACCTTTTTCAGATTTCCACACAACCATGGAATTGGCTGCTTTAAAAGTCACATTAGGTTTCATAAGTTGACTCCTTTCACAGAAGTTTGGAAAAAGTTGGGCTGCCCCAGTGAATAGAAGGTAAGTGCTGGATTCACACAAAGTCCAGAGCACTTCTTAGAAGTCATTTTTGAACTATACACTACCCAATGAATATAATGGGTTAAGTCCAAAGTGTGTGAGTGGGATCCCCTATACAATTTCAAGCCTCAGTACTCTATAATAAAGAGAAGGGAGAGAAAAATCAGCCACAATAGATCAAATTCTTCCAACCCTGGATGAATTTAATAACCATAATAACACAAGGGCTATCAATAGATTCAAACTTAATGTAATTCGCTCTAATCTTGATTGTAGGAAATATGACTTCTGCAATACAGTAGTAAATGTCTGGAACATTCTACCTGATTCTGTTGTTAGTCTCTCTAATCCCCATATCTTTTACCTTAAATTGTCTACTGTGGACCTTTCACGTTTCTTAAGAGGTCCCTAAGGGGGCATGTATAACTGCACCAGCGTGCCTACTCTCCCTGTCCTACTGTTCCCATTTATATGTACTCATTTTATGTCTTTATGGCTATGTTTTGCTTATTTATATCCTTTTATTTGTGCCAATTTTTTTCATGTGCCATGTCTATGTCTATACTGTTACTTGTTTCATTGTTGACAAATAAATAAATCTGGAAAATTTTTTTTTATAAATAACTATAATCATGGCTTATGAAAACACTAATCTGAAAATATGGACATACAGCAGGGATTAAAGGAGAATATCTCCATCTGTAGCAACACAGTATTTTCCTGTAATAGATTAGTTCCCTTGTAGATCTGCTTCTTACAGACTCTACATCTGAATGTAACAGGGATTATTAAAATATGTTTAAAAGAAGGTTGCTTCATCATAGAGAATTACCAGGCAGGTATGATTCCAATTCCACATTGATAAAAATCTAAAAGATTCAGGGCAGAGAACTTGGGAATCAGGGCAAAGAATCTGGGAATCTTTCTCGAAAACTGGTAAATCACTTCGAAGGCTACTGAACAGGACTTTATAGCCACACTATGGCTATGATTACATACGTAGTATACTTGCTATATCATGATTAATTCTGGTATCTTACTGAATTAAACCAATTGGTTGGGTTTGCACCACAGACTGAACCACAAACCACAAACCACAAACCAAGTTTTAGTGTAATGTAATCAGAGTCCAGCTTAAAGTGTATCCTGCAGGTAAAGCATAGATGCCTGAAATTGTAAACCTGCCTGTGGATGTTTCTACTTCACCACAAGTGTCTGAGCAGCTGACAGAACTGATGTTCTTGTCTGGCCTCAGAGGTTAAGCTGGGTCAAGCCTGATTAGCATTTGGACTGTCCTATTAGACTTTTTGACAGCATTGAGTACCAGTCATCTTGATGTCTTTAACAGATTAACAAATTGGAAGGGACCTTGTAGGTCATCTAATCCATCCCCCAGCCAAACAGGAGACCCTACATCATTTCTGACAGATGGCAGTCCAGTCTCTTCTTGAAAGCTTCCAGTGATGAAGCTCCCACAATTTCTGAAGGCAAACTGTTCCACTGATTGATTGTTATCACTGTCAGAAAATTTCTCCTTAGGTTGAATCTCTCCTTCGTCAGTTTCCATCCATTATTCCTTGTCTGGCCTTCAGGTGTTTTGGAAAATAGCTTGACCGCCTCTTGTCTGTGGCAGCCCCTCAAATATTGGAACACTGCTATCATGTCTCCCCTGGTCCTTCTCTTCACTAGACTACCCATGTCCAGTTCCTGTAACCGTTCTTCATATGTTTTAGTCTCCAGGCCCCTAATCATCCTGGTTGCTCTTCTCTGCACTTTTTTAAAGAGTCTCAGCATCTTTTTTTATAGTGTGGTGACCAAAATTGGATGCAGTATTCTAGGTGTGGTCTTACTAAGACTTTATAAAGTGGTATTAGTACCTCACTTGATCTTGATTAAATCCCTCTGTTAATGCAATTTAGGATTGCATTGTTTTTTTTGGCTGCTGCCAAAACTGTTGGCTCATATTCAGTTGGTTGTCCACTAAGACTCCAAAATCCTTCTTACAGTTACTGTTATTAAGACTGGTTTCACCCTGTCTATATGTGTACTTTTGGTTTTTCTTGCCTAAGTGTAAGACTTTACTTTTCTCTACATTGAATTTCATTTTATTAGATAGGGCTCAGTGTTCAAGTCTATCAAGATCCATCTGTCAACTTTGAAATGGATCAGGCCTGTTGCAGCCATTTTCTCTGTTTCTCAGCTTGACACACTTGGGGCGGGGGGGGGGCGGGGGAGGAGGGAGTTCTGGAATGTCAGACCAGACATCAACAACTTACTATCTCGTGGGAACCAAGGTCATCCCAACAGGTGCCGGCCAGAGACTGGAAGAGGTTACCAAGGAGCCGTCAGAACACTTAATTAGACAATGTCACCTGTGACAAGGAGGGAGGGAGCTGTCTGTTCTTTAATTAATTATCAACTCCTTTGATGACATTACAGGTAATCTTTACTTAGCAACCAGTTGCTTAGGGACCGTTTGAAGTCATGATGGACCTCTCCAGAGCTACTTATTATCTTGTTCGGAAGTTCCAATGGCTGCATTTCCTTCTCCTCCCAGGGTCATATAATTGCATTTTGGGCACTTGGCAACCAGCTTGCATTTACAGCTCTTTGCAGCATCCTGTGATCACATGACCACAGTTTCACATTTGTTTTGCCTGTTTTTGGTGTTTTCTTCTGGGTTCCAGTAGAAAACAATCTCTGAAGAAGATGGATTTGTTTAATGACTATGGTGGTTGCTTATTGAACATAACTAGTAAAATCTGGCTCAATTACAGTTGTAAATTGAGGATTACCAGTAAAGTTGAGGACTACCTATATCACGTCCTTTTAATGCTTCCTGTAGCTCTTGTTTGCTGAGTGTTTTTTAAAAGTGCAGTTTTAGCTACAACCCTCTACCCCACTTCTTCAGATAGAATGTGCCTTCATGAAGAGATTATAAAATGGGACCAGAGGTGGTATTCAGTTGGTTCTGACCGGTTCTGGTGAATCGGTAGCGGAAATTTTGAATAGTTCGGAGAACTGGCAAATACCACCTCTGGCTGGCCCCATCCCTGATCTATTCACTGCCTCCTGAGTCCCATATGATTGAGTCCCAGTTGATCGGCTGGGTTTCTTTCGTTGCCCTGCACAGCAGAATAGAGCTGGAAAGCAGGTTAGTGGGGTGGGGAGGGAATGAAGATTTTGCAGTATCCTTCCCTTGCCATGCCCACCAAGCCACACCACACCCACCCAAGCCACGCCCACAGAACCGGTAGTAAAAATTTTTTGAACCCCACCGCTGAATGAACGGGACATGCTAAGTCCTATGTTGTTGTTTATATTGAATTAGGAATTAAGAAGAGAGACTGCCATTCCATGTCACCAGGTTATCCAGCTGAAATAGAGATACAAACTTCAGACCCTATTTTGGATAGGAAGGGGAGGGAATGAAAAAAAAAATGGGCATCTTTCATGGAGAAAGGCAATGTTGTTGTCTGAAAATTGTGCTTGCGAGATGATTTATTGACTTTTGGCATAAAAGGTGACGGAGTGTCCTGACTTTAGAAAATCTTTATGATCAAATTATCACATTATGGTAAGCAGACCAGTTGACTCACACTGATGCATGAGGATTACACAATAGAATACAGAAAGGTTGCAGACCATAATGTAAGCGTCCCATGAGGCCATTTTTGTATTTGCAGTGATGTTCTTTTGCAGTATAAATCTTATTACTCAATCCCAATTTATAGTTTTCCTTTTACACTAATAGTCTACAATATATTGCAACAGTGAATAAATCAGCCAAGAGAATTATCTTTGTTAAGAGTTAATGAAGACACAGTTTGAACTTATCAATAAATGTGATTATTTCAGGAACTCAGAAAAATATTAGGAAGTAATATAAATGATCTACTTGTAGTCAGATCTGGTTACATATTATTATGTGTGCCTGTGTATGTAAAGTGTTCTGACTTAGGCTTCCCCAGCAGCACGAAGCCGAGTCCTCGTCCCGATAAAACCCTTTTATTTAATTTACAGTGAATTCCTCTCCAGCAAAGTCTTTCTTCTCCCACAGTCTTTCAAGATAGTTTACAATTACTGACCTTTATCAGGCTTGGAGAGTGGCCAGACTGATATGTTTCAGACTCTACACTGTAACTGACAATACTTGGCAAGAATGCAGGAACAGATCTTCACCCAAATGAACTAATTGTTTCCTGCAAACTCCCCTCCCCATTGCTCCTCTTTATTCCCTATGGGAGGGGCCATTCACCGTCCACTTGTGGCTTTACTCCTGAGTCGACCCTTGTTTCTTAGCTGTTCCCTTCTCCTGGCGGCTCTGCGCATGTGCACACTGGGAACAGGATCCAGCTGTTCTACTGCTTCACTGATGTCCGACTCTGAAGGCAGCTGACAACTGTCAGATGGCCCTGGCCCCATTTCTGCCTCCGACGCAGAGCCCTCATCCGAACTTCCCCAGACTCCAGGACTGGCCCATGTCCCTCCCCAACCTCCTCACTGTCCGAATTTGCTGCCAGTTCTGCTGGCTGCTGGCGGGCCACAACAGTAAAGTATGCACAAATGTGTGTTTATACAGGTGGACCCACACACCCACTTATATGCAAAGTTAAATTACATTTTGGTATACAAAATGAAAGAATCAGAGTGCACCTACATATAGGCTCAACAATCAGCTTTAAAATAAAGCTCCTTTTCTTACTCCCCTGGTAGGCTCTGTTGTCTTCTAAAACTATTCAGTACATAGTTATTTACTTTTTTATTTATTTGTTCAATTTGTATAGCTGCCTTTCTTAGTCTGTGACTCTGGATGGCTTACAGCACAGGTGTCAAACTTGCGACGTCACGCTGCTGTCTTGTGACGCTTTGTGACGTTTTTCCCCTTTGTGGAGCTGGGATGGGCGTGGCCTGCAGATGATGCATCTGGCCCATGAGCCACCAGTTTGACACCCCTGGCTTACAGTAGTTACAACATTTGCTTTGTGAATAAAAAAAAAATATAATCTCCTTTTTCTGTTATCCTGGGGGGAAAATGCAACCGCATGGCTGGATTGATTGATTGATTGATTGATTGACTGATTGATTGATTAATTAATTGATTACAAAAATCTTCTAGGGAAAAGTAGGTAGCTTGGGGAAATAAAAATTGTAATTTGAAGAAAAAGAAAAGAAATTTCTACCAGGTTTTATTCATAAGACAGATGTTAGAAGTAGCTGTCAAAGATATTAAAGATTATGGTGATCATTGACTCAGATGAGGCATTGTTCCTCTGAGAAGTAGCTAGTGAACTGCTGGGATTAACCTATAATGGAATAAAAGTGCACCAGCCAAAACAGACAGAAGCAATGGAAGCAACATAAAAGGGGGGGAGGGGCAGAGTACTTTAAAACCACAGCTGGAAAATGCACCTGAAATTCAAATTTGCAATGAGAAAGGTGACCTCCAGAAGCAGTGGCTGGCCTGTGATGGCCAGGGAGCAGCCAGACAGGCATACCTGAAGTAGGGCATTCAAACTATTTAAGCTTATGGGATTTCTGACTTCTTCAAAAACAAAACAGAACATCCCAGTGTTATACTAGCCAGAGGCAGGAGCATATGGATGGGGTATATGCAAAATAGAAGTTCAATGGAAGAAAGTAATTGCTTGATGTACTCCTAAGAGATAGCTTTTACTGTACAAATACAATATTAACATAGTTTAGTTCTCTCCCAAAAACCATGTTAAAATAATATCCCACTTGACCAAATAACTTGAAACTTGGGTTGAATAATGGACATCAGAAATGGGGAGCCTGTAGACTATAGTCCTTAGGAAAGATCTTCCCTCAGAGGTCCATTCCCTGCTAATCTGTTTTGCCTTCATCTTGTCTTTCCCTTTCGTGGTGAGAAGGTCAGAGAGAAGAGAAACAGAACTCAATGTTGTTCACCTTAATGTAGAAATATTAGAAGGATCAGTTCTGTTTTTGCTATGCTCTGTGTCATGCTCCCGTCGGAGTCTGAATCTGAGACAGAAGATGAACAGCTAACAGAGAGCAGGAGAGTGGCTCCGTTGGCTGTGGAAGAAACTGGGGAAGGGCAAAGTCAGGTTGGGCAGAGTAGTGGAGAGGTAGAACAAGGGAGAGGGGGTTCAGATGAAGACCAAGGCTCACCCCATCCTCAGCCTAGGGCACACAGGAAAGAATGCAGAAGAGAGCAATGTGGGTTGCGTGGCTTATGAGGAAGGAAAGGGCCCCGATTCCCTTCACAAGGCACACCTGGGGATGGAGTTTAAAGGAGAGGCATTGGGAGGGGCGTTTGTCGGGAACAAAAGCTGAATTCATCTAGTGTTGAGAGTTGTGGCCTGCATTCTAGGTATTTCTCCTGACTGTTTGAATTAGTGCTGTGCTTCTGTGTGCTTATCTTGTCTTGCTGGAATTATTGCCATGATTCTTGCTCTGCTGGAGTGATTGATTGCAGTCATTCTGCTTACAGTGTTTGGACAGGAGTATCTGCAGCCAGAAGCTGCTGCAGGTTTGTGGGAGAGCTTTTCTCCAGACCAGAGAGTAAACGGGACAATGGGGGCAAAGTTGGTGCCAATAAAGGGACTTATACCGGTTCTCTGGCTGTGTTGCATTTGTGCCATGCCCCGGGTCAACACACTCTGCCTTTCCTCTTACATTTGACTGTTCAAAGTTATAACGGCACTGGAAAAAGTGAGTTATGACTGATCCTCACACTTATGACCATTTCACCATCTCCACAGTCACATGATCAAAATTTGGGCACTTGACTGCAACCATCAGGTATTTATGATGGTTGCAGTATCCTGGGTCATTCTATCACCATTTGCAACTTTCTTAGAGGGCTTCCGACAAGCAAAGTCAATGAATCCAATGTGATGTGTGATTTACCTGACTACCACAGCAAAAAATATTTGAAAATTCACTTTATGACTACATTGCTTAGCAACGGAGGTTCTGGTTCCAATTCTGGTCATAGGTTAAGGACTATTAAAATTGGTGACAATTTAAACAATGGTATGAGTTGAATTATTGGGTGGAGCCACCCATTTTCTCTTTTCAGTTTCCCTTTCGAGGCCTGAAATGGATGTCATACAATACAAATTTGTATGGTACCAATTAAAATTCTGCTTTTGCAGGGAACCTTCAGGGAATGAATGAATGAATGAATTAATGAATTAATGAATTAATTAATGCTATTATACCTGAGATACTAGTTTGTTATCTGGTAAGGTTTTATTGTTAGATTGGTATTAACTGATATAGCAATAGCACTATAGCACTTATATACTGCTTCCCAGTGCTTTATAGCTCTCTCTAAGCAGTTTACAGAATCAGCCTATTGCCCCCAACAATCTGGGTCCTCATTTTACCCACCTCGGAAGGATGGAAGGCTGAGTCAACCTTGAGCCGGTGAGAATCAAACTCTGTCAGTCAGCATAATTAGGCTGCAATACTGCTTTCTAACCACTGTGCCACCATGACTCAATATGTTATGATTTTTTTTCTCAGATGCTGATTATTGATCTGCTGATTTGGGATTATTGGTTACTTTTGTTACGATTGTTTCATTGTCCTAGTTATATCCTGCATAAATCTTTGAAGCAACATCCATATTTTGTAAATAAAGAAAATTTTTAAATGCTTCATGTGCCCACACAGTATGATAACACTGAGCCATAGTGGTTAGAATGCAATATTGAGGGCTGACTCTGCCCACTGTCAGGAGTTTGATTCTGATGGCTCAAGGTTGACTCACCCCTTCCACCCTTCCGAGGTGGGTAAAATGAGGACCTAGGTTGCTGGATGCAATATTTTGGCTCTGTAAACTGCTTAGAGAGGGCTGTAAAGCACTATGAAGCAGTATATAAGTCTAGTAAGTGCTATTGCTATTGCTATGGAAGTATACATATCTATTTACTGGAATTCCTTCCTTAAAAAATAATGCAATCTTTCATTAAAGATTTTTGGCATCAGAAAAAAAATCCAGTCTAACCTGATGACATTAATGAAATGGTCAAGACAAATGGTCATGTTATAACCATAGCATAGCATTTCCTTAAACTTGTATCCTTCTAACGTGCTGGAAATGACAATTTTGGGGATCTTTGGACAGCACAATTTCAGTGGAAATTCTGTAAATAGTAAACCTCACATGTGAAGGGACCAGGGCAGTGGTGAAATGTAAAATTTGTTACTAACAGTTCTGTGGGCGTGGCTTGATAGTGGTGGGTAATGTGACTGAGTGGGCGTGGCCAACTTTTTTAAAAAAACTTTTAAAACTATTTTTTCTACAACCTCTTCGACTGAAGAGGTTGTAAAAAATGCTTTTAAAAGCCTCTGACAATCAGGCAACTCAGCTGGGATCGTCAGAGGCTTTTTTTTTTTACTTTTACTTTTTTTTACTATTGCTTAACGCATTGTAAGCCACCCTGAGTCTCCGGAGAAGGGCGGCATATAAATTAAATTTAAAAAAAAAAAAAGCATTTTTTTCGGCCGAAGAGGTTGTAGAAAAAATGCTTTTAAAAATTAAAAAAAGAGCCTCTGGTAATCATGTGGCTCAACTGGGCATCGGGGGGAGGGCAGGGATTTTTGCAGTTCTCTGAACCACCCGCTGCCATCGCTACCGGATCGGGCGATCCAGTCTGAACCGGGGTGAGTTTTACTTACCTTTACTTCCAGTTCCCAACGGGAGCGCTTGCGCGGAAGCTTCTGCGCATGTGCAATTCATCCAATATGACATCTGGGTGGGTGGGCGGAGCCTCCTGCCGCTTTTACTACCAGTTCGCAAGAACCGGACAGAACCAGGAGCAACCCACCACTGGAAGGGATATCAGGTTGGAGATTCCTTCTGGATGTCTTCTCTAATCCTAACATAAGGCATCTACTCCAGTTTTAACACCATTCTGGAACACCATTCTTATTTATTTCCATGAGAATTTAAGCAGCTCTAATGTGATTCATAACAACTTCCTCTGTTAATTCACAGTAGATACACCTAGGTAACATTGTGTCAGTCATATGATAGTAATTGCTACTTTTCCTTCTATAAATAACTCATCAGGATCTCTTTTGTTAGTTTACACTCACCTTTGACTCTATATCAGGAAGCTGCTAATGGTATAGCTGTGAATAGACCTACAATGTCAGGAGGCATCAAACAATGATACAGCTTTTTGTTATTTTCCGAGTAAAGTGTCCGTGTTGCTGGGTTCAGTATGGCAGGGCTCAAAGTAAAGACAATATCCCTTTACAGAAATTTGCCAGGACAAAGCTTGGGTGATTATTGTTAATAATTGCTTTAAAGTTGTTCTTTAAGACAGTAATGGAAGTATGTGCAGCATGCCATGAGACCACTTGGCTGCTGCTTGTCTGATTTTAATTGGTGGCTGTTTTATTCACCTATTTTTAGCTGCTTTTATTCTCCAGACTGTTTATTTGACAGGACTGTTTTAATGAGAATATCGATTTGAAAAAAATTAAACAAAGCTTTAAAGGGGATCAAAGAGGAGAAAATTCAGCAAGATGCTCTTTAGAGTGGGAGAGCAAGCAAAAGGAAACTTAATGGGAGCTTTTAGAAGGTTGATGTGGGAGTTGACCCCCCCTCCCCGAAATGAATTTGTATCTGGATATTCATGCAGATGAAACTTTGAATTGCATATTAGAAAACAAGGGTGGGCCATCTCTTTTTTTGTTGAGGAGTGTGTTCCTTCAACATATTTGGGGGCAGGTGGAGGCTGCTTTTTTGCCCAACAGCAGAAATAAACAATGGGTATAAATGGTGGCTCAGTGGCTAAGACGCTGAGCTTGTCGATCGAAAAGTTGGCAGTTCAGCAGCTCGAATCCCTAGTGCCACGTAACGGGGTGAGCTCCCGTTACTTGTCCCAGCTTCTGCCAACCTAACAGTTCGGAAGCACGTTAAAAAATGCAAGTAGAAAAATAGGGACCACCTTTGGTGGGAAGGTAACAGCGTTCCATGTGCTTTTGGCATTTAGTCATGCCAGCCACATGACCACGGAGACATCATTGGACAGCGCTGGCTCTTCGGTTTTGAAATGGAGATGAGCACTGCCCCCTAGAGTCAGGAACAACTAGTATATATGTGCAAGGGGAACTTTTACCTTATTATGTGCAAATCTGGTACTCTCCAAGTCATGGAAAGAGAGTTAAGGATACAATCTAGAGACTATGCTCACTCATCACTACAAATAAGAGGGCATGATTAACCATAGTTATTGACTAAACAACAATTGGCTGGGTTCACAATATCTGTGAAGCCTTAGAGATATGCAAAAACTCCAAGAACCAATTAAACAACATGTTGGGGGTTCTAAGGCAGATAGGGACAGCCCATTCCCTCCCCAAAACTACAAAATGAGCATCACATTGTTTTAGTTAATTGTTTAATTATTGAACACAATACAAATTCCTTGATAATGGCATTACTTTTAATAGTATGGTGTAGTATGGTCAAAGTGTTGAGCTAGGATCCAGAAAATCCAGCTTCAAACTCACTCTTAGGCATGGAAGTCCTGGGTGGCTTTGGGCCAGCCGCCAGTCCCTTTCTTTCTCCCTCACAAATGGGTGGAGGGAGCAATTTTCTACTCTAAATTACAATAAGGGGAAAGTCAGGCTAGAAGCCTAAAAAAAAAAAATTAACTGTTCCATCTCACTTCTCAATCACTTTCTATGTTTAAGTAATGTAGGAGATTTGAGTGTCCCTCCCCAGTGAGTATCTGTGTGGGTGTATATCTGTGTATGTGTGAAGTATATGAAAGGTTTGCATTCCCTGGTAGACCAGGAGGTCTGGGGAAATCAAAGGGGCCTGCAGCTGATTCCCTTCTGTAATGATTGGTAATTCATCAGGCATGGTTGACTACTTTCCAAGACTGAATTCACACAATTTATTAAACTCAAACCAAATATTATCGCTTAGCAGTGTAACACAGGAACAACGTCATTGCAATATAAAGCAGGAAAGGGAAGAGGAGAAGGTTGGAAAGAGAAATAAGAAATGGGAAAGGAAATTGAGGCAGAAGACTGAGGAGAGGTCAGGAGCAAGGGTGGGTGGAGATAAGAAGGGTTAAAGGTGACATATGGATTAGAAATGACCCTACATTTTTGGCTGAAGGCCTCCCATTCAAGCACACTCCTGTGTGCTTGACAGTCCGGTTAAAATGTAACTATAATTTGCCTGGCTTGCTCCAGAAACATTCCTGCTTTCATTGGTTTTTATCCCTCCACCCCTCTAAACTATGTCTGGCAGGAATGAAGGGCAGCTTGCTGTAATTAAATTGTGGAAGGATTACCTACTGGTGTTTTCAATCTTCCTTAGCAAGGAAAAGAATTGAAGACTTAACATCCACTAAATAAGCTATGCTCAATATAACCCAAGCCCACTGTGGGATCCAGCCATATTCCTCAGGGTAACAATAAACATAGAGGCAGTCCTGAGTCCTGCGCATCATAAAATGGCTAAATGGATTAGTTACCTCCTCAGTGCTTTCATTCAATTATCTAAAGAATGTGCAACTTGGCAGTGTTAAAACACTTCAAATTAAGAGGAGTTCAAATAATGTGGATATATTGTACATAATTACTTGTAAGCTGTTAAGGAAAGGTTGTTTACACATATGCAACTTTGCATGCGTTGGTTGTGTTGGTGGTGCTTAAAAGTTTTCGTCTCATTAGCTCTACGTATTTTTTTCCAATTTCATTTCTAAATTTATTATTAAAATATAAATCGGATTTCTTCTTGGTAGCTTTCCAGCCTTAATTCAGCAGATTTGCAATTAAAATGCAGTATCAAATCAATAATTTCATACTAGGTAAGTAATAGGCATCTGCTGCTCTCACCAATAAAGTGGCCGACAGCTCTGGTAACAATTTAATGATGAGTTTATGGGAACTGTAGTCCAAAATGAATCCTGGAATAGCTTTTCAGTGTTCCATTGTATGTGTGTGTGATGATTGTCTACATTCCCCAAAATATTCACATTTAGCATTTCACAGAATTTTATCAGAGAAATATTAGAGCACACAATTTTCACAGAATTTTATCAGAGAAATATTAGAGCACACAATTTACATTTAAATCCACAAGGTATAACAGAACATACAAAGAAAAGATATAATTGTATGTATATATGTATGAAAATTTATATGGTCATCCACTCATTCTCAGTGATTCTGAGCAGTTTACAGAAATAAAAATCCAATATACCAACAATTAAACAATAACACCCTACCCCCTGGTGACAACAATGAATCAGATGGTTGTCATCTTTGGCTCTGAAAATGCCAGCGGGCTATCAGAGCTGGAGACTTTGTTTTAAAAATGGGGAGAAGTTTGGGATTTCTGATCAATTAGGAAAAAGTGGTAAGAGAAAGCTGGGATCTGAAAGATGGCCATTTTCAACTTAGTATTTTTCAATAGATTTTTGAGCAGAGTTACTTTTGGCAGGAATCAGTGTTCAGAATTCAGGACTTGTTTCTTCTCAGGAAGCCACACAACATGTCTAGGACTATGTTTACTAGCCAGTTAGGATGATTGACCAACACTGATTTTAACAAATTATTTCTATGTATGGTAAGTGAATTCAAACAGTTGCATCTCATTTTCCACGATTCTGACCAATGTAAATCTATTTTTTCTGTTTCTCAAATCTATCTATTTACCTCACTCACTTTGGCATACTTCTTACAGCAATAGATAAAGCATTGCTTTTGATCTGGGAAATCTCCTTACCTCCCCAAAAGGGAATTAAAAAATATGAATAAATTTAGCTAAAGTTGACAAACTAGAAATTATGAAGAAATCAGAGTACTGTCACTTTATTGTTTGCTCCCTCCCTCTCTCTCTCTCTCTCTCTCTCTCTCTCCCTGTATGCATGCTCATCTGCTGATGAGTGTAACAGATCAAAAGACCAACAACAAAGGGTTTTTATATATTATCAGCAAATGCAACTTTTATTCAGATGTGGATCATCAACTGTTGAGTGGTCAAGTCCTTTCATTTGCAGGTACGAAGAATGCAACATTTATATCAACCGATGTAGAATATTTAGGATATTTATAATATTTAATATCATTTGAATTATTGAAATATTTAATAGTTAGGATTGCATCCTTAATAGGGTATTTGTGAACATGAGGTGGCCATTTGATTTCATTACCATTTCATCTTGTAAAAATATATTTTATTCCAATACCATTTTGCATTTATGTTGTCCTGCGGGTTGTAGGCACATTAATTGCACATGTTCTTTAAAACAGATCTGTATAAATTTCCAGTTGTGATTGGATATTTTGTTAAACTATCAGAGTTTCTTTGGAGCACACGTTCACTTGTTAGAGGGCACAATGACTCTTAATAGATAGATAAAGATGAACAATGGAGCATGCTAACTAAAAATTAAGAAAAGTAATTATTTTGCAACACTGAATAATCCATAAAGTATTCATGATCATTTGAATTGAATGCAGTATAAATTGGGTGAGACTTGGCATCTAGTTTTTCTTGATATTTGTTATTAAAGTTAACAGATTAAATTAAAAAAATAGTCTCATTCATTCAATGACTCCAATCATGATGGAAATGCTACATATGCATTCCCTAAATACACTAATTAGTTAACTTGGCCATTCCCTTTCCTTTGGGTGATGTACTGAAATTAGGTTCATTTGTTAAATGGTTTAGGAAAAAAACTATCTTGTTGGAGATGTCTCTATTTCATCTCATCTTGTATTCTGTTTTTAACTCTATGCCTGAAATTGCCCAGCCAGAAGATAAAAGGGATTGCCATCCTGTCCTTGCCACCAGCGCCTGACTCTCTGGTCTGCCATTTCTGAATGCCAAAAAAGCTACTTCATTATGAAGTTTGATAGGCTTACTTTTTAAAAATTGTCTTAGATGTTGTCCATTATTGAAACTCATGGTGAAGAATTCCCTCCATGTGAGATCGGTTTGGAAAGGGAGAAAATATTCTCTGTCTCTAATATTAATCATTGCATAAACTGATCAGCTTCTCTTTTTCTTTCTCTCTCAGTTGTAGTTCTATTACAGAAAACTGAAATAAAAGCTCACTAAAATAGGAGACTTTAATAAAATCACTAATAGGAGAAAAACGAGTTTTGCAGTGAACAATCCTCTGCAAATTGCTGCAGAAAGTATGTTGTACATTGTAAGTAAGTGCTGAACTCCCTCAAGTCTACCAAAATTTGCCTATTGAACATAAATAGCAATAGCATCTAGACATTTATTTATTTATTTATTTATTTATTTATTTATTTATTTATTTATTGGTTCGATTTATATGCCGCCCTTCTCTGGAGACTCAGGGCGGCTTACAATGCGTTAGGCAATAGCCTTCATACTTTTGTATATACCTGCTTAGTAGGGCTTTTGCCCCCCCCCGCCCCCCCAGCGGTGTTCTTTTTTATACAAAGTCAGCTTATTGCCCCCACAATCCGGGTCCTCATTTTACCTACCTCGGAAAGATGGAAGGCTGAGTCAGTCTTGAGCCTGGTGAGATTTGAACTCTCAGTAATTGCAGGCAGCTGGCAGCTAAGTGCTACTTAACAGCACTTTAGTCCACTGCTCCACCAAGGCTCCTAATATACTGCTTCACAGTGCTTTACAGCCCTCTCTAAGCAGTTTACAGAGTCAGCATATTGCCCCCAACAATCTGGCTCCTCCTTTTACCGACCTCAGAAGGATGGAAGGCTGAGTCAACCTTGAGCTGGTGAGAATTGAACTGCTGGCAGTCGGCAGAATTAGCCTGCAATACTGTGCCACTGTGCCACTAAATGGTAGTTTTGACAAGAGGAGTCTCAGTAATAATGAGCATGAAGTTAATCCAGCTTTCTCCAGTCTAGAGCATCTGAACTTATAGCATTATATCGGTTTAGAATTGTGGAAACTGCAGTCTCAACATATCCTCAAGGCACCAGGTTAAGGAAGACTGTATTAATAAGGTGGCTTGAAGCATCAAACAGGCAGGTAGTGGTGGTCCTGCTCCAGAGAGATTGGAAAGTTTGATGGGGGCCAACAGAGACTGAATCCTGATGAAATAGCTGGGAACTCAGAAGCTCCTGAGTCCAGAAATAGTACATCCTTGAAAAACAGGTAGAGTTTGAGTTAAAGGGATCTTTTCATAATTCCATTTTTATATGTATTCTATTCAGGGGTGAAATCCAGCAGGTTCTGACAGGTTCTGGAGAACTGGTAGTGGAAATTTTGAGCAGTTTGGAGAACCGGCAAATGCCACCTCTGGCTGGCCCCAGAGTGGGATGGGAATGGAGATTTTGCATTATCCTTCCCCTGGAGTGGGGAGAGAATGGGGATTTTGCAGTATCCTTTCCCTGCCACGCCCACCAAGACACGCCCACAGAACCTGTAGTAAAAATATTTGGATTTCACCACTGATTCTATGGCTTTTCTGGTTCAGGAGAATTTGCTCACAGTCACTCATGCCCTGTCACTTCATGGCTGACTGCAGAGCACTCTATGTAGAGCTGCCCTTAAAGACCATGTAGAACTTTCAGTCAGTACATCAATTCAGGAACCTGGTTGCCACCTTTAAAGCCCCACATGGCTAAAGGCTAAGCCTTATATGCATACTTCTGGGACCACCTCCCCTAAATTAAATCTATCAGTCCAGAAAGATTTGGTAGAGTGGGGAGAGAGTTCCACCATTAAGGGAATGCTATCTCATGCTATCCCCCTCTCCTTTGGAACAGTCTGCCCCCAGATATCTGGACATAAATTTGGTTTTTGTAACTTTTTGGGAGAGCCATTAACACATGGCTATTTGGAAAGGCATTTGGGGGATGAAGAAAAATAAATTACCCTTGAATTTATCAAATAAGTTGAATTATAACTGTATTAACTATGTTTTTGTTTTAGTACTAGTGTACTGATACTTTGTCCTTGGAAATGGAGGATCTTATAGGTAAAAGTAATGAAGTAGAATTAAAAATGAAATAAATTCAGACCAACCCAGATTATTTTAATATGTTCTGGAGACTGAAATCTACTCCTAACTCCTTTTCAGATTTCCGGCGATCTATTGATTTCTGAGACTGAGATCTGAGGCTAGTATGAAAGAGGTCCAAAAAATTTGAGGAAGAAATTTGTTTAGGCTATCATCTCTGGGCTACAAAACTCCAGACAGCTGCTAGGTGGCAGAAGAGTCAGTTTTTTCTGAATCTCTTTGCTGCCATCCTCAGTAGTAATTGTCTTGAATTTTGCAGCCCATTTATTGTAGTCCTGGATATTTTGAAAGAGCCTTGACTATATTTTTCTTCTGATAATGGGTTCCCTTCCAGGTTTGAATCTGAAGTTGGCAGAATCCAATTGCTGGCATGCTCTTTGTGCAATTATATTAGCTGTCCATCGGCTGTCCGTTTGTCTCAGTGCCTACTAGATATTGTGACATGGAAGGAGGAAGGGATAAGGAGCAGCTCTAATATGCACCTGCTTCCCCCCCCCCCCTTCCATGGAACTGGAGCTGCAGCATGTCAGATAACCCTGGCGCGTGATGGGTAGAAATCACTTTTGATAGCATTTTTCAAGGTCACAATTGGCGCACAAGAATGACCTTGGAAACTTGCGGGCAACCATCGGAGCCGCTCCTGTGGTTGGAATTAGAAACGGGCTCCAGCTCTTTTGGATGCAGCATCGTCGGTGTTTGGGGATGGGGCTGCGTCGCTTTGCCAACCCTGGCCTGTAGGATTGCAAAGCGCGTCAGGATGGGCAGCATCTCGGCTTGAAGCTGCCTGCTTGGATGGCGGGAGTTTGGCGGCGGCGGCGCCGAGGCTCCTCCTCCTCCTCCTCCTCCTCCTCCTCCGCCAAGTCAACCCTCTCTTACCTTTCTCCGCCCTGCGGTCCTGCTTCCCAGCAGTGGCCCTGCGCGGAGCGAGGACCGGAGCCTGCCACCGCCGCCGCCTCTCGAGGGCGAGCAGGAGCCATGTGACTCGCCGGTGAGTCGGGGCGTGCGGCTGCCTCCTGCTTCAGAGCTACCTGATCCGAATACTGAGCGGCGGCGGCAGCAGCGAGTGGTTCGGGCGCCGCTGCGGCCGGGGGCTGCCGGGGGTGGTGTCGAGGGAGGCGCGTCGCCAGCCGATCCGAGCGCCTCAGCTCGCCCGTTCCCAAGGCGCCGAAGATGGAGATGAAAGATCAAGGCGCTCAGATGGAGCCTCTGCTGCCCACGGTGAGGAGCCGCGGCGAAGGAGAGGCGGGGAGAGAGCCCTGGGCGAGCCTGTGCCGCAAAGCCAACTCGTGGGAAGGGGAGTGGGGGGGGGGCGAGAGACGTGCCTTGGCTGCTTTGCGGGTTCCGGGCACCGGGAGGGTTGAGTGGCTGGGTGGGTAGGGAAGCCTTCGACACGCTCGGCCGCCGCGGGGGTCTCCATCCGCGGTGGGCTCCCAAGCGGCAGCGCCGGAGCGCACGGGTTCAAGACGCGCGCGATCCCGGGGTTTCTTCCGGCCTCCTCCTGTGGCTGGCGAGAGTGGGCTGCGGGGGCGGGGGGGAAGGGGGAGGCGAGAGGCCGGTGGCTTCCAAGCGCGGGGGTCGCGCCTTGGATGGAAGAGAGAGACCCCCGGAGTTGCCCAGCGGCGCTCCTCGGGGGCCCTGCCTGCACCTGATCTGCTCCATTCGCGCATTGGCTCTTCCCGGAGACGGAGGATTGGGCGAGGGTGACGATCTGTGCCTGGCCCCCACCGGACCTGGCCAGGCACGCAAGAATGGTCCATGTGGCTGATTTGTCCCAGATCAGTGGTTTTGCTTCCATGTGCACCTGCGTGGGCAAGTTACCTGATTCTGTTCTTGTGCAAACACAGGACACGCACACACATACAGACATACAGAGATGGAATGGGGGAGAGCTGTCTTTTATATACCCAAACACGTATTCTTGCAGCAATCTTGCTCTTGCACATGGATGCAGAATGGCTGGGAAAGGGGCTGCTTTACAAACATGCACTCACTTGTTGGGGTAGGGGGGTGTTCCTTGGAGCAAATCTTTCACATCTGTTCTCTCTCTCTCTCTCTCTCTCTCTCTCTCTCTCTCTCTCTCTCTGATGATATATGGGTCCTCTCCCAGAGTTAGCTAGGCTTGTTGACATCCTCTCTTGCCTGATTGAACAAATTTTCATTTTCTGCCTGACATAGCATGTATGCATACATATATTTCCACAGAGGGCTGACATGTGGGTTTTTCTGAAGCACATGTCTGTCTTTTGGGACCTCTTAGGAGCCAATCCCAACAGCCACATTCAGTAACCTTGCCAGAGTGAGAAGATCCTAGACAACATGGCCTTTGGGATCCCACCTTTCCTTCCTTCCATCCTTGGAATTCCATCTTTCCTTCTAGGAGAAAAGGAAGGAAGTGGAGAAGTGGAGCAGAATAGGATTTCTGCTGCCCCTCTAAACATAATAATAATAATGATAAAATAATAACATCTACTTCTCCCAGGTGCTTGGGAAAGACTTGATAGGTGGATAAAATGCCAAATTCAGTCTAAGTATCCGGTCGACTGTGCAACCAACCATAATAAAACTGTGCTGAATTTGGTGATCTTAGCAGTATCACCAACTATATTCAGTGGTCCTAGCAGCATCACTAATTATATCCTGTATTATTGTAATTGCATGTGGATATTCAAATCAGCAGACACTTTTTTCTGTAAACGTGAATAATTTGGGGGGTATTTTTAAACCACAGTGAAATTGCTAGGTAGTAATGTCCATTGTATCAATTGATCAATTTATTGGGCAAAAGTCTTTATTTTCAGAATTGTTGCAGATGTTTGAACAGAGGCCTTTCCCTTAGTGTAAGGGGCATAGTCTACTCTATATACAGTAGTTAGGGAAGTTTCTTATAACCTGGAAATGGTATTCATTGCATCTCAAGATGCAAAATATAGTGGACCAACAGCTGATTAATAAAAGATGTGTTTTGAAGTGCACTTTCTCTTCAAACTTTAGATTCTCTTTTTATCGTATGGTGAAAATCAATTGCAGTATACATTCCTAGTTTAAAGCTCCTTTGTAAATCAATAAAGTAATAAAACAAGGATAGTTACTTGCTGCATGTTTATGGCAAGATGGTGGTTTGCTATGGGGATTTTTTAACAAAAATATTAATTAATTTAAAGAGTCTCTGTTGAACCAAAAAATATATATGCTAGACTATGCAATATCACTATTACATATGCTCTGTTAATAGTCTTTCCAAACCTGGTATCTTCCAGAATTGCTAGCCAACATCCTAGCATGCTAGCCAATATGCTAGCCACTGGCACAGACAGAAAATTCTGGGAATACAGTAGTAGGCTTAGATTATGGAAAGCTTTTCAATACTCTTGCACCTGTGCCCTTTATGAACAAGTTAATTTCTAAACCCTCTTATTTTTCCTTAGTGTAAGGCTGCTGGTGATTAGCAAAAGGAAGGAGGAGTTGGAACAAGTCATACATTTGAACAAATATGCACAGCCCTTTACAATACCTTGGCTTCATTTGAAAGGAATGAATTATAGTTTTAGAAGAATTTACAAGAATTGCCAAGTATATAAGAGAAAAATACCCTGGTTGAAGGATCACGGAAAAGTAGGAGTGCATGAAGATATAACAGTTCATGAAACTGTATAGTTCGCATTCTGTTACAATACACTTTTGATGCTCAGGTGAATTTGAAAGAACTTTAACCTAGTTCTTAAACAAACTTTTGCATAAGTTTGGTACCCTATGAATGTGTTGCATTGCAGGTTCCCTAATTCCTATCCAAAGACCATGTATCAGAATTATGGGAACTGCATTTCAATGAATCAGAAAGGTACCAGTTGGGGAGGTTTTCTTACATCAAAAGATTTAAATATCTTAGAAACCCTATTTAGAGATTCTTTTCTTTTAAGATGAAGCTTATTAGAATTCCTCAGCTATGCAAATGCATTTTTGGACTTCTGAGAAGTGCTGTTAGTAAGATGCTGTTTCTAGGCTTAAGAACAGAGAACTAAGGTCGTAGTTTGACCACAGAGCTTTTCTGGCTTCCAGGATATCTCCTCATCCAAAACCCGCTATACTGTTAGAAACTGGAATAATATTTAAAGTGGCAAATGCAGAGGACGGTAACAACTTCTAGGGCAAACTGTTTTCCCAATCTGTTCCCCCTCTACAGGTATGGATTTCCACTGGTGGAATTTTCCGCAATGGCCGTGCTGGCTAGGAATTTGGAGACCTGGCATCTACACTCTGAAGGGCATTCAGGCTGAGGAAAATTATTCTAGACTGTTCCTCCAGAGTTTCTCTTGATTGCAGAGTAGTTCATAGGGCCTCCCCTGACCCTAAAATCTGCCTCTGGTGTGTGATGAGCGATACCCTAGCAACTACTAATTTAAGTAAGTTTTCACCCAAGGAATAGAAATAGGACACCATTTTGTCCCTCTCTGGCAACAAAATGTCATGGACTTGTCAGTGTGAGCCAAAGTCTGAGTCAAAGAGCCCTGTAAAGTCATTCTGCTATATCTTAATGAATAGTACTGCTGAGGAAAATCAGGCCTTTCGGGCTTTATGCGTAAGATGATAGCGATAAAATGCATATGGGTGTGGTGGTGGGGGAATAGTCTCTTACTGCATCTCTGTTGCTGCTCTTACTTGGAAATGGCTTGTAGTTTGTGAGCCCCTTGTTAAGGACTTGTGTGATGGCAATAGATACTGTGAAAATGCTTTCATTCCCTGGGCGAATCTGCCCTTAAATGTGAGGCAAAGCCTGATTTTCCCTTTTCTTTCAGAACGTATGTTCAACTCTAGGTTGACCACTGCAGCCTCTTTCTGGATGACCAATATTCAGCATTTATAACTCTGGGGAGCATTATTTCAGATGACACAATGACATTTGTATAGTAGCTTTTTAAAAATGAATGCGATTTGACTTGTTTAGAGGGCATTCCTGAAAGATTTTTTTAAAAAAATATAGCAAGCACTGTATATATGTGGTACTCTCAGCTTGATGCAAATTATTATTTTGGAGATCTTACCCAGAGTGTGAATTCCAATGAGGAGGTACTTGGTTCTCTCTGAGCTTGATTGTTTTCTTATAGAATAGATGTTTCATTACCCAAACTAGGTAACATCTAGTACTGATGATGTTACCTTGGTTGTTAATGAAACGTCTGCAAGAAAACAACCAAGCTCAGAGAGCACTAAGGACCCCTCATTTTAACCCTGAGCTACACACATTTTCTTCTTTATTGAAATTCCAATGAGTCTTATTTGGCTTTTATACTTGTGTAATAAACCCATGCATATTGACTCTGCCCCAGGTATTCTCACATGTTACAGCTTTGCCCTTTGAACCTCCTGATGTGGAAGAGGTTTTTGCTCTCATGTACTGTAAAGTTTGCACTGTGTCAAGAGTGGTGCTTGCATTAAAAGAAACATGAACATTGCAACTTAACACAAGAAGTTGAAATTTGGGGAATGAAAAGATGGGGATTGGCTTGTTAGAAATAGCCCCAACTCTTTCACTTACATTTTTTCTAGTCTAATTAGTGCATGAACAGAGTTTTCTCTAATTAATTTAAAAATTCATTTGAGTTAAATTTTAGAAAGCCGCTAGAGTTCCTGAAGAAGCCATGCATTGATCTGAAAAAAAAATCAACATGTACAATCAGGCTATAAGTGTGTTAGAATCAAATAATCAGAGAATAGTAAAAAAAAAAAAAGTTCCAAATCCATCTAGAATTCATCAATAGGCTGGATGCTAAACAAAATGAAGAGTGGGTGAAGAATTAAAAATTATCTTATATTTTCCTGTAGATTTCAAACAGTATTTCAAATTGCTGAAATAAAAGAAAAGGAAAAAACCAATAGCTGATCTTTTATTTCTTTAAAATATGAACGAATGATTCACTAATGAGTGGACATGCACATAAATGTGTACTCTCGTTCATGTGCATGTGTATCTGAAATTAAATTCTATTACAAATGTTTATGAGATATCTCTTACTTGATGGACTCATTGTTTTAATCATACTCTGACTCATTCACTGGATGCATCATTTTTCTCCTTCAAAATATCTGAAGAAAACATATTTATTAAAATAACCATACCTTCCCTTTTATACTACAAACATCTTACAAAACATGAAATCTAACATTAATGAAGCGTACCATAATAAAACATGAAGCAAAAGAAGCAGAAGTTACAGAATAAATGCAACACATTAAATGTCACTTAATTTTTTGAAATGCCAAGTCGGTGTATATTTTGTTCCAGTTATTTCGTCCCAGTTCATCACTGAACAGTGAAAAGTGTTGTTAAATGTCCCAGAGGTGCTTTTTTAAAGAGTCAACTGGGCTTTCTGTTTTTTCTTTGAAGACGTTTCGCTTCTCATCCAAGAAGCTTCAGCTCTTTTGGGACAACGATGACCTGGATGACTGAGAATCTCCATAGATGTATGGTTACATGCATATTTTGCATCACAGAATTCCAAAGTTCTGGGATAAAAATCCAAAATGTCACATCCTGTACAACTTTCTTCACTTTCAAACCAGAAAACATCTGGATGAATGCTTCTGTTCACATGTATGTGTGTGTGGTGTGGGGAATTCTAAAGAATTCACATCCTATTAGAGAACTAAATACCATATTTTTCGGAGTATAAGACGCACCAGAGTATAAGACGCACCTACCCTTTTTGGTTGTTTTTTTTAAAAAACAGTTTTTTTATTTTTTAGACAAACACACATACAAACATACAATGTATTTTCTTTGAACAGAGTATTTGGCTGGTTCACAAATTTAAACAGTGTTTAGTCATTTCAATTAAATTTACAATTTCTATATTTCCTTTTTGCCATATTTATTCCTCATCTATTTTTTTTTAAAAAAACTATTACCCTTCCTTCTCATCTCTAATCTTAATCAAATTCAATTTTTCCCTTCTATTCTATATTATGCCCCTTTCCATTGTCATCTATTTTTATATCCATCCTCACATTGATTAATTATTTAATATTACAATTGTTTAATACAAATTCAACATTTTTATATAAATCAATTAGTTATAACTATCTTTTTTGTATATTAATTAATATGAACATGAATATTCCAATTATTTCCATGCAGTCCAATTTCTTACAACTCAATTAATTATATTTACCAATAATAATAAACCAAATAATTTCCCCCATATATTCCTCCAAATCACAACTTAACCATTTCTTCTTTCAACACAATATACAAATAATAGTATCTCAATTATTACAATTCCCTAGTTAAATAGAGCTTTTTTTCTTTTGTGTTTTAAAATCTTGAACTCTCCTCTTTTGCCCTAAATTTCCCATTGTTTGCACCTACCTTTTTTGGTGAGGAAAAAGAAATCTCTGCCTCATTTTGTCACATTTGCAGCAGAGCCTGCTTCACTTTCAGTTTTGTTTTTTCAGCATAACTAGGGAAAAAAAATCTGCTCCAGCACTCTGCAGCAAGCAGCAGAGCCCTGCGCAAAACAGCTGACAGCAAATCAGCTGAGAGTTGGGTGGCCGATCTAATCAACTTGTGCTAATTAACCTATGCTGAAGCTGAAAGGGGCTGTTTTTTCTTGCTGTTTGCTTGCAAGGAGGTAACTGCTGCGAGGCACAGGCCCAAGGATGGGGGCCAGTGGCTGGGCAGGGCTACAGTCGATGTATAAGATGCACCTAAATTTTCACCCCCTTTTGGGGGGATAAAAAGGTGCATCTTATACTCCGAAAAATATGGTATATTTCCAGAGAAGAATTCTAAATGATGTGAACTTGGAGAGCAAGCCTATTCAAAAATTATCATTAGGAAATCACTTTTTAAATGTATTACTACCATTTGTAATGTTAATACAATTGATCTGCTCTCATGGCTGAAGCAACAACACAATTTTAGAGCAAGAAGATAGAGTTGCTGAATTTTCCCAACAAAGTGCTATATTTTGGATATTGGGAGAAAAATGCAGTAATATCTACCTCGGGGGGGGAAGAAGTTTAGATTTTTTTTGTCCCAAATGAGAAGTAATGCTATTAAAGTTCTACTCTAATCAACTTGCATATGATGTTGGCTTTCTTTCTTTCTAGTCAGTGGTTACTTCTGAAAGGAGTTTTATGTAACTGCTCCTTCATGAATTTCAGATGTCTCTTCCTTTTCTAATCCTTTGCATTTTCATATCTTTCCCTTTCACCCAAAAGAAAAAAAATGGAAGGAAACATTACAATTGCCCCATGAAACCTTTGGATTGGTAGTACTAGGAGCTGTCCATCTGAAAACATCCTGAATTACTGAAGACAAGAGATAGTGTGACACTTTTTGAAATTAGAATAGAATAGAATAGAATAGAATAGAATAGAATAGAATAGAATAGAATAGAATTCTTTATTCGCCAAGTGTAATTGGACACACAAGGAATTTGTCTTAGGTATGTATGCTCTCAGTGTACGTAGGGAGAATAAAATACATTCATCAAGAATAAAAAGATATAACACTTAGTGATAGTCAAGGTTACTAATAAGTTATACAAGCAACATGGTTATAGTAATAAGTGGGAAGAGATAGATACTGGTAAGGAAAAGAAGAATAATAGTAATACAAATTATTACTTAATTTTAAATTATTTAAATTATTAAATGATTTGGCCCATTGGTTAATACATGAGAGCATTTGAATAGAGAAGAGTAGAATATACATTTAAGCTATACTTCGTTTGAGTTTACTAATTCGATTGTTACTCCTGCACTGTTTTGTTTTAATAAACATCAGGTTCATACAAAACTTTAAAGCATCATCGTAGAAAATCTGGTGACTATTTGTAACAACTATGCTGGTCATCACTTCTGACTACTTCCACCTGCCCCTTCAATATTTAAGAACTAACCAGTAAGGAAAAGACCTGGCATTATATCTATATAATGATTCCTGGGACTTACTCCCAAACCAATTATCATAATTAGTCACGTTCAAATGACTTCAGAATCAGCCTAATTTGCAGATGACATTCAAATTTTTTATCCATGTGAACAAGCCAATATGGCCTGGTGTAGATATAATGCTAAGGGCTATTGTTGATCTCACATATCACGCTAAATCAGAAACAAGCATGTTATTACTATGTATAAACCACCTTGATTCTTGCTAAAGGAGGATAGACTGGAAGTCCCAGTTCTGATTTTATACTAAGCCATTTTCTTAACACATTCTTGTTTGTAAGATTGTCTTGCTAATCATAGGAGCCAAGCTGGAGAAATTGGAAACACGCACTTCCATATCCATGAACATCTAGCCAGTATATGCTAGAATTCTAGTGTCTTCTCTTGTGTAAATGAAGCTTTGATTACTGTCTTTTTGCTCCTGTGGAGGTATAAAGCTAAAATTATAAAATGTATATAAAATGTTAGGGATGTATCCACTTTTTTGCTGTCTTCCTCATGAAAAAAAAACAACCAAAGACATTTATTTCTCTTCATTGCATAATAGAGGCCATGAGTGAGTTGCTACACCTCTTGACTCCTCCGTATATTCTTTTTATAACAAAATACTGAAATTATGTCTGACATTCTACCTACAGTTTTTAAAGCTTTGCAATCAGCTACATTTTTATGAGGAAGATGATTATGTCAGAAATCTGCCTGTGCCTTTTTTTTTAGGGTGAGTGGTACTTCTTTAAGAGAACTATTACAAATTTGTGTTAATCAAGCGACTAGATCATGTCTGTGGTTATTTATTATGGCAGCTTTACTCAAGCTCATGCATCTTCTAGATATATTGGACAGACCATGCTGGACAGGAATTCTTGAGATGCAGTTCAACATATATGGAAACAATCGGGTTGGGAAGTCTGTGTGATAACATTCTCATTGTTCATTCTCAGTGGGCCACCAGATCAATCCTTTATTGGTAATACATTTGAATGCTTTGATCAGCAGCCTTATCACATATTAGAGCTTTCACAAGATCTGGTTCAACAGGAGAATTAAAGGAACATTTAATGTACATTATTGCCAACAAAATGATCAGCAAACAGAAGTAAAATAGAAGGAATAAAAAATAATTGATATTGAGACCATCTTCTGTCATACCTAAGATAAAGGATTCCGGGGCTAGGACTATCTCCTGTCCCGTTATTTCAGAGAGCCAAAGTCGAATCTTTAACCAGAACTTTTTGGTCTCAGGACAAGTCCACCAAAGATGATAGAAGGTGCCGACCGTTTTTCCACATTTCCAACATGTAGCAGAGAGGTTTGGGAATATTTTCGCTAGCCTGTCCGGGGCTAGATACCACCTATGGAACATTTTGTAGTGATTTTCTCTGAATGTTGCCGATTTCGTTATTTTATAATTCCTGTTCCAAGCTATCTCCCAATCATTGAAATTAAGGTTGTATCCTAAGTTTTTTTCCCAAATGCTTAACTGATTTTTTGCTATGGTCTCTGCTCTATCCTCATCTAATAGAAAATTATAAATTTTCGATAGCATTTTCTTATCTGTTCCCCAAATAATTTTATCAAAATATCCATATTTCATTTCAATGCCACATTTGTCTCTATCTTTTTGGAATCTAGAATTTATCTGGAGATAGTTCCACCAATCCAGGTTGAACCCCTGGTCCCTCAATACTTCCAAAGGTTTGAGCTTCCCTTCTTCATCCAAGATGTCCTTATATGTGCCCAATTTATAATTTCCTCTCCTGTTTGGGGCCACTAAAGCTTCCATAATTAACAACCAGCTAGGAACCTTGGTATAAATCCTCTGTCTGATTTCCACCCACGTACGAATCAGTATCTCCCTAATTTTATGTTTATGAAAATAAGTTTTCCTCCTATCCTTTGTATCCCAGAGGTAAGCATGCCATCCTTCAAGGAGATCATGTCCTTCTAGTGTCAGAATTCTCCCATCTTGTAGCTTGATCCACTCCTTTATCCAAATTATTTTTGCCGCCTTTTGATATAATTCCCAGTCAGGGAGCCCAAACCCTCCCAAATTTCTTTTCCCTTGAAGTGTCTTAAGAGAGACCCTCGATTTCTTGCCCTCCCACAGAAAGTTCCTGATATGTTTGTTCAAATCTAGAAAAAAAAATTTATCTAGTGATATCGGTATATTTTGGAATAGAAATAGAATTTTACGTAAGATGTTCATTTTAATTGCCGCAATTTTACCAATCAGGGACAATTTAAGCCTCCTCCATCTATCAAGGTCTTGATAAATTTTCTGCAATAGGGGGATATAATTATCATCTTTTAATGAAGAGAGTCTCTCAGTAATCCATATTCCCAGATATTTTGTTTTCTTAACTGCCTGGAGGCCTAATAGATCTTCTAATTCTTTCATTTGTAGGTTTGTCATATTTTTCACAATTATTTTAGTTTTATTCTTATTAAGTTTAAGGCCCGCAACTTCTCCATAATCCTGTACTTCCTGCATTAATTTTAAACCGGTTTCTAGTGGGTCTTCTATTATGAGGGCAACGTCGTCCGCAAAAGCTTGGGTTTTAAATGTTTCCTTCCTGATCTTTAAGCCTTTAATATCTTTATTGGCTCTAATCTTTCTAAGTAGGACCTCTAGTGCCAGGATATAGAGTAGGGGAGATAGGGGACATCCCTGCCTGACTCCTCTTTGAATCTGAAATACCTGAGTTCTGTCACCATTCACTAATATATTTGCCCTCTGATTTTGGTAAATATTCTCTATCATCCTCCTAAAATTGGTCCCGAATCCCATTAGGTCTATTTGGTTTATCATGAAGGTCCAATTTAAATTGTCGAATTGTCTCAACAATAACAATACCCAACTCGTAATTCAAATCACAACCGCGGCTAGACTAGCTTTTGCGAAACTCTGGAAAAATAAATCTACGCCCTCAGAGGAAATAATAATAATAAATAAAATTCTAGAGTGCGCAGAAATGGCAAAATTGACGAGCGAGTTAAAAAATGAGGAGAATTCTAAATACTATGAAGTATGGGGAAATTGGTGTAACTGGTTGAAGAACAAGATAAAAGTATGATAATAGGTTATGACATGTTAGGCACTAGAATTGGACTTAATTGTTTAGAATTGTATAGAATTATATAGAACATTGTATAGCTATGGATGGAATCCATCCAACGTTTGATTCACCAATTGTGTAAACACTGTACCTCGGATCAAGATAGAGATTGTATATTATCTTTTTAATTTTGGAAAATTCAATAAAGTATTTAAAAAAAAATTGACATTGGTACATAGGTTACATTATATTATTAGTCCCGTTTGCCTGCATATGAGCAGGTGGATTTGTAGATATTGGATGGCAATTAAATATATAAGTAGTGCTTTACAGAGCCATGAACCTTCGCCTCTGTTTTTTAAAAAATCAAGTATCCTTTTCTTAAAGAAAAAGAAGTATGTTAGTTTCTTCCTCTAAGTTTTTCAGAAATAATACATTTTTAAAAGGCCTGCCCTTTATTTAGACAATCCACTTTCAGATGAGTGCTCTGCAGAACACTTTTCAACTTTTTAAATTTTTTTTTGGCAAAGTTGAACAGTATTCTATAAGCAGAAAAACTATCAAGCTTGACATTTGCAAGGAATATTCAGAAATAATCGTATGAAATTTAAATAAATAATATAAATCATTTTTGCTTTTGTAAGGTTTTTGTTTCCTTTGTTTTGGCTTACAAGTCGTGTTCTTGCTCAGTTTATATACCTTTGCCTTGTGAGACAGACTTTACTGTCAGACAAATAATATCTGTATGTATATCTAGTTCAACCTTTCCTATTGTGGTATGTTGAACTTTAACTTCCAGAATTCCCAATGAATGTGGGCTTTGGTTTTGATGACTTAGAATTCTGGGAGTTGTAGTCTAATATTAGTTGGTCTGTTTATGGCAATATAGTGTAGAGTTTATAACATAACTTAACCAGAAGTAAATGGCTGGATTTCTCCCAGAAAAGTGGAGGGAGTGAGGGAATAATTACAGCAGCAGATTTTTAAAAAGGATGCTGAAGTGATTCCTTTATGAAAGAAGAAGTGATGACATTGCCACCATGACCTTTATATGACTGGTTTACTTAGCAGGAATATTAGATTCACTGAAATAAGAAATGGAACCCCTCAAACTGCAACCTCCAATTTCCACAGATTTACCCAGCAGAACATTGTGCAATCCCATATATATGGATAATTCCAGATTAGAGAAAACTGGGGTATGTCATATTCAGACATCTGATCAGTCAGACCAAAGGTCTGATCAATTACACAAAATTGGGCACTGAAATATCTTTGGGAATACCACAGGTAATACTTGAAAGCAATAATTTGCTTCCATTAATAATTTTCAACAATTGGCTTTCATAGTATGCTGAGTATAATGGTCTTTCCTTTCATTAATTTATCTAAATCCCTTTTAAAGGCATCTGAAAATCCACTGGTGATGTATTGATTGTGCACTGTGCAATATATTTTTGGCCATTTTAAATCTTGTCAGCCATTTGCTTTAGATGCTCCCCAGCCGGGTGTTCACTTGTGAGAGAAAAGTTCACTCTACCTACTCTTTTCTTATTAGCTTTACCTTCAAATGCTGGTGATAGGGCAGGATTAAATTCATAGTATTCAAGATGGGTGCCAGGAGAAATAATTTGTAATCCCATAAACCTAACCAAGAGAAATAAAATAAATGAATACTCTGCATGAAATTTTACCTTGTGTGTCAAATCTGAATGCCTTTTCATTTTGCTTGGAATACTTTTGCCTGGAGGACACGTAATACATGTGATTCTTATCTGGGATATCTGGGATAAATTAGTTTTCCTTTTCAGTAACTTGAATCTACTTCCCCACCTTTCCGTTTATATAGTTTTCTAGAACAAGGAACACCAAGCAATAATATTTTTATGAGGAACACCTACTACTGCTTCTTTTTATTTTAAAGGGGGAGAGGAAGAAATACAGTATTGAAATAGAATATTCATCTTACATTTGATATAGTGATTATAGAACAGAATGGCACATGCGAGTCTGCATATAATGGCATATTTCATCAGATGGTTCGTCAGACCATTTGATAAAGGACAATTGGTACAATGTTCACCTTATTTTCACATTCAGCCTTGGTTTTGTGAATACCTAAAATTCACTTTCACAAAGATACATATGTTCATTGTACATCTCATTGATTGAACACATGAAACACCTTCAAGTTCTTTGGGAAATGTATTTAAAAACATTGTTCTAGAACAGTGATGGCTAACTTTTTGCCATCGCGTGCCAAAAGTGGGGGGAGTTGCACCCCCTGTGCTCCCCCCACTTTTGGCACATGATGGCAAAAAGGTTACCGGTGGGCCCGGTAATCACATGAGAATGCTAACAAGGTTCTTCCCAATTTCCAGTGGGCCCAGAAGGCCCGAAAATCATCTGGCTGGTGCATGCATACTCACTGGAGCTGAGCTAGGGCAACATTCGTGTGCCCACAGATATGGCTCCGCATGCCACCTGTGGCACAAGTACCACAAGTTTGCCATCACGGTTCTAGAAGATCCTTTTTATTCATTTGGGTGGATGAATTTAGATACAATAAAGAGGAAAGAAAATACAATACATGCTTAATTTGTTGACATTGAATTTTGCTTCTGTAGCTGTTCAAGAAAGTCCAGAGCAGGAAACCAAAACCAAGAATACTAATGCTACCTTTATTCTAAGGTTACAATATTTATTTCACTCTGAAATTGTTTTAACCTTCTACTGCCTTTACATTTGAGAAAACTAGGGCGGGTTAATTTTCAGATATTTACTGTACCCCCATTCCTGCTTTGGACTCAGATTTCTCTCATCAGAACTTTGTTTAGATCGCAGCTCTTCCTCTTATCTTTCAAAGCTAATCTCACAGACCAACAGCTTCAATTCTCAGGTATCTTAGATAGTGATTATTTTAGGATTATTCATTGGGCTTCATGCTTGAAGCAGATAATTCAACTCTGGCCTCCACAGCCGTTAATTCCCTCTTGCTGCTATCATACCATACTGGATCTTAGGTCTTAAGACTGAAAAGACCAAAATCAGTTTTGATAGCAGAATCGCATGAGAATGCCAACAAGGTTCTAGCCAGAAATGACTACTTAGAAGAAAAAGAAGAGTGAATAGTATATAATAATAAATATAGAACAATGCTAACATTGAAACCTAACATTGAAATCCTGGAGCCAGTCCAAGGAAGACTGATCATATTCAATAGTCCTAGAATGTAAAGATGAAAAAAAATACACGGGGTTGAAAAGGGGTAATAAAATGGTCTGGAACGGAATGGCCAAAACATTGAATGACTCTTTCAGGACAGACCATCTATTATGCCAGAGGAGTTCTCTAGTTTTCTTTTGGCAGAAGCCAATGTCCAAAGCAAAATATTATGGAATCATATGACCACTGGTAATAATTGCTGGTCTGCGTGTTTGTGCTTTATTCTCAAACAAGGATTATGAGAAATATGGACAATCTTTAGAGAAACCTTTATTCATAGTATATATTTAAAAGTTCTTAGGTCAGGCCCTTGTATATGGAGTTAGAAGAGACTAATAGCAGGGGATTGGAAGGGTTCTAGGACTTTTCGGGGAGGGCCAGCCGAGGAGAAAAGTTTGTGGCTAATAACCCAGAGGCAAAAACCTTGAGGCAAAACAGGCAAGGAGAAGGGTTTGAGCCGAAAAGTCCCATTCCGATTGGAAGTCCAGAGAGGCCTGCCTCTCTTCTCTCCCTCAGTCAGGGGAACATTTGGCAAACATTGTGAAGAGAGTATAATGAAAGCAGTGGCATACTGCAAATCCCTCCATGCCTAGGTGATATCATAATGCATGTACAAAAGAGTTGGGATTATAATGCAATGTCACTTCCATTAAACTTGATTTAGACTTGCCCCTAACTGCATGTAGGTGTCGATGCATACCTACCCTGCAAAGGAATTGATGGGTAAATGAAGGTTGCAGATGGTTACAGATGGGCTGATGTACACACCTCCCAAATCTCAACTACTGTGTGGAGATGTGCATCCTGAATGCTGATTGGTTTATCTGACTTCCTGTTGAGAGGCAGGTGGAGGGCAAGGCACATTTAAATGATGTTAACATTCACAGAGGTATGAATACAACAATTATGCAATCGTCTCTGTACAACAGACAGATATGTTCCCTGATGTGCTGTGACGCAGAAGTCTAACCCAAGCTTTAGACAGGTCAGTTTGTCAGCCTTCCAACAGATCTAATTGAACTTGTCCATCTCTTTTAAAACCATCCAAATTGTCCACAATTACCACATCTTGCAATTATTCTGGATGGCCTTCTATGGGGTGTTGCGTAAAACCTCTTTTGGTTCAGAATATCACAATATTTAGTTTCAAGAGATGAAGCCCATAAACCCATAAAGGGTAATTAACTCAATTATGTTTTCATTTCACAATCAAGTGACTGTTAAAATAAAACAATGGTATTGTTATTAATCAGATAAATTAAAGCCACCTTTCCAAATGGTAATCTCAATTTAGCCAAAGAAAATCTCAATGATCCACTGTATCAAATAATTTTCTTAAATAATTTATCAATCCAAAGAAAATATTTATCAGGTATTAACATAAATCTGGGAACATAAATCAAATGAGGGACTGTAGTCATTTTAGTAGCATTAATTTTACCTCATAGACTTAAAAGAACTTTAACCTGTGAGTTAATATCCAATTCCAATCTAAGAGATTGGGGTTAATATAATACACTAAATCAGAGGTTTTCAAACTTGGCAGCTTTAAGACTTGTGGACTTCAACTCCCAGAATTCTCCAGCCAGCTATGCTGGAGCTATGCTGCCTGGACAATTCTGGGAGCTGAAGTCCACAAGTCTTAAGGTTGCCAAGTGTGGGGATCCCTGCTCTAAGTTATGTTAATAAGTCATGGTTGCCAGGTTGCCATAACATGCTCACAGCCAAATAATATTAATAGCCAAATAATATTAATCAGAAATAATATTACTAATTAACATGATGGCTTACTTCACCCAACAGACTAAGTAAATGTCTGAATACCCACATTATGATGAACTACAAATTCCTAGCTCCCATTTAGCCGAGTTGTGTGAATCTAGCCTGAATAAAAAAAAAAGCATCCTGCATCTAAATGACTAAGTGAATGCTAAAAAGTTTTCATCATGTTAATGGCACACAATCAACTGCTTGTCCAAAGGAATCCATGTAAGCAGTTTGAAGGGTGGAGAGGTTCAACTAAAGCTTAAACTAGGTAAGATAGAAGTTCTGGGGTGGGAGAATTTGTGAATCTGCAGAATAACAGAATTGGAAAGGACCTTGTAGATCTTCTAGTCTGACCCCCTGCTCAAGCAGGAGACACTATACCATTTCAGACAAATGTTGTCAAATCTCCCAACTTCCAGCTTAAAACTTCCAGTGTTGGAGCACCCAAAACTTCTGGAAGCAAGTCGTCATTCTAACTGTCAGGAAATTTTGTCTTAGTTCTGGGTTGGTTCTCGCCTTGACTGGTTTCCATCCATTGCTTCTTATTCTGTGTTCAGGTGCTTTGGAGAATAGGTTGATCCCCTCTTTTTTGTGGCAGCCCTTCAAATATTGGAACACTGCCATCATGTCACCCCCTATTCCTTCTTTTTATTAAACTAGACATACCCATTTATTGCAACCATTCTTGATATGTTTTAGCCTCCAGTCACCTAATCATCTTTGTTGCATGGGTACAACCAATAATAATCTAAAAAAAAAAAAAAAGATGAGCTTGGAATTTCTGCTTCGGTTCCCTCTGAAGATGGTCCAGGTTCTTCAAACCAACCAACCAACCAACCAACCAACCAACCAACCAATGACGTTTCTCGGGAGTATTTGAAGGGGATGTGGATGTGTTCTGGAACATTGTGAAATTGACTGTGTATCAGCCCTTCAGGTAGCCAAGCAGAACACTTTCAGGCCTAGTGCAAATTATTCTGTGTGGTAATAAAGCTATAGGTGGCTTACATCAATGGGAGCCTGCCTTGTTTTGAAGCTCTGTCTTATCATCTTACAATAAGATCCATCCAGCTTTGAGTTCGGACATGCCTTTTAGTGGGAGCTTCTTTCTACAGGAAATGTGCCTAGTCAACTCACTATCAACAAGACAAAGTTGTTCATTCTGCTTCAAGCTTGATTATGGGTAGAATTTGGCGCATGCTTTAATGTGCTGATGCTTTTATTTCATTATTGTTAGTTTTTAAATAATATGAATTTTGCATTTGTTGTGTACTTTCTTCTCTGTTTTTCAGTAGTTATAATGTGTAACTATGAATTGTCTTAGATTAATTTATCTATAAATAATATAGTGCTGAGTTAAGACCGCAGTATATGTAATAGAGTGAAAATCAGTGTGATTTTCCTTGCTTAGCCTGGGAATGCAAAACTACTTCAACAGCAATTCAAGTATTGTAGTACAAATATCCACTTATAGCTTCCTCAATTGTTCTTTTCCAGAACTAATTTTGATGGGATGGATAAATAGAGCAGGAGGATTTGTTGGTATTGCTACTGCTTGATGGTTAAGAATAAGCAATCTTTGTAATATCAATAGCACTTAGACTTATATATCGCTTCCCAGTGCTTTACAGCCCTCTCTAAGCAGTTTACAGAGTCAGCATATTGCCTCCAACAATCTGGGTCCTCATTTTGCGGACCTTGGAAGAATGGAAGGCTGAGTCAACCTAGTATATGTTGCACAGAGAACTGTCAGTAACTGCTGATCTACTTTTTAGAAGAGAATATTTGTAGCTCAGGGTTGAATTGTGGGGTCCCTGGTGCTCTCTATGCTTGGTTGTTTTCTTGCAGATGTTTCGTTACCAAACTAGATAACATCATCAGTGGGGTTCATCATTGATGATGTTGCCTTGTTTTGTAATGAAATGTCTGCAAGACAAACCAAGCTCAGAGAGCACCAAGGACCCCACAGATCTACCTTTTCCTCCATAATTAGATAAGTGTTTTTGGTAGCAACCTTTTTCAACCTGGAATCCCCTGGATGTTTTTGATTATAGGTCACATTATTTTTGGTCTTTTACTATGTGGTAAATTAATAGAATGGGTACTGTGAACTGCATTGCCTATGTGATGTTTTAATGGCTATATTTTTTTCTTCTTTATACTAACCTGACAGAATAAAGATAACCTGGAATGGAACAGTACATTTTGTTAACTTATAATATTTCCGTTGGAACTAACTTTTTCCATGAAAATCTAATTTGATCTGTGAACTTTAATTAGGCTGATTTTTGGAATACTGATTAAACTGGTTCATGATGGACATGTATCAGGTGCTAAATACTGAATATAAATTCACATTTAATAGCTAACAATATATAATTAGCTGAATTCATGAATACTAAATGGCAGGTTGTGTTTTCTATAGCAATTATTGTATATTTAAGCCGCCCTTCAGATTCAGTTTCCCATTGTGTGGGTTAGTGCAGCTTTCTGAAACTTGAAGTTTACTTCAACATTTAGTTCAGTTTTAATAAGAGTGCAATGGCTCAGCTGATGCTGTTAGTTTTGGAATAGCTTTACTGAACATGACGTGTTCTTTTTAAGAAAACAAGTCTCATTCACTTGCAAATGATAATAGGTAATAACTTGGTCACTAAAAAAGTGAGCCAGAATAAAGTTGCAGTGCAAATATTATCAAAACCTTTCTGAAAAGTAATTGTCAGATTATTTTTGTGACTCTTTAAGTAATTTAGTATAAATTTTGTTGGCTGTAAGCGATCCTTTTTCACTTTCCAGAAATATATTACACGGAGTTGTAAATTTTTCTGGGTTAAAATTCCTGTTTGGGAATTGGGATTTATTTGGCCTTTTAAAACATGTTAGATATTGTTTGGTATGAATGATACATTAATGGACTGTGTCTTTACCAATCTGCTCTTCTTTTTGAGGGAAGGGTCCTCTTGTGGTTTGTAATAAAACTCAGTGCAACAGATCTATTGGTTGCTTAATGAAAAATATGGAAAGTAGTAATAAAAAAAATCCTTAATTTCAAAATGGAAAAAATAGCAGACTAATGCAGAATGTGGCAAGGTGTAATAAGAATGAAAGTATTCTGCTTGAGCTGGCATCTGTAAAGGAAGGGGGAGCTGGGGATTGAAGTCTGTGCTTGATCCTTGCCCTTTGACACAAAAGCTTCACTTCTCTAGATGACACATAGGATTGTTTGGTAAATCAGAAAATAGTCTCTATGCTCCTGTCAGGAGGCAGCTAAGATCCTCACACCTGTGGGCTGATAAGAATTTAAACATTGAATGACTTTTGGTTACAAATGCCTACAGTATTTGATACATCTGACGAAGAAGTGAGCTGCAGCCACATCGTGTTGCTTAGGAATACTCTTTCTGTTCACCAAATCTGAATTTACATTGGAAAAAAGAGATACCTGTGTCTACTATTCCCATAATATTTTGGTTACCAATTATGATTGACTCTCCTAATCGATCATTTAAATTATCTTGGGTCAGCCCTTTGAGGGAGGCCAAGTCATGGTGCAGACATTTATTTATTTATTTAGCATATGGCAAATACATGGACTTATAGTAGTTCAATTGAAAAAATCAAACATTGGGCTGGTGTAGGCTCTTGATGGACATTTGGACACAATGTGATGGATATTTTGTCGAGGAGCACCACAGTCACACAAGTCATGGTGCAGACAACACAAGGACTACTAGAACTCTATTGTTATAGCGTATATGTAGTAACAGAACCTTGAGACAGAATTTTTGAGTGTCTTTCCATGCCTACTCCTTCTTCAGGACTGAGTTAACATTTACTTTCCCATAATGGTTCTTGCATTCCTTCTGCAGTCTGTAGAAGGAATCTACAGACTGAAGAGTCTCCAAACCTAATTAGCAATAAGCAATCATTTGGATACTCTTCTTCAATTTAAAATTGTTGTAGCGCCTTGTTTTATGGTTCCGGATTTGAGTCAATTGCTCGTCTCTTGAAATAAACACTTCAATGTGCCCATTTTTGTCACAATTATAACATGTTATTATGGATTTTTTTTTTGCCTATGAAAAGTCTGTGCATTTCAATAGCTTTTTGTTTTTCAGATTTCTCTAAATGTTTAGTACCTATTTGAACTGAAGTTTTATATCCTTTTTTGAATAACTCTTTTTTAGTTGAGCTCATTCTTATTTCTTCCTGCTGGAAGAAATAAGAAAATCTTCATGCTGGAGATCTTGTTTTTCACGTTCTTTTATTTTTCACATTCTTTTATTAAGGTAGCATCACTCATTGTTCATCTTTTGGCAAGACTTTCTGATTTTCTGACTTTCTGATTTTCTTTTCCTTTCTTATGTAAATATATTTAGTTCTTTTTTCCCCCCTATTTGCCTCTGGTCTTTTACAAAATGCGTTTTGGCTTAAGACATTCTTAATTCCACTGATTCCTGACCTTATTTGTTTATTTTATTTATTTATTTATTTCGTCAAACATGTATTAGATAACAGATATAAGTATAAACATAATTATGAATACATGAAATGGATACAAATAAAAGGGAACATTAGGACAAGGACGGTAGGCACGCTGGTGTGGTTATTCATGATTTTTGAGACTTCTACAGTGTCCACCACAGCTATCATTTGTGATGAAACTCTGGTTTATTTCACCAGAAATGGCACAATTTGGTCCATGTTTGGGCGAATGAGTAGATAAATAACCTTTGAAAATTCATTACCATTGACCCCAGATATCAGAATTATTATATAGAAGTTTAAACTTAAATTTTTATCACCACCTTATCCTTTTTGTAATACTGTAATATTTTAGATGTGTAAATGTGAAGGGGTAATAGATCTATATATATAAATATATAGATAGATAGAGCTATATATATAAAAGCGAAACCCACTCAAGCCATAATCACGAAATCTCCAGAACTGTAAAGCCTACAAACTTGAAATTTGCCATGTATGTTCCTCTTGGCTTCTAGGTACTCACTAAGAAAGATTTTTCGAAATGACCATCAGAGCATTAGTATTTCCTATATTATTATTAACACACTCTGATGCTAAGGAGTTCTACTCCCCCTCCCCACCTGAAAAGAAATCTGTTCCAAATGCAAAAAACAGGAGAGGAGTTTCACTTTCAGTTTTACTTTCACAGCAGGAAGCAGCTTTAATACAGAACACTTGAGCTAAGCCATGGCCAGGCTCCTTCCTGTCTCCTTCTTGCTCACACAGCAAATACTATTTCACTTTCCAAACAGCCCTCTGATGCTAAGGAGTTCTACTCCCCCTCCCCACCTCAAAAGAAATCTGTTCCAAATGCAAAACACAAGTAGAGGAGAGAAGTTTCAGTTTCAGTTTTACTTTCACAGCAGCAACCAGGAGATAGGATACGGGAGG
The DNA here is from genome assembly GCA_022577455.1 of Arizona elegans. NCBI lineage: Eukaryota > Metazoa > Chordata > Lepidosauria > Squamata > Colubridae > Arizona > Arizona elegans. Next base: position 127,875,495 of record JAKOOJ010000001.1, read on the forward strand.
CTTCTGTGGGGCAAGCCTGATGGAGAGAAAGAGATAGGATAGGGGAGGCCTCTGTGGGGCAAGACTGAGGGAGAGAAGGGGATAGGATAGGAGATATTTCTGTGGGGCAAGGGTGAGGGAGAGAAGGGGAGAGGTGAGGCCAATCGTAACTACTCATTAATTTTCAAGCTGTAAGTATCGATTTATCACACCCCATCACATAGTTTTGTAGCGAAGCACGGGTATCCAGCTGATAGATAGATAGATAGATAGATAGATAGATAGATAGATAGATAGATAGATATAGATAGATAGAGAGAGAGAGAGAGAGAGAAAGAGAGAGAGAGAGAGAGATGTTGATTTATGTCTAGTGTTTTAAGGTTGATTATGTTTTAACTATGTTTGTACTCTGTCCAGAGCCTGTTATGTGAGACGGGCAGTCATATAAATTGTCTAAGTAAATATTGTCTTTCATTTACTTGGAGGACCAGGTGATCATGAACAATTAAACTGTTACTAGCAACATAAACAATAGCTTGATTTCTGGTTTATTTATGGACACTACTGATGCAATTTTCCTGGAAACAGTTTGCCATTCCTTTCATCCAGGATTATATAAAAAAAATCTTTTCTAATCTAGTTTACATCCCTGTTATCCCTTTGAAGACTCTCCTTCCGGCTCCCCTTAAGCTACAAAAGCACAGAGAAGATCAGCCTGTCTCTATCCTCTTACCCTTTTCTAATCATTAAATTCTCTCAGCTTTATGGCTGCCTTTCTTATTAGGAAGTGACCAATAAACCCTTTAATCATACTAAATAAAAAAAGCAACTCTTTCATTACAGGATGAATGCTAGTTTTTAATTTGTAACTCGCGGTCCCCAAGATGGGTCCTAAGAGTGACAATGTGCTCACCAATATGACCCTTGGCCTCCATCAATTCCCTGCTCCATTGAACTGCTTTATACTTCTAATTTTAAAAAAAATGAATAGGAAGCAATAATCCTATAAATCAGAGCGTCTTCTTCAAGCACTGCCTATATTTTCAACAAAGCTTCTAAATTCTATGTAAATTCCTAGGCCTTCTTAGAAATTGAAAAGGTGGATGGTTGCAGTCCTATGTTTTCTTTGTCTACTGCTCCCAGGGTGTTTTGGTTTTGGCTCCCAAGTCTCATCTACCATGGCAACCACTATGCAAGAATGCCAACAGCATATTCTCAAATCTCAAATATGCCCACTGGTTCCAAAAAGATTGGGGAATACCTAAAAGTGTTTCATAAGGGTAACGGTCTGATAGTCCCAATAATATGTTGAAATGTATCAAAGAATGACGATTTGGTAATTGCAAATAAGTCAATGGTAATTGCAAATAAATCAATGTTAACCTAACTGCAAATAAATAAATAAACTTCAAATGTCTGTCTGTCTGTCTGTCTATCTAATCTATCTATCTATTTATCTCATCTGTCTATCTATGAATGATATTAACTTAAATTAAGGTATAATTTTGGTGTTTATAGATTTCCACCTGCTCCCAATCTTCTACAGCCTCTTGAATACAAAACGTTCAAGGTTTGTGAAAACCGACATGTAAGCAGGATAGGGAGAATTAGTAGATGTTGGATGGTCATCTTAGATATGTAGAAGTGTTTTCTGATTACACAAAATCACCATTGGATGCAATATTTTACTAGACTCAAATAACAAAATCAAATAGATTTCTGGTTAGTTTGGACTAACAAGACATTTTATTAAGTTGTATTGATGTGCAAACCATTTTTAGCATTCGTATGTCTCCAAATCATAAATGAGGATAGTCTTATTACATAGTAACCTGATATTCAGTAGCAGAACAGAATACATCCTCTAAGATCCAATGGCCTGGCTTTGGGGGTGAAAAGTAAAGAGATAAGTTGGGATTGAATTCAACTATCTGCCCCACTCAGTGGTGGGTTTCAAATTTTGTTACTACCGGTTCTGTGGGTGTGGCTTGGTGGGCGTGGCAGGGGAAGGTTACTGTAAAATCTCCATTCCCTCCCATTCCAGGGGAAGGTTACTGCAAAATCCTCATTTCCTCCCAATCAGCTGGGACTCAGGATGGGGGTGGGGCCAGTCAGAGGTGGTATTTACCGGTTCTCCAAACTACTCAAAATTTCCGCTACCGGTTCTCCAAAAGTGATCAGAACCTGCTGAAACCCACCTCTGGCCCACTGTCACCTTAAGGGTCTCAGGTTCCCTCCATATCTTCCTCTGAGTATCATGATCTTGATTGTACTGTCTGCACTCTCCTCTCTTTCCAACTATGCTCCAGCCTCTACCATCACCAACCCCATCTGGGCCATAGAACCTATCCATCGACTTTTACCCTCACAACAGATCTCAGGACCTTCCCCTAACTGTTTCTGTGGATTCTCAGCAGCCTAAGGGGCACTATGTTGCTGTAGGTACACAACTCCAAAATCACATGCACATGCTACCCTCCAAATCTCCATTCTCTGATCCCCAAAGAAATACAGTCTAGAGTAGGTCACAGATCCTGGTATATCCAACAACCTGTAACATTTTTTATATAAAGAAGTCTAGCAAAACAACTTCAAAGAGATAGTACTGGCCCAAGGTACAAAAAGCAAAAGGCTGAGCAGCCATAGAGCTTGGGTCTATGGCTTGACCATCTAACTCCTTCCAGTTCTTAGGTTACCACTACTTTTTGCTGGAGAATTGACCCATCTCAAGTACCTGTGAGTTCATCACTATTGCTCTCCCAGGTCTACCATGCTTTTCAAAGATGAGCGAAAAACCTCTGGCCAAAGCTCCACTCTACAATTACTGTACTTTTCGGAGTATAAGATGCACTTCCCCCCCAAAGTGGGTGAAAATTGTGGTGCGTCTTATACACTGAATGTTGCCAAAGCCCCGCCCACCTGCCAGCCCCCACTCTTCAGCCATTTTCAGTCTCCGCACATCACGTTTTCGACCTCCATACGCCCTGTTTTAGACCCGTTCCAGGCTGTGGGGATTGCCATAGCACATTGCTGCCAATTGCCGCCTCCATGCATCGCATTTTCAGCCTCCACACTAATGTGCATCTTATACTCTGAAGCATCTTATACTCTGGAAAATACGGTATGTATATTTTTCTGGGAGTCTCCATCCAAGTACTAACAATATATAACCTGGGATAGCTTTTTCAAGATCAGACAACTGTGGTCAACTGCTGTGATTTATTTACTTATGACTAATTTTTATTCAGTATGGTGATGATTGGGTGGTGGAACTGTCAATCACAACCAGATAACTGAGAGCTTTTCCTTCTAGTTATATTCTGAAGGTGGGAGAGGAATTGATGAGAGAGGGATTGGGGAGCTATGGATGAAAGGCCAATCTGAAGGAATCTCAGAGTCAGAGGTGGGTTTCAGCAGGTTCTGACCAGTTCTGGAGAACTGGTAGCAAAAATTTTGAGTAGTTCAGAGAACCGGTAGTAAAAATTCTGACTGGCCCGGCCCCCATCTATTCTCTGCCTCCCAAATCCCAGCTGATCAGGAGGAAATGTGGATTTTGCAGTATTCTTCCCCTGCCATGCCCACCAAACCAAGCCCACCAAGCCACGCCACACCCACCAAGCCACACCCACAGGACCGGTAGTAAAAAATGTTGAAACCCATCACTGCTCAGAGTCCTAGCTTAAGAAAACTTCCATCTGTTAGAGAGATTGGGGATAGATGGGTGGAGGGATAGAGAGTAGATAGGGATAATATTACATGAAACTGCTGAATTATTTAATATAATTAATTTGTTACTTTGTTCAAATGTTAACAAACTTACTGTGCCGTGTCACCTTGCATCCTCCCTAATTCTTGTCATGTTAACTGAGAGACATAAAAGAGAAAAATAAAATGAGTGGGTGGAGTGGGTGGTAGTAGAAAAAGAAATAGATCCTTTAGAGAGCTCTCACAGCCCTCTAATTGGGATTTGGCCTTTATTTGGAAGAATAATGACCGGAAGACAGGCAAAGAGGAAGTATATGGCAATTATGTATGATTGGATCATTCAGCATTTATATATCTGCTTGTAAATTACTAATAACTGGTTATATATGTTGCTATAAATCATAATGTAGGCCATTGTAGTTTGCTGTACATAATTGATAGTTTAATGAATGGTATGAATTAGTTTACCATGCCTTATTCAGCAAAAGTTAAAATAGTATGGCTTGGAATGATGGGTAAACCCAAGCTACTCCATTTGGTTTTTGGTTACCTATTTAAGAATCAGGCATGTGCTGACTGAAATAAGGCAAATTTCTTTTGCATTATCCTCTTATATTGGGAACTCTGGAGCATTGTAGCTGGTATGCATATAAAATAAATTATAATTTCAGTTTTAAGTTTTGTCTCTTTGAAAATTGTAGGTAATTAAATTAAGAATTTGGAAGTTCAATTTAGACGAGGAGGTGTTATTCAAATGCTCATCTTACAACTCTTCTCTGATCTGGCTCTTGGTGGAATTGACTCAGATGCTAGCAATATGGCATTTTGTTCTCCCACAACTACAGATGTTCTGCCTCTTTTGTAATCCACTTACAATGTGGGCTTATTTGACTCAAATTTGAACCCTTCTTAATGTACATTTAGGTTGGAAAAAAACATGTACATTATGGGTATGTATTGGCATGTTGGATTTTCATACAACTGCAGATACGTTGTTCCAAAATCAAGCGGGCTTGTCGAGGCTACAAATCTATGGTTGTTTCACCCAGGATGACTTTTCTCAAAAGATTCTGGGACTTATATTTTTTTATATCTATTTATTATGTTTATATAACCGCCCACCTCACAAAAATATACTCTGAGCTTGATGACCATTAAAAACTATAACAATATATAATATAACAAATATAAATGAAATAAAAAAAACATAAAAACCCAAAATTGTGGGAGAGCAACCATCACCCAACCCATACAACTGTCAGGTGCAAATAACAATTCATTGAGTTCAAAGCATGGAAGAATTTATTATTGCTACCTATACACAAGAATCTGGCCAACTAATGGTCAAAGCTGAATTAGTGCTAGATAAGGGTCAGCGAAATTCATGGAGGGATGGACTTAGGTCTCTTGTGGGAGCGCCAAGATGATGGCACGTTTTACCCATCCTCCAGCTCAGTCTTGTTTTCTACAACAACCTCTTTTTAGGATCCCCATTTTGATGGGAGTGTTGAATATTTTCTGTAAGAAATCTTTAGGAGTAGGCAGAATGTTCCCTCATGAACATGTTACAATCATGTAACAGGCTCATATTGTAACTGGGCCGTTCTAGAACATTTGGAAGGGTCTGTTTCTAGTTTGCAGGATTCCATGTTGGAATGTTTTTTTTATAGATTTGGCAACTCCCTTTCACTTCTTATTTTTGAGTAAGAGCAAAGAATGGATGAACATTGCAGTCCTACATAGCACCTCTTTTGTGGGTGGAAACAGAAGCAATTGTCCTAGGCTCTGGACATGTTCAGGGACCATTGAAAGCATAATCCAGTGTTCTAAAAAATCAATAGATTGATATCTCTCAAAGGCAGAAAAACTAGTCAAGTAAAATCCCAAGTATTGTATTGTACTGCAGTAATCTTCTGATAATGTAATTATGCTGAAATAAAACATATCCTTAAAGTTGAATTGGCTTCCAAGAAATATGCTTAGAATTCCTGTGTATGACTTTGAAAACACATGTACAGTATTCTTTTTAGTTCATGTGAAACTGTTTACCAAGGGTTTCTTAGAATGTGGGTACTTAAAGGAAAAGAAAAATACTTCTTCTGAAAAGCTCAAAATATCTTTGTCATTTTATTCATGGAACTGCAATTCATGTTCTTTACACTGTAATGAGGACATCTTTAGATGTAGTCATTTTTAGCTGATCCCTGATGCCTTGGAAGCAATACCTTTGTTCAGTCTTCTTGCTAGACTCCTTCCTCAGATACCCATGGCAAACACAACACAAATGAAATGATTATCTTTGTTTAGGAGTTATCAGTTATTAATGATGACCTGGAAGATTCTGTTCCTGAGTTTCTTTTTTCAGTACTATTTCCCAGACGCACTGCTGGCATTCTAACAACTCTCTGACAAACCTCCCACAGCCGTCTGTCAGTTCTCAGGCATCGTTTGGGAATTGTTCTTCAAACCAATTCTAATATAGGCCTTTATTAATAGGCTTGATGTCTGCACCAATCAAACGAAGAATTCATTAATTCTGCATCCAGTACATTTCAATGTGAACAAAAGTACCATATGGTAGCACTCGACTAACTAGATATTGGAAAGACTTCTGAAGTGTATGTTGTTCTGCAGCGTGGAATACTTCCTTTCCTCATTTTCTTGATTTGTGAAGAAATTTTTTAACTTTCATGAAAAAAAAGTTTGTGAAGGAAATTATCTTGCCTGGAAATGAAGACTGGAAATATCTTGGACTTTTTGTCCTCTGTTCTCCTTGCTGTCATCTTTCTTTTCAGGAACACATGGATAAAATAGTATGTAACCTGAAAGTTTCTCTGAATTCATTCTTGAAATTCAGGAATTGTATTCAATCATGAAATGCTTACATGGGAGAGGAAGATGAATTTTGCCAGTTTGCTCTTGGTTGTGTTATCACACAATTCTTTTAAAACCTCAGAGAAGCAGTTTTGATGTTTGGGGTTTTTTTCCCCTAAGCGGCAAAATAATTTAAATGTAATTGATGAAACAATCAAAAGGCAGATGCTTAAGTAACAAATGGTTTTGTACATTAATACACATCAGTTGCCCTAAGAAGGGTAATACGGTATATATACATGGGGCTCCCCTTGAGGAGCACCCGGAGGCTCCAGCTGGTCCAGAATGCGGCCGCGCGGGTGGTTATGGGAGCGACGTGGCGCTCCCATGTGACCCCCCTCCTGCGCGAGCTGCACTGGCTCCCGGTGGTCTTCCGGGTGCGTTTCAAGGTTTTGGTTACCACCTTTAGAGTGCTCCATGGCATCGGACCGGGCTATCTACGAGACCGCCTTCTGCTACCAATAGCCTCTCACTGACCAGTACGCTCCCATAGAGAGGGGCTCCTCAGGGTGCCGTCGGCCAAACAGTGTCGACTGGCGGCCCCCAGGGGGAGAGCCTTCTCTGTGGGGGCACCTACCATCTGGAACGAGCTCCCCCCAGAGATACGGAAGATCCTGGACCTGCGCACGTTTCGCCGTGCTCTCAAAACTTTTCTATTTCAGCAAGCTGGCCTGGCCTAACTCCCATCTTTTAAATTTTTAATTTTTTTTAATTCGTGATTTTATAAATTGGGTGTTTTAATCTGTGTTTCGGCCGAAATATTTAATAATTTTAAAGGATTTTTTAATATTTGTATTATCTGTATTTTATCTTGGCTGTTCACCGCCCTGAGTCCTTCGGGAGTAGGGCGGTATAGAAATTTGATAAATAAATAAATAAATAAATAATAATGCTGATAAATTTTCCATTATATTTTTAAAAAAGTCTCAGAAAACTCCTCCATTCAAAACAGATGAAATCAGTTAAGTTGCTACGATCAATTTCATGATGGAGATTTTTGTCCTATAGCCTTGAACTCCTTGTCTCCCAAGTGCAAATTAGCTGGAAAATGAAGTTGGATTAAGATCCTCCCCTCCCATTTGGCCACAAGTAAGGTCAGGTATTCTGTCCAGACTACTTGGACAGTTCCTGCTTCTCCTCTCCTCCCATCCATCCTGGAGAAGAAGCACCATCTGCTTTCCTTTCTCTGGACAAGTATTTTGAGAACTGGTGGGAGAAGGGAAAAAAAAAGTTTTGTAGCTCTTCCTATCATTTGGGCCAGAAGATAAAACTTGGGAGCACTTTTGTTAATTTCACCCAGTTTTTAAAACAAACAAATGGCCCATTATTTGAACTTGTTAAAAAATAAAAGGCCTATTTTTTTTTATTTTTCAACTACTGGGCCAGGGATAAAAGACCAAAAGTTTTAGCCTTTCGTGGCAGGCAGAGGGACATCCTAGTACAAAATGGTCATTGAGGGCAGAGAATTGGGACCAAGACCTGCTTACCAGAGCCAGTCAGAATGGAGGCATTTGTCTAAGATGAGGTGCAGGAGCAGTGGTGGATTGCTACCAGTTCACCCCAGTTCAGGCAAACCGGTAGCAGCAGCAGCGGGAGGCTCCGCCCACCCGCCTGGACATCATCAAACACAAACTGTGCATGTGCAGAAGCTTCTGCGCATGCGCAGACCAGTGATCGGTTTCAAAATTTTTTACTACCGGTTCTGTGGGTGTGGCTTGTTGGGCATGGTTTGTTGGGCGTGGCAGGGGAAGGATACTGTAAAATCTCCATTCCCTCCCGATCAGCTGGGACTTGGGAGGCAGAGAATAGATGGGGGCGGGTCCAGTCAGAATTTTTACTACCGGTTCTCTGAACTACTCAAAATTTCCACTACCGGTTCTCCAGAATTGGTCAGACCTGCTGAAACCCACCTCTGGTGCAGGCGGGGTGTGCGCGTGAGCGAACTGGTAGCAAAGGTAAGTGAAACCCACCCCTGTGCAGGAGGTGAACCAGAGTGCCCCATTTTGCAATAGCAGAGGAGAGAAAAACGTTACTTCTTATGTGAGCAATAAAATTCCTAGGAGCCTAGGAAACAGAGAAACAGACAGTATTGTTTTCTTCCTTTCCATGGTAGTTGGTAAATTATCCATCCTTATGCTGGAGCAAGGAGAAGGTGTGGATGAGCCCAGAGACTATTTTTCTTTCTCTCTTTCTTTCCTTCTCCATTTAAGGCTCCTTCTAAGCAAGCACATTTAATGCCATTTTATCTGTGGATGATTTATCTTCTTCCGGTCACCAATGGTGACTGAACTGGAGCAATGTGAGTTAAGTCAATTGTCCTCATCAGCAGTTTAGAGCTGGCTACTCTCTTTGCATTCTGACTTTCAGAAATTTGTTATTTCCTTGAGCAATGACTGGGTTTGTGTGTGTGCGTGTGCGTGTGTGTGCTGCTATAGTTTTGAAGCATTCAACATGAAGCACAAATTATAAATATATTTTCCAGTTGAAATTGGTGGGACTTAAAATATATGAAGATTGATAGCCACTCATTTATGCAAACTAATAGGCAGCAGCATGTATGAGTTGCTGCCCATGCTAATTTTGGATGGGGAGGGCGATTTTACTCTTATCTGTTATGAATTTGGCTCCATCATAAGTACAATATTTGCCACAGTTACCAGAATAGGACTTTCCAAGGTTCTCTGTAAACATAATGAAGTAAACATATTTAATAAATTAACCAGAGATCTAGTTTGATTGAAGACTGCCCCATCATAGTTTTAAAAACAGAATATTGTATATGGTGAGAAGAAAAAGCAAAATAATTTTGCTTGTACAGATTCTGAAATGTTGGTAGATACACTTTCACCCTTGAAAACTGAAATAGAGTGACTTTTTATTGCTATGGAAACCTTTGGTACATAGTATAATAAGAAAATGTTAACGGATGAATGTTGTATAGAACAATGCTGGTTGATTATGGTTAGTGCTCTCTCTCAGACATGTTTTTGAGTTTGCTGTTGGGGTTACCTACATTTCTTCCTCCGCGTACTCTTTAATGGAACATAATGTTCCTATATACAATCCTTAATCTGCCATTTTAAAAATATTATTGTGACTGGGCTTCTGGTTTCTGGTATAATCATAATTACCTCACTATTCAAAACCTCTGAAATTTCCATAGAAAGCCATGATAACATCAAGATAACAACACATAATCATGCAAATGACAAAATATTGTGATTACATCACAGTGTTTGATGTAACTATCCAAATTATATCATTTGCATGATGGATGTGCTGTCATTTGCTGTCCCTGTCTTCCCATCGGTACGCATTTCCCTGGCAATGAATTATAATATGTTTTTTTTCAAATTGCAGATTTTAAAACTGAAAAGTAGGCATTTCTGAAAAGTAGGCACTTCTGAACAATTCAGAAATTCTAGAGAAACTATTTGTTATAAAATCATAGGTTTGCAAGGGAACATAAAATCAAATCCAACTCACACTCAATTCAGAAATATTTGAATTAAGCATCTCTGATAGTCTTTCTAAAATTTGGCCTGAAAAGACCCTCCCCCACTTCTCCCAAAGATGCAGGACAGATTTAATTTAAATTACAAATTGGGAGATTTTCCCAAAGGTGCTTTTTCAGAAGGCAATTGGACTTTCTTGCTTTTCTTTAAAGACATTTCGCTTCTCATCCAAGAAGCTTCTTCAGCTTAAAAATACTTTTTAAATTTTCTTCCTTAATCATATCCCTTGCATTCATACCCAAACTTTGCAGTCTTGCCTGGTTTATTTATCTTCTTTTTTCTTTATAGAGAAATCTGCTAGAGTTTGTTCACTTCTATCTCATTTCATGTCGTATTACCAGTAACGAGTAGGACAGAGTACAGTTTGCAGTCTTGTTCACATCTGTATTTTTTTAAAGTTAGGTTCATTTTTATGAAATGTCTTTTTCCAATTTGGATTTAAATTAATGGATTGGATTTCAATTTTAAATACGATTTCTTTCACAAGTTAGTCTGCTCCACATTACATGTGTTTTAGGGCTAAATTAGGAGATTTATCCCAATGTTTATCCAAAATCTCTTTTTTAACCTTCTGCTCTTTAGTTCAACTCCTCTTTGGAGCAATGGAGAGAAAGTTGTGGTTGAAAGTGTTGGTTCAGTGGATACAAGATCTTTCTACCATACCAGTTGACCGTTAGGCAGTGTTTTAGGACTAGAGACATCTGGAATCTTGAAGAAATGTTGCAGGCAATCTCATAAAATGGGGAAGAGCTATCCTGTTTATAAAATGGCTGCCATAAGAAGTTGCTCCCGTTACAAAATACAGCTTACCCTAAAAACTACTTGGAAAATTGCTTCTAAGCCAGAGGATCTTTGTCTGCATATAACAGAATGGAGGAAGGGATTAGGGGGAAGTACAATCTGCCTGAACTTTCTGGAACTCTAAGCAGATCTCCTGTCATTTTTAAAAATAATGCTAATGCCTGGCACATTGTCATTTTAAAAATAACAATGGTCCCCTTGGAGTTTTTAAAATAATTTGCCTGGCGGTTTGCTGCATTATGAAAACTGTACCCAAAAATTCTGACATCTTTCTAGTGTCGAAGGGAGTCGTGGGGGGGAAGGACATAAATGGTCCTTACAAGCAAAGCTTTTTGCCTTCTGAAACTGCAGCTGTCTTCTGTGCCATTTCCTGTGGATATTTCTGAAAGCCGTGTGAACAAGCTTTGCTGAAATTGAGTTTTTCCCCCCTGAAATGCAAGTTCCCTCTTTCTCCATCCTGAAGGGTGTCTTAAATTCTTACAGAAGCCCCAGGCAAAGAAAGCAAAAATAAATAAATAACATACTGTGAATTAGCCGAAGAGAAAGAGAACCAACAGGGAGCAGATAGACGGACTGCAGCCTATCAGCATCAAAGCCATTTTTTTGCCCCTGGAGCTGGTACAAAATAACATCTTATGTAGTGTGACTGATTGAAAACAAAACCAAAAAAAAAAAAGAGTGATGGAGAAAGGAATCTGTAAGTTGACACCTGCTGACAAGTTTAGGGTTACAACCTGGCACCTCTACAGAAAAACAGAGAGCCTGACCAAACAGCCAGACCTGAGCCTCTGCCCCAGTTATGCGTGAAAAGTCATAGAACATGTAACAAAGAACATAAGGCTGGAAGGGATCTTGGAGATCTTCTAGTCCAGCCCCCTGCTCAAGACAGGAGACCTTATATCATCACACTCAAATGGTTATCCAGTCTATTTTGGAAACCTCCAGTGATGGAGCATCCACAACTCTAGGAGGCAAGCTATTCCAGTGATTAATGGTTCATACTGAGAAAATTTCTCCTTACTTCTAGGATGGGTCTCTCTTTAACAAGCTTCCACCCATTATTTCTTGTCCTGCCCTCTGGTGCTTTGGAGAATAAGTCAATCCCCCTTCTCTGTGACAGTACTGGAAGACAATTATCATGTCCCGCTCCCAATCCTTCTCTAAACATACCTAGTTCCCTTAGCCGTTCATCATATAATTTAGCCTCCAAACCCTTTATCTTCTTTGTTGCTCTTCTCTGCACACTTTCAATTTTGTTCCATATAGTATCAACCTTGAGAACTCTCAAGCTTCCTTTTATCGCTATGTATTCAAAATGGACAATGATTTATATATATATATATGTATATTTGTATGTATTTATGTATGTATGTAATAGCATGTGTATATGGGTATGGGTAGATATATACTTTCTTTTGAGAGCAGGCAACAGAAATTTCATTTTTAATGTGTGCCAGTGTGCCCACAGTAAAAAATGACAATAAAGGTTATCCTGCCATGCCATGCCATCCCATTCAGTGGTGCTATTCAGCCAGTTCTATCCGGTTTGGGCAAACTGGTAGCGGTGACTGTGGGAGGCTCTGCCCACCCGCCCGGACATCATTTGTGAACTGGTAGCGAAGGTAAGAATACCACCACTGATCCCATCCCATCCCATATTATCTTTCTAGGATTTCATCATCTTTTTTATATCATGATGACCAGAATGGGACATGGTATTCCAAGTGTGGCCTCATTAGTGCAATATAAAGCGGCATTATCATTTCTTGTGATCTTGATGTTATCCCTCTGTTGGTGCAGCCCAGGACTGAATTGACTTTTTTGGCAGCTGCAGCACATTGCTGTCTCATACTTAAGTGATGGCTCACTAGGAGCCCTAGATCTCTCTCACAGTTACTACTGTTAAACCTGGTACCACCTATTCTGTACCTATGCATTTGGTTGTTCCTGCCTAAGTGTAGGACCTTATTTTTCTCCACTGAACTGCATCTTGTTGGAGAGGGCTTAGTGCTCAAGTTTGTCAAGATCCTTCTCAATCTTGAGTCTATCTTCCAAAGTGTTAGCAGTTCCCCCAGCTTGTGTGAAAAGCCTGGTCCCTAAAAGGTAAGGGATCCTTTACTTAAAACAGAAGGAGAACAAGATATTGGCAATTTGAAATGATTTAGCATGTTGCTAAGCAGCAAACTCTTATCTATCCATACAAAAATAAATAATAATACAAAGTAGAGTGCCTTTAAAAAAAGAAAACATGCACTTTGCAGAGTCACCTTTTAAAATACAGGGGACACAATATATTTTATTTATGGATAAAGAACTGTGGAGTTTGAATCTATCCTTGAAGAAAATAATTTTAGTTTAATAGCCTGGGTGTGGAATAGGTCACTGTAGATGCTACAAAATGCATCTTAAGATTCACAGTGAATATAAGCTGCCTTTGAATAGGTGGCGTGCAATTAGATGTATAAATAAATTTTAGAACAATGTATTTTCAGTGCTTGCACATTTATTGTAACAGTACAGCAGTTTGAGCAGACTTTTACACTAATACAGCATCAAATTCCTTTTGAGAACTGAAGTGAATTTTGACAATTGGTATGATGTGATATTGTGTTTAGAATTTCTTTGTCAGGCTTCTGAGTGCTACTTCTCTAAAACATTTTTCAGTGACACAGAAAACATTTAAGGTTCCTGGCTAGGAACCACTAACTGTGGCTCAGAGGTCAATGGATGTAGCTTATTTAATGCTGACAGATTTTCAGGGACTGCAAATACCTTTATATTCTGATTATGTCTTTATAATTCAGTTGTCAATCATTTATCAATTAGAGTGGCCTTGGCCAAAGACAAGTTGGCCATTCCTGTACTAAATAATGACTTATTATTATTATTATTATTATTATTATTATTATTATTATTATTATTATGTACTAAAGGATAATTTATTATTATGTGTGTTTGAGACCTTTGTGTATTTTTCTGTGCTTCAGTAGATAGGAAATATCCAAGGATGAGTTAAGATACCATGCTGAGCCATAATGCTTTGTAAATCATGATCTGTGATGTAAAGACCCTAACAAATGTGTCTTGTTCCAGAAATTATAATTAAATTATGATTTAGCACAATGTATGTATCCAACCATACTCTGTTCTTTTATGACATGACCAGTAACCTTCAGGAAAATAAGAACTATGAGGGTTTGGAGTGTTGTTTCATAAACACTGAAACAACTACTCATACCTGATCCTTTGTCTTATCCTGATTTTTTGAAGATAGGCAATAACTTTTCCTGTAGAGTCAGTAATGTTTGTCTTTGCTATGTTTGTTCCCGAAGCAACATGCTACAATCACCCCTTCTTCCATGCAGTTATTAGAGGAGCACAGAGATGAAGACCGGAGGCAGGAGAATGGTCCCCCCTCTGGAATCTGCTGTCCAAACTCAACAGCTTATCACTTCATGGTAAGGATCACCCTGGGAATAAGCTTATTTGATGTCTGAATTGTTTCTGGTTGCAATAGTGGAGAATATCAGTAGCTCCAGATAGACTTGTTGATATCGTCTGAGCTTGTTTTTTTTCTAGTAGACATTTCATTACCAGGCAACCACATCAGTGCACAGATAGTATTTTTGCTCATGCAAATATATTAGAAACCCAGATTTCAGTTTGGATGAGGGTTAGCGCTAAATTATTATGGGCTTTTATGCTTCTGTAAAAGTAAAATGGCTGCATGAGCACTTGCCTCTGACTTTGCTTTCCATACGACCTTTTTTCTAAGAACATTTACATGTTCTTTGATTTGAATTCAATGAGATGCCTGGAAAGTCAGATCTAAGCTGTGCTGGTAGGGGATTTTTAACATAATCTGTGAAAAAGTGTCAGTTTTTAAGGTATCATAAGACTTGTATTTTTTTTTATTGCAGCAGCCTAACACATATATCCTTCTAGAATTCATGGATTGGGCATCTATTTCTAGCATGGGTTTTGCTTTGCTTTTAGAACCAGTTATCCATAGTTGGATATAGAACCAATCAGCTGGTACTGATCCATTTTTCATCCCACCTCATAAGTGTGTAAACCTTTGCTATGCTAGCTGAGCAATAGTTCCAGTCAGTGGAAGTTTAGATGATGAAACATTGCATCCTACCACATGATGAATACCTGCTGCTCACACAATACAACAAGCAGCAGTAGAGCATTGCAGATCATAGAAAACTCTGAGGACATCATCTTATTTTCTGTCTCTCCATTTCACAGCTAAATGCAACACAGCTGGTCATATGTTGTTTCTGTCCATCAATTGGTCAGACTGCTGCTTATCTTGCTTCTGCCCTTCCTGGTGAGCAAGGGGCTTACTTCTCTGATCCACAGTTTGGCTGCGAAGTCAAACTGGGAGAGAAGTGGGTCGATTGGCACTCAGCCTCACAAACGGCAGTGTGTTATCAAGGATAAATTTGTCGGTCTAACCTCCGGGTCATAAATCCAGTCCAAGTTCAGAATGCAAAACGAACTTCTCAGGAGGAACAGCATCTGAAAGAATAAATAAATAGAGAGGCCAAGAGACAAGCTGCAATCAAATGGCTAAGGCTTTTGTTTTTAGCAAGGACTCGGTGCAACTGAGAGTCAAGACTGGCTTCCAGGGCTGCAGCAGCAAAGTAGAAAGTCAACTTTGCCATTCTCAGATTGCTCCCTAAACGCCAAAGATCTCTGGCCCTGCCCAAGCATAGCGGGTTATAGGTAGCCCTAGACTTATGACCACAGTTGAGCTCAACATTTCCATTGCTAAGCGAGACAATTGTTTTGCCCCATTTTATGATCCCATTTGCCATAGTTGTTAAGTAAATCTGGCAACAAAGATGATCAGGGGACTGGAGGCTAAAACATATAAAGAATGGTTTCTGGAATTGGATATGTCTATAGTTTGACGAAAAGAAGGACTAGGGGTGACATGATAGCAGTGTTCTTCCTATATCTCAGGGGTTGCCACAAAGAAGAGGGAGTCAAGCTATTTTCCAAAGCACCTGAGGGCAAGACAAGAAGCAATGGATGGAAACTAATCAAGGAGAGAAGCTTAGAACTAAGGAGAGATTTCCTGACAGTTAGAACAATTAACCAGTGAAACAACTTGACTCCAGAAGTTGTGAATGCTCCAACACTGGAAGTTTATAAGAAGATGTTTGACAACCATTTGTCTGAAATGGTGTAGGGTTTCCTGCCTGAGCAGGGGGTTGGACTAGAAGACCTCCAAGGCACCTTACAACTCTGTTATTCTATTTTATTTTATTCTATTCTATTGTCTGAATCATTGCAGTTAAGTTAGTAATACAATTGTGAAGTGAATCTAGCTTCCTGATTGATTTTGCTTGTCAGAAAGTCACAAATGGTGATCATGTGGCTCTGGGACACTGCAACATTCATAGATAAATGCCAGTTGCCACGAGGCAAGTGCCAAGTGTGAAGAATGGTTAGAAGTTGCTTTTTTCAGTGTTGTAATTTTGAATGGTCATTAAAGCAATGGTTGTAAATTGACTACTTGTATTCCTGAACAGACCTTTTGAATTAAGCAGTTTCTCGGCATAGCCAAGTACTCGGATGCTTCTCATGGTCCTGATTGTTCATCCACAGACAGTGGTGGTTTTCAAGACTGGATGGAGGAGGTATAGATCAGCTCCTGGTTTAGGTCAAATAGCAATAGTAATAGCACTTAGACTTAGATACCACTTCACAGTGCTTTACAGCCCTCTCTAAGCAGTTTACAGAATCAGCATATTGGCCCCCAACAATCTGGGTCCTCATTTTACCAACCTCGGAAGGATGGAAGACTGAGTCAACCTTGAGCTTGGTGAGATTCGAACTGCCAAATTGCAGGCAGCAGAAGTAGCCTGCAGTACTGCATTCTAACCACTGCGCCACCACAGCTCTTCAAATGTTGATCCTCTCCTGGTTTAGGCCAGTGTCTGTTGGATTCAGAGCACTGCTATAGTGCACCTTTATATATAAGCACCATAACTATATTGAAAGATCAAATAATATTGATAAGTTTTTGCGCACTTCTTCATTGCACTGATATAATATAGAGGCCTTGTCTTCCCAGATATTTGGTTCTGATTATTCCTGGTGATGTTTGAAAGCAACCACAATTATTATTATCTTTGGGGGACTTTTGTGTGTGTGTGTGACTCACTTGTCCACCATTTGCCGACCATGTTCCAGTTAACCATTATGCCAGCTTGTGGTTGATATGAGAAGTCATCAGAACATTGAGTTTTATTGAAGACTGAGAGAAGGAAATTTTGCTTCTGGTAAGCTACCAGCTGTGGTGATGGTTTCACAGCAAGCTGCCAGGTGAGTCAATGGACTTCCTGGAGCAGATGATGATGTGTATTATTAACATGTCTTGGCATTATGCCTTCCTCTTGGTGCAGAAGTAATTAGAACTGTAGCTGAAAGGACAGCTTTTCCTTTTTGAAAAAAAAAATGAAGAGTCTCAGAGAAAGAGAGATCCTTTTGCTAGTTTGGAAATTTTATTTGATGAAAAACTATGAAATGATGTCATGCTTCATTCCAAAGTACCACCTGGTCCTCAATTGTTAATACTGGCATTAAATGTTATACTGAAACGGAGTTACTTTCTGTGCAGCTCCGTACATTTACATGCTTGTAAGGTCACGAATCCAGCTTTCATCTTTTATGTGGGTTACAAAGGATCAGCAGCAGTGGTGTCTGAATCAGTTTGGGGATTAAAATGCCAACTATGTATCTGAGTACAATGGTTGTATTCCAAAGGGTAGTTAGGCATCAACATAGCCTTCATGACACACAGATTCAAGGCATACTATTGCCAGTGTTGTTCCACAAAGAATCTCTCCTCTGGAGAGTTTTAAATATCCTAGGTTCCTTTACTCCTCACCCAAACATAGCTGAATCTGAAAACCTTTGATTTATTGGGGTTAAATGGTGCAAAGCTTCCAATTCCATCCTGTTCTGACCTAGGCTTCCTTAGAAATTAAACAACACAAACTTAGTCCCTGCAAACCTCTTTAATTCATACGGCTGTAAATTACTTTCATTTACAGACTGCAAAGCTTGATAAACAGTCTTTCAGTGGAAGGTTATTAACACCACCCATCTCACGTGGAATGCTGCCAAAGAGCTAATTTCCAGACTAATTTTGGTCAAATAGGTTGTAAAACAAATGCTTTTAAAAGGCTCTGATGATACCAGCTGAGTTGCCTGATTGTCAGAGGCTTTTAAAAGCATTTTTTAAACAACCTCTTCGGCCAAAGAGGCCGAAAAAAATGCTTTAAAAAAAAGCCTCTGATAATCAGATAACTCAGCTGGGATCATCAGAGCTTTTTAAAAGCATTTCGTTTACAACTCAGAGGCTTTTAAAAGAAAAAAAAAGCCTCTGACGATTAGGCAACTCAGCTGGGATCGTTAGAGCCTTTTAAAAGCATTTTTTTAACAACCTCTTTGGCTGAAGTTGTAGAAAAAAGAGGTTTTATGGTGATATATGAATGAGTTATTGTGTCTGGCATCTTTAAGAGGCCACAATCCACTTCCAATCACTTCCAAACACCAGAATCCTGATTCCACTTGACCTTCTTTTTTGCTATCATTCTTGGTAAGTTGAGGTCTTGGTAGTTTTGATGGTGGAAAGTTCAGAGATGGTAGTATTTGAGTGTGGCTATAGATCTTATACCCCTTATTTCTCCGAAGCCCTTCAATAATGCCATATTTTAACAGGCATAGTTATTTTCCTCCCATTAGCTGCAATAGCAGTAGCACTTAGACTTATACAGTATACTGCTTTACAGCCTTCTCTAAGTGGTTTTACAGAGTCAGCATATTGTCCCCAACAATTTGGGTCCTCATTCTACCCACCTCGGAAGGATGGAAGACTGAGTCAACCTTGAGCCTGGTGAGATTTGAACTGCCAAATTGCAGCAGAAGTAGCCTGCAGTACTACACTCTAACCACTGCGCCACCGAGGCTCATATGTGGGAAGTCTCTTCCTGTGGCTATAAGGTTCTGTGTATAGTAGTGGCTCTCAAATAACTAATCCACTGCAATAATATTTAACTATATCACTTGACTGATGAACCTAACAGCATTTCAATATATGCTCAGTATATTTGCAACATGTTAACTTTATATTCCTTTGCAAAAACATTTTAAACCTGCCATGCATTCATTTGTCTTGGGTCAATTATTATAATAATCTGCTGCTCTGAATTCTGTTCACATTGCCAGTAATGAATCTTCCAAGGCATGTTAGAGAGAATTGGATATGTTGCATTAGGGAAGAAGAAAAAACTCTGTGTACTATACATATGCACACGCATAACACCATAAGGGCTGTCTGGTGTACAAAAATGTGACCTCTGCTAAAAATTACAAGGAGATGGTTAAGGTCAGAAACATACTAGACATTACAGAGCCAACTAAGAATGAGTGAGATGAGCCTCCAAAACTCTTTTTAATATGAAGGTGCATTCTGAACAAACCGGAATGTTTATGGAGATTCTCAATTATCCATGGACAATCATGGTTGTCCCAAAGGTGCATTTTTCCAAAACACTTCTTGGGTGAGAAACGAAACATTTTCAAAGGAAAAAACCCCCAAAAAATCCAGTTGCCTTTTGATAAAAAAGCATCTTTGGAACAAACCAGAAATTAACCAAGATCAGATTTTCAGATAAGCAGAATAATACATTCAAAACAGGGTTCTACTTACCTTTACTACTGGTTCGCAATGGAATCGCGCGCGCAATCTGCACATGTGCAGATCGCCGATGGCGATATCTGGGGCGGGGGGCGGGGCCTCTTATTGGTTTTACTACCAGTTCTTGAAAACCGGTCCGAACCGGGGGCAACCCACCACTGATTCAAAAAGTGTTTTGTATCCAAGACCCAAAGAGCACAAATGAATGTTTTTCTGAAATATTGTTTCCGTTATTATTGTGTATTTGTGTTTCCTTGGGTTTATTATATGTTCAGTTCAAATGGAGAAATTTCCTTTTGTTGAGCAAAATAAATTAGCATAGTTTTCATTTATGGGTTTCAGACTGATATCAATGGATGTTGTGTTGTGCCATCATGTAATCTGAAAACATTAAAGAACCCCCTTGCAAACACTGACATCATAAACAACAGAGAATTGGCACCACAAAATGCACATTTTGGATGCTGGTTTCATTAAAACTGGCTCAGATCTTCAAAAGCTTTATGGCTGCCTGCCTTTTATGCACTGAACACAATGGTGGAATGTAAATACATCCAAGGCAAGGAGGAATAATGTAAATAAATTCTAAAGTGAAGTGACGGCAAATCATGTTAAGGCCAACCTCAAAAGACTGTTAATTTTGAACAGTTATATCCATATTCTCCTTTGAGTCACAATATAACATGATGATACCACTTATTTTCGATTATGTAAGTGGGATGTATGAATAGATTGATTGATCTTGGGAAATAAGATCGTGACTAACTTTAGTCATCCATATTAATACTTTTTGCAATAGTACTTTTAGCTGCAGCAGCAGTGTGTGAGGTCTATTGCACTTTTATTTGTATTGAATGTTGTTGTTTATGTCACAAGTGTCAAACTCGCTGCGTCACATTGCCATCACGTGATGTTTTGCGATGTTTTTCCCATTCATGGAGCTGGGGTGGGCATGGCCTGTGTGCAGGGGATGGGCTTCAAAAGTTTTAGCTGGGTGGGCGTGGCCATGGTGGGCGTGGTGGTGGGTTGTTTTCGCCCTGCCTGGGCTCCGGAGGCTTTCCTCGAGCCTCTGGGAGGGCGAAAATGGTTTCCTCAGGTTCTGGAGGACTCCTGGGAGGGGAGGGGTGGGGTGGGAGGGGAGGGATGGAGTGGGGTAGGAGGGGAGGGAAGGGGGTGGGCAGGACCAGCCAGGAGTGGGATTTGGCGGTTCTCTGAACTGCACAGAATCTTAGCTAGAGTTTCTCCTGAACCCCTGCGAACCCCCAGCAGCCCACCCCTGCCTGTGCATGATGCATCCGGCCCACGGGCCGCCAGTCTGACACCCTTGGTTTATGTGGTTATTTTGTACCCTGATAGAGTTTCAGCCTATAAAACTTTTTGATTCTTGATTCTGTCCTCTTAGCGGTCCCTTCCAATTTGTATTGTGAATCTGATATGTCTGATTATTTTGAAGTTGATAAACTTTTGCAATGTATTGCAGGGGTTTGTTTTCTCCTGAGCAGGCCGTGGGCAATATCAGTACGTGGTGTTGGCAGGAAGAGTTTGAGCCCTTGGAATTCCGACATGAGGCTCTGCTGTTTCTCCATTACTGTTTTATCTCTATGTGAAGTCACTAGGAAAGATCATTTGCTAATACAGGCTGAGGTATCATCCGTATGCCGAGCCAATTAGGAGAAGCATTGAACTCGTTCTCAGTATCCAAGTTAAAGTCTGGATACAGACAAAAGGATGTAGTTTAATGATGGTTGATTCAGAAGCTCTCTTGACTCCAGGGTAATAAAAATGAGATGCAGGGATGAGTTTGTGCTCTGTTGGGCCCCCCTCTGTTATGACCCCCCTCTTTTGCAACAGTCTAGCCTTGGAGACAAAGCTGACCCCATCCTGTTTGTATTATGGAGGGCACTAGGGATCTGGCTGTTCCATAGGGCCCTGGAGAATGAAATGAACGCATGAATGACTTCTTCCTGGAATATCATTAAATATTATCAAATTATTATTTTATTATAACAACGTAGTATGTTTGTAGGCCTATTTCAGCTAATCTTAGCTGTTTACAATACTGAGATTAAAGTCGTATAAAATCCTAAAAAAGGAAATATATAAACAAATAATCCGGAGGCCTCTTCCCACCCTTCTTAAATACTGGTTTTCTCCTGAGGTTCTACTCTACTTTCAACTTTACTTTGAAAAAACGAGCTGTTCTAAAGAGCAGCCTCTGTGTCTGGTCGTTCAGTTTCCAAGACTGCTTACTTCAAATGGAATCGGTCTGATCTGTACAGTCGTGTTGGGAGAAACCTCTGAGAGTTTCCCACATCTGGGAAGTGAAGGGTACGTAGTCAGAAGGCAGTGCTTTTCAGTAGCAATGCCAACTCTTTAGTGTAGTCCTGCAGTTAAATTGGACTGAGCCCTCTAACTGCATTTATAAGTAAAAAGTGCTAACAACTGAGGTTCAACAGCATGATTAATGTAAGGTTAGCCATCGATTAAAGTTTTTATAATGTTGATATTATATTTTTTTAATTAGACATGCCATGGTTGTTTTGGTTCTGTTTTTCCATATTTTGTAAACGACTAACAATCCTGTGAATTTTGCTGGACAGGAAGGAAGGGTTATTTCCTTACATTTTCCATATTTTTCCCCACATTTGTCAGCAACCAGTTAATGGAGCAGTAGTTTCAGCATTTCTTACAATACCAACACAAAACCTTTGTGGTTTGAAAAAGCAAATGCCCCCTTTGGCAGAATAAATGTATTATAGAGCTCTTTTAGATGCTGACTTTTCTTCTAATACTTCTCCCATTTTCTCCAAGTAAGGCTAAGGTGGAAATTCATATTGGAATTCATTTGACCAATGAATCTCTAATATCTGCCCATAAAATACTGACTCTTAGTAAATTTCTAATGGCAAATACAAGAGGAATTATATTCTCATGGCTTCTGGATATAGCAAGAAGCAGCAAGCTAAGCTTGTAATATGCCAGCCTTCTCAGGAGCAGAAGTTTATTTTATCCATCCCATCTGTGGTGGGCGAATTGGTAGCGGTGGTGGTGGGTGGCTCCGCCCACCTGCCCGGACGTCTCTGTGCATGCACCTGCGAGCTCGTGTGCCTGCGAGCAAACTGGTAGCGTCCAAAATTGAAACCCACTACTGCACCCCATCACAATTTGGAAATACAGATGTTTTCTGGATTTTCTGTATTTTAACATACAGTATCTCACGCCTCTGGTTTAAATCAGGCATGCATTTGTTGGTTGGGGTAGGATAAGAATGAGCAGGATAACAGGTGTATTGGGTTTGAATATGAGAGAGTCTCTGTGTGTGTGCCTGTGTGTATATATACATACACAAAACACACAAATATACTGTAAACTGGGAGAAAACTCCCTTGAATTTAGTAAGACCATTTTTTTTTATTAGACAGGATAAGGGTGCTGTGTTGACAAGATTATGCTTCAGGATCCACTGGCCAAAGAATGCCAATTGAAAGGGCCTAGTAGGTGTGGCTTTTTTTTTTTTTGATAGAGCACCACTTTATAGAACAGTCTGCTCTGGATATCAGGATGGCCCTGACCTTGTTGGCCTTTCATAAGAGCCTAAAGACCTGATGGACTGCCTTTGCCCCAACTGTGTAGAAATACTGAACCTTCTAAGGTAGCAAATGAACCACTGCAAAAGTAGCTTCTACTCTAAAGGTAGAAGATAAGTAAGATAGCATGGTTGCTGAGACTGATGAGTGGTCTAAAAGAACCAAGATCATCTACTGGACCCCCCAGTGCAATTTTCATTTCATAATCAAGTTTGAATATATACTGAACATAATCCAGACAATGCACTTTTTCTAAAATCCTCTGAGGGTGAGATTTATTTATTTATTTGTTTTGAGATACCACAATGTACTCCTGAAAAGGAAAGGTTGGAAATATAGTTGTGCCAACTAGAAGACATAATTGGATATGGCTGAATTAAGACATGGGTTTTTCAAAAAAATATGGACTCTTTTTTTCTGGACCCAGAACTGATCTGTTCTGTTCTGTAGGCTCTCCTCCTGTTCCAAAATCTTGTTGTTTTCTTTCTTTTCCTTCCTTCTTATCCCCATTTTGCTCCTTCCTTCCAGTACACTCTCCGCTCCATCTGAAAATTCAATAGCATCCACTTTTTATTGTCTACAAGTAGCCCTTGACTTGCAACAAATGGTGGGTTCTTCCCGGTTCAGCCCAATTCTGCCGAGCAGGTAGCGGTGACGATATGACATCACCAAACCGGTTTTGCCCCCCCACCCCCTCCCACCCTCCACGTTATTCTTAACTTTTATTTGGCCCCACCCCCAATCTATTGCTGCCTCCTGAGTTCCAGCTGATGGGCTATAAGGAAAAAACTTGTTTAAACTCTTGCTGCGGGGCTTCATAGGGCTGCCCTACAGCTGATCAGTGGTAAAAGGCAGTTTGGTGGTAGACCGGTGCCTCCAAAAACAAATGAATAGACCAGTGCCTGCAAAAATAAATAGGTAGACCATGCCTGCAAAAATAAATGGGTAGACCAGTGCCTGCAAAAATAAATGGGTAGACCAGTGCCTGCAAAAATACATGAGTAGACCAGTGCCTGCAAAAATGAGTAGACCGGTACAGCTCTGCAAGCAGTTAAAAGCCTGGTAGACCAGTACCTCTGCTAAATCCTAAAGAATTGTCACATGACCACCAAGCCATGCCCACAAAATAAGCCACACCCACAGAACCAGTAGTAAAAAAATTTAGAACCCACCTCTGCTTGCAATCATTCATTTAGTGAACATTAAAAGTTATAACAGCACTGAAAAAAGTGACTCAGGACCAGTTTTCAGATTTAAGACCATTGCAGCATCCCCAGGATCCTGTGATCAAAATTGGGGTGCTTGGCAAATAGCATACATTTATGACAGTCATACTGTGATCACCATTTGTTACCTTCCCGGCCGGCTTCCGACAAACAAAGTCAATGGGACAAGCCAGATTCACTTAACAACTGAACCAAAATTTGCTTAACAACTGTGGCAAAAAAGCTCAGAAAATGGGGCACAACTCAGTTTACAACTGTCTTGCTTAGAAACAGAAATTTTGGGCTCGGTTGTGGTTGTAAGTCAAAGACTACCTGTACTTTCTTTTCCAAATCAGTCAAAGCATTCCTCAAACCTTTTTAATTCCCTTGCTTTCAAATCTAATGTTGCTCTTCCCTAATCAATCATGGGAAAACCCAATGACAATGACTCAGCCTAGTAGAGTCGAGTTCTGATTATTATGTTCATTCCAAATTGCTTCATGAACTTTCCCAATTTCCATTTCATGGCTTACTTGAGGCTGGATTATACTGACCCCAGCTGCTACTGGGCTACCAGGCTACACTCTAATCTACATTTATTGGTAAACAGGAGTGCTCCTATTTTCATGTACGAAGATTATGTCACATCTTCTGCCACCAGTAGCCTCCCACCGGCCAGTCCGCTCCCACAGAGAGGGTCTCCTCAGGGTGCCATCGGCCAAATTATGTCAGCTGGCAACACCCAGGGGGAGGGCCTTCTCTGTGGGAGCCCCTGCCCTTTGGAATGAACTGCCCCCAGAAATGCGTAAGATCTCCAACCTCTGTGTATTTCTCTGTGCCCTCAAAACCTTGTTGTTCCGCCAGGCCGGGCTATCAATGTAAAGATTTTAATTGGTTTTAAATGTAGGATTTTAAATTTAGGGGTTTTATAATTGAGCCAATTATTTAATAATTTTAATTATTTTTAAATTTTGTCTGTCTTTGTGCTTTTAATCAGGCTGTACATCACCCTGAGTCCTTCAGGAGAAGGGTGGTATAGAAATAAAATAATAATAATAATAATAATAATAATAATAATAATAATAATAATAATAATAATAATAATAATTATACAGTATTGTCTCTCTGTCTCTCAAGTTGTATCTCATCCATTGAAAAAAGGGATATCAAAAAGGGTGGCCAGCCCTCTAGGCCAGGGGTGTCAAACTGGATTTATTTAGAGGGCCGGATCAGCATTATAGTTCTCCTCTGCGGGCCAGCTGGGGAGGGGAGTGGAAATGGCACGGATACCTCCTGCACCCCCCATACCCTGTTTTGGCCGGCAAAGTGTTGCGGGAGGCTGTCCATGCCAAAAATGGGCTTCACAAGGGCCGTGACCCCCCTGTGCGGCTGCCAGAAGCACCACGGGCCGGTCCTTTGCTATTTCCAGGCCAGCCCCATGGGCCAGATTTAAGTACCCTGCGGCCCTTGAGTTTGACACCTCTGCTCTAGGCCTTTTGTAGGGGTGCTGTGCTTCACACCCAATGGAATAGCAATGGCTAGTAGGGCAGATAGGCATTGCACCTCATCCTGAATTGGAGATGAGAGCTCAGGTCTACACTTAAGTGGGGCAGCGAAGGGATCCACCCTCTGCTCACATCAAAGTACAGCACAAACTGCTAGGGGTGGAGTGGTGGGGATGTGTTCCTACAGCGACAACTATCACTCTTATTTGCTATGGCCATAAGTTGTGTGATTCCATTCCCTGATGGAGAAGATCAGAGGGAACCTGCCCTCTTCTCCACACGCTGAGGTGTCATCGCAGCCAGAGACACTCCTCTTCCTCTGCCGTTGCTTCTCCCTAATAATCTTGACAAAACATGGTTTCTGTATTTTATTTATTTATTAGATTTTTAGCCTGCCTTTATTATTTTACAAGTAAGCAAGGCAGTGAACTCCCTCCTATTCCGCCCTCCCCCCCAACAACAACAACAATAACCTAGTGAAGTCGGTTGGGCTGAGAGAGAATGACTGGCCCCAAGTCACCCAGCCGGCTTTCATGCCTATGGCTGGACTAGAACTCATAGTCTCCTGGTTTGTAGCCTGGTACCTTGACCACTAGACCAAACTGACTCTCCTTAATCCTTAGGCTAATAATCTTGTCCTCATATGGCACTTCTGACAATTCCATACGGATGTCCCTGCAGTGAAATGTTATTTTCAAGCAAGTGCTGAAAATAAATTTGATTGTTTTTCAATCTGTTCAATCTTTTTTTTCCCCCAGTTCTGAAAGAATATTACTCGCGTGGCCATCTTTATGCCCCTGACTCAGAATTAATCCCTTGGAAAATTCTGTGGTATTTATGGTTTCAGGATCAGCATCTCTCTAGAAGAAATACTGGGTTTTTTTGGTTGTGTATTTCATTTAAGAGAAAATTCATTTATGTAATCACAATTTAAAACATACAGGATGATTTATGCTAAAATATTGTGAGACATAATCAGATTTTACTTGTATGCTGTTAATAAATTATTCACAGTTTTTCACGAGGGAGCAATAAAAATTGTGACGAATAAGATGGCTACTAGAACATAAATAAAGACATTTGATTGTGCTGTTTGGTCCTGAAATACATTTGTCTTGTCATAACACTGGCATGATTTTAAGCCAAGTTGATTTCTGGATTGCTGCTGGAGAAACTGTGAAAAAAATGCAACAAGGATTTTGGAAACAGAATCAGACGGATGTACACAAACACACAAGCATCAGATACATATTTAAGGTGTTTTCAGTGTAATAGAATTTGATGCATTGATGATTGTAGTTCTAATGCAGAAGATCTGAAATAAGTGCCTGATTTTAAACCTGTTTTTTTTGCACTGTATAATGCTGACTTTTATTGAAAAAGAGTACAGTTTATTATCAAGTGGCCATGCAAACAAAATTCCTTCCTTCCTTCCTTCCTTCCTTCCTTCCTTCCTTCCTTCCTTCCTTCCTTCCTTCCTTCCTTCCTTTTGGCTGTGTTCACCTTTAATTGTCCAGAGATTAAACGCCGCTGCTGCTGTCTTCCTCCTCTGAAATAGTTACAGCTATTTCAGAGGGGCTGGAGGATGCAGCTTGCTCTGCTTGGATGCTGCAGGATTGCTTTAAGCACGAAGCTTAGTGCTTTCAGATACCATTACCGGCATCACTGATGTAGCTTTGTGGATGCCTCTGTCGCTACTAGATGAGGGTGACTGATGGGGGCTGGGTGGGAGTAATACATTGGAGATCTGGCATTTCAAAAACTAGAGAAAGCTGCTCCTTGCCTCAGAATGGAGAGGACTGGCGTGTTCTTTGCTAGCCAAAGGATGCCTGGGAGATAGATAGCTGAGTGGTTCGTTGTTATAAGGCAGGAGATGCTCTCTGGGAATAAAAGGGCCATGCAGCTTGGAATCGGTGAGCCATTCCAGTCTCTAAGTCATCAGGTATGGCTCTCTGCTTTTTATATTCCTATTTCTTATTGCATCTTAGATGAATAATGCTATCTAGCGAAGATAGATGCAGGGGTTCGTCTTAAAATGGGGGAGAAATGGGAGGGTGTCCTTGCTGGTTTTCCAAATCCACGCGCTTGTTCAAATGGTAGGAAATAAGTGTGCAGGGTGGTGGTGGGAGTGCGTGCATGTGATAAATCAAAACGTACAATCACTCGCTGTCAAAAGGAAATTTAAAAGTGAGCAAATGCATCATGATGTTATTCTGGTTCTGCTAAAGCACCCGTGCAAAAACCCGTGAAGGTTTTTCATTTATATTTTATATTAAAAGTTCATACACGTAGTAGCAGGTTGGTCGAATTATGCATACCTTCCCTGTTCCCTGAAGATACATTTTAATACAGTTATGAGAACAGGCTGAAAATAGGTAACATAATCAGTAACAGGGCTCAATTATTCCAGAAAGTAGTATAGGGGCAGAGAATTGATGTTAGCATTTTAAAAGAGATCTGCCTGGCTTCACTCAAAAATGTACTGGAAAGGCTTTTCCCCTGAATTCTCTGTTTCTTTTAACTGGTGACAAACATATGTATAAAACAAGCTGACATGATTTTAATGGATATAATATTTTGCAGCTTTTTAGGCTTAACTCCCATCAGCTCCATTATTACCCGAGGTTATGTTTCTGAAAGAAAGTTTCAGAAAAAGGAGGCAGCTTGATCTGTATTTTATATAAATCAGAAGCAGCAGCCTATTTTTATGTAGGGGAAAAGAAATGGAAAGCACTATAATCAATTTAACCATGTTCATGCTGAATCACCCAAGGAAAGATGCTCTTATCCATGCATCTCACAGAGCATGGAAAGAGATTATATCTAAAAGTAAACACAAATGTGACTAAAGGGGGAGGGGGGACTTGTTAATACACTAACTGCTCTGCTTGGACTGTTTTCTGGGTATTTCCATGGTAACCAATTAGGGTATATTTTAAAGCTAAGAAAAATGTTCAGGCTAATGTTGCTTATATGCAATCATGTTACACCTCATAATGTTGTTGATGTATAGTTTGTGCAGATTGTCCTAGGAAGTGGGTCCTTTCTAATTCTTGAATCCTAAGAATAGAATTTCAAGTTTTCTTTTCTCTTTTTTAACAAATGTGTAAGTTTAAAGTTCAAGGGAGGATAGTATTGGAAATGCAGTTTCCGAAAACAAAATTTAAACTTGCATCTCTATTGTTCCCCAGTCAGTTTATTTTCTAAAATACATGTAGGAAGAAGTCTAAGGCTATGGTTCACTGAAGAATAAGGTTCACTCAAGGCCATGCTTTTTTAATTAAAAACATATATTAAAACAATATTTAGCTTGTTGCTAGTAAGTGTAATTTATATGTCTTGTAGAGTTCTTATCCAGCTTATATTTTCATTAACGGTAAGGGAAAGGACACATTCTTAAGCTTGATTAGTTCTAGAATGGTTTTAATGTTACTTTTTCAACATTGCAACAAACCATATTTAATCTTTCAGAATTGAATTTTGGAGAATTTTAATGCAAGGAGTACATTCTGTTTCTTGGCAGCCTACTGAAATTCCTGAGAGTTCAGATATTCTAATGATTTCTCTGGCTAAGTTTATTTTATTTATTTAGTAATCATATCAATCTTATTTCTTATAAAGTCTTGTATAGAGCTGACTCAGAGTTTAGTGAATAATTTCACTAAATATATATATATATATACACACACACACACACACACACACACACACACACACACACATATATGTAAAGAAAGAAGCAGACATCCTGCGAGTTCCAGAACTCAAAATTAATTTTTTTTTCTTAAAGAATTAAAATTTTATTTTACTAAGCTTTCGTCAGCCATCTGCTAACATCGTCAGAGTATTAAACTACCATTACAGAGATCTCTGCCTTTATATGCCATTAATCAATTTGGCCTTTGCGCGTGTAATATGGGTCCAGATGAAGGAGTACAACCACACATTTGATTTTCAAGAAGCTGAGGTTATTGCCCATGATAGGACTAAAGGAGGACGCCTACTAAAAGAAGCCTGATTCTCCAATAACAATTCCATCAACAGGCATATCGAACTGCCACCAGCCTACCAGGCTTTGAGACACCAAGAAAGACCCTGCAGGAGGAGCAGAGATGGCTTTCCATCAGTGAGCAGAGACCAAAGGCACCCACCCCCCACCTCTGGGCATGCAAACTCAGCCTGTGAAGGCATAGTTAGTCCTGACCAAACACAGAGCAACCTGGCAGGGCTGTCTCAAACTGTAACAGATAGGATTAATGAGAAACTAACCTGGCCGACCACAAGGTCATGGACAAGGCAGCAAATTGCAATGGCTGACAGGCTAACATCATCCCCCACTGATAAGCAAGCTAGGAGGGAGGAAACAGTAGGAATCAAGCCTCCATCATCCAGCATGACGACAGCAAAAACAACACAGCTGATTACAAGCGGAAGACAGCTGGAAGAGACTATTACACGCGCAAGGGCCAAATTGATTAATGGCATATAAAGGCAGAGATCTCTGTAATGGTAGTTTAATACTCTGACGATGTCAGCAGATGGCTGATGAAAGCTTAGTGAAAAAAAAATTTAATTCTTAAAATAAAAATAATAATTAAAATTTTAAGTTCCGGAGCTCACAGGATGTCTGCTTCTTTCTTTACTAATATACCTGGAACTCGTATTTTTAGAATAGTTTGTAACATATATACATATATGTGTGTGTGTGTGTGTGTGTGTGTGTGTCTAGATGATAGATAGATAGATAGATAGATAGATAGATAGATAGATAGATAGATAGGGATAGATATAGATATATAGGTATAGATATAGCAATTTTTGGTAATAGTGGCCCCCTTTGTCATTTTGGGATAGATCATTTGACCTTCATGATATCATGAATGTGATTTGATTAGTTATGGGATATAGTGGCTTTGCTCCATTTGTTGCACTCGCTGGAGATATCTAGATAATTAATCTCAAAAACACTATTGTCCTTCTCAATTATTTGTCTACAAAAATGTCCTCACTTTCCAAGTAAAACCAAGTGAGACTTTCATATTCCCCTTCTGGGAGATTAGCCAGTTTATTTGCAGCTGAGCTACTATATAGATGAAACCACAGGGAAGTTGCTTCTGCTGCTTTGCTTCGGATCTTTGGCTCCATTTTCCCAATGACAGGAATTCTTTCATCACTCCTCAATATCCCAGAAAATGAGTAGGAGTGACATTTACAGATTTCTCCCCAAAGTGCCAGACTACAGTACTGCTTTTTCACTATGGCATGAAAGGGGGAGATATATACATATATATATATATATATTTACTGTTGCTGGATCTGTAGCAGCTTCTGCCAAGGTAATGATTTGTTTACTCTTTGTTCTCAGCTTCTCAGAGAAGAAGAAGCTGAGGGGGTCACCTTCAAAATGATACCAAGGTTTAGGAAAGTGAAAGTGGTGGCCACGTGAAGCTGTCCCTCATTGGTTGTATGGCATTAGGATGCTTTCTCAGCCACAATTTGATTGGCTGGCCTTAACACACGTCTAAGCCAGTGAGAGAGGAAAGGAGAAAGTATCATGGAAACAGCAGCAGACAGAAGGAACGAGAACTTCAGTTCGTGACAATTAACAGCAGTTCTCAGTTCCTTTGTTTCCTAAAAATGTACACAGGGAAATGTTCAGGGATGAATAGATTTGAAAAATCAAGAGCCATACTCTGTATTTGTGAACTTTGGTTTGCTGCTAACTGCCTTCCATATACCTTGCATCTGGGGTGAGAAAGTAGGATTTTATATTGTACAGTGTAAGCAGAGTATATGCTGCACAATTACAATAGCAAACTACAGTTTGCTGATACTGATAAGGGAAGAACTGAAGCAGGTAACGGAGAATTTTGAAGGAATGTATAGGTAGTCCTCAACTTACGACCACAATAGAGCCCAACATTTCTGTTGTTAAATGAGATTTTGCCCCATTTTACCACATTTGTTAAGTGAATCACTGTAGTTTGATAAGTTAGCAACCTAGTTGTTACGTGAATCTGGTTTCCCCATTGACTTTGCTCGAAAGAAGGTCACAAAAGATGATCACGTCGTGACCTTGGGACACAGCAACGGTCTTAAATATGAACCATTTGCCAAGCATCTGAATTTTGATCACATGATTATGGGAATGCTGCAAAGGTCATTACTTTGAAAAAGGGTAATCGTAAGTCACATTTTTCAGTGCCGTTGCAATTTTGAATGGTCACTAAACGAACTGTCGTAAGTCGAGGACTACCTGTATTTGTGATGCATATATATTTCATCAAAACACAGCTTCAATGTCTTATTTTTCAAATATATTTTCACAATCCTAAGAAAATGCAGTCTATATTTCTGAGGGTGAGTTTGGGAACACTTTGTTGGGTACCAGTAAAGGGAAACATTTGTACTTCAGGGTTGAAATGAGGGATCCTTGGTATTCTCTGAGCTTGGATGTTTTCTTGTCAACGTTTCGTTATCCAAACTAGGTAACATCATCAGGGTAATGATGGGTAATGGATAATGAAACATCTGCAAGAAAACAAGCAAGCTTAGAGAGCAACAAGGACACCTCACTGTGTT
Source organism: Arizona elegans (assembly GCA_022577455.1). NCBI lineage: Eukaryota > Metazoa > Chordata > Lepidosauria > Squamata > Colubridae > Arizona > Arizona elegans. Next base: position 127,907,970 of record JAKOOJ010000001.1, read on the forward strand.
GGGTTCCCAAATGCTGTTCTGTGCATTGAAACCAGTTTTTTCTCCCCTTTGAAGTCTGTTTTGAGAATGTAGGCTCATTTGTTGACTAAAACTGTTGTTTTGTTCGAAATGCGTAGCTCCCTTGACTTATATGATCAGCACCATTCCAGGTGGATAAGCAATCTGGAAAAGAAACTAAAAGGGCATGGCTTGTCACCATTCTTGTGTCCATAGTATTATCTAAAGCAGGGGTCTCCATCCTTGGCAACTTTAAGACTTGTGGACTTCAACTCCCAGAATTCTTCGCTGGCTGAGGAACTCTGGGAATTGAAGTCCACAAGTCTTAAAGTTGCCAAGGTTGGAGACCCCTGATCTAAAGGCCAAAGAAGCTATAATGCAGTTTATTTGAAGCACCTGTAAACCAAAGAATTTTAACAGAATGGTTCAATGCAGAATGCTAGGGTACTTCATTGAAATATCTACTCTGGCTTCTTACCTTTGCAATAACTTCCTTTGAGTTCACCGCAGTAGATTTTTATTACTCCAATTAAATGTTCTATCTTCGTGCAAGAAAGATATTCAGAATGGCTAAACTCCTGACTTTTGGGGTTTATTGAGTCCATGGCATGGATTTTATTATGCTCCTTTTAAAAGGATTCCTTTACATCTACAAATTACACTTCTACTAATAGCATTGTGGGTAGATCAGACATATTTTATGTCATTCCCTTTTATTTCATTCAAATACAGATGTTACTTATAAGCTTGGTAAAGTTTGCTTCTGGAACCAGTGGTGAAATCCAAATTTTTTTACTATCGGTTTGGTGGCTGTGGCTTGGTGGCTGTGGTGTGGCTTGGTGGGCGTGGCTTGGTGGGGGTGGCAGGAGAAGGATACTACAACATCCCCATTCCCTCCCCACTCCTGGGGGAAGGATATTGCAAAATCTCCATTCCCACCCCACTCTGGGGCCAGCCAGAGGTGGTATTTGTCGGTTCTCCGAACTACTCAAAATTTCTGCTACCTGTTCTCCAGAACCTGTCAGAACCTGCTGGATTTCACCCCTGTGCTACACTACACCTTGGTGGCTTGGTGGGCGTGGTGTGGCTTGGTGGGTGTGGCAGGGGAAGCTTACTGCAAAATCTCCATTCCCACCCCACTCCAGGGGAAGGATACTACAAAATCTCCATTCCCTCCCCATTCCTGAGGGAAGGATATTGCAAAATTTCCATTCCCACCCCACTCTGGGGCCAGCCAGAGGTGGCATTTGCTAGTTTTCTGAAATATTCCACTACTGGTTCTCCAGAACCTGTCCGAACCTGCTGGATTTCACCCCTGCCTGGAACCATTTACTATGAAATAAAAGGCATGTCAGGTGAAATAAAGGTTGATGCATAAATTCAAGTCCAATGCAGCTTCTGCATTTTAAAATTTATTTCATGCAATTTCTGTTTGAAGTCATGCTTGTTATGTTTTCTTGGTTTTCTTTTATCTTGGACCATTTCTCTCTTTCTATATGAACACAATTTTCCTTGGGCGGGATATGTGTGTGTGTGATGACCTAAACTAATAACATGAAGAAAATATATATTGGGTTAGTTTTAAAAATATTTTTATGCATATACTCAGTAGTTATCATCATGAGTGGGATGTTAGTGACAGTGGTACTTAAGGCATGGTGGGTCCTAGATTAAGAAGTCTGATGAATTGCTGGAAGAATACCTAGCCTTTTCAGTTCTTAGAAGATGCTGTCAGTTTATGGTAGAGGTATGTCAGTGAGATGATTCCTTTGTGAACAGAGTCATCATAAAACAAGACTGTTGACAGTTAATTGAATTAATATAAATACATGAAATTCCAAGACTGCTGCTGTTATCGCCAATCTGTTCTTCTGAGTTCATTGGAATTTGCTTCCAGGGTAGTGTTGTAGGTTCTAAGTCTGAAGGAAATGTGTCTCTTTCTTTTATGAATTCAGTTTCATTACAGGTAGTCCCCGACAGGTTGTTTAGTGACTGTTCAGAGTTATGACGGAGCAATTAATGACCGAGTTTTGAAGTTCTGATGGCCACCCTCATCTTGCAGTTACATTATCACAATTTGGGCTTGACAACTGGTCTACATTTGTTGCTATTTGCAGTGTCCCACTGTCACATGATCACAATTTATGAAGGGTTGTTGTTGTTTTTTTGTCAGAAAACAGCATTTACTTCTGGTTTCTGGCAAAATATACACGCTGGGTAAAATGCTTTCGCCTAATTACCTTGGTGTTCACTTAATGAGCACTGGAAAAAAGGTCATAAAATTGAGCATGGACATTGGGTGACTTGTTTAACAACCAGCACAACTTACAGCTCTAATTCTGGTCATATGTCAAGGACTATACTTATAGATCAATTTCTTTTATTTATTCTTGCTTTGATCCTCTTTTGCACAGTCACCATTGTGTGAAGCTTCTGTTCTGTTGCTGTTTCATGAAGCTGCTTCCGTCTGAATTTGTGGTTATTTTTCTCCTTTGGTGGCAGAGTCAGCTTTGTATAGAATCCTTGAACAGAATTTTTCCTCATATTCCCATCTGAGAACCACTTTTTCATATGTAGTTGCTTAAAATTTTCAGTCAATAATCTATGTGGGACTAAATGCTTGGCAAACCAGAATTGTTACTCTCTGGAGGTTTCTCCGGGTTGGTTCTACTTCCCCTGGATACAGTTACCATATTTTTCGGAGTATAAGACGCACCTTTTTCCCTCCTAAAAGAGGGTGAAAATTTGGGTGCATCTTATACTCTGAATGTAGCCCCGCCCAGCCTCTCAAATGGAGGTTTTAGAGGCTGAAAAAAAGCCTCTGAAATGGAAGTTTCAGAAGCTGAAAAAAAGCCTCTTAAAGGGAGGTTTCAGAGGCTGAAAAAAAAGCAAGGCGCAGCGCTCACAACCAACGAACCTGTTGCTAAAGTTCACCTCTGGGAACAGCTGATTGGGGGTATTCCAGAAGGCCATCTACCCACCAATCAACTTTTTTTTTTTATTTTCCTCCTCAAAAACTAAGGTGCGTATTATACTCCGGTGCGTCTTATAGTCCGAAAATTATAGTATATAAAAAAAGTATTCTCATTCATATCAACAGACTATTTTAAAAAATTAAAAATAGAGAATATTCAATAAAGAAACATTAGACTCAGGATCACCTTGTTTATGAAGCTTGACTGGGATGCACTTTCTTATCATTAAAATACAGGGAATACATTTATAACCAACCTTTTAATGGGCATGTTTGAACTGTTAACTTATTTCTTATCAACTGTATGTTTAAAATGAAAAGTGACATTTGCTTTGTGACTCGGCTTGGTTATTTTTTTAGACATTATTTGCCTTTTTGTAATCTCATAGGTTAGTGAGAGCCTCCATTTTTGTTTTAAATGGATAATTTCTTTGTGAAAATTTGCTAATCTTATCTCCAAGATCTTGTGTGATCTTGTGAGGAAAAATGCTGAACTTCTCAGATCTTGCCATCTTCTTATGGTTCTTGTGTAAAACCTAATGCTAGAACATCAGGATCTCATGAGATTTGTTTATCTTGCAAGATTTCAGACCTTTTAAATTTATTTATGGTCATTCTTCCTTCAAAGGATTTGGAGTGGGGGTGCCATCACTTTCACCAGATACTGTGTGTGGCATATATCTATTAAATGTCATGTATAGATTCCAAGTATACTTAATGTGTAGTTATGTAACACTGTGTTAGCAATGCAATTGGGACAGCATCCTCAAATGTATTTATATGCAGCAGTAATGTTGTACGTGCAGGACTTATGCATATTTCTATATGGAAATGACTTTTCTTTCAGAAAGCTACCTTGTGCCGAAGCAACTTTATTTCACTTCCCAAAAGACTGATGTTTGTGCAAGTAGCTCTAGTTTTACTATAATTGCACATAACTTTGAACTCATAGCAGGGACATAAGGAGAAGAGGATAGATAAGAAGCTCCCAAAAAAGAACTGTTGGAATAGGTCTTCAGTTCTGGTGTAGAATGCAGAAAGGACGTACTATTTCTGAACAAGCATAAGCTGCACTCTGACCAAGTAGTCAGAGCATTTGAATTTGAAACCAAGATAGCCCAGAGTGTATGACTCATACCAGATTATTTTAAGCCTTAGCTTGTTTTACAGACAGTGCATTATTTTCTTTCAGCATATGGAAGAATCGGAAGAAATCTCAGCGGGCCTTATTCCGAGTAATCGGGGAAGGAATGTCACGTCTGTTTCTTTAATCACTGTAATGTACAAACTGCAAAATGAGTTAGCTACGATCAACCCCAATATTCCTACAATATAACCCGAAATGAAAGGCTTTCAGAAGGAATAAATAGGTCATCGCATCTTCCTCCAGTTTCTCTTTCAGCACAGTCTCATTTTCTTCAAGATTTTGCCATTCTGGTAGTTTTGAGTAATACACGCATGAGAGACCTTGCATTCAGCAGTGTGAACACGGGATCCTGAATCAAGTCACTTAACCTTTCTCCAAAAAAGTTTGTCTGTCAATTCCACTGTATTGAGTTGGAGTTCATATTCTGCATCTTACAAGTTGATTGAAATTCATGATATGCTTATTTTTTTTTTTGCCGTGGCAAACTGCAAATTAGTTTGTCTATAATAAAACTCTTCAGAAAGGGTGCCAGCTCTCCTCCAGCTCCTACTCAGCTGCTGAAAGAAAAGGCTGGAAAATATTGAGAGGCCTGTTATCCTTAGCACCTGTTTTTTTCTCCAGCTGCTTATTTCAGGCAGTGGAAGATGTTACTATATCATTATTTTAAGCTAATGATACAGCTATGGGAGAACGGCCGGTAGAAAATTGCCATCATTGATTAGGGCCCCAAAACAAGCAAAGCTTGTCATTTACAGGGAAACAACAGTCATTTAGAAGTGGGGTCTTAAGTGAAAAAGAGGTACTTAGAAGCTGATTATCAAGGTTGTGGAAAACAGAAAATGAAAATCTGGATAGGGAGAGACTTATAAGGTGTGTGGGAGTTGTGTCATAATAGACAGGAAATAAATATATGTAGGTGATTAGTATTTGTGGAAATCAGTACGAGATGTGCTATCATTAAAAAATGGCCCAGCTAAGTAATTCTCAATGCCACAGGGCACTGGGAATTTGTCCCTGATGTGATCGATCAACAGGCTGTTAACGTAAATGTCTCATGATGCCTTTTTCGTATCTCTGCCACAAAGGGAAATGGTAATTCCCACTGGGTCTGGCATTTTGAGTGTTGAACGTTTGAGATTTTTAAAGTTTTAGTTGAATAACATATTGGCATTCTACCAATATCATCACTCCAAGGTCTTTGGCCTGTTGCAGTTGTAGTGATTGTGGTACCTATATATTTGCACTTTGGAAGGCCACCAGCACCCTCAGATGTGATCCTGAAATGAAGGAAATTAACCTGGTAAGCATAAGAGGACTACAGTCCTATGCATTCTGATTGTATAGACCCGTGTTGGCGAACCTAAGGCACGTGTGCCCAAAGTGACACGTGAAGCCATGTCGCCCTGAACGCACGGCCTTGCCTGTTTGTATTCTGAGTTTCTGGCATGCATGCGTGCGGGATGATCGGCTGTCCTTCGTGCGTGTGGCAGTGCTGAAAACTGATGTGCGTTGGCCAACTAATTGCTGGATGCGCATGTGCGCCAGGACCCGGAAGTTCAGCTTTTCCAGACCACGATTCCTTCGCACGCGGGACAGTGCCGAAAACCACCCTGTGCATGTGCACCGGCCAACTGATTGTCGGGCACTCATGTGTGCTAGAACCTGGAAGTTCGGCTTTTCTGGAGGGCAGCCCTGACAAGTGCGCGCACATGTGATGTTTTGGTTCGCCCTCACTGGTATAGACTTTAAGGTAGTAATGGATATGGATTTAAGGCACCATGAAGTAGTTGCATAAATCTTGAGGACATGGTAATTAGCAGATAAATATAATTGTGATGAGACAGTAATTGGAGACATTTGCAGTTTTATAGCTTAACAGGAATTTAAATTCAGGATGTGATAGTACAGATTATTGGAGGTTAAAAAAATATTGTCAGTAAAGAAACCTCATTAATTTAATCTAAAACCACTTTATGTTGTTTTTCTTCAGTGCAGCCAGTAGGGTGTTTTGGAGGATCACTGGTTCTTGGTGGAGGAATTAGAAATGTAGGGTTTTCTATGTGTGCTATTTTTATCAGTAGATAATTTATTTCATCTGGGTCCACATTTTACCCACCTTGGAAGGATGGAAGGCTGAGTCAACCTTGAGCCTGGTGAGATTTGAACTGCCAAATTACAGGCAGCTGGCAGTCAGCAGAAATAGCCTGCAATACTACATTCTAACCACTGTGCCACTGCAGTGTGTATTCAAAATATATGTTTTGAACTAAAACAATATTTAAAAATTGGATACTTGAGGGAAGTAGAGGAACTAAAGAATACAATTAAACAAGAACACTCAAACTTGACTTACAATTATAGAATGAAGTAAAATATTTTAAGATTGGATATATTTTTGAACAATGGATCCAGAAATTAATTTTGATAGCGCCTGCATCTACAGATTGTATCTAAAAGTTGTTATGGAAGAGTAACAAAAAGGGAAGGAATATAAAGTTGGTTTAGTTGATAAAGGATAAATACTGTAGATATGTTGTTACCTCTGTCACCCTTAATGGACTTTATTGACTTTATTGAGTGATAAGACTTTATGGATTTGTTTAAAGATAAGAGAGGAGATATGGAAAAATAGATAATTTGTAATACTTTAAGAGAAGGGGATACGTTACTAAAATTGTTTGTACAGGATGCAGATAGGAAGGCACTTTCCTATTTTTTCTATTTCCCCCTTTTCCTCCTTTTTTTCTGTACAGTCTACTTTTTCTCTTTATTTTTTTTTATTTTTTCAGTTGTATTAATTTTCACTGATGTAATTATAATCTTTAATAAAATTCCAATTAAAAAAAGATGGAGGGAGCATGCTAAAGTGTCTTGATGCATATGACTGACAGGCAGCCTCAAGGAAGACAAAAATCTGGAATGAGAACTAGTTGAGTTGTACTTTCATGCACATCCTGTACTTTGTGGGAGATTTATTTTTCAAAAATAAACATCAAAACATTTTCCTCAGTGCTTTATTTGGAATGAATGGTGCGGTAACTCAATGGCTAATACATTGGGCTTGTCAGCTGGAAAGCCAGCAGCCCAGGTTTGAGACCCAAATGTCATGCAACGGGCTGAGCATCTGTCTTCGCCCTAGCTCCTGCCAACCTAGCAGTTCCAAAGCATGCAAATGCGAGCAGATAAATAGGTACCATTTTGGTGGGAAGATAACAGTGCTCCGTGATGTCATGCTGTCCATATGACTATGAAAATATCTTCGGGAAGTGCTGGCTCAGTGGCCTTGAAACAGGGATAAGTACCACCCTTCCATAATCAGTGAATAACTAGTGGAGTAAAATTTGCAGGGACTCCTTTGCCTTTTTTTAAATGTGGAATATAATACAGATGGTCCTCAGTTAATGACCACTCCTTCAGCAACTGTTTAAAGTTACAATGGCATTGAACAAGGAGACTTATGCCTGGTCTTCAAAGTTTTCAGTGCTCACACTATCCCAGCAGTTATGGGATCATGATTTGAGCGCTTGGCAACCAGCTTGCAATTGTAGCAGTGGCAGCATCCCATCGAAGTGTTAATACCACTTTATAATGCCTTGGTAAGGCCACACTTGGAGTACTGCATCCAGTTTGGGTTGCCACGATGTAAAAAAGATGTTGAAACTCTAGAAAGAGTACAGAGAAGAGCAACAAAGATGATTAGGGGGACTGGAGGCTAAAACATATAAAGAATGGTTGCTGGAACTGTGTATGTCTAGTTTGATGAAAAGAAGGAGCAGGGGTGACATTATAGCAGTGTTACAATATCTCAGGGGCTGCCACAAAGAAGAGGGAGTCAAACTATTCTCCAAAGCACCACAGGGCAGGACAAGAAGCAATGGATGGAAACTAATGAAGGAGAGAAACAACCTAGAGCTAAATTTCCTGACAGTTAGAACAATTAACCAGTTCTATAGGTCAATTGCCTCCAGAAGTTGTAAATGCTCCAACACTGCAAGTTTTTAAGAAGAGATTGGACAACCATTTGTCTGAAATGGTATAGGGCCGTGATTGCGAACCTATGGCACACGTGCCACAGGTGGCAGGCGGAGCCATATCAGTGGGCATGTGACCTCAGCTCTGGCGCACATGTGCACGCCGGCCAGCTAATTTTCAGGCCTTATGGGCCCACCGGAAGTAGGGAAACAGCCTGTTTCCTGCCTCCAGAGGGCCTGGGGGGGTGGGGAAGGCCCGTTTTTTGCTCTCCCCAGCCTCCAGAGCCTCTCTAGCTCCAGCTCTGGGGAGAGCAAAAAAAGGGCCTTCCAGTCCCACCAGAAGTTGGCAAACGGGCCGTTTCCTGCCTCGGGGGGGGGGGAGGCAGTTTTCACCCTCCCCAGGCTCCTAGAGAGGCTATGGAGCCTGGGGAGAGCAAAAAACGGGCCTACCGGGCCCCCGTGCCATTGCATGCCAAAAGCAGGGAGAGCGGTTGCACACGCATGCACGGGGCGCATAGAATTATGGGTGTGGGCACACATGTGTGCGACACCACCACCCCCACACTCACATTTTTGGCACGCGATGGCAAAAAGGTTAGCCATCACTGATATAGGGTTTCCTGCCTAAGCAGGGGGTTGGACCAGAAGATCTCCAAAAACCCTTCCAACTCTGTTATTCTATTCTGTTGCTACTTGTGACCTCCACTGCCAGCTTCTGACAAGTAGAGTGAATGGGATTGCTGGCAGCAGGTTGCAAATGGCGATCAGATGGTGTTGCATCTAATGAACCACGTGGGATTTGCTTAACAAGGGCAACTGGAACTGCCAGAACTGCCATTGTCAGCCAGAGCGGCCATGTGACATTATGCTTTAGAACCATGTCACTCAGTGACAGGAGTTTCTGGTTCCAATTACCATCATTAACCAAGGACTACATTTATCACATTCAGTGGGATAATATCATTACGTTTGTAAAAAGGGAGGACAGCGGCAGCATCAGATGGGTGAATAAATGTTAGTCTAATAAATCAATTGGGCATAATGGCTTTCATCTCATGGACAGCTTGCAGGGGCTTGTTAGTTTCTTCAACCAAGACAAGAACTTGATAACCTTTGAAAAGATGTCTTCTTCTGTGCTCTGAGCTATCCATATGTTCTATTAGCATGCTCCTCTTTGGCTTTAATGAAGCTAATTGTTGCACTGATCACCATGAATATTAAGAAAAAGTGCTGAGCATAATAAATGTCTAAAAAATTAGATATGCATACAGATTAATAATGCAGTAAAAGAGCTGTATTCTCTGGATTTGTCTAAATGCCTAAAAATAAACGGAACAGAAAATATGGGGTTTCATTACAGAAAATGCATCTTAGTAGTGAATATCTGTTCAGGTTTTCTTATAAGATAATCAGGACTATTTTACCATATATGTTATGTATAAAGTACTGTACTGGTCATAATGGCATGAACTACTTCTGTGGTGATACTTAAATCAGCAATTGTATTATACAGTAGACCTACATTTCTAAAGAAAGAGTGGTTGGATGACACATGCATGCCCACAGGTTTTTTTTTTTTTTTTAATGAGACACTGGCCTGGTTTGCACATTATTCTAGCCAGAATTTTAAACAATGGAATGTAGAATAGGCCCCAGAGACATAGCGCATCATACTGAATTATTTATTTATTTGCAGGGTTTTTTTTTTATAGCTCTCCCCAGTCACGAACTTCTGGGCTGATTATAACAGAGTAAAAATTAAAGCGATACAAAAATATATGTAATATATAATTATAATATATAATTATATATATATATTATATAATTATAATATATAATAGGATGCAGTGGGTCACTGGCTAAGACGCTGAGCTTGTCGATTGAAAGGTCGGCAGTTCAGTGGTTCGAATCCCTAGTGCTGCCTAACGGGGTGAGCTCCCGTTACTTGTCCCAGCTTCTGCCAACCTAGCAGTTTGAAAGCACGTAAAAAATGCAAGTAGAAAAATAGGGACCACCTTGGTGGGACAGTAACAACGTTCCATGTGCCTTTGGCATTTAATCATGCCGGCCACATGACCACGGAGACTTCTTCGGACAGCACTGGCTCTTCGGGGAGATGAGCACCGCCTCCTAGAGTCGGGAACGACTAGCACATATGTGCGAGGGGAACCTTTACCTTTACCTTTTTAACAGGCAAAGGTGTGATGGGTGGCATAGAAATTTGATAAACCAATCAATAAAATATACCTCTATTAGCTATATACATTAAATATCTCTCCCAAAATAAAAAAAAAACCTTAACAGCTTAGCATTATGACTTCTTAAAAGGGAAGGATTCAGTTTATACTAGGTATTTTTTTAATGTCTACATTACCTGAATGAGATAGCTTCATAATTGGTTTAATGGAAACTTTTCATTTCTTGTCCCAAAGGTGATTTTTCAAAAGGCAACTGAACTTTCTTTGTTTTTGTTTTTGTTTATTTATTTATTTAGTTTGTCAAACATATACAAGATAACAGGTATAAGTATAAACATGGACATGGACATGAACACAGGAAATGAGTACTAATAAATGGGGATGGTAGGACAGGGACGGTAGGCATGATGGTGCGCCCTTGAAAACATATCACTGCTCATCTAAGAAGCTTCTTCAGTTTTGACTGAATGGTGGGAGTGGATGGATTTATATTCCTTGCAGTCATCTTGCCTTTAGCACTCTGAAGATCGGACACTGGTTCCCTGAAGTGCCCATGTGTGCACTGGAAACCAAAAGAGCAGCTGGTGATACACATGTGCCCACAGAGAGGGCTCCGTGTGCCACCTCTGGCATCCGGGCCATAGGTTCGCCATCACGAGCCTAGCATCTATAATGGCAGCTTGTACATAGTGACGAAAACTCCTGTCGTTGTAAACATTAACTGTGATTAATGCATTAATTAATTAATGTGATTAATGTAGAGGTATGTTGGAGGAGAACAAGAGAAGATTGTATATCACTTGCAACATGCAACTTTTGCATTATGAGTAGCTAAACATTTGATTATCGGTTCCAAGGAGATGTATGACTATTGCTGACCTACATTTCTTCCTGAGTCCTCTTGTTGGAATGCCTAGTAAGAATAGCAAGTTGTCTGTCATCCTTGTATTTGACATTTTCCCAGCCTTCCTGCAGAGCTTAAGAAATATCAAACATCACAACACTACATCTGACATATATATTTTTTTTACTAAATGAAACTTTGAAAAGACGAGTTAGTGGCAAACCTCTTCATGTGACAATACAGGATCAGTGAGATTTTTCAGATTTACTCGTGATGAGAAGATCTGGCAATAGCACATGAGAATTATTGAAGATGGAAAACATGATACTGTTCCTATGAACTGAAACAGGATGGTTAGTAATTATAAACAATGTAATAGTAATACAGAGACAGTGGATGAATAGAAATGTTAACTAATATCTTTCTGTTGAACTCAGTTACTTCTGATATCATGAATGTTGTTTAACACTTCATTTGTGTGCGACTTTATAGGCAACTGTTGTCCATGTTATCTTCAAGCATAGCCTCTTACAGTTGTTGGATGTTCATCTTTGTATCAGTTTTGATGTTATCAAGCCACTGTGTTCTTTGTTTGCCCCGTCTTCTTGTTCCACTGACCACCATTCCTAGCATCATTGACTCCTCCAATGAATTTGCATGCATGACATGGCCAAAGTAAATCAGACACAGTCTTGTGATTTTGACTTCTAATGATGTGTCTGGTTTTATATGACTCAGCACCTCTGTTGTCTGCTCTGGCTGTATCATGTATTCATGTATCATGAATACCATGTATTGATGTATACATGATATTCCTGATACATGAATATCATGTATATATGAATAGGATGTTATCTACGGGACCGCCTACTACCACCAATAGCTTCCCACCGGCCAGTACGCTCCCATAGAGAGGGGCTCCTCGGGTGCCGTCGGCCAAACAATGTCGACCCCTAGGGGGAGAGCCTTCTCTGTGGGGGCACCTACTATCTGGAACAAGCTCCCCCCGGAGATACGGAGGATCCCGGATCTGCGCACCTTCTGCCATGCTCTTAAGACCTTTTTATTCCACCAGGCGGGCCTGGCCTAATTTTTTCCCTCTTTTTATTTATGCAAATTTTAATCGGTTTTTAAAATGATTGGGGTGTTTTAATCTGTCTGGGCCAAATTGTTTAATTCGATTTTACTTTGTTTTTAAATTTTGTATCTATGTATTTTTACTGTTTGGCTGTTCACCGCCCTGAGTCTTTCGGGAGTAGGGCGGTATATAAATCAAATAAAGTAAGTAAGTAAGTAAGTAGGATGCACTAATAATAGATCTCTAAGCCTAATTCTATCTCATTCACTGGCCATGATAATTCATTTAAAAAGTCTGCAGTGGTTTGCACGGTGACAGAGTCATTGACTGAGATGGGCGGCTACAGAAATTTAATAAATAAATAGTGGCATGCCATTTTAGAGCTTAAGCGATTAATTCCAACCAATTAGGATGCATATTTTAATTTCCTTGGTGAGATCTGCCCTTCTATATAAAGGAAGTAGCCATCACCTTTTGTTCCATTTGGCTCTCTCAGGCAACGGGTCAGTATTGCTTAGTGGCCAAACTCATCCTGTTTTCTTATTTTTATATGCTAATTAACCTTATGCTAGGCAGTCAGATGTTCATTAGCATGAGCAGGGAAAGCATTTTATCCGCAGAAGCTTCTGTGAAGTTATGTAGAAGTGTTAAGGCTATCCGTAGATGCTATTTAGGACCATGTTCAGTTCTCTAAAGTGGAACCAGTCTTTAAAACAGCAACAGGGAGTGTTGAGATCTGCTTTTTAGAGGCATTTTTTGGTGCTGATGGGAAGAAGATACCACATTATCTTTTAATTAGAGCCGGCAGTGCTTATTCTGATGGGTTTTTTAAATTGTTGTTTTAAAATAAATCATGCAGAATTTCAGCATGCTGGAAAATGATATCTACAGCCACTTTTATGTTACAGAGGAATGATGAGGAGGCAGTGGTGGACCAGGGAGGAACACGCTCCATCCTCAAGACGCATTTTGAAAAGGAGGACTTGGAAGGTGAGCTGCTTATTTCTGATTCAAGCTTTTATTTCTTTGAAACACGTGTAAAGAAGGTACGATATTGCTAAACTTCAACCAGCTCAAAAGTTCGGAAGTCATCTAAGTTTTGGACTCCTTCCTCCCCACTCCACAATTCCTGATGACAATTTGGGATTGAATTTTTTTTTTTAAAAAAGCAATGAGGTGGAAAATGTGGAAGTGCCTCAAGCAGATTCCTCCTTAATTCACTGACAGTTTAAGGAGAAGGACATACATAGCTCTCAGAAAAGGACCATTTGCTCAGCAACCGTTTGAAGTTACAATGGTACCGAACAAGTGGTCCTTGAATTCTGGCTGTCCCAGCACCCCCAGACTCACCTGATTGTGATCTGGGTGCTTGTCAACTGGCTCACACTTACTATGGTTGCAGCATCCTACAGCACGTGATCACTATTCTTTGCTGGCTTCCCACAAGCAAAGTCGATGAGGGACCCGGCAAGGAAGGTTGCAACTTGTTCTAGTAAACTGCTTGCACTTCACTCCACTCAGCTGCAGCCATCCCTGGCTTGTCTGCAATCATGCCATGTCTTTTGGCCATCCGTGCATGTTTCCCTGCCTGGTAGTAGCTACTAAGTCATGACAATCATAAGTCGAGGCACTCATGTGACCAGACCTGGTTTTATGAGATTTACACAGCAGTCGTTAAGTGAATGCCACTGTCGTTAAATGAATCAATATATTCCTATGGTGTTTTTTGCATGGAAGCCATCAATCACGATCCCCTGAGCACTGAACGCTGCAACCAGCCATGAAGATGAGTCAGTTGCCAAATGCCTGAAATGTAGTTATGTAACTGTGGGAGTGTGTGCAGCCGTCAGAACTCCGGAACTGGGTTGCACAGGTAATCCTTGATTTAGGGCCACAATTGAGCCCACAATTGTTAAATGAGATATTTGTTAAGTGAATTTTATTTATTTATTTATTTATTAGTCCAATTTATATGCCGCCCTTCTCCGTAGACTCAGGGCGGCTTACAATGCCTTATAGCAATAGCCTGCATACTTTTTTGTATATACCTGCTTATTAGGGCTTTCGGCCCCCCCTAAGCAGTGTTGTTCTATACAAAGTCAGTTTATTGCCCCCACAATCCAGGTCCTCAATTTACCTACCTCGAAAGAATGGAAAGCTGAGTCAACCTTGAGCCTGGTGAGATTCGAACTTGCACTAATTGCAGGCAGCTGGCAGCCAAGTGCTAGCACTTAACAGCACTTTAATCCGCTGCACCACCGAGGCTCTTAATTTTGCCCCATTTTGCGACTTTTCTTGCCTCAGTTGTTAAGTGAATCATTGCGGTTGTAAAATTAGTAACCCGGTTGTTCAGTGAATCTGGCTTCCCTCTTGTCTTTGTTTGTCAGAAGGTCACAACAGGGGATCCCGTGACCTTGGGACACAGTAACAGCCGTAAGTGTGAACTAGTTGCCAAGCATCTGAAATTTGGTCACGTGACCATGCGGATGCTGCAAAGGTCGTAACTGTGTTCTAAGTCACTTTTGTCAGTGCCATTGTAATTTTGAATAGTCACTAAACAAATTGTTGTAAATCTAGGACTACCTGTAATTAGCTTTTGAGGAAGTCCATCGTAACTTTGAACCGCTGTTGGGTGACTGTTCGTTAAATGAGGACTGTCAGATTTATAAGGCCTTCTTTGCTAAAAAACATAGTAATATTGAATCTTGTTGTTGTTAGTTGCGAAGTCGTGTCCAACCCATCGCGACCCCATGGACAACGTTCCTTCAGGCCTTCCTGTCCTCTACCATCCTCTGGAGTCCATTTAAGCTCATACCTACTGCTTCAGTGACTCCATCCAGCCACCTTGTTCTCTGCCGTCCCATTCTTCTTTTACCCTCCATCTTTCCCAGCATTAGGCTCTTCTCCAATGAGTCCTTCCAAACATTAAAAGGAAACTCATGATAGGGGCAGACTTACCTATATACTTATTACCATTCATTACTAATCTCATCAATTTGGGTGAGATTATCTCCTTTAAAACATGGAGCCTTCATTTACATTTTATTTCATATGTGGGGAGTTAATTGACCCAGAAAGAAAAGCTCCAATCTGCTCATTTAAGAATTACATAGAAAGCTAGATATTCTTCAGTTTCCTTCTAGATGTCCTAATGTTCCCTTTTATTCGTATCCATTTCATGTATTCATAATCATTTTTATATTTATATCTGTTATCTAATACATGCTTGATGAAATAAAATAAAATAAAATAAAATAATAGATCTCTAGGCTGAATTGATTGATTTGACGAGTTAAAAACCTCTTGGCCACTTCTGTCTTTTGTATAGAACATCCCTACTGGTTATTTTTATACCATACCTTTTGCTGTGACCTTATTCACTGAGACACAAAATGCAGCATCATTGTGTCAGATGACTTGTTTAGATCAAGTCGGAGAGTATACCTCAGCCTCAGAATGCTGTAAAAAAAGACAGCAACGCAATCCCTGCCTGGAAAGAAAATAAAAATAAATGTTTGCTTTATAATAGTATACTGT
This sequence comes from Arizona elegans, assembly GCA_022577455.1. Taxonomy (NCBI): domain Eukaryota; kingdom Metazoa; phylum Chordata; class Lepidosauria; order Squamata; family Colubridae; genus Arizona; species Arizona elegans. The sequence continues at coordinate 127,923,716 of JAKOOJ010000001.1, forward strand.
TAAATGCATGCTCATTATACATTTAGGATAAAGATACACTTTACCTTTATCCTAATGTAGAATCCTAAATTTATCACGGGTTAGTGATATATTATGATCAAGCAGTTTATTTCTTCAGATGTGTTTGTGAATGCTTTGTATGTATTACATTCTAATAGGAAACCCTTCGTGATTTTACTGACATCTGTTTGCATCACGGGACGTTTCTCCTCTCTGCTTCAGACTTTAAAAACTAGCTATGAAATGTTTCCAGGTTTTGGGAAATACTTTTTGAAAGCGCTTATGGCCTACAGGAATGAGGTGGCTCAGTGGCTAAGACGCTGAGCTTGTTGATCAGAAGGTCGGCAGTTCAGCGGTTTGAAGCCCTAGCACCATGTAATGGGGTGAGCTCCCATTACTTGTCCCAGCTTCTGCCAATTTAGCAGTTCAAAAGCACATAAAAAATGCAAGTGGAAAAATAGGGACCACCTTTGGTGGAAAAGTAACAGCGTTCTGTGTGCCTTCGGCATTTAGTCATGCTGGCCACATGACCACGGAGACGTCTTTGGACAGTGGTGGCTTTTTGACTTAGAAACGGAGATGAGCACTGCCCCCTAGAGCCGGAAACGACTAGCACAAATGTGTGAGGGGAATCTTTACCTTTACCTTTTTGGCCTACAGGAGGGAACTGAGTTACATTTTTTAGGCTGTGCTATAGTAGAAGAACCACCCTAGCTTCCACTATTTGTAACAAAAAATGTGCAGTTAATTACCTTTTAATTTCCGCACAGCTCTTAATGAATATCACCTTGTTTGTTATACTGAGGTTGATCAGGGACCACCTTATCAGATGCATGAAGGGGTTTAAGGACATGGGTAGGTGTAGCAGAATAGTCCTCCTAGATCAGGATAGATAGGTGTTTTCTTTCTCACAATGGCAAACCAGACATTCGGTCTTCAAGGTGAAATGAGGATCTATTCTTTACCAAGTGTTGTTTCCCTGCAGCTGCAGTTTGAAAGCAACTCACATCTGGAGGTGAGGTTGAGTTTCAAGTTTAATAGTTCTTATGTTACCCTTTGATGATTTTTGTTTTAAACTATTCGTCTACCCTCATATGATATCAAAAGAATCAATTACATTTTTAAAAAAAATTAGTAGCCATTGATTGACCTGCCCTCCATGAATTTATTCAATTCGCTTCCAAACCATTCAAATTAGTGGCCATGATTACATTTTGCTTTCATGGATTCCAGAGCTGAATTATGTATTTTAGGCATCATTTTCAAAAACACTTTCTAATTAGCTTTATTGGGATGATCCCCGATTTTAGTGAATAAAAGCTTATTGCTATCTATTTTCTCCAGGTTATCTGAATTTATATATTTTATGAATTTGCCTGTCTTATGATTTATGTCCACTTTCAAACTCCTTTTTTCTTTTTTAAAGATTTTTTTTCATGAAAAAATATTTTATATAGGCTTAAAAAAACTACAGAAACATAAATGATCAATCAATAAAATCTTTACTCAGTCATAGACCAGCAAATAAAACACAAAACTCACAATTAATTAAGGTAAAAGGAAAAATATAATTATTCTAAAATTTCTAAAAAGGTTTAATAACAATAATAATAATAATAACAACAACTTTATTGTCATTGTACATGTTTGCACAGTATACCCATACAAAGAAATTCACTTAACACCCAAAGATGAGGTCCAACACACGTAACAATCCCCAAACACCCACCCACCCACCACAAATTCCCCGCCCTTGAACCACCCAAACATCCACACAACAGACCAAGTAATGCTGTCCCACAGCTCACTGATGGTGGCCCTTTAGTTCATTGTTGAGTGCAATTATAGCTCTGGGATAAAAACTATTCAGAAAATGTGTGGTCCGAGTTTTAATTGTTCTGTATCTTCTGCCAGAAGGCAACAGTCCAAAAAGATTGTAAGCAGGATGGGAAGAGTTAATACTATGGCATTCTGTGCAGAGGATGGAACAGAACTTGGCTGTGGGCAAGGTCTGATTGATTTGATAATAATATCTTTAGATAAAACAAGTTGGAATAACCAGGATATTTAGTAGAGTGGAAATATTAATTCCTGATGAGCCCCTACATAGAGAGGGCAATACAGAATAACATATTTCATTGATTCAATTATTCCTCTACCTTCTGGACACAATCTCACTTTGAAAGGGACTTCTTCAGTAACAACTGTTGGAAGGGCACTGAATTTGGTTAAGGAAAGAGAAAAAAAAAAGAAATACAAAAGACTAAAAGAAAAATACACAATAAAACATCTCTTCATATTTTCACATTTCCAAGAAGTACCTTAATACTTTGGTACTCAACTGCTTTGAAACTCATCAAATTTGGTACCCAATGCATTTTTATGCAAAACTTTTGTGCCGGTACTCATTATTTGTGTGGGTACTCAACGCACAAGCTAGAAACTTGTCAGTGTTGTGACTTGTGACTCACTACATTATTCCTTGTGGGAAAAATTTGTTTGGTACTCATTGTGCCTTCCGGAACCAATTAAAGTTGAGTACTGAGCTACCACTGTACATTATAGACAACTTTTCTGGAATCATATATCAATGGTGCATCATTTTATAAAGCTACTCTTTTAAATTGTAAGAGAAAGTAAATTTCAAACCTTTTAACCACACTCTCTTCATTAATCCATTTAAATAGTGATCTCCTGCCTTGGGGAGGGGGTTGTATTAGGAGATCACGGTCCCTTCCAAACTAATATTCCAAACAACAACAAAAAATGTTCTTGGCCCGTTTTATTATGCATTTTGTAACTTTTCTATTTCAAATTTCATACAGTACATTCTAGCAGTCAGATGTTCATCATTTATACATAATTCATTTTCATTTCATTTTATCATATTCTATTCTTGGTATCTTATCTATATTAAATCTTTCTCTTAATTGTGCGTATGAAAACCACTGAAAACTAAGTTCCTAAGCAGTCAATTGTTCTCTTGATTTCATCTTAAGCTCTCTCTTTTCCTGTATAATCAAGCCTTTATATGTAACTGTTTATCTTTGACACTGTTTCTTTTCTTTGGCTGACATGCAAAAAAAATTTTGGGCATAGCCTGGGTTTGTATCTATTCCATATTTGGAATATAGCATTCCTGATAATAATGATTTTTAAAATCTACATTAACTCTTATCCTAAGAGTCTTCAATCTCTTTTCCCCCCAAGCTAAAGAGTCTCAAGCATTCTAACCATGTTTCTTAAGAAAGGCGTTTAAATGCATATGCTCAAATTATTCTGGTTGCCATTATTCTGGTTAACACTTCATGTGAAGTGTTAATACCAGTTTATAATGCCTTGGTAAGGCCACACTTGGAATACTGCATCCAGTTTTGGTCATCACAATCTAAAAAAGATGTGGAGGCTCTAGAAAAAGTGCAGAGAAGAGCAACAAAGATGCTTAGGGGACTGGAGACTAAAACATATGAAGAACGGTTGAAGGAACTGGGTATGTCTAGTTTGATGAAAAGGAGGATCAGGGGTGACATGATAGCAGTGTTCCAATATCTCAGGGACTGCCACAAAGAAGTCAACCTATTCTCCAAAGCACCTGAGGGTAGGACAAGAAGCAACGGGTGGAAACTAATCAAGGAGAGAAGCAACCTAGAACTAAGGAGAAATTTCCTGACTGAACAATTAATCAGTGGAACAACTTTCCTTCAGAAGTTGTGAATGCTCCAACATTGGAAGTTTTTAAGAAGAGACTGGATAACCATTTGTCTGAAGTGGTATAGGGTTTCCTGCCTAGCTTGGGGGTTGGTCTAGAAGACCTCCAAGGTCCGTTCCAACTCTGTTTTTCTGTTATTCTGCCCCTTTTACATATTTTCCAAATCTGTTCTATCTCATTAAAAAAGATCAGATAAAGGATAAGTTAGACCTCATCAGTGTTTATGCAAAGTTGATTTGTTACTCTTGTTACCCCAATGCGCAAGCATGTCTACTTGAAGTACACTGTATTTGCTATTTGGTTGATCCTTCACACAATTTCAAAATATCCTCCTAAAGCTCTTCATAATTTTATTTTTGTAATCACTCTGAAGAGTTTAGTTTAGTTCATTCACAACTCTATAAGAAAAGGAGTACAGTTAGTCCTCTACATACAAGAGTTCATTTAGTGACCGTTTGGAGTTACAACAGCACTGAAAAAAGTGACTGATGACTGTTCACATTTACGAGCATTATAGCATGGTTATAACAGTAGCACTTTGACTTATATACCACTTTACAGTGCTTTACAGCCCTCTCTGAGTGTTTACAGAGTCAGCCTATTGCCCCCAACAATCTGAGTCCTCATTTGACCCACCTCAGAAGGATGGAAGCCTGAGTCAACCTTGAGCCTGGTGAGATTCAAACTGCCAAACTGCTGGCAATTGGCAATCAGCAGACATAGCCTGCAGTACTGCATTCTAACCACTCCACCACCACGGCTCATCAACTAACTCATATTTATGATGGTTGCAGTGTCCCTGGGTCATGTGATTGCTTTTCTTGACCTTTTGACAAGCATAGTCAATGGGGAAGCCATATTCACTTAACAACTGTAGCCAAAAAGCTGGTAAAATTTGGCAAAATGTACTTAACAAATGTCTCACTTTGGGCTCAATTTGGGCCTCAGTTGTGGTCATAAGTTGAGGCCTACCTATATTCCCGAAGAAAATAAAAGATAGCGAAAGAAGTTGTACTATAAATGATCAAATGTCTGTAAGATCCAGTCAGCAAAATGGGAATTACTCATCGTGACTAGCACTCACTGATTAGGAACAGGCACAGAAAAATCAGTTGCATAAATAAACACTTACAACAGGATAATTATTATTTATAGTGAGCTAGTCATTCCCAGTATTTGAGGAAGTCTAATGTCATCATTCTGAATGGTGCTTTATTTGCTTAATTCTGTTCTCCCCAGTTTCAAGAGGGTTTCAGATCAAATAAAATTCTGTTGAATATAAAACCAACAAAGTGACAGAGGTTTAGGGGAGGTAAAGCACTATACTTGAAAGTTAATCATTTTGAAAACTTGCTTTTTTTTTTAAACTTTCTCCTAAATGTTAAAAGAGACAAATGCCCCTTTAGGGAGACTCATTTTTGAGCTTCACAATCATTATTAAAAAGTTGCTGTTTTTCTGCACATCAGATTAAGTTAATGATCAGTCATCTTTAAAATTCTTACTTGTTGGGGAGAAATAGGAAATCACAATTCTATTGTTATAAAGCAGAAGGCGAAGTGTAAAACTCTTAAGTTCTGAATAGATCAAGCACCAATAATAACTCTGGGTTCATCTTTGCTTATCAACTGCTGCACTAAGTTATAATGTAGACAGCCCCTCTCTGAGGGAGATGGGTGGATAAGAAATGTGAAGTATACATAAATATAAATAGAATAATCCTGCCTGAGGTAAATGAGCTTTCAGATAGATGGGATCTTTCTCTTTTCTTCTTCTTTGTAAAGAGATTTGATTTAATGTAGATTTAATGGGTTCTTAGTTGCATAGCCTTTGGATGGCAGTTCCCTTGGCCTCCAACTGGGCAGTGCAGGAAACAGCACAGAAAATGTGCCAGGGTGGAGCCATTATGTTTAGTAACTATTATTTTAAGAATATTAAACAATAGTATGGGAAACCTGTGGCTGGAACTGCAGTAATGAAAAGGCAGGGAAAACTCACATGATGTAACAGCTCCTATATACAATGTGTGTCTGTTTCTGCCTTTTGTTTCTATGCTGTGGGAAATTTTTTATCTGGAAGAACACAAAATCATGGGAAGCCCCTGCCCGCAATTTGAAATGCTCCAAACAAGATTTATCACCTCAGTGTGCATTAGACCTCATGTTTCCTGTTTATTCCTTAGCTCCCATTCTGTCTTCTCTTCAGTAGTTATCATCTGTTACAATCCTCTAATTTCCCTCTTTTTTGAATCCCAAATTATTGGTTTCTGGGCTACAATTAACTTTAGGAACACAGAGTTTGAATAGTGGTTCACAGATGTTCTCTTTTCCTTCCTTGTTCCTTTCTTCATACTTCAGTGAATGTTTGCATTGCCCTATATCAACCATTCTTTCTTATTGAGTTTTCTATCCCTTAATCTATTTTTATTTAGAATCCTATCTAGGATACAATGCCACTTTGATAAAGCCATGTTACATCATACATTATCAGTTTTAATGAAGATTGCTTCTAGGGAATTCCTTTTGTCTTGTTTCCAGAGAAACTGCATTAATGGAGAGGGTGATAAATGCTGTTAGGTTTGGTAAGACTCAATATGGTGTCAAACTCGCGTTGTCACGTTGTTGTCACGTGATGTATCATGACTTTTTCCCCTTCCTAAACGGGGTGGGCGTGGCCAGTGTGTGATGCATCCAGCCTGCGGGCCACGAGTTTGACAATCCTGGTATAGGGTTAACATCAGTGGTGGGTTGCTCCCGGTTCTGTCTGGTTCTATAGAACTGGTAGTAAAACCGGTGGGAGGCTCCACCCACCTGCCACGATGTCATCATGGGTCATCTGCGCATGCGCAGAAGTTCCCGCCGCGAACCAGTAGTAAATGTAAGTAGAATCCACCCCTGGTTAACATGTTAGGCTAGGAATCTAGCTTCAGCTCCTTCTCGTGCCAAGTGAACTTTGGCTGGTAAAAGATGTTGCTTTACGTCAACTTATAAAGTTATTATGGATGAATTACTGTTCAGAAAAAGGGAGGGAATTAGAGAAAGATACCTTCAGGTTCTCCTCACAAAGCAAGCTTCCTCCATCTCATCTGTTCATCATTACCCTAGTTCTCTAGATCTCCTCATTATCCACTCAAGTCTAATGTGAGTTTGAATCTTATAGGATTCTTGCAGGACTACTCCCTTGCAAGAAATAAAATTAAATAATACATTTTATTTCGGTTTAGCCAAAAATCATTTGAGATTAAAAAATATGCTCAATTTGTCTCCTTCTTCCTCCCCTTCAAATTAACTATACAACTTCCTTTGTTTACTATGGAAACTCTCTGTTCTGAAGGAAGGCAAATATACATGTCCCAGAATAATGTTGCAGGATCCAATCTGGGTTGGTCACCAGGACTAGAGGTTTAGTCTTCTGAGCTTTCAGACTCATGTTTTCCTGAGGATGAGCTCCAGCATGGTCCTGATGACTGACCTAGATCAGATTCTACAGCTCTCTGTTCCTATTGTATTTGCAGGAAAGCAGTTTATTTGTTATTTTATTTATTTTCCCACCACAATCAATGGCTCTGGATGGCTTACAAATCACTCTCTTGAATATTTGCCAATAACCCTAACCCAAAGAGCACCTCTAAATGGCTTTCTGGAACATCTGCTGACTCTAATACCTTCTTCCAAGGCAGTAGTCAAGGTTTCTCTGGAGAATTTATAAATACCGTGGCTAAAGTGTTTTACTTTACTCTCCCTCTCAGAAAAGGAATGGATTATTGTAATGTCTTCCAGATGTTGAGGAATTATAATTTTGAGCATCACACACCATTGGTCATATCAGTGGCTAGATATGGAGGGAGTTGTAGCTAAGCAATATTGGAGGCCGTATGTTGCTCTCTCTTGTCCCAGAACAAACTGTTGATGAGCAAGATCAATAGTGTTGTTGCAACTCAAACATCATCTTGGGTAGGATTAGCAACAGCTGGATCCTTTCTGCTTAGGCATTGGATGGTTTTGCATTGATCCTGCTTCTAAAACAGAATAAATAAACATGGCCATAACAGGACGAATAATCTTAATGAGTGGATGAGATTAAGCAAATTAGTCCTTTATATGAACATGTCAATGGAAGAGGAAGAGTGTTCTAAAGAGATCTTGGTGGCCATGTAAACTGATTCTCTTCTCTATCTGCAACCATAATAATTCTGATAGAGGCTCACCTATTACATCTATTACAAGACAAACTTCCCCAGCATCTTAACTGTCATGCAGCTTTTATTATGCGTTTCTCCCAATCTTAGAAATGCATACCTTTGTTCGTAAGTCAGTATGAAAGTATAAGTAAATAATATTAATAAATACAGATAGTCCTTGTTTAGCGACTACAAATGTTCAAGATTATGGAGGCTCTGCCTGAGGGCAAATTACAACCAGCCTTCAAAGTTGCAGCCATCAGAGTATCTACACAGTCACGGCTTGTACTTAAAATGGTTGCAGTGGCCCACATGGCAAGTGGCTTGCATTTAAAATGGGTTCAGTGCCCCACAGTCACACAATCAGCATTGAGACCTTCTTTGTCAGTTTCCCACAAACAAAGCCAATGGAGAAACAGGCAGGAAAGTTTTCAAGTTGCTCCTCTAAGTTGCCTTCACTTCTATTACTTTTTTTTTTTTGCCTGAGAAGCCTCTGGGTGGCAAGGTGAGTGTGGGCCCCATTGCAGTGTTCACCCATATGTCCTATCATACTCGTGCCCTGCAGCAGCATACATCCAAGTGCTTTGTTGCAATCATGCCATGGTGCAGCATCCACCTGCATCCCCTATTACACTCGTGCCCTGGGGCAGGGTTCAGCCCCCCCCCCTGCTCCCCTTGTGTCACACAGTGCACCCACCTATGCATGTTACTGGGCTTGTTCTGCATGGCAGTGCCACATGATAACTATCTATATACTAAATACATAGCAAGACCTTGCTATGGAGCCTTGATAGTACAGTGGTCTACGCACCCTGTTATTAACACAGCTGCCTGCAATTTCTGCTGGTTCGAATCTCTCCAAGGCTCAAGGTTGACTCAGCCTTCCATCCTTTCTAAGGTAGGTGAAATGAGGACCCAGTTTGTGGGGGCAATAAGCTGACTTTGTATAAATATACAAAAGTATGAAGGCTATTGCTTAACGCATTGTAAGCTGCCCTGAGTCCCCGGAGAAGGGCGGCATATAAATCAAATTAAAAAAAAAAGACAATTATCAACAACATAATGAATACGATAAATGCACAATTAAGAATTGTAGCACATCTTGTGTCATAACGGTAAGACAGTTGTAAAATAAGATTCTTTTTCATGAAGTAGGATCCTTTAAAATATTGCATAAAAGTGGCTTTTTTGCTTCTGCAAATACTTGGACAGTATTATTGGACAAGAGCTGTTTTCCAACAGATTTTAAATGGGAATATTAAAGTCCTCATTTTAAAAATGCCCTTCGGATATTTTGTCAGCAAATTGTGCATGGCATGCCTACAGTGCTTAAATGGCACAATTCCTTGATTTTGTTTTGCCCGTAATGCAAGGGATTAAGAAAACTCTGAGGGGAAAACCAGTTTGCAGTGCAGCTGAAAGTAAGAAACGGGACTCACACCACCCCTATCCACATTAAGCATCTTTAAAATGATCATTTAAAAAGTAATCTGTATCTTAATGATGATCAAGTGTTGTTTAGTCCCTATGATGGCAGTAAGTACCAGTCCATGCTGAGGGGAACATGCTCATTTGTATGGGCCTTCCTTCAATGTTTCTATTTCAGTACCTGGCCTTAATTGAACCTGACCATTCCCACCATCAGAGGAAAACTTTTTAGGGATGGTATTTCTATTCTTTTTTTTTTTTAATGATTCAGATTTCAGAAAAAATAGATTGCAGTGCCCATCAGGGATCTCCTAAAGCTAATGCCCACTATGTAGTTATCTAAAGTGAGAAAGTATATGAGTTCTGGTAGAGAATTTGAATCCCATAAAATAACCTCTGGTTACCTGCACCTGAAGAGTCCCCATAGGGATTAAATTGGCTACGTGGTGCCTCCTAGTGGTCACTATAAGTGCTTACAGTTAAAAGAGATTGCCTGCCTGCCTGCCTGGAGAGTATCTTCAGGTAGATGCAGATGGAAGCCCCAACTGAAGATATTTCTATATTTTTTCAAGTAGTATGACAATGATAGTTAGATGTATTTTCTGTTCTTCCTGGACTCTGTTTGGGTTAAGCACTTTCATGTTACTAATAAAGGAAAATATTTGTAGCTCAGGGTTGAAATGAGGGGTCCTTGGTGCTCTCTGAACTTGGTTGTTTTCTTGCAGAGGTTTTATTACCCAATCTGGGCAACATCATCAGTGCTCTTTCATGTTTCCTTCCTTCCTTCTTTCCTTGTGATGAAAGTAACATACGCTGTGTTCCTTTTCATATTTTCTACATAACAATCTTGCATGATAGGCTAAACTGAAGAGAATGAATGTCCCAAAGTCACCTAGTGAGCCTTTATGGTTGAAGTTGGAGCAGAATCTGGATCTCCATATTCTTAATCCAATACTTTAAATCACTCTACCAGAGTGGTTCTCTCTCTCTCTCTCTCTCTCTCTCTGTTTCTCCCTCCCTCCCTCCCTTCCTTCCTCTCTCTCTCTCTTTCTGAAAAAAACCACAGATGGTAGCTATAATACGCCAAATGAAATGAATTTTTCAAATAGATAAAAAATAATAGTAATTTTCAGTGCGGATTATTGTAACAGGAATATATTCTACAGATCCAATTTTGTACAACAGTATCAAAATATTAATGTAAACTTTTTATTTTGCACAACAGTATCAAAATATTAATGTAAACTGTATTTTTATTTGTGTTGTATTTTGATCGTCTAAATATGCGGTTACCCATTTTATCATAGTGGGATACAAGTAGATGATTAGGTGGGGAAAATGTCCGAATTGGAACTAGCATTGAACTTACTTTGTTCTTTCTTTCTTACTGACTTACTTGAGTTACTTTCTTTCTAAAATTTACTTCAGCTGTTTTATCATTCCATGGTTTTTTAATTTCTTATAATCATAATCTTAGGATGGTTTCCAGAGCCTCTGAAATGGTCATTTTATGCTGTAGCACCATTACTCAGACTATTGCTGTTTAATGTATTAGAATTACAGTAAAGATCCCAGAATTCCTATTCAGCATGCCTTCCTAAATGTACATGGGCGTGCGTGCACACACACACACACACACACACACACAAGCAAAGAAGTGTGTGAATTATGCATCTAAATCTTTTCAGCCTTTTTTCTCTTTTCCCCATTTTAACACGTTTCTAGGACTTCCATTCATCCCAATATAATGCATAAACATTATTGTAGTCCTAACGTCTTCGTGTTAAATGCATTATCAAATATTCTTACTTAGACTGTATTCTGTTGTGTAGGTCACAGGACTTTGTTTATCGGGGTTCATGTGCCACTGGGTGGAAGAAAAAGCCATCGCCGCCATAGACACCGTGGACACAAACACAGAAAGAGAGACAGAGAAAGAGATTCGGGATTAGAGGATGGCCGAGAATCTCCTTCATTTGGTAAGTCTTGCTTTATTATTGTATTTAAAAAAAAAATAGTTCAGTGAAATGGGAACTGCAGTAAATAAGAGTTGATACATTCTAGTCCTTTTGAAGTTTTGGACGATAAGGGTAATAGTCTGAAGAGGAACACGTTAGAGCAGAATGTCAAAATGACACCAGAGAATATATGTATAGTATCAAGTTCTTTTTTCCTAGAACAAAGCAGGGCTGGTAGAGCAGGTAAAGCTTGTAAATATTGCTACGTACCTAAGCAACTAAGAAATTATGACATAAATTCATAAAATGTATGAATTAATTATTCTTAATTCATAAAAGAATAATCAGAGTACAGTAGTATATTCCTCAAAACTGATTAAAGAAATCTCCATACCATCAGCATCTCTTTCATCCCAGGAATTGAGTTGTTTTGTCTATCATAGGATGAGTTTTACTCTGGAAAAATCTAGAAAATGGTAAAATGAAGGAGATACATCAGTGCGAATGAAGGGCCATTTCCTTACTCAGAAATGTGTCTCCCCTATAACAAGTATCCAAAGCACAGCCATGTTTTGCTTATTATTATTGAAGAATCAGGGTGATTAGGCTTTAAATAGAAATGGGAATTTTTTTTTGTTAATTTTTGTTAACTTTTATTGGATTTTGCTGTTTAATAAGGTGAGCTGAAGCTCTAGAGATGAGTTTATAGAAAATGGGGTAAGGTATGGAATAAAGAAATATTTGGTTTAACAAATTAACAGAATTGGAAGGGACTTTGTAAGTCTTCTAATTCAACCCCTTGCCAAGCAGGAGACCTTACACCATTTCTGACAAATGGCAGTCCCAGTCTTTTCTTGAAAGCTTCCAGTGATGAAGCTCCCACAACTTCTGAAGGCAACTTCTGTTCCACTGGTTGATTGTTCTCACTGTCAGAAAATTCCTCCTTATTTCTAGGTTGAATCTCTCCTTGGTTGTATTTTAAAAGGCAGAGATAAATTGTTAATGTTGAATGTACTTGTTGGGGATGAAAGGGAAGTTACTTTTTCTTATTTTCTGCATTTTGGGCAGGAATGGGGTGGCTTTCTGCAGCTTCTATATTTTTAATGTATTTTTGTATCTGTTTTATCTGTTTAATATGATTAACAACATTATTCAAAAAGAAAAAAAAACGAAGTACAGCCAATCTTTTATATCTCACCTGGACTTGGTCTTCAGACTATACTATCTCCCACAAACTTATAAACCCTACAGAAAGCATCAAATGCCATCAGTCGGAACTACAGAGGATATTGTTATAATGGCTTATAGACGGAGTGCCATCTTACTAGATCTATGAAGGGACCTATTACTGGTATTAATTGTTACTATTATTTATATGAAAATAGTGATTTGGAAGCAGGTAGAGTAGTATCAGTGAGGATTTCTTTGTCTCCAAGTTCCCTCTGTTCACTGCCTACTGTAATTTGAAATTCCAGGGACCCTTAATCTCGGAAGCTGCCCTGATCCTCACCTCTCATTCTTCAAAAGGACATTCACTTAGCCTTTGGATATTTTAATAATAATAATAATAATAATAATTTTATTTCTATACCGCCCTTCTCCCGAAGGACTCAGGGCGGTGTACAGCCTATTTAAAAACACAGACAAAACAACAGTATAAAATTTAAAATAATTAAATAGGTGGCTCAAATTTAAAACCCCAATAAATTTAAATACCCAATTTAAAACTATTGTGTTGATAGTCCGGCTTGGCAGAACAACAGGGTCTTCAATGCGCAGCGAAACGCCCGGAGGTCGGAGATCTTACGAATTTCCGGGGGCAGTTCATTCCATAGGGCTGGGGCTCCCACAGAGAAGGCCCTCCCCCTGGGCGTCGCCAGCCGACATAACTTGGCTGATGGCACCCTGAGGAGACCCTCTCTGTGGGAACGGACTGGTCGGTGGGAGGCTGTTGGTGGCAGAAGACGGTCTCGGAGGTACCCGGGTCCTATGCCATGGAGCGCTTTAAAGGTGGTAACCAACACCTTGAATCGCACCCGGAAGACCACTGGGAGCCAGTGCAGCTCGCGCAGGAGGGGTGTCACATGGGCACAGCGGGACGCGCCCATAACCACCCGCGCGGCCGCATTCTGGACCAGTTGGAGCCTCCGAGTGCTCTTCAAGGGGAGCCCCATGTAGAGAGCATTGCAATAGTCCAACCGGGAGGTGACAAGGGCGTGAGTGACCGTGCGCAAGGCGTCCCGATCCAGAAAGGGCTGCAACTGGCGAATCAGGCGAACCTGAACCTCCCCATGCGAGATGCCTCGAGGTCGACCTCTGCCCCCCTGCCAACACAAACTGCGAGCGGTCGGAGAGGAAGGAAGAGAACCACCGCAGAACGGTGCCCCCTATTCCTAACCCCCTCAACCGCTGCAGCATGATACCATGGTCGATGGTATCAAAAGCCGCTGAGAGGTCTAATAGGACTAGGACAGAGGAACAACCCCTGTCCCGAGCCCTCCAGAGATCATCCACCAACGCGACCAATGCCGTTTCTGTGCTGTACCCCTGCCTGAAGCCCGACTGGTACGGGTCTAGATAGATAGCTTCATCCAGGTGCTGGGGAAGTTGTCGTGCCACCACGCTCTCAACAACCTTTGCCACAAAACAAAGGTTGGAGACTGGACGATAGTTGGCTAATTCAGCCGGGTCCAGGGAAGGCTTCTTGAGGAGGGGCCTCACTACCGCCTCTTTCAAGGCGGCAGGAAAGGCACCCTCACTCAAGGAAGCACCTATAATCCCCTGGAGCCAGCCTCGTGTGACCTCCTGGGAGGCCAGTACCAACCAGGAGGGACACGGGTCCAATAAACACGTGGCGGCACTAATCTTACCCAGAACCCTGTCCACATCCTCGGGAGCCACAGGATCAAACTCCTCCCAGATAACATTCTCAAGACCTGCCCCGGTCTCCTCCCGTGGACTCATCCAATCGGAGTCCAAGCCATCCCGAATCCGAGCGACTTTATCGTGCAGGAATTGCACAAAGTCCTCAGCACGACCCTGCAAGGGATCTTCCCGCACTCCCCCCCGAAGAAGGGAGTGGGTCACCCTAAACAGGGCGGCTGGGCGGTTCTCTGCAGATGCGATAAGAGCGGAAAAATGGTTAGACTTTGCCGCTTTTATCGCCACTAGGTAGGTCTTGATATAAGACCTCACCTGTGTCCGGTCGGAGTCGGATTGGCTAGTCCTCCAAATGCTCTCTAGGCGTCTTTTCCGACGCTTCATCTCTCTCAGCTCCTCAGAGAACCAAGGAGCTAATTGAGATCGGCATCGGGTCAGAGGCCGCAAAGGCACGACACGGTCCAAAGCTCCAGCGGCCGCCCTTTCCCAGGCGGCCACCAGCTCTTCAGTCGAGTCGTGTGTTAGAGTCTCAGGAAACGGCCCAAGCTCCGTCAGGAACCTTTCAGGATCCATCAGGCGCCTGGGACGGAACCATCTAGTCGGTTCCGTCTCCCTGCGGTGGGGGCAGGCGGTAGGAAAGTCTAGTTGAAGGAGTGAATGATCTGTCCATGACAAGGGTTTAATATCTAGGTCCCCTCTACCAAGATCATTCAACCACTGACCAGAGATAAAAATCAAGTCTAGAGTGTGACCCCCTATGTGAGTGGGGCCTTGAACTAACTGGGTCAGGTCCAAGGCCGTCATGGAAGCCATGAACTCCCGAGCCACTTCCGACGCCTCACCTGCAGATGGAAGGTTGAAATCCCCCATGACAATAAGTCTGGGGGTATCGACCGCCACCCCGGCAATGACGTCGAGTAGCTCGGGCAGGGTCGCTGCCACGTGGCAGGGAGCCAGGTACGTAGTCAGCAAACCCATCTGCACCCCACGGCCCCACTTCACACAAAGGGACTCACATCCGGCTATCTGAGGAACAGTGGTCTCCCTCGGACAAAGACTCTCCCTAATGATCACCGCCACTCCCCCACCCCTCCCCTGGGCCCTTGGCTGATGAAATGCACGGAAACCTGGCGGGCACATCTCTACGAGGGGGACCCCCCCCTCTTGGCCCAACCAGGTCTCCGTAATACCTGCCAGGTCTGCACCCCCCTCCAAAATAAGATCACAGATGAGGGGGGCCTTGTTAACCACCGACCTGGCATTACATAACATCAGCCGCGGACCCTGGGCCTGAGGCTCTACACAACCCAGGACACGAGTTACGCATTGGGGGCCGGAGTGCGCAATCGCTCGGAGACAGCGCGTGCGCACCCCCGACACTTGATATGACCCCCTGCACCCGTCATACCTGCCCCTCCCACTCAAGATTTCAATTACACAGCCCTTTCTATCGTCCCCCTGCCCCCCGGTTAAATTTCCTTTCGCGACCCCTCTGCTGCAGCTAATCAACCCATCATCCCGCACAGTCGCTATCTGGACCCCCCCAGGTCCACTTTTACAACCCCCACCCGTCCTCCCGGGTCCCTTTAAAATTTTCCTTAAAAATTTTGCTAAAAAACCCCTCAGCCCCCTCTTTGCTGCATGCCATCTCTCGGGGTCCCAAAGCCCGTCATCAAGATAGGCCCTCGATAACATGGAGGGCCAGGCCTGCGAGAGGGGGGAGTCTCGCAGCACAAGAAGGTCAATTTTTTATCTCTTAATACAGGAACATTTATTGAAATTGTGCTTCTAACTTGCAGTCTTTTTGCCATATATTTTCCTCTTTTAGATGTGTATTAAAATTCCCAATACATTATAATGCTTTAGAATTATAGCTGTACATGGAAAAATTATAAGAAAACATTAACTTATCAGGTTAATGGCCCAGTCATTTTTAATTCTTATTTCTCTTCTGACTTCTTTCCCCCCTGCATTTTTTCCCTATTTCTGTTTCATTTCTCTTCTTTATTCCATTTGAACAACAGAACAATTTGCCATTATGTCTTCTCTTACTGCCAGCTATTTGGCAGGTAATAAACTGCCTCTCTCCCGTCTTCTTGAATTCCTGCTTCTTTTGTTCCTTCACACTGGAAGGTACAATGAGTTTGTTCCTCCACACCAGGAGGTACAGTGAGTTTGAAAGCCCTCTGCAGAAGCATTGAATAAACCACCACCATTCTTATTTGCTGGTTAGTTTGTACTGTACTAACTTTTGCTGGAAGACATCCAGGAATAATAATAATAAAAAATCAAAATATTAACACGAATGAAGGCGAATAAACCTGTCCCAAGATAATGTTGCAGGATCCAATCTGGGTCGGTCACTGGGACCAGAGGTTTTGTCTTCTGAGCTTTCAGACTTGTAGTATAATAATATAATAACAGAGTTGGAAAGGACCTTGGAGGTCCAACCCTCTGCTAAGGCAGGAAACCCTACACCGCTTTAGACAAATGGTTATCCAACATCATTTTAAAAACTTCCAGTGTTGGAGAATTCACAACTTCTGGAGGCAAGTTGTTCCACTGATTAATTGTTCTAACTGTCAGGAAATTTCTCCTTAGTTCTAGGTTGCTTCTCTCCTTGATTAGTTTCCACCCATTGCTTCTTGTCCTACCCTCAGATGCTTTGGAGAATAGCTTTGCTCCCTCTTGTTTGTGGCAGCCCCTGAGATATTGGAACACTTCTATCATGTCTCCCCTAGTCCTTCTTTTCCTTAAACTAGACATACCCAGTTCCTGCAGCCGTTCTTCATATGTTTTAGCCTCCAGTCCCCTAATCATCTTTGTTGCTCTTCTCTGCACTCTTTCTAGAGTCTCCACATCCTTTTTACATTGTGGCAACCAAAACTGAATGCAGTATTCCAAGTGTGGCCTTACCAAGGCATTATAAAATGGTATTAACACGTTATGTGATTTTGATTCTATCCCTCTGTTTATGCAGCCTAGAACTGTGTTGGCTTTTTTGGTTGTGCTGGAGCCCCAGCCTCAGGGAACATCTTTCTTCAGGTTCTGGTGAAGAGAGATGTTCCATGAGGATGGGCTCTAGCACAAGTCCAAAAGCTCAGAAGACTGAACTTCAAAATATTAAAATCACAAAACCACTAAACATTTACAAATTTAAGAGGAGTCATGTAAATCTGATATTTTTTACATATGTATGCAGGGAGAGATGTCCTTCTGTCTTCCTCTGCCTTGACTATCATAATCATCCAAGCATGAGCGCCATTTCCTTCTCCCAATGGCTCAATTTTAACAATGAGTTCAGCTTTAACAATTCTAGAGTTGTCCCATGCTGCTATAATGTCGTTGTTCCCCGGGAGAAATTTCTAATGGACTTAATAATGATAGAAAGTACTTTTCTGCCTGAATAGGAATATAGCCACTAAAAGTATATAAAGGATGTGAATACTTTTGGTATTGTACTAAAAAAGACAGATCTTACAAGATCCAATCTGGGTCGGTCACCAGGATCAGATGTTTTGTTTTCTGAGCTTTCGGACTTGTGCTGTAGCCCATCCTCAGGGAACTTCTCTGTATGCTTTCACAGAGAAAACACACAAAGAAGATCCCTGAGGATGGGCCTACAGCACGAGTCCAAAAGCTCAGAAGACAAAACCTCTGGTCCCAGTGACTGACCCAGATTGGATCCTGCAACATTATCCTGGAACAGGTATATTCACCTTCATTTGTCACAGATCTTACAAAAACATGGGTGAATAACTTACTATACAATATTGCAATGTGAAAAAATATTTGAGTTCCTTAGAAATGACAGTGTAATTTCTGGTGTAAACTTAACAAATCTTTTATTTTAAAATTTATTTCAATGATAAGCATTAGAAGTAGAAAAGTAAAATGATATGAGCCTTTAGAGAAGGAGTTGAAATTGTTAACATCTCTCCCTTCATATTTTCTGAATATGAAGGCAGAAAAAGTATCTTTTGCAATCTGTTATTAGTAAGTATTAAGAGAATAAAAATGGTCACAAAAACCAACAGTGGGCCAATTTTAAAAAAAAAGATGCACATGAGTTTTATATAAATTGGCAATGCTGGGAAATCCTAATCTGGAAATGTCCCCCCTCTCTTTCCTGTATTTTACTCATCACTTTAAAACAGGCGTTTGGGTTGATTCATTATGTGTATTCAGATTTTTTTAAAGAGGAAATTTACAAATCTCTCTTGAAAGGAAATCTACAATACAGGTAGTCCTCAATTTATGACCACAATGGAGCCCAAAATTTATGTTGCTAAGTGAGAAAACTGTTAAGTGAGTTTTGCCCCATTTTACGACTATTCTTGCCATAGTTGCTAAGTGAATCGCTACAATTGCGAAATTAGTAATCCAGTTCTTAAGTGAATCTGGCTTCCCCATTGACTTTGCTTGTCAGAAGGTCGCAAAAGGGGATCACTTGACCCTGGCACACAACTGTCATAAATGTGAGTCAATTGTCAAGCATATGAATGTAAATCACGTATTCATGGGGATGCAACAAAGGTCATAAGTGCAAAAAAATGGCCATAAATCACTTTTTTCAGTGCCATTGTAACATCGAATAGTCACTAAGCGAACTGTTGTAAGTCAAGGACTACCTGTACATATATGGAAAGCCTGTTTCATAACTAAGTCTTCAGCAAACTGAATGTGTCCTGATATGATAGCCCTTAATCATATATGGGATAAGAAAATACTTTCTATTTGGATCTCTGATTACTTTGATCAAATCATTAGGAACATTTCTTGTAGACATGCATAGGCTTTTGCTGTAAAAATTAACTCAGAAATGATTACAGCTTTTTTACAAACTCTGAATCTAATACAATCTATTTATAGAATAGAATAGAATTTAATATATAATATAATATATAATATATAATAGAATTTAGAATTTATATGGCCTTGGTTTATAGTGGTTGGTTATCCCATATTTATTTTTTATTTATTCAATTTATACACTGCCTATCTCATTACTACAGTGATTCTTAGTGGCTTCCAAAATGATAAAAATATAATTCAAAACAGTTAAAATTATGTAAGATTAAATAGAGACTAAAACCCAAGGGGGCAGGTGAGGTGGGGGGTGATATTAGAACAATGCAGTGAGTCCCGATTGCTTGCTTTCATAAAAGTTTTATTGTTGCCACAGGAGCTCATATTGTCTTTTAGATGAAAGTATAAAGCCAAAACATGAGTTTCTCATTCTCAATTAGGTGGTTGAAAGTATCCAATGCAATTTTGCTGAGGATGGTCCTGAGGTCCTGAGAATGATCTTTTAGTACACTTTAAACCATGGGGTAAAAGGTAGAGCAATAAATAGGATGTGATACAATTGAGGTTTAATAATTGGAAATATTAAATAAGAGGAAACAAGAATGCAGTTTGGCTGTTTACCATGGTTTTGTGTCTTGACAGTAAGTAAGGACTCCTTTAAGCTTGGCCCCTTTCATTTCCATATAGTTTTGTTTACAGAAAGGGCTTTGCCATCACATGCTTCCGGGATGTTTTTTTTTCCCAGCAGCCCAAATATTCCCTGCAGGTCACCCATCCCAATATTGATTAGCCTGATCCAACCTAACAGAGATCAATCCAGTGCTGCTAGCTGCTGAGATATTTTGATATATACTGGCCCATACAGAGAAACTGAATTCATGTTTTCTGCCTTTTAAATTTCCATACCCTCTTCCAGAATAACATTTATTATCATCTTAATAGACATGATATTTCCTCTGTCACATTTTAGTTTATTGCATTTTTTTAAAAAAAATCATACCAAGGCTTTCATCTTGACGATTGCAAATCTTAGAAGTCCTGTTTGCCATGTTTTATCACCAATCTTTTATTGATAAGCATAAAAGCACTTACATAAGAGGGACAGACTCTCTCTGCAGGGTGAACTTTACATATAACAGATTTTTCCATTGATCCATGGTTTGTTCAAAATGGGCTCATTACCCAGGCTGTTAATTTGTGGTTGGACTTCTGAGTCATTGCCTTTCTTTGGAATCTGTTTCTGAATCTGTTTACATGAGCGCTGAATCACAGGCTATTGTTAACTGCCCACAATGATTTCTTGCTTCTGTCATATGGATGGCAGTAAGGTAAGAACAACTATAATACTCTGCATCTTCTAGAAAGTTATATCAGCATTGTTTATGTGGTAGCCAAGTTGAAACATTACTCATCCCACCACACTATTTGGATACAGCAGAACTATTGAGTGGCAGACAATTATTTTGCCTCTGACATTTGGGAACTTTCTTTGGGGTATTTAAGTGATTAGCGGGTATCTTAAAAACAAATTAAAGAGGCTAAACAAGTATAGGTTTCACAGGCTATCTGTAAAGTTTAGAATTCTGCATTATCATGTTCCGTGAATAATGCCTGAATAGATTTGGCTAATGTTGAAGGCACTTATTTGATTGGCTTTTTAATATGAGTTGACCAAAAGCTCTCTAACTAATACCCTGTTTTCCCCAAAATAAGATAATCCCTGATAATAAGCCCAATCGGGCTTTTGAGCGCATGGCACTAAGGCCAAGCGCTTATTTCAGGGTTCAAAAAAATATAAGACAGTGTTTGGGGAAACACGGTAGAAGAAGCAAGTTTTTTTTTTTTGTTTGTTTTCTCATTTTCCTAAAAAAAATAAATCTGAAAATATTAATGGAAATTGCTTAGAAACTATACACAGATTTTTCATGAGAAACAGGGCAGAAATGGCATGGAATGACCTTGCACTTGAAAATATGAAATTATTATAGAGAGCAAAATGAAAAAAGTCATCCATTGGCATTTGTATCAATCTGAACTGAAAATAAAATATATACAAAATACCAAAATTGTTGATAAAATAAATAGGGAGAAGTCCACAGATGATTTATTCAAATGTTAGTCCAAACGTTTAAAAGAAAAATTGGGAGTATTTATGGTTGGGATTAATCAGAGATTAGCAGGACATTTTTGTCCATGTCTGAGCCATAGTGAATTCACTGGAACCTGCTCTCTGTCAGACCTGGAAGCCATCTTTTACATTTGGGCCTCCAGGCCTGCTACGTTTTCTACTGTGGGAAAATGGGAGGGGGGATTGCATAGAGTATGGGTGATATGTAGTCAAAATAACATTCCTTTCTCAGAGAGTCAATGATGCCTTGTCCTGGTCCTGGCACCTGGAGTCGGATAGATAGATAGATAGATAGATAGATAGATAGATAGATAGATGATAGATAGATAGATAGATAGATAATTTTATTTCTATACCACCCCTCTCCCGAAGGACTCGGGGCGGTGCACAGCCAAGTAAAAAACACAATACAAATCCCAATTAAATTTAAAAATTATTAAAATTATTACATTTACAGCCAAGATTTGTTAAAAAACCAAAAATTTAAAACTATGAATTTAAAACTCCTTTACAAAAATAGCCCTGCCTGTTGGAAGAGCAGGGTCTTGAGGGCACAGTGAAAAATTTGGAGGTCAGAGATTGTGCATATTTCCAGGGGCAGTTCGTTCCAAAGGGCAGGAGCTCCCACAGAGAAGGCTTTCCCCTGGGTGTCGCCAGCCGACATAGTTTGGCCGACAGCACCCTGAGGAGTCCCTCTCTGTGGGAGCGAACTGATCGGTGGGAGGCTATCGGTGGCAGAAGGCGGTCTCGTAAGTATTCAGGTTCTGAACCATGGAGCACTTTAAAGGTGGTAACCAACACCTTGAATCGCACCCGGAAGACCACTGGGAGCCAGTGCAGCTCGCGCAGGAGAGGTGTTACATGGATGACTGGGAGGTGTTTCCAGTTTGGACGGTGGATGATTGGACCATGTGATGGACATGTGGGTACTGGGTAGGGGCTTGTACTTTCACTTGGATAGGGAGAATCTGGAAACTTTCAGATTCGGGTTTTCCCAGATGTGCCAATATGACATCTTCAGTAAAAAGGAACTTGGAGGAAACTCATGCCTCGGAGTCTTCTTTCAGTGGCGGTGTTACTTGGAACCCTGACACTCACTATGTTTGGTGAAAGGAGTAGGAGAGGATCTATATCCCACAGTTGTTTTGTCCTTTATTTACTGGGTCAGTTTTATGAACACTTGATCAACATCTCAATTTATCAATAGCACTTTGATTTGTCAAAATATGAGCATTTATGAATATATATTTACCTTTCCGCATCCTGATTTATAGAAATTTCACTTGGTGCTGTAGGAATGCAGGCTGAGTTATCCCATTCCCTGTTTATATCACTGGAATTTCTGATATACTTGTTGATGCTAGCAAAACTCTTCAGAGATGTGGATATTTTGGCACGCTCTGCTTTTTACTTAATCCGCTTTCATGCATTAAATGTTAAGCTCTCTTTCATAATCAAATCTACGTCATTTGGGAGCTGGGCTACAGAGTATTCTTTTTTAAAAAAAATATTTCATTGGCTACTACATCATAACAAAGTTTTGCCTTGAAGAACCTGAAAAATAGGATTCCAAAATTCTCAGAGGGTTTCTTTTCATATGGAGTAATGTGTGCATGAGCACAGCTTTTACACATGAAATGTCATACTGAGAAAGGATATAAAGATCTCTGCATCGATGTTGACAGAAGCATTACTCATCAGGATCAGTTGTAGAGATAAATAACTGATGTCAGGCATTATAATGTTTTATGTACTGCAGAAAGCGTTGCATTTAGAGAAAGCTGACAACGTGGTTACAATCCTTTCTTATCAATTGCTGAAAGACAATGTCTATTTATAGAGGCACGTACTTCATTTTTTTATTTTCATGCCTCATCTCATTATATCAAATTAATTAAGACAGGAAAAAGTGTGCAGAATGCACTCTGCCGTCAGCCCTCTCAGGTAAATTAGACAGGAAACCGGACTAGATGAACTTTATTGAAAGGCTACATTAGCGATAGCACTTAGACTTATATACCGCTTCACAGTGCTTTACAGCCCTCTCTAAATGGTTTACAGAGTCAGCATATTGCCTCCAACAATCTGGGTCCTTGTTTTACCCACCTCGGAAGGATGAAAGGCAGAGTCAACCTTGAGCTGTTGAGAATCGAACTGCTGGCTGTGGGCAGAGTTAGCCTGCAATAATGCATTCTAACCACTGTACCGCCACGACTCTTAACAGTAACAGAATCTTGCACGTCTGAAAGGACAAACTTCCTACCTCCAAACTGATGATGCATTTGACTCCGCCCTTGGCTTAGCCTGGTCTTCTCCCTCAGCTGTTTTGAAATCGTAATGTTAAGCTCCCCTTATCCATAGCAATCCTGACTCAAATTGTGCCTTCTCCTTTTAAAAAACACTACTAGTGACACAAATGTCTTTTTCTCTTGGCCTTCAATTATATATTTCCATAAAAAAAAAGACCACAAACTGTCAGCATACATTAGTATCCATGTATAAATTTAAGGTTTGGGGAAATAACCTAATGCAAAAGGGGAAAAAAAGCATATTTTTTTCCAAATGACCTGGAAATACTCAAGGGTCTGACAATGTTAAGCAAGTATGAACCTCTTCCCTGTGTAAAAGAAGCTTCTGAGTCTCTTTGAAAGTCTTCCTAAAAGGAATAGGATAAATGTACGATTAATTTGATATTACATGGGTCAACTTGACATTGCCAGGTGTTTGTTTTTGAAAGAACTAGGTTGCATTTTCAAAGGTTAGAGAGGAAACACATAACTTATATGTGTTTTAAATACCTATTTCATAACTGTCACCTTGGTAACAACAATTGAAAAAATATTTTCAATTGTTGCTAAAGCTGCTAAAACTCCCAGCATATAAGCAGTTGGGCATATAGCTATTAAAGCATTGTTCAGTTGTTAAAATGGCATTTTTAAAGCCCTGGCTCTTGCCCGCTTGGAAGATTTTTAATTAATTCATACTCCCCTCACATTCTGCATGAAGCTAGATTTATAGGTGTAGACCTGCTCAGACCAGAAGTGAAGGATGCCATTCTCATCCCAATATTCCTTTGTGCTTTGGAAGTGGTCAGTCTCTGATGGGGATTTTGACTCCAATAAACTCTCTGTGCAATCACGGATTTTGTATTATGCAGGCTTCCACCCACTGTGAAAAAAAAATCCTATTCAAGTAAATGTGACTAGAGTCGTAATTTAAGCTTTGTTGCCCAACATGGTTGGGTTTGAGATTGAGCAAACAGACCAGGTGTACATGTAAATTTTAGATAGAACCAGTTCCTATGGTCAAAAAACCCCTCTTATATGTTAAGTAAACTATCTGTTAAGGTACAGTAGAATTTAAGGAGTTTTTCTTTTTGATTTTGAGTTTCATTCTTTATTTCATTCGGAGGTGCTTGCTTAGAAAGATCATAGTGCTGGAATATGTACTGTATGCAAAGAGGAAATAAGCTTCTGCAATATAGACATGTATATATATATATATATGTTTTCTCAGGTTTTCGCGGGTGTTTGTATGTAGGTCTTTGGTTATTCGGGTTTTCTCCCATGTAAAATTGGAAGTGTCTTGGCGACGTTTCGACAAAGTCTCATTCGTCATCTTCAGGCTGGTGTTCTCGGCTTCGTGCTTCCAGGAGCAATGTGAGATCAGAAGAACAGAACTAGCCCTAATCAGAAATGAACTCCACAGAAAAAGATTCCTCCTAGACAAAATCAACAAGGATCTCCTCACACTTCACCTCAAACTCAGCAACAAGATCCACCCCGCACTTTGGGACAAATCCAAACAACTTGCCGTCTGGAGAGCCGAAACACAGACCACCCTCAAGACAGACACACACACCAACAAACTCCGAAGACTACAATAACGCCAGAAACAATCCCCTCCACCCTCACAGCCACACATGAAACAAACAGTGCATAACATCTCAGATAGGATCCTCACCAAAGCTGAAACCAATGTCCTTTCCAAAGGATTCAACTTTGCAGTCGCTCCCAAAAGCATCCCCACTGAAACCATTATATGCAGAGTTGAAACCAGCCTGACCAAAATCAACCCAGACGACACAAACAGAATCAGACTCGAAATCACCAACATCCTCTGCACCAGCAAGCCACCCAAAAGTAACTTACCCAAAGAGGAACAGACAACACTACTTAACCTGAAAGAAGACACCAGCATAATAATCCTACCAGCAGACAAGGGCAATGCCACGGTGGTTATGAACACATCTGACTCCCAAACCAAATTAACCAACCTATTCCAAGACTCCATATACAAACCCCTAAACACAGACCCCACCACCTACCTGGAAAAAACCACCAGATCCAAAATAAAAGCCTCCCCCATCAGCGAAGAGATTCAGCAAAGAATCATTCTCAGAGAGAAATCATCCAGATGCCCTAAGCTTTATGGTCTCCCCAAGATACACAAAGAAGGAACCCCACTTAGACCCATAGTCAGCTCCATAGGCTCACCTCTACAAAACCTAGCCAAATTTCTCG
The DNA here is from genome assembly GCA_022577455.1 of Arizona elegans. NCBI lineage: Eukaryota > Metazoa > Chordata > Lepidosauria > Squamata > Colubridae > Arizona > Arizona elegans. Next base: position 127,949,329 of record JAKOOJ010000001.1, read on the forward strand.
CCAAACAACTACAGCCCTATGCAGAATCCATCACCTCATACGTAAAAAAATCATTCCAGTTCATAGACATCATAAAGCAACAAAACTTATAGCCCAGTGACCTACTCGTGAGCTTTGATGTCATATCCCTCTTCACCCAAGTACCAATCAAAGAAGCCTTGACGGTTATCCAAAACAAATATAACCCCCCCAAGCACATCTTAGATCTGACCAACCACTGCCTATCCAACACATACTTCATCTATAATGGACAGAAATACAAACAAACAGAAGGAGCACCCATGGGATCACCCCTCTCACCTGTCATTGCCAACCTCTATATGGAATACTTTGAAACCCAAGTTCTAGAAAAATCTGATCACAAACCCAAACTCTGGCTCAGATATGTGGACGACACCTTCATAATCTGGCCACATGGGAAAGAAAAACTGGACAACTTCCTCACACACCTCAACAGCCTACACCCCAAAATACAGTTCACCATGGAAACAGAAGCGAACAACCAACTCCCCTTCCTGGATGTCTTAGTCTACAGAAAATCCAATGGCTCCTTAGGACACACTATCTACCAGAAGAAAACACACACAAACCGCTATCTGCACGCACTCTCACACCACCACCCTGCCCAGATCAACTCTGTAGCCAAGACACTCATTTCCAGAACAAAACGCTTAGCTGACGAACAACACCTAAAAACCGAACTACACACTCTCACTAACGTACTAACATCCAATGGATTCCAAAGAAATAAGATCACCAACCTAATCCAAAAAGAAACCCCCACTAAAATCCAAGACAGAGAACAAGAAAACGGCAAAGCCCTCCTCCCATATATAAAAGGCACCACAGACAGAATAAGCAAAATCTTCCACAAACATAACATCAAGACAGCATTCTGCGCAAACCGAAAAATATCTACCATCCTAAGGAACCCCAAAGACAAAATTGAGTTAGAAAATCAAGGAGTATATGAAATCCCATGCACCGCCTGCCCCACCACATACATCGGACAAACCAACAGACGAATAAGTGCACGCATAGAAGAACACAAGAACTCAGTCAGAAAAGAGGAACCAACTTCTTCCCTGGTCCATCACCTTAAAGCCACAGGACATGATATTGACTTTAAAAAGACCAGAACTATCGCCAAAACTGAACACTTTAACAACAGAATAATCAGAGAAGCCATCGAGATAGAAAAACGACCACACAGGATGAACAAACGAGATGATACCTCCCGCCTACCAGCCATTTGGAAACCCGCCCTTATTGACAAACGAGTCCCTAACATGACGAATGACACCAGACCCACACTCACGAGAGCCACACAGGATGTCACCACCACACATCCACGCAGAAAGCAAACTCAAACCCACACTGATAATAAGCCACGACCAAGGACCAGAAGCCAGACCGCAGCTGCATCATTAGCCACTTTAAACCCCTCCAATCCATACATGAAGCAGACTGACACCCACCATGAAGAGCTCGCACGGCCACAAACATGAAGCCAAACAACAACAACGCAACTCACCACTCAAATCCCCCTGCAACTCAGACTAAGCTGAGCACAACCAAGCCCCCACCAAAACAGAACACACCCCCAGCCAATCAGAGCACAACCAACCCCCCATCCAATCAGAGCACAGCCAAGCCCCTAACCAATCAGAACACACCTCCACCCAATCAGAACACAGCCAAGTTCCCACCCAATCAGCTCACACCCCCACTAGCAGTTAAAAGGAAGAGACAGCTGCCATCTCACATTGCTCCTGGAAGCACGAAGCCGAGAACACCAGCCTGAAGATGACGAATGAGACTTCGTCGAAACGTCGCCTCACAAACTTTTCTAGCATGCCGTATGTGTCTTAAGGAGTGGTTCTTGAAAAAAAGTATACATTGCTTTGATTTTCTGAACTTGATTATGTAGCATCTAACATGCCTTTTCTTGATAGTTCTGAGACCCCCAAAAAGTTCATGGAATATTTCAGTAATATTTTTGTGCTACACACAGATTCAAGGATAACATATTTTATCTGAAGTTTTTTCCCATACCTTTCTTAAGGTTTTCTGTCTTTTTAAGATGCTTCGTGAAAATAGCAGTCCATATTCACATTTTATCCTTCATGATCATTTTGGCATGAACAACTTAAAGAGCTTAACAACATAGACATCCATTTGGCTGGATTTTATAGCAGGCTAAACTTTATTCCTCAGGCTTATTTAACATATGGGTCTAGGGAGCCCATAGAAGAAGAGCTATTTGTGTATGATTAAAAATTCAGCGTAACCTATTTTAAACTCATAATAATTGGGTCCTTGTTTAGAACTTCCCCTGTTCTTTCTTCAGAATCCTCTGTGCGCATTCATTTGTAAGTAAGTAATTTTATTGATTTAAATCTGTGTCCTTGATCAGTTTTCATTTCCACAATAAAATGTAATCAGTGTGCTGGAATATGAGTGCTTTTAGCCGTATTGCTTTATGAACAACTGTCATCATGCTTATTTTATACCTTCTTTTTTACTGTTATTTTTATTTTATTGTCGCAGTCAGTATTATTTACATTTATTTTCTTTCTCTGCCTGTTCATATACAATGTAGTGCTTGCTAATTGAAAAATCACAATTTCATGCAGATGACAAAATATACTAACTTATGAAAGCTTCTGCTATTATAAGTATTCTACTTCTTATTGAGCATTTAAGGATGATTTTGTTGTTGTTATTGGCCAGGGAAAGATATTTTTTTCCTGGTCAGGGGCAACATTTTATTTTTTATCAAAGAGAGAGGTAAGGAACTGCAGAGATATATTTGGGACACTATGAAGTTACTAGGAGATACAACATCCTTTGCTAGCTTTTTGTTTTGGGAGAATTTGTGGGAATTAGTTCAAAATAAAATACAGAGATTCATCGAAGCTTAAAACACCTATTCTGCACCTCTTGGAAGAAAAAAAAATATTGAATACCTACAGAGCAATTATCGTTGCTCCAGGTGCCATAGAACGGAGTTGAGAGGCATTCATACTTGGTTGTACATTCAAATAGCTATTGTTCTGGGAACTAATTGAAACTGAGGCAAAATGGTAGTAGTGCTTTGGTAGCATCATCAGAAAATGAAAAGGAGATATGGGGTTTTCCCCCCTGTTGTCAGCTCTTCAGGGTAGACCAAACTAGAAAACTAGTCCCATGTAGATCAGAATTACTTTTATTGTAAAGCTATAGCAACAGAATCTTAAATGTCTGAATGCATTCCCCCTTTATCTTCATGTGAACTTGGGAGAGGCTAGTCTGAGAAGTTTAGTTGTGATATTTTCTTGGCCACTTTTTTTCTGACTCATGTCTTGGTAGTGTTGTGGCTCACATGCCTATGGGGCTACCTTTTATCACCACAGTAGCTGCTCTTCTTCCTGCAAGAGATGTGGTCAAACAAGGCCTGCCCATCTGCCATCATAACCTGAAGACTACCTGTAATACACCATGGTTGTCCATTTGTAATTGTTGTTGCAATTGAAAAATGTATCCATCTTTATTTTTGCCATCTCAAACTAGCTCTTTCCTCCCCATTCTGTCCCACTGTATGTGAAACATCTTAGCACAGCTGTATGTCAAATATACCAAACTACAGAAACTGACGGACTAATTCTTCTTACTAATTGGCGGCTGGGAAATTAGGTCTCCCATCGCCTTGCAGTAAAGCCATGCCTTAAGAGTGCACCACCACTGCAGCTGAAGACCCTTGGTTGCTACTTTGCCTTGACTAAAGAATGGCTCTTGTGCAATTATGACAATCTTGTCCATGGCGAAGCAAAGTGGCAGAAACTAGCAGCCATCATTTTGTTTTTTCTAGAAATGCAGATTCTATTCAGAGTGTAATGATCAAAAAGATGTTTCTCTTTTGAGACTTCTGAGAGGAAGCAACAACCCTTTTGGTATTGAGATACGTAACAAAGAACACTGTAAATATTGCCTGGACATAATTTGTTATTTAATACCTCAAAGGCAACACAACTGGGAGTTTTCCTTCCGTAACACAACATTCTGTCTATCTTGCATTAACACAAGCTTTGTTGCATACATCTGTTGAAATCTGGAACAAGCTTCAAGGGTCATTTACATACTCTCCTATTCACTCAGAGAATTCATTTGAGCCAGTATGACATACTGGTTAAAAGGCAGGCCTAGAAAACAGGAGACTGTGAGTTCTAGGCAGCAAAATCAGCTGAGGGAATTTGGGCCAATTGCTCGCTCACTCTCAGTCCAACTCTCCTCACAGGTTTGTCGTGGAGGAGATACGTTTACTTGCTTTGTGTTATCTAAAATTTAATAATTATTCCAGCAACAATGATAGGGAACTATGTTACTTTTGCATAAACATTTCTTAACAACTAAGTATGTCAGCAGAAAGCATTATTGTGTGAACAGACATCCAGTTGTGTACAGAATGTTGCCTTCTTTTACTTCCACCCCAGGGCTGTTTTTACGTCTGTTTGTCTATAGAGAACATTTGACAGGTTTGTGAGTTTATAGAATTTGCAGTAAACCATCAGACAGTCTGTGATTGCTGTGCTGGCTAATAGCTGAGCTCAGAGAACTGTTAGTCAATCAGTGCTCACTTAAAAACTCAACTGACAACTAGTTTGGTGAAATGGGTAAGGCTTCGGTCTAGAACAGGGGTCCCCAACTCCCAGTTCGTGGATTGGCACTGGTCCGTGGCATGCCAGTAACCCGGCCGTAACAAGCAAAGCCCCATCTGTGGGATGCAGGCAGCACATGAAACAACCCTCCTCCGGTCCGTGGAAAAACCTCTCTCCATGGAACCGGTCCCTGGTGCCGAAAAGGTTGGGGACCTCTGGTCTAGAAACCAGGAGACTGTGTGTTCTACAGTAGTCTCACTTTAGGCATGAAGCTAATTGAGTGATTTTGGACCAGTCACTCTCTCTCATCCCTAGGAAGGAGGCAAGGACAAACCTTGCCAAGAAAACTGCAAGGATGTGTCCAGGCAATCTCCAGGAGTTAAAAACTGACTCGTAGGTACAAATAATAATAATACAAGCTCAGTTATCAGCTTGTAACCAAGTGGCTCATCCTACCCACTCAAGATCCATGCCTAAAAAACATTTATCCATATAAAAGAGAATGAATTTCAAGCATTTCCCCCTCTTTTTGTGCTTGCTGTGGTGGCAAAACTCTGCTGCCTTCCAAATGCCTGGCACGCTGGCATGTTCTCCATTCGGCTCCTTGACTTAATCAGATATCAGCATGGAGCTACAGCAGGATCCCAGGAAGTGGGAGGTAGGGTGAGTCAAAAATCCCTTATAATGAAGGTCCAAACCGCCCCTTCGAGCACAAGGCAGTGAGATATTGCTCTTTTGTGAAGAGTCTTTCTCTGCCACGGAACGCTTCATGGTGATATGACAACATTGTTCACACAGTTCTTTCTATTTCTTGTGTAGAAATCCTTCAATTCATGACTTTCTCCAAAACAAAAACGACTGCTTTAATGGAAAACTCGGATACTTGTCTACTGCTTATAGCTTTAATGCATTTAATTCCTATTGCCATTATATTTTTTGTGATGCCCACTGCTTCTCAAAATATGAAATCTATCAATTTTAAAACCAAACTAAATCAGAAACCTTGAAGAAAAGAACCATGAACTAAAAGAAAGAGCGGGAAGTATAGAATGACTCTCCCCCAACCCAGAAGCAAGTATGGATTTTCAAACTAGGTGTCCATGTAGTGTCATATCTATAACCCTTCCCAATGGTGGGATTCAAGTAATTTAACAACTAGTTCTCCCAGGGTCAGGTTGGCCGTTGTGGGAGGCGTGGCCCTCCAGCTTCGCCGGACATACGGGATGAGTCTCCTGTGAAGGCCAACCTGGGTGAACCAATTGTTAAATTACTTCCAGCACCAGACAGGGGGCGGAAGTGAAGCATCCAGGCTGCTGCTGCCTTTCATTGGGGTGTGTGGAGAGAGATGGGGCTCCTCTTGCCATCTCTTCTCCCCCCCCCCCCCCGCTGAGCATGGCAGGGCTTCCTGCCCCTCACTTCAGCCAGTTTGCCGAACTGCAGAAAAATTTAGCTGCTGGTTCTACAAACTGGTGCGAACTGGCTGAATCCCACCACAGACCCTCCCCCTAAAAATGAACCTTTACATACCTCTTCCTTTCTTGCAGGGATGTGTAAACCTCACCCCATGCCATGCTGAATTTCCTCTGGAAATGAATCCTCTGGAAAGTAAACTTTTGATCAGAAGTAGGTCAAAGTATTCTGGACATGGCATTGCAGGTGGAACACATTTTGGGGGGCTGAATCACAATGGGCCTCTTCAGACTGCCTCCAGTTCATCAAATCACCAAACAGTCCCCAGAACAAAATCCAGAGGAACTTTATGATAATCCAGAGAGAAGGGAATATTCCACAGAATATTTTTTTCCTAGTCAATGAATTTTGCTTATCTTTAGTTTATTCTTGTTAGACAGCCACACATTCAATTCCTTTTTAAAGCAAATGTAATTACATTTATTCATTGTCATGTTTAAATTCATCTTACTTTTATAGTGAATATTTCTTCTCCCCAGTGGAAAGATAAAAAGAATTCAGGAACTAATTCGTTCCTAAGAGAACTCTTAATAGGGACCAGGTCTACTTTAACAATTTTTACCTACATCAGCATAAGCACCAATATGACCACTGACATTTGCTTTGCACTAGCCAGGTTCTGTCCATTCTATTAAGTGCTTGAGATATTTTATAGAAATCATTAATAAAATGGTGTGGAATGGTGCTGTGCGGTGGCCTAGAGGTGAAGCTCTTGCCTCACAATCAGGAGGCTGTGAGTTCGATCCTAGGTAGGAGAAATCCTAGGAGAAATATCTGCCTAGGTAGAGGCAGATATTTCTCTCTCTGGGCACAATGAGAATATATCTGCTGAACAAAACTTTACATTGGTGACAGGAAAGACATCTGGCCATTAAAACACTCTGCTAGCTCCATTCAGTTGCCCAGACTCCACCCTGCAAGGGATTATGAGAGGGTGGGGTCATTAAAAGAAGATGATGATTATGATTAATAAAATGGTACGGGGGTAGGGGTTGGTCTAGTGCTATGTTTGGAAATACCTACTCTGAAAAGAAAAGAGGTGAGCTGCTGGGATGTTGGATGGGATGGTACAAGAAAACATATCTTTGTCTTTTAGTAAAGGGGTATTTTTCATTTATGTTACTAACTTATCAACTGACAAATATCTGTCAAATGGCAGCCATTTTGTAAATGAATTAATGAATATACTTGAAATTTCACATTGGTCTTCCATAGCTATAGCAATAGCACTTAGGCTTATATACCGCTTCATAATGCTTTTACAGCGATTTACAGAGTTAGCAAATTACCCCCAACAATCTGGGTCCTCATTTTACTCATCTCGGAAGGATGGAAGGCTGAGTCAACCTTGAGCCGGTGAGATTCGATCTGCTGAACTGCAGCTAGCAGTCAGCTGAAGTAGCCTGCAGTACTGCACTCTAACCACTGTGCTAACCACTATCATATAATGTTTGCCTTCTATGATGTATATAATGTTTCTACCAAATCATAATGCTGGCTATTCACCTCCTTTGGTAAGTTCATGTCTTCTGATTAACTTTCTTAACTTTCTTAGTACTGCTCTTTTTTCTCCCTAGATACTCCTTCACAGAGGGTGCAGTTTATTCTTGGAACAGAAGATGATGATGAGGAGCACATCCCACATGATTTATTCACTGAGCTTGATGAACTTTGCTTGCGAGAAGGAGACGATGCCGAGTGGAGGGAGACTGCCAGGTAAATGAGATTTTTTCCCTTCCACATGGTCCATTGCTTAAGACCCAGTGAATATCAGCAGAAAAAACATATACCCATTTAGATTTAGCAACAGCAATAGCACTTAGACTTATATACCACTTCACAGTGCTTTACAGCCCTCTTTAAGCGGTTTACAGAGTGAGCATATTGCCGCCAACAATCTGGGTCCTCATTTTACCCACTTTGGAAGGATGGAAAGATGAGTCAACCTTGACCCAATCAAGATCTAAGGAATTGAACTCATGGCAGTGAGCAGAGTTAACCTACAATACTGCATTCTAAACACTGCACTACCACAGCTCTTGAAATCAAACATATAGTTTAAATTTGTGTAGAATTAGAGTTGTTGGACCATTCAGTTTTCTTCAAAATCAGGATTTAACTTTTTATTAATATAACTGGTTGCTCAGTCAACGAGATGTTTAGATTGAATTTGACATTTTTATCCATTTGTTGAGTCCTTTCCAAGAACCTGGGATAGGCATATGTTGTTGTTTGATAGTATTAATGATTTTGTCATGGAATGTAAGCCTAGAGCTTACCTTAACTGGGTTGTGAGGCTCATCCACTCTCTGAGGAGGATGAGAGCTATGTCAGAATTTCAACCATAATGGACATGTGTCATCAGAGAAGTCAGGCAAAGAGTTCTTTTTCCATAAACAATATGATGAGAAAAAAAAGTATGGTGAGGAAAGAAAGGCACACCGATTTTGGGAAGGTTTAATAGCATGAAATATCCATGAAAAAGACATAAATGCATTATTATGTACACAAGAATGTGAAGTCACAGCTGACAATTTTTCAGTTGGTTTTGCCTTCATGCCCATCTACTTATGTATTATTATGGTTGGTCACACATTCAGCCAGATGTTTAGACTGGATTTGGCATTTTTGTCTGTCTAACACTAGTCCTTCCCAAGGACCTGGGATAGGCAGATGTTGTTGTTTAATAATATTAAAGATATCATTGCAGGATGTAAGCTGTTCCAAGTAAAGTTGCCTTTTGCAATTGACTGATGGCAATTTTGTCCATGCTGATGGTGTTCTTGTGGTGCTCCAGAGATTTTGGGGTTGCACCCAAAGTGCCTATTATTATTGGTACTATCTTTGCTTTCTTTTGCCACAGTCGTTCTAGTTTTAATTGCAGGTCTTTATATTTTGTAATTTTCCCCAGTTCTCTCATTTCTATTCTGCTGTCTCCAGGTACTGTCACATCCACTATCCAGACCTTTATGTCTTTCTTATCAACAGTTAAGTCTGTGGTAGTAGTTTGTCTGCTTGAAGTCTAAAGTTTTAAGAGTATTGGTTTTCTTCATTTTTTATTACAGTGTCTATTTTTTACAGTTCTTGCTTGCAGGCAAATGGTATTTCTTGCATGTCGTCCAATGCGTATTGTTGCTACTTTGTCATGCCATTGTTTGTATGATCTTCTTGCAGCAGCTAACTAGATGGTCTGCTATTTCTTCAGCTTCTTTACAGAGGTGACACACTGTCTGTTGCTGTCTTCTCAATTCTGGCTTTCTATGCATTTTTTAAGGCTTGGTCTTGTGCAACCAGAATAAGCCTCTCTGTCTCTTTTTTCAATTTCCTGCTTTTAGCCTTTGCCAAGATTTGTTATTATCTCCCTTGCCTGATATTTTTTTTAAAGTATTGGCCATGTAATGCTCTCTTTTCTGTTTTTCTGTTGGTTGTTCTTGTAGGCCATTTGGTCTTTCTGGTATTCGGTAAGCCTACGTGGTGTAATGTTGTAAATATACTAGACAGTTGAAGAAGCACAAAGGGCAAATGTCCTTCAAATATTCTTCCAATGCCCTTTTTTTCCTTCCTTCAACTGCGTGGTATATTTGCAATATTCTCTATCCATTTATGCTCCTTGGTAACTAGAGTCTGTCAAAGTTCCTGTGTGGATGAAGAGCATGATCCATTGTCATTATTTTCCTGGTCTTCCTATCCAGAGTTTTTAGTTCTACTTGAATCCAATCCACTATTCCAGCTGTGAATCTAATGAATTACCCAGGTGTTAATTGACTTGATAATGTTTCCTCCACCAAGTTTAGACTTAGACTTGCTTCAAGTAAAAACCATGCAGTTCATCGTCACTTGATGCTGACCAATTCTTGATCTTCCTTCCTTCCTTCCTTTTCTTCACGTTTTCTGCTTTTTATTAAAAGGTCTTTCATTTCAACTTCTTTTTTATTATTATCTACCTTCTTTAGCCAAGTTGCATTCTTTTTGTATTACTTTGGGCTGTCCCATAGCTGTGCCCAGAAGTGCGCTGTTTCTTCTTTGTGAGGTGGTGACTGGTTTATTACAGTCTCTCTATTGATGGTTTGGTAGAAATGTTTCTGATTGGACTGAAATTTCAAATTGACTGAGTTTCAAATTACAAAACCAGTAAAGAAGAGGAAGGAAGTGGGATAAATGCCAAAGAAAATGAGAAAGCTGTGGTTGGAGTGAGTTATGAGGGTTCAAAACTTCAAAAAGAATTTTCAAGTAGAAAAGGTGGGACTGGTACATGGAGTTGTGTGTATGTGTGTCTGTCTGTGTATCTGATAAATCCAATGCAATAAACAGCAAACTTTTCCATTTATATACCTGACTTTAACTTCATTTTTCTCTAGAGTTTTTCAATGAAAAATTGACAAGGTTAATCATAGTTTAATAGGTATGGCAACAGAGGGACTGGCCTTGGAAGGGAAAGAGATATCTCAGATGTGGTATAGAATCAGGATATAAATCAAAATATTATTGATAACAATTTGTTGCTGGGCTCAGTTGTGAACATCCATCAAGCCCTAAATTGGACTGGGGAGGGTGACAATTTATGGAATGCTCTTCTCAGAGAAAAAGGTGGTAAGTCTTTTTCTACATGCTCTGTCTGTAAACAGAGAAGCTAAACAATAATGGATAAACCAGTGATATAAGTCAACCTAGGTGAGAGACTGATCAACTTCAGGACGGAACCCATTGCTTCGTGATTAACCGATCTGGCAGAATGTATTAATCAAGATAATGCTTCTGAAATCTTTAATGGTATGTTTAAGTTTGACCAGGATGTTTGTGATTCACTTATTCAGAAAGTAACAGATTTATCATTTCAGTAAGGAAATTGTTAGATTTTTCTATGTTTTTTTTAGAAAGCAGGGAATGGTCCCAAGACATTTTACTGACTGAGGCAGAGCTGCAGATAATACCTCTCCTTCAGCTAAGTTATTGGCAAAAAAAAAAAAAAAAAAAAAAAAAAAATCCAAGTAACATTCTTGACAGTAAAAAAAAGATAATAAATAAAATAACTAATGTGTCTCACCATGAATCGGTTGGTTAATCATATGAACGCTCCTTCTAAAAACACAACAGATGTAGCTAAAATAATTCAGTCAGTATTAAGCAAGTTATTATGCTGTATCAAAAGAGTTTGAGCCTAGGGTGTTGTTTTTATTATAGCATGGCTTCTGCTGAAACAACACAGCCTTTTGAACGGGTTTATCAATAATAAGGTATACTTTTATATAATGGGTTCCAAAAAAGTTAACTCCATTATTTTCGGAATCTCCAGCTAACTTTTGGCATCTATTAAATGTTTTTGTAGTGGCTGAGGAAATGTATTCATGATTATGAAGTCACAAGGTCTTTGTTGGAGATTTATAACCATAACAAACTGACTGCTGTATTCTAATTTGGCCATCACTGGTTGTATCTTATTTGAAATATAAATGCATAGCCCCACTTCCTAGCTCTGGTAGCTTTATGAGATTGTACAATGTAATTATCAGGCATTCTGTCTTCAGTTGAGCAGGTCACCCGTAACATAATAGCAATAGCAATACCACTTAGATTGATATACTGCTTTACAGTGTTTTACAGCCCTCTCTAAGTGGTTTACAGAGTCAGCATATTGTTCCCAACAGTTTGGGTCCTCATTATATCCACCTCAGAAGGATAGAAGGCTGAGTCAACCTTGAGCCTGGTGAGATTTGAACTGCCAAATTGCAGGCAGCCGGCACTCAGCAGAAGTAGCCTGCAGTACTGCACTCTAACCACTGCGTTACCGTGATATCATATATCATATTCAGAGATATAATCCATGAAAGAACTATCCTACACTTTGAATGCCATCCAGCAATGTTCCAGGAAAGTATGTTGGTTCCTGTGTATACTTTTTAGTAGTTTATGGATGCTAAAAAGTATGTTGAGGAATATATCTTAAATGGGTCTTTCAGTGCAGGTGAAAACTATCCACTAGTGCACTAGTTGATTACATTCCATCTGATCAATTCTTGCTTCATCTTCCTGGATCTCCAAGAATGTATTTACCCTATCCTAAATCTACATGCAACAGTATAAGACAGTCATAAGTGGAGCCACAAACATAAACAGAAAAAAAAAATCTTTTGATTCTGAGTTGAATAAAGATAGTGTGGAAATGGTCTGGAATACAATTATTGAGTAAATGTGGTTGGGGAGAAACCACTGAAATTGTCTATGTGGATCAAAATTCATCAGTTCATTTTTTTAAAGGAAAATCTTAAAAAGGAATATTTTTCATCATTGGTTTCCGTGCTTTTAAATGAAAAATTCCATAGGGTGTCCAACATAGTAATTGTTTAGCAAGAATGCCAAAAGCTGCTCTCAAAATTCTAGTATATTCTTAGTTGAAGGTAGAAATTGAAATAAAGTGATAGGCTTTTTGACAATTATATACCATTTTTTCCTGTCACTGCTACCTATACAATCTTGGAAATCCTTGTAATATAGAATTCATAACATTATAGCAGTAATATAATCTTCCTAATGAAAACTGAGTCAAAAATTCAGAAACAAAGATGGATTAGTGGTAATCTCCTCTTCATAGTAGCTATTTGATTCCAGAAACTAGAAACCTAGAAAAATGGTTTTGGCAATTCCCTTTTTCTCTCATATCTCCTCCCATACTATATACTACCTACTATTTGTGGATTGTTTTCTATGTGGTTGTCATACTGCATACTTACTCTTTAGCTGAGGAAATCTGACTAAAATGTTTTCTTTATCTAGGTGGTTGAAGTTTGAAGAAGATGTTGAAGATGGCGGGGAGAGGTGGAGTAAACCATATGTTGCTACTTTATCACTTCATAGCTTGTTTGAATTGAGAAGTTGTATCCTTAATGGCACAGTCTTACTAGACATGAGAGCAAATTCTTTAGAAGAAATTGCCGGTGAGTTGTTTATTTATTTTATCTTTTAATCTTACCTTACCCACTCAGAAATCTCTCTCAGCATGTTAGGGTGAGATAGCAAACTGTTTAAAAATTTAGATTAAAGGTTCCAACATTATTGCATGCATTTTTAGCATGTTTTATAAATTACATAGCACTGATGTTGCACTTTACATTATTTTCTCCAAGGCAGGAAGCTATTTGTTGTGGATTTAGAGCAGGGGTGGGTTCTACTTACCTTTACTACCGGTTCGCAGCAGGGCCATATGCGCATGCTTGTTTCGCTCGTGCGTGTGCTCTTCTGCACATGTGCAGAAGAATTTTAGTGACATTGGGGTTGGTGGGCAGAACCTCCCGCCGGATTTACTACCGGTTCTATAGAACCGGTGCGAACCGGGGGCTACCCACTATTGATTTAGAGTGATAACAATGAACAGAAAAGTTATGTTTGGATGAGGTTGTCCTTGAAAGAAATATACCATTTACCAGAATAATAAGGGACTATAATAGTAAGTAATATTAAGTAATTACTAATAATAGTAAGGGAATCAGATGGGATGCTGCAGAATGAGCCAGTTTTGTATTCAGCTACATAAAGCTTCGTTAGTAAGGCTCAAAATAAACCACAGTAATTGCCATGTTGTGTGTTTGTGTGTTAATATTTGTCTGTTGTAAAGAAATAAAATAATAGAAATTTACAAACTTATGGTGGTAATATTTTAAATTAATGAAAGACAATTGAAATGTTCAAAAGGAAATGTTTTTACAGGTAACAGTAACAGTGCTATGAATGCATTCCCTGTATAGTCCATAAATTGCTGCAATACCGGTAGTATTTAGTTGGTTTGAAAAGCTGAAATTTGCGCTTTAACACTATCATTAATTGTTCAACTTTATATTGTGTAATGAAAGAAATATGAAGCTTATGTTTTCTAGATTGCTTTTTTTATTTAATAGGAAAAAGTGCTTCAGTAAATAAGTAGTGTATTCAGAACTAAGATTTTTACAGCTCAGCCAAATCTATTCCATGACTCTAAGTAGACTATTAGCTCTCTCTATCAATTATTTTTTTCTGACAGTAAAAAAAAATCTGCAAATATTTCCATAACACTAAATATTCCCGTAAAGCAGGGGTGTCAAGCTCAAGGCCCACGGACTGGATCTGGCCTGTGGGGGATCTGGCCCTGGAAACAGCAAAGGACTGGTGCCTCTGCCCTGAGATGCCTCTGCCAGTGAAAAAAGAGCTCAGAAGGACCACAAGTGGCCTTTTGAGCTTTGTTTTCGCTTGCAGAGGGTTACTGGCAGTGGTGGAATTCAAATTTTTTTACTACTGGTTCTATGGGTGTGGCTTGATGAGCGTGGTGTGGCTTGGTGGGCATGGTGTGGCTTGGTGGGCGTGGCTTGGTGGACATGGCAGGGGAAGGATACTGCAAAAGCCCATTCCCTCCCCACTCCTGGCGGAAGGATATTGCAAAATCTCCATTCCCACCCCACTCTGGGGCCAGCAGAGGTGGTATTTGCCGGTTCTCTGAACTACTCAAAATTTCCGCTACCAGTTCTCCAGAACCTGTCAGAACCTGCTGAATACCACCTCTGATTGCTGGAGGCCATTGCAGCTGAAAACGGAACTGGGAGCCTGTTTTCACTGGCAGAGCACTCAGGCCACCACTGGCACCCCTGACAGGAGGGATGTTGAGCTGGCCACACCCACACTAGCCACACCCAGGCCCCTCAAGGTCAAACATGACCCTGATGCGGCCCTCAATGAAATCGAGTTTGACACCCCTGCTGTAAAGTAATCTTCCCTCTAATATTTTTATCTGACTGTCTCTGATATCTGGGAGGATTTTTGTATGTATCCAATTTCTCAGTTCTTCTTCTTGTTCTTCTTTCTCTGTGTTATATACATTTTTTTCCAAACTGTGCTCATTTTTATTTGATTTTTTTTTAGTTAGGAAAGATATAAGGTGTACATTAGGTGGACTCTGTACCATAACACAACATATTTTGTTTTGCCGGATGATACCATTTTGTTTCAAAATAAATCAGTGAAAGATTCCTTTTACATCCTAACTGAGAAGTGAGTTTCATTGAGGTCAATGGGACTTATTGCTAGGTAAGTGAATACAGGAAGGCAACCAGTAATATAAACTGATAAAATAAATTAACAGTTAAATATAACTTCCATTTTGATTAATAAACATTTGTTATAAAACGAAATATTACTTGACAAAATTTATCTGCAAAGCTGTTAGAAGAGATTTCTCACACTATGATAAGTGAGACTTAACCAATGCTGGTTAGAAGTCTATCTCTGTATGAGGTCCAATTTCTGTTTTGAATAATTCTATTATTAGCTCATAGTGATTTATTTTCATGTTAAATTATCAGACCTTCATTTTTATTGAAAATCATTTTTATTTAAGTGGGGAACAAAAAATAAGAGATAGAATAGAATAGAACAGAACAGAACAACAGAATTCTTTATTGGCTAACTGTGGACACAGACACACAAAGAATTTGTCTTTGGTGCATATGCTCTTAGTGTACATAAAAAGACAAGATACATTCATCAAGAATCATAAGGTACAACACTTAATGATAGTCATAGGGTACAAATAAGCAATCAAATCATGCTAATACTCATATCATGCTAATAATCAGATAGTGATATGTGTTAGGGTTGAAACAGGCAACGTGGGAACCCAATGAATCTCATGCAAGACTTAGCCATTAAAATATGGGTATTTTAAATTATGGGTATCAATTCAGCCAAATTTATTTAATTCATTTTATTCGATTTTAAATTTTGTATATCTATGTGTTTTATTTCATGGCTGTGCACCGCCCTGAGTCCTTCGGGAGTAGGGCGGTATAGAAATTCAATAAATAATAATAATAATTATATAAAGAGATAAAGCCATTATCTTGACACTCTGGCTGAGAGAATTACCCAAAATTCCACTGATTCTAAAGGACTGGGACAAAAAAGACTGGTATCTAGAGACTGAAGATCTGAACAGGACAACATAAGAGCAAAATAAGCACAGATGAAATTCTACTAAAAACAAATGGCTAATCTAACAGTGACTAGGAAAAACTTCACCCAACTTTAGCGGGTGTACCAGTTACATCTCTACCTGGACAAGACTCCCTGATTACCATTCACTCAGACTACTACAAGGTGCTCTACATAGGGTTGCCTTTGGAGGTGACTGGGAAGCTATAGGTTGTACAATGGAAACTCCTGTACAGCCATAACACCCTGTATAACATAAATTCCTGTAATATCCATTCTGAAGCCACTTTATTGGCTACCATTTTGGCTTCTGAGCCCAAGTGTTAATGCTGGTTATCATTTTGTAAAGCCTTTATGATGTAGCACCAGGATATTTCAGGTATAACTTGCCAAAATTGAATCTGCTTATCCAGTCTGGCCATTGAGAGAGGGCCTATTGTGGGACTGTCCCTTCCCTTCACAAAGTGCACAGCTGTCTAGCTTAAGCAACAAGCTTTCTCTGCAATGTCCTTGATGTTAAAGAACAATTTTTCCTGGAATATTGGTAGCCTCAATCCTGTTCATTTTTTTCATAAATAACAACTTTGTGCTTTAATTTATGGGGCATCTAGACTCTTTATGTTTTCTTGGTTTTTAATGATTTTAAGTCTTTGTACTGGGTTTTGGTGTCTTATTGTTTACTTGTTTGTACCCTACCCAGAATCAGACAGGATGGGGAAGGCTACAAATATAATTAAATAGATCAAACAAATAAATACATATTGGATTTACACCTTAAAGCAACCTTAGATATATGATTTTGATTCTGCAGGAATCAGATCTTCTGTGTATACAGTATATGAGTTTGTTCACATCTGCAATTTAGCAACTTTAGCTTAGATAGCAATATTGAGTTACAAAGCTGCTGTTTTTAGCTAGTTGAGTTTTTGGAGAGTCAACATTTATTGCCGGGCGCAATATGAGGTCCGACAATTTGTCTGTTTTGACATCTCTCATACCTTTTATAGACATAAAGAAGCTGTTGTCAGCAAGTCTGAATTATAGCTTCATCTACAGCAGTTACAACCTACAGTTGCTGATGTTGAGTTCAGAAACCTTCCACCAGCAGGACTGAGTCAGATTATATCAAGGTCTTGGCCTATCTAGATTACTTCCAAGTAGCTATTGCCTAGTATCGCTCAAGTATCCCCACTGAATATCCTTTAACTGCACAAAATATTCTTAGTGGAATCCCTGCTATAATGTATGTAGGCTGCAATTCTTTAAAAGAAAAATGTTACTGATCTTTTTTTTTTTTTTTTTGGCTGTAATTTCCTTGGCTGTTCAAACTATTTAATGTTAATACATTTATATCCCACCTTACTTTCCAGAAGGAGCTAAACTTTTTAACCGACATTTTAACTTTACTGTTTTAATGTTTTATATACTGTTTTATATTTCTATGTTTTATTATATGCCGCCCAGACTCCTTCTTTGAGGGAGATGGGTGATTTAGAAATAGGAAATATTAACCAACCAACCTACCAACCAACCATTCAATTAAAATTAGAATGGGATAAATGAACAACTGCACTTTGTAAAGACTTTGAAAGTATGTCTAACCATATTAAAAAGCAATTCAAAGATATGACTAATCAGATTTCAGAGATTGATCAGATAGCCAGCAAGGCTCAATACACTGCTATAAAAATAAGACTGATATTAGCATATTTTTTAAAGGTTTTGATGAACATGAAATTGGACTTGGCCGATGTTCACCATAGAAACAGAAGAAACAATTTAAGGATTAGAGGCATTTGGGAGAATGCAGATAAGACTGACCTATAGGATACCTTATGCAAAACCCACAAGATGTTATTATAAAATATCTTAATCTTGGGTCAGAGATAAGATTTATAAAAGGCTCATTAGCCGGAGAAAATAAAACAGAGAGGAAGAAACTACATATCTTTTCCCCGGATGAAAATCCAGCCACTTTACAAGGAAGGAGAGATTTCAAACTTTGTACTGAAGAGGTTTATAAAACAAGGAATAAGTTAAACTTATTCAGGAAAAGGAGATTACTTCTACCCTTTCCAAAGTGAACAATGTTTTGACAGTCCCATGAATAATTATCAGAAGGTGAATTTGTATACTTGGAGAATGGCTGACTTTCCCTAAGAAGATAAATTGACTTGAAGAACATCGTAAAGAATTAGACTTTATGATTTAAACAAAAAAGAAGGGAAGGGAAAGGAAGAAAAAAATGTTAACGGTTAGAATAAGTGTCTGAGAACAGTTAAGGAATAATAGGGTAGATATAAAACAACCTACTTTACACAGTAGATACTTAAAAGGCCCAAGCCTAACTGGGACATGGGGGCAATATGAATTAAGTACTGCATAACCTCTCCCCCTTCCTTCTGTCAGTGCTCCATTTTAGATTGAAAAGAGGACTCTTCAACCATCCCCCCACCCTTTGAGACTTTTCACATCCAATCAAGAGGGTCAGGGAGGGCAATATTTCTTGGGAGAGATTAGATGGGAATTAGGGCAATGGAACGGAGAAGAGGGGGTTCAGGTGAAAGGGGACAATTAAATTAAATGGTTTCTCTGAAATCTACTCCAACTTAATCAAACTATCTGCTTGCTGTTGTAATGTCTTTGTAGCTGTTATTGCAATGCCTTATTTAGGGAACCAAAATGTACACTGGAGAAATATAAAGCAGAAACGACTGAATGTAAAATACAACAGCATCTTTAAATGTTGGGGAATGGGAGATTTGATTAAAAAGAACTAGAATTAGCAAATATATACGATCCAATAGAAGAGAATATCTATAAATACATAATATCCTTTAACGCATCAATAGTGATGTTGAGGGAAACATACAAGTTAGGATTGCTTAAGAAAAGCAATTTGGAAAAGCTTTTTTTTTTTTTTTTGCTTAAAGTGCTAATGAATCCAGAGAGTGGCCATTTTAATTAGAGACCAATATAGAATTGAAAATAAAAAAGATCGCAAAAGATAATGATGGAGATTTATCTTATTCTCAAGGGAAAATTTGATAATAGAACTTTAATATTAGCCCACCCCCACCCCATTTACATCCCAAATCAAATTCAAATGGGTTTTATAAAAATGTTTGGAGAAATTTGGATAGGAAAATCCTTCACTGAAAGAATATACTATTATTTTGGTAGGCATCAATCCTGGTCAAGAATAGTTTATATTTGCTAATATATTAATGTAAATTTTGGCTGTTTTTAAAAATTAATTATTCTGTCTGTCTGTCTGTCTGTCTGTCTGTTTACCTACCTACTTACCTACCCATCCCAGAAGCTTTTTTTTTTAAAAAAAATAAGAGACTGTATACATACTTGGCATTACAGTTGTGGCCAAAATTGTGGAAAACGTTTGGGGGAAAGTGTATTTTCTAAAACTAGCTAACACCACTTTTTTTTGGAGTAGTACCATAAAATTATATATCAATGGAAAGATAATTTAATTAAGAATGTAGTGCAATAACTCCTATGAAGGATTTGCTATTAGAATAGCAGTTGCAGTATAAAGAAGAAAAGACTTAGAAAAAACAAGAAATTCAAAAATTATCATCATAGAAAAAATGAGATATACAAAAATTATCATGTCAGTTAATACTTAGTTGGGTAACCTTTAGCATGAATTACGGCCTTCCCATGGAGTGAACCAAGTCTTTTAGTTCTGCAGCTGTTATAATGTGAAACCAAGATTGAATGATTGCTTCTATTAACTGGGTTTTTATTGCTGGGTCACTTCTGAATAACAAATTTCTTTAGTTGGCTCCATAGATTTTCAGTTGGGTTACAATCTGGGCTATTCTCAGGCCATTCCAGCAGTGGAATATGATGATCTTGAAACTCCAAAAAAAAAAAAAAAAAAAAAAAAAGTGGTGTTATTAGGCATCAAACCTCAAAAATACACTTTTCCCAAAAGGTTTCCACAATTTTAGCCACTACCGTAAATGCTGGGGAAAACTTATATTACTTTGCTAATACATTTCAGGGAGCTATTTGGCTGGCTATGGATGAAATATAAAGTCGGACTATATGATGCCATCCTGCATAGACTTTTCTTAAACAGACACAAACTATACTATTGGATTAGACTTTTCTTAAGTTGGGCACGAAGATGACAGTTGTTGATAAAAGTGTTGTTACATGACATCTCAGGTCAAAGAATGTGGGGGAGAAGGCAGTCTTATATTCTTCCTCCATGTGCTAATCCCACGAAAGATGTCAATGCGATTAAACAGAAAGCAGACTTCTTCCCTCTGTGTCAACACCTGCACTTTTGAAAGATCCTGCACATGTGTACTTGTCTGAGAGCCAAAACTTCATGCAATTGGATTTTTTTGGGTTAATGAATATACAAATAAGATTTCTCTTGGTAGACATCCATGCAGAATGCATGGCCTTGATAATAGCACAACTTTGTGTTCTTCGAATCACATGGTCTCTTTTATTTGAACAAGACATAAAAGGATGACTGTCACATCATTACATGGCAAGCTGGTTTGGTCTGTAGACATACATAATTAAGAATTGTGCCTTTTATTCTGAGTACCTGTGCCTTTTTTCTCAAATAATCAAACACTTGACTAATCCCATCTGCTTTTGACATCTGCGTGCCCTTCTTGTTTCACGCCTGAGTTTTCTTGGAAAAGTGGAATGGCTCAGAGAAAGGCTCATGAGCCATCCAAGGATTTTCAACAAAACCGTTGATGACTCACTCTGGTTATGTCAGGAGGCTGTGTGACATTGTGTCTTCTAATGAATATGCAAACTCCTTGTGGTTTAATTAATGTTGATTCATTGGTTGTATGAAGAAACTTGCTTTTTAAAGTGTTACCATTTTCTAAAAATAACTAAAACTTAACAGTATAAAATTTCTCTCTCCGTCTTCCTCCTTTGTTTATTTCCCTCTTTAACTTTCCTACTGAAGAAACTGCTGTATCTATCCAGACTATTGATTTTATATAGTTAATAATAGTGCGCTCAAATATATAGATTATATATCTATATCAAATATACAGATGTACGTTTTACTTCAGTTCAATACCTGCATCCCTATCTTCTACAGTGACTGATTCTCCAATGTCTGTTGTATAGAAATGAATTTTGCTTATGCTTAGAAAGTGAGGGAAAAATATAGATACCAGAAGTTGATCTGGACATATTTATTTATATTTCATATTTTTAACTGCCCATCCACCCTTGGATATCTGGTTATCATTTTAAAACTGATTGGAGAAATGTTGCACTCTTGATGACTTTATGGTCATATCTTCTCATTGTTTAGCATTCCGGAAAAGCCCCAACTCCAAGTAAAAACTCTGAAGCAAGCATTTTGTACTGCTTGCTTCTAATAAATACTACTGTATTTATTAGAATAGGTAAACTGGCACATCTAGGAAAACCCAAATCTGAGAGGTCCGGGTTTTCCCTCAGTAAATCAACCCCCACTCCCAAACCATCCCCTCACTCCTCAGTCGATCACATGCTCCAATCACCATCTGTCCCATCTTGAGACAGCACTCCGACCACTCCTTCTCCAGATGCAAGATTGGCCTGACCTTGACTGACAGGAAGAATGCTATTATGTCTAAAGACAACCCCTCTACTAAATCCCCCCTCCTACTTTCCCACACATGAGAAGGTGGCAGCATGGAAGCTTCCGGCCTAATATGGCTTCCAAAGCTGACAGCCCCCCTCCCCGCAGAAAAAATCATATCCTGAAAAATAAAACAGACAAAACACAAAAGATGGGGTTAACGCCTTTTACATAACCTTTCAAAATCCATTTTCATGTGTGAAGTTTAAATCAGAATTGAGGTTGCATAGCAAAATTCATTTTATTGCCCTGATTAGAGTTTGGGCCATTTTATAATCTGCATAACCAAGGAAGCAATTTGAAGCAACTGCTTCTCAAAAGCTGCTTCCCCTAAAAGATGCTATCTCATCATATAGTTTGAAAAAAGAGTCTCCAATAAATATGGTAGTTGCAAAGCAATAGAGGCAAACCCAGTTTGAAGTGAGGGTGGAATAGTGATTAATCCTTACCCTGCTTGCTTATTTTGTTTTCTTTAAAAAGCCCACTCCTTGTAATTTTTGTACAACAAGAAAACCACAGTGGGAATGCTAGCAGGTGGAATGAAAATCATGTATGAGGAAAGGGTTAAATCCCACTTCACAGCTTTCTCTAGGATCTTAATGCCAATATCTTTTAAATAAATTTATTTATGCTTACATAAATTTGAATAGTTGAATATGGGTGTGAATAGCAAACTTGGTCTATATCAGCTTTCAACTTTCCTTTGGGTGGGGAAAACCTGGAAGCTTTCAGATTCGGGTTAATGTCAGAGTTCCAAGTAACACCCCCAATGAAAGAAAACTCTGAGGCTTGAATTTCCTCAAAGTTCCATTTTATTAGAGATGTCATATTGGCACATCTGGGAAAACCCAAATCTGAAAGCTTCCAGGTTTTCCCCACCCAAAGGAAAGTTCAAGTCCCTGACCAACACCTACATGTCCATCACATGGTCCAATCAAAGCACCGTCCCAACTGGAGATGCCTCCCAGTTCCAGCCGTCCAGGTGCAGGGCAAGATGTCCTTGACTTTCTGAGAAAGGAATGTTTTTATGACTATATATCACCCTGGCTCCATACACACTCCCCTCCCAGTTTCCCACAGTAGTAAATGTGGCAGGCCTGAAGTTCCAACGAAAAAGATGGTTTCCAGGCCTGACAGTCTATCTGTTTGTCAATACTGCTTATCTTTTGTGTTCATAATCATGGTTACAAAATACCAAATATCAGTACCAAAACTGGCATTATGAGGATAAAGTGGTCTGGGCAGACATCTTGTGGAAACCTTCTTGCAGGTTCACTATGAAACAAATGTAAGTAGGGGCATTTTGCAAACTTCTCAGTTCAATTCTGGAAGGTCATTGATCAAGCAAGCCTGAGTGGTGATTTCAGGGGATACCTTTCACACATTTTTAAAAATCCCTTTAGCTCTCCCATGGAAATCTGAACCATCAATACTAGGTATTACTTGCAATGATATTTGCATCACAGTGATAAGTATATAAGTAACAGATTTGACCAAATGCTTCAATTGTGAATCCATTAGAAGTGTGGCTACTTATTGCAAAATTGACTCAAAACTCAAAAGGTCATTCAATTGCTGTTTTATTTTTCAGATATGATTCTTGATCAACAAGTAGGGTCCGGACAGCTCAGTGAGGATGTTCGCCACAGAGTCCACGAGGCATTACTCAAACAGCATCATCATCAGAACCAAAAGAAATTAAGCAATAGGATCCCAATAGTCAGGTCCTTTGCTGACATTGGCAAGAAACAGTCTGAGCCCCATTCCATGGACAAAAATGGTAAAGTGTCATGTTAATTAAGTAATAGTTACTGTAGCTTTGATATAATGGATATGCCGACATTTTGATTTTAAATGGCATCAGTCTTCTTGTCCAACACGTGCATTTCCTCAGTTTCCCTTCCCTAACTGTGGGGATTGGAGTTATAAGGGATGGTAGCAAATCTTTGACAGTGGATCTGAAATTATAGAGTAGGACACCTCACAAAAGGAAACAATTTACAGGCAATCAGGAAGGGAAAGCGTACGTTTTTGGTACTGATGTACAGGAGCTTAACTGGCTTCTTTATTTAACTAGTTGTTTTTACAGAAAGATATATTCAGCAGTTGCTGTATACCTCGTTGATTTTACTGAATGGATTTAAATAACATTTATACATTCTTAAGGGTACTTCCATCAATTTAGAGTTTGAGATAAAGTGAGAAGAGAGTTATAAAAGAAATAAAAAGCAATCATTTTTAAGGGGTTATGTAAGTGTGTCTGTTGTCATTCCATTTCCTAAACAATTATGAGTTGCTAAGATTAAGATGAGAAAAATGATATTTTCAGAACAAAGCAAGCCAATTATCCTGATTTCAGGAGACCTAAGCAATACATTTTATAAAATCCCTTACGAAAAAGATTTTGCAAATTAGTCATCCTTTGTCTTGAAATAAAACCTTTAACGAAGTCTGATTTCTTTGAGCCTATTTCAGGTAAGCAGGTTCAGAACTGTACCATATATGTCTTAAGCATTTCCCCCAGGGGTGAAATCCAATTTTTTCCCCTACCGGTTCTGTGGGCATGGCTTGGTGGATGTGGCAGGGAAAGGATACTGCAAAATCTCCATTCCCTCCCCTCCTGGGGGAAGGATATTGCAAAATCTCCATTCCCACCCCACTCTGGGGCCAGCCAGAGGTGGTATTTGCTGGTTTTCCAAACTACTCAAAATTTCCGCTACTGGTTCTCCGAACTGCTCAAAATTTCCGCTACCGGTTCTCCAGAATCTGTTAAACCTGCTGGATTTCACCCCTTATTTCCCCCCTTAATTGATGCCCTGCACCTGTGCTAGAATACAATTCCATACTTAACTTGCTCATTGATTGCTCCTTAGGAACGATACAAACTCTGGATCAATATATTTGACCAGTACCAATTTATTTTGACTCATTTTCCAGTGACAATGATGCATATTAGTAAATTAACACTGATGCAATTACATTCTGTTAACATTTAATGAGTTCTATTAACAACCTATTAACAACAAGGATTTGAGTTGTTATATTCAAGTGCAAATTGTAACACAGGTCAACAGATTATTGTTATGACTTTAATGACCAATATCTCACAACATTGGCCATTAAATAAGCAATATTTTTGACTGAGTCACAAGAAATTTGATAATTCCCTGGGTAATCACATCGATAGATTACAGATTAAATTTATTTATTTATTTATTTTTTAAATTTGATTTATATGCCACCCTTCTCCGGAGACTCAGGGCGGCTTACAATGTGTTAAGCAATAGCCTTCATACTTTTGTATATTTATACAAAGTCAGCTTATTGCCCCCACAAACTGGGTCCTCAATTTACCCACCTTAGAAAGGATGGAAGGCTGAATCGACCTTGAACCTGGGGAGAATTGAACTCGCAGTAATTGCAGGCAGCTGGATGTTAAATGCTGCCTTAGGAGGCATTAGCCTCCTAAATTAAATTACAGATTACTCTAATCTTGCTAGGGTAGAGTTACGGTCTACGCAATGTAAATGAGAAGTATGTCTTCTACATCCACTTTGAATATTTTCAAGGAATTCTTATTTGAACACTTAGCAATACATTCACCCTTTAAACAGCATCACATGTTTTACTTTTTTGAAGTAAAAAGTGTTAGGGATATTAAATCTCTGTCATTGCATCTTGTTTATTATTACTATGTTGCTGCTTTATTTGAGCATTGTTTACACCCAGTGCATCATCTGGCTCTGACTTATATTAATGAAGTCAGTAGATGGAGCTTTTTATGACCAGATGCTAGGTAAAGGAGAAACCTCTCATAAATTTTCTTGAATTCATTTAAATTGGACAATCAAAGCCCAGATTGTTTATAATGGTACTGGAGGTAGCAGAGGCAAACTTAACAAGGGCAAAGATGCAATTCCCTTGTACAGAACTATGTGTGAATGGATATAGCAGCACATTTTGTATTTGGTGAAATCAGTTGTGGGAAGTGGGATTATGTGAGGTAATGAAGGCAGGACTACACAAATAAAGCTATATTTGAGAGAACCCCTCTCCAAAGAAATCAAACAGTATTTCATAACTATATTTTCTTTCCAGAGAGGTATTTATATGGGGTAACCTATAGTTGCCTATTATATATTCCATATTTAGCAAAATTCCTTAGTCTTTATCTATTCACCCATGGCAACTCAAGGGGGCTGAGCTGACAGTATTTTCTCTGGAAAAGCCAACTTGGGGAATGGGTAACTTGCATTAACCAATGCTATCTTTTCTACTGCAGATGAAAGAATTGCATTTATAAAACT
This sequence comes from Arizona elegans, assembly GCA_022577455.1. Taxonomy (NCBI): domain Eukaryota; kingdom Metazoa; phylum Chordata; class Lepidosauria; order Squamata; family Colubridae; genus Arizona; species Arizona elegans. Next base: position 127,975,326 of record JAKOOJ010000001.1, read on the forward strand.
AGGTCCCTAGGTTCCTAATAACCCTTTCCATGATATCCTACTGTGTTTCCCCAAAAATAAGATCCTGTCTTATATTTTTTTTTTAACCTTGAAATAAGCGCTTGGCCTTATTGCCATGCTCTCAAAAGCCCAATTGGGCTTATTATCAGGGGATGTCTTATTTTGGGGGAAACAGGGTAATTACTAAGGACATGTATGATTTTCTTTTCTGAATGGACTGTATCTTGAGGGAGCCAAACTTTATTTATTTACGTATTTATTTATCAGATAAACAAATCTTTTAAATTTAATATCAAATTTATCAATAAAATACCAGATTTATCTGTAAAATATCCCTATTTGTTTATTATATGTAAAAGATCATGTGATCGTTTGTTTCCTGCAACTTCAGTAGGAATAGGTATTTCTTTAAAATTTCTTTTGTAGTTACATATTTATTTTACTTATATATATTTATAATGTCCTCCCCTGTGGATAGAGTAGGTTTTACATTACGGGTTTTGTTATTGGTTATTGTTATTGATAATGGAAGTGAGGATAGAAAAATAGTGAACAAGAATAACAAGCCATCAAAATTACGACATTTTTGATTAAGATGACAAGTCTTAATGTAACATTGTCATCTTCAGCCTTGCCTTCAGTTTCCATGGTTCTGAGAGGCTATATGAGATTACGATATGCCACTGACATATTTAGATTGCCCTACCAGAATTTTGTAGGTCTTTTGCTGTAAGTCCAACAAAGGTGTAATCAATGCATGGAATATTCTTGTTTGAATGCTGCTAGAGGAAAATTCTATGCTATTTAGCAGTTCTAGTTGGTATTCATTAAAATTTAGGTGTTCCTGGCTTCAAAATTTCCACAGCCTGGTCACTTTTTTTTATTTTCTTGTTCCCCTCTGTTCATCCTTTTCACTTTTACTATTTCTTTTCACAGAAATGTTAACGTATTACTATTTTGGAATAAATATTGCATCATTCTTAAACCATTCCCACTTCATATCATATCTTTCCTTCACCAGAGGTGTTTCCCTATTCATGAATAATAGTGCACGATCTAAACCAGAGTTTTTCAACTGCATTTCATGGAACCCTGCTGTTCTGTGTGAACTTGGTAGGAGGGTTCTTTGAGAGATTAAGGACAAGAAAAAAAAATAGTTCACTAGCATGTGGCAGGTTTTTTTTTAATCACTAGAGGTTTGCCTCTTGATCAAGATTTCCTGAATATATGTTTTTTTTCTAACTAACAGATTTCGCAGTCAGAGAAAGTTTGACAATCTCTGATCTAAACTCTGCTGTTGTGCATGATCATCTTCATGTTCTTTATTTTGCTATATCTTTATTGTATCTGTCTCTAACAGGCTCATCCCATCTTTGTCCTCCTTCATCTCTAACCTTTGGGTTCTGTAAACTCCTTGAAGGTCCAGAGGTAGTGTACTATAAATCTATCTTGCATGAACCTTAGGTCAAATTCAGATATTCACTCTTCACATCAGTCTTTTTTTAGCATAATGTGTCTTCATGATTAATCTAGGCAATCACTTTCAAGGTCTTCATGGCCTTTTTGCAAAAAGATATCAGATTTTTTAAAATGGCTATTCCATTCTAGCCAGGATAATTTTCTTTTGTAAATGGTCTTAATATTTTTCTAATCTGAAAAGTATAAATTTGAAACGGATTGTGCTGTCAGAAATATTTTATCTGTCATTTTATTTATACATACATACACACACATACATACATGTATAATAAAATAAAATTGGGAAAAAGATTGAATGAAAATGTAGAGTGGACTTGGACAATGAATATCTTTAGTTTAGCACTAAAACCTGTGTAGATTTTTTTTTTTAAAAAAAATAATGATTTCCCTCCCAATATTTCTGGGATCATAGTTGAATGAGTGCACTGCATTCAAACTTCCTACATGTCCCCCCCCCCCAAACTATAGTTCCCATAAACTCCTTGGGAGAATGATGACTGAAGAGTTCAGTGCTTCAATCCTAAACACTCCTGATATGAATAAACTCTATGCAATTTTGTAAGGAAATATGCATCTTATTGCAATATAGAGATGCCTTCTAACAGCGATTCTGGGAAAATGTATTTATTGCAATAGCAATAGTCAGCTTTCATTTGATTCATATTTTACACATTACTTGATCAGGTACATGTGTTATAGTTGGGATTAGAGTGTATGTGATTCAATCCCTCCCTTTGCCCCTTTGCCAGGAATTGAATTCTTAAGTTTTATATAGCGCACTTTATCAAGCTGTATAGGGCACTTAGCTTCCTGAGCTATAATGGATCTGTTTTCAGGATTTGCAGGAAGGGAGATATATGGATAAGCTATGAAGAAATAGCTTTCCTTATTTGAACTCTCAGAGTAGAGAGATAGAGTTGTTACCTTATGTCATGCTTTTGTATTCAATGTTCCATGACATTGTCACCCAAGAAGTGTGACTATTTCGATTATTTTATTTTATTTTATATTTTATATTTTATCTTTTTATTTTAATCCCACCTTTATTATTTTTATAAAGAATTCAAGGCAGCAATGCATATCTAATACTCTTTCCTCTGCTTGTTTTCTTCCAGGAGGCATTAAACAACCAATTTCACATTCACTATTTAAATACAAGTTGAGTCATGAGCTTTAGTAAATCAATAAAGTAATGGCTTTAGCAAACTTTTATAATGTGCTGCATATTGCAAATAGACTAAAAGTTTTTATTCAGTTGGCCCTCATTATTTTCAGTAAGTTACGATCAAGAAAATGTATTACTTATATATGTAGTAATCGGCTGTACTTTGCAACATGAAATGTTTTGTACATAGGTATGATGTATGTGAATCTTTCATTTAAATGTCTCTTCATTAGAAGGCCCTTTCAAGTAGTAGCACCTAGCAAATCTTCAACTAATTTGAAAAAGCTAAGTAGCATTTGCTCTGATTATTATTTGAATGTGAGACTAGACTGGGAAATCCAGAACTATAGACTGATATTTTTAAAATTATTATTTATCTACTGTTACCAAGCAAACTGCAACCCATTATCTGAGGTTCACTGGACTCAAGCTGACTCAAGGGAGAATTTACTTTTTATCTCAATTGATTGTTTTATAACAACAATACAGAAAAGTGTTAGTATTCTGTAATAACAATTTTTTCCAGCAGGTCAGATTGTTTCCCCACAGTCTGCACCAACTATTGAAACCAAAAATGATGTCAGCCGAGAAAACAGCACTGTTGACTTTAGTAAGGTAAGACTGTAACGTGAATCTTTGAATGGTAAGAGTACAGCTTCGTTTTGGCAATAAAGCATGTTTCATTTCAGTGTAATAAATTATAGCTGGCTGTTGTCTCATACTACATGCATTTTAAATAAATGGAGGGGGATACATTTTACCATTTAAAACAAATGAACCTTTTTTAAAAAAAAAATTGGTTCATTTCATTCCATATCACTGTGAAGACATCATTAAACTTTAGAAGAGATGAAAGCTATCTTTCAATATCTGAGCCAAAAGATCTTTGAAATGATGTGATAGCATTCTCAAGCATTTCCCATCTCTGAAAATGAAACATGGGAACAATATATTTAAGGCTTAATGCAGTAGAGTTCTGATTGATTGACTCACTCATCTTTTCCTTATTGTCACTACAATATTAAGGTATAAAAATTGCTCTGTGTGATTTCAACCGTGAGGGAGCCAGTTAATTTCTGTTTGGCAAGAAAATCCTGGAAGTCCCTTAATAAAAGCTATACAGCAGAGGTGTCCAACCTTGGTAACTTTAACACCTGTGGACTTCAACTCCCAGAATTCCTTAGCCACCCTTGCTGGCTGGGGAATTAAAATCCACAAGCCTTAAAGTTCTCCAGGCAGAAGAAGAACATCATGACTTCAAAACCTAAGGGACTGGTTTGGACAAAACTCAGCAGCACTTTTTCATGTGGCTGTTGACAAAAATAGGATTGCCAACATGATCACCAACGTCCAATGACGGATATGGCCCAAGAAGAAGACTTAAAGTTGCCAAGGTTGGACACTCTTCTCTATAGTAAATTTTAACACATTGAACTTCCTGAATATTTTGTTCATTGACAGCTGTTGACTATTAATAAACTATCAATCCATAACATAAAGCCCCTGCATTGCATACATGAGGACTTGACTCAGTTTAGCCATTCCTAAGGAAAGCTGGAAAAGATTTTGCTTGAAATTCAGAAGAGCTATTTATCAGTATTTAAAAACTTATTATATATATTATATATATAATATATAATATATTATAATATATAATGTGTAATATATATATATATTATATTATATATAAGGGATGCCGTGGCTCAGTGGCTAAAATGCTGAGTTTGTCGATCGAAAAGTTGGCAGTTCAGCAGTTCAAATCCCTAGTGCCACGTAACAGGGTGAACTCCCATTACTTGTCTCAGCTTCTGCCAACCTAGCAGTTTGAAGGCATGTAAAAAATGCAAGTAAAAAAATAGGGACCACCTTTGGTGGGAAGGTAACAGCATTCCATGAGCCTTTGGCATTTAATCATGCCAGCCACATGACCATGGAGACGTCTTCGGACACTGCTGGCTCTTTGGCTTTGAAATGGAGATGAGCTCTGCCCTCTAGAATAGGGAACAACTAGCACATATATGCAAGGGAAACCTTTACCTTTACCTTTTACAAATTTATTGATAAGATAAGGAAAGAGAACCATAATCTGACTTGCTGGTAAAGAAATGTTGCCACTAATTTGTATGTCAATGCTTAATTCAGGATTTGAAGAACAGAGCCAAAGAACTATAACATCAAGGGAGATGCCAGCATGGCAGCACACTTTGATGAAAGTTTATTAAATTGTCCCACAATTTAATACTCACAGCACAAGGGGATCTGCCCCAATCAGATGAGCCCAAATGGTGAGGATGGTCTCTGGAGTTTGAATCACAAAGGAGATGCTTTCATTGGCCAAGTTTTATAGCCTTGCAATCTCTCTTTCTCCTTCCATCCCAGAGTTGCTTAGGTTAGGCATCAGCAAAGGAAGGTTAGTATCCAGCAGGTACTGGGCCCCTGCTATGACAAAAGAGAGAAATAATTATTTGACTGAGGTTAGAGCAAAACGTTCTGTTATGTCACAATTTGCAAGAGTAAATAGGAAGAGCTAGTTTGTCTAAGCACCCTCTCTCTTTCAGGCGTTAATTAAAAATGCAAGGCAATAACAGGGCAATAAGTTCCATGTGCTTTTTCCTTTCTAATTTCTGCCAAGTTTTTACCCCTAAAGTCGCCTTTTTTAAAGGCGCAATTAGACCAGCCAAGAAGATGTCCCCCACCCCCCAGATTATCACATAATTTACATACTTAGACTGTTTCCAGTAAAATATATCCCATATATTTAGCTACAGCCAAACAATCGTTTCTGTGTTTCATTTTCAGAGTATTTGTGGAGATAGCCTCCTGTTAAATCAGAAAATTGAGAAAGAATCTTCTGCTGACTTAACGTTCAGATTTATATTGGTTCTAATATATTCTGTGACATTTACCCTTTGGCAATATTAAAACCATTTTTAATCATGTACAAAATCTGAGGTTTTGTGATCAAGTTGCGATACTTCATTGCTCGCTGTAAATTGTGACAAGCAGCATGGCTATCCAAAAGAACTGAAGGGGAAAACATGGATTTATTGGGGAAATTATATAACCAATCTGTAGTTAAAAATTGCCTAAAGGGTGTTGTGTCACCAAATCATGGTTGTATTAGGCTTTGGTTCGACAAACCTCTAGCCACGGTAGTTGGCCTCAGTTGAACCAAGTGGGGCTTGGTGAGGATTAAAGAGGGTATCTTTAACTGAGTTTCTCTTCTAAGGGAATTGATGCTAACAGTGCCTTGACTTGTTGTTGAATGTGACATCCAGTCAGTGTGGCTGAGCCAGTTCTAGTTATGTGCTTGCTCCATCTGGTGCCAGGCAGAATATGAGAAGCAGCCTTTTGAACCAGCTGAAGTTTGTTAATTGTGCGTGCAGGGACTAGGAGACCAGCAAAAAGGGCATAACAGTAGTCTATTTGGGATGAAACAGAGAAATGAAAAAGGACACCTTCATCAGGAAGAAAGAGAGAGAGAGGTGAGGACTCACTCTGGCTATCTTTCTATGGTGATTGCAAGCAGCATCTCTTGCTAAATGTTAGTACCAGTTCAATGCTGTGTTTTGTCAGTGCAGTTGGCAGAAATTCCAGATGTTCTAGAACAGCCTTCCTTGTTCTGGTTCTCCCTGGACCATGCATCTTCCTCCCAGAAGTGAACATGCTTCTTCCTGAGGAAGATAGGATGTAATCCAACCTTTGACTTTACAGAGGGTACCAGGATGGGGAAAGCTGCTCTAGATGCATGTATTGAACATTTTAAACATCAATAGCCCTGCCACCATTCATTTCATCTGAAGATTGTCCTCATAACCTTCAAATATAAAAAGTATTTTTTTTAAAGAAATGGAAGGTATAAATTTATTTCATACACACGCAAATCCAGAAAAACAGAATCATTTTCCCAGCAAAAACTATTTTTAATATTACCGTAGTAGTACAATTCTGTATAGGAATTTCCATTGAATTCAATGAAGCTTACTATCAGGTAAGTTGATACAGAACTATAGCGTAGAATAAACTCACTAAAATCAGATCCAAATAGGAAGTGCCCTGAGAGGCATTGCATTCATCTGTACAATGTCAGCATAATAGAAGTACCCAAAACTGTAGCTTTTTTCCCTCAACCTTGCCTGGTCCTGGAAGCTAAGCAGGTTCAGGCCTGGGTGATATTTGGGTGGCTCAGTGACTAAGACACTGAGCTTGTTGAGCGAAAGGTCGGCAGTTCAGCGGTTTGAATCCCTAGTGCCACATAATGGGGTGAGTTCCTGTTACTTGTCCCAGCTTCTGCCAACCTAGCAGTTCGAAGGTAACAGTGTTCCGTGCGCCTTTGCCGTTTAGTCATGCCAGCCACATGACCACAAACGTCTTTGGATAGCCCTGGCTCTTTGATTTTGAAATGGAGATGAACACCGCCCCCTAGAGTCGGGAACGACTAGCACATCTATGCAAGGGGAACCTTTACTTTTACTATCAGAAAACTCTATGGTGGTGGGCATCCCAGAAGAAAGAGGCGGTGAACGACTTCCATATTGTAGTCAAGGAAACTGCATGTGTGTGTCCATTAAATCACCAGGAGTTGAGGTAAACATAAACACGTACCATAAACTGTACAGATTCATATTGCAAAATAGGAAACAGTAATGGCTCTTTTCTGAATATAGTTGTCTTAGGTTGATTGGTGATGCATCAGAAATGGGCATCAGATTAAGAAAACCCACATTCAGATCTCCCCTCAGTTGTGTAGTATGGCAGCTTACTCGAGCTTGTTAGTGGGTATGCTCCTGTAGGTTTTCTAAACCCTGCTTTTTTGAGCTAGCCATAGAGCGAGTTCTCATACAAGGGGTATGAGATTTCAGCAATTTCAGTGATTATTTTCTGTGATATTGCACGGGAAGGTCAAAGTATTGTGGTACATCTTATAAGGTTTCGTAATATAATAAGATTTGGGTTGATACTTTTTAAAAAGTTCATAGAGCCTTGTGTAAGATTACACAGTGGTGCTCAAGACCCCAAAAGTTTGTCAATCCCTGGCTGAGAGATGGTATTTTTAATAGAAGGGAACATATGTAGCTCAGGGTTAAATTATGGAATCCTTGGTGCTCTCTAAGTTTGGTTGTTCAGGGAAGACTAAATTCAGAGAGAATTAAGGTTTCCACATGGCATTTTGTGGGAAAAACCACAGTGGCCTAGTATACATAGAGTGCTAAATAAAACACCATATATCTTCTTAGGACTTAACCTTACCTATAAGAAACCAGGATCAGTGTTTCTTTTTCTCAGTCTAATTGACTTAAGCTGCTTTTTATGAAGAAAATATTAGGAGAGAGGAGGAGCAATGCTTAGAGTTGCCTCAAAATCTTTGGAGGCCAGGAAGGAATGAAAGACAAACAGATTGCTGCCAACGACAAGCAAGTAAACATACTAAATGAATGAATCACGAGTAGAGTCCTCTGGAATTCAGAAAAAAATAATGCAAATCTCCATAAAACAGTGTCTCATGTGATATTATCCCTTTCAATTGGCAGAACAATTTTCGCAGCAGCCAAAGCTTAACTAATGGAAGATAATGTAAGAAGCATTATTTGGCATTCTATCTGCTTTTTCATGCTTCACCCACCCCACCCCCCATTTGTGCTTGAAAAGCCACCTTACAGCCTGAGAATTAATGGACCCAAGGTTTCTCTCTCGTCATTATGAACCTTTAGCCTGATCTGCAGGATTACATGACAACATGATCATATCTCCAATTCATGGATTGTCAAGATCGAGGTCACTTGCTGGCCAATTATTTCTAGATGCGGTGAACAATGTGTTGCAAATTAATTGATTTTTTTTAATATCAAAAACTGCCAGGGGACATTGCAGAGTGCATTAAGTGACCTCTACTGTTTCATTGTTGATGGCAACAATTGATTAACCGAGTTGGAGTTGTGCAGAATACTTGCTCTGTAAATTCCCAGCCCTTTGGGTTTATTTGGCTTGAGCAGGTGCCCTAAGCCATGTTGATGATCAGTGGAAATGAGATTGGGGACGAGAGAAAGGGCAGTTTATCTGCGCACAAAAGCACCCCACTAAAAAATCTTGGCTTGGACTTCCTTTTTGCTGCATTGTATGAGGGCTCAATTACGATCCTGCCATCAAAAGTAACTCAAATCCTTCCAAGCATGTGCATATGCTTTCTCCCATCTGTGAAGTAGTCCTCCCTTAAAAGAACTATTCCATTTCAAGCAATCAGTGATAATTTCTCGGTACCGGATAAATATGTAGATTTAAATTATTATTCCACAAGAAATATGTAAATAAGATGGCAAAGCAGCGAAAAAAAGAACTCTGGGCTTAATTTTTGGAGATGTTAAAAGTTTTGAAAATGATTTCATAACACAGACAACGCCATGGCGCTTAAATTCTGTCCATGTGCCAGAGCCATTTGCAAGAAAACAACTTTGTAAACACTATTGAAGACACACTGCACACTGCTACTGACAGATGGCTGCGAGATAGACATTAAAATGGTCACTTTAACAGTTTATATTGGATTTGGTCACTGTTTTTGTGTTTAGATTGGTAATGGGAAAGCAAATGGGAGAGAAACGCAGTAATTTGAAATTCTCAGAATATGAAGCTGTGATATCAATTTGAACATGTTGTTTTGTGAATTACTCTTCATAACATTTAGAAAGGTATTATGGGGAGAACACAAATAAAATATGTTTGTGAACACCAGACAGTTAACTGTTAACATAAAGTAAATGACACAAATCAGAGAGAGAAAAAAAAGAATCCTTTTCAATAATTTGACGAATAGAGTAGCAAGTCGGAACCATTTCTTCATGTGGATCTTTGCATTGTCAGTTTCAAAGATGACCCTAAAAGCTTGTTGGAAAGATTGTGCATGATCACAGATGGTGTTTCACCCTGAAATCTTGCGTGATATGGGGGAAAGGATGGTAAAATCTTGTGAGATTTTGAAGCAAAAGCATCAAAATCTCGTTAGATTTGGCAATTTTCTGAGATCTGAGATTTAGCCCATTTAATGTTTTATTTGGTTACCTGCAATATCCTCAGTCATTTGGGGCTTGTGTTTTTGTTTAATAATAATTATAATTAATTATATAATTATAGTATAATTGCATATATGTTACAATAATTTCTAATGATTTGAAAGAAATTGTAGTTTAAGCACTTAATGTGCTTAATGTATTTAGGATTAAAAAAAAAAGAACTTATGGTTGTAGAACGTTGTCGAATGTTCACGATTGTGGAGTATAATAAAACCACTGTATCAAGCTAGTACCCAGGCCGTATCATAACTATGCCTACAGAAAAGAAGGGCCAGGAAGAGAGCGGGAGCTTTTGCTATAATCCTGTTGATTCCTTATTTTTGTATTTGCCTAAGCACAATACCTGTATTGAGATTCCCAGCATTAGCTGAACCTTTCTTTTTATTTTTCCTCAGTGGTATTATTTAGTGAATCGTTGGCGCAGCAGGAATTTGAATGCAGTTAATCACAAATTGCTTTATTGTAAGGCTGCACTCTCTTTGCGTTGTATAGAATTCCTCCTTACTTTCTCCAAAAGCTAACACAATCCCTTTCAACCCCAGCCCACATAGTAATGGAACTGCTTTTCTGGTTACTGTTCTTGCATTAAATAATATTCCTAAACTTTCTCACATTGGATTTTGGGGCAACAGGAAGTTCAGTGCAATTAGTAGGTAACTGTTCTACTATAATGTTGCTCTTTCTTTCTTTTTGTTTACAAATCCTTGTTTTCTCAGAAAGCTAATACAACCTTGATTCCAAAATAATGGTTTCTGGAGAGAGAAAGATTAGAAGTCTTTCAACTGGTTGCTTACTATCTTTGCAAGTACCTTGGCCGATTTAATCTAATGGAAGAGAGATCCATTATGCTTAACACTAACAGAGTAACAGTGCCTCAATAAAGCAGCGGAGGCCTCCTGTGGAATTCCCCCCCCCCCCAACATTTATGCATCCTACTGAGGAAAATATTTTTCCTCGGAAGGAGGCATTGTAGGTAATGTAATGAAGAACATTTTGTTACAGTAACAGCAATCACAATTTAAAGTAGTGAAATTTAATAATGCAAGTATGATGTGCTGAACTTTTAACAGCAGTGTTGGTTTTGTGACAATGGAGCACCAGAGCAAGCTCTGTGTTGAGCCATTGGGTCCTAACAGGAGTGTTTCCCAACCTTGACAACTCCCTGAAGTGTGGACTTGAACTCCCAGAATTCCCCAGCCACATGTCATTGCTAAAAATTCTGTGGAGTGGAAATCCATGGAAGTTGTCTAGATTGGGAAACACTATTTTAATGCCTTATTCTGTAAAAGGAAAACTTCACTGATGTTTTATGTATAGCAGGAGCTGCCAGTCATGTTGCATTTTACAGTGGGCAGGAATCACTGTTGAGGTATAGGCACAGTCATCATAATCATGGAACAATAATTGTGGTCCTGTGAGCAATAGATGGGGAGATTGAGTATATTTTTCTTGATTCCCATGGAAATGAATCATGAGGTTCTAGTGTGAGCCACCTGGCTCACTTCATGGCAGAACTGCCACATTGAAGCACCTTCCAGACAGTGGTGGGTTGCTACCGGTTCGCCCCGGATTGGGTGAACCAGTAGCAGCAGCAGGAGGCTCCGCCCACCCACCCGGATGCTTCTGCGCATGTGCAGAAGCATCGCATGCGTGTGCACAAGCAAACAGGTAGCAAACCAAATTGAAACCCACTACTGCTTCCAAATAAAATGTGCTATTTTTCTTTCGCAATAATAAAACCATTGTCAATTTTGTAAAGCAAAACCACAATCTCATTTTCATTCATGGATTTACTTAAAATTTTAAATGGGAGTAAAAATGACTACTACTTTTGTCAGTAAGCATGAATGATTCCATTTTTTTTAAAAAAAATAGTCAGATCTTTGGTCCTATTGGAATGAATCATGCTTAACAAATTCATTAATTCATTGGTTGAAGATTATTTGGATCGGAATTCTTAAGCTGCCTTTTCAAGAGTTGTAGAATCAGCAACCCTAAATAGACTTTGCACAATACCAGAAATATTAGCCTTTTATAAGGTATCAATATGACTAAGATGCCATTTGCAGATAATAGATTATATTTAGAGCACAAATATGAGCATTAATTGTTCAATTAACTGCCAAGTCTTATAAACCCACAATTAAAGTTTTTATTGATTGATAACTTCAATTAATTTATCAGAGTTTGTACCTGCACTAATACATGTTTATGCTAACTTATCCTGTGGTTAATGATCCATGATGTATCAATGTGTCAGTGAAATTAAATGCTAGGAATCTTCACATCTGTTAGATTCTCTCATTCCCCCTCCTGTCCTTCTTTTTCTTGTATGCCTTTTTTTCTAATGATCAGGTTGATCTGCATTTCATGAAAAAAATCCCTCCTGGAGCTGAAGCCTCAAACATTTTGGTTGGTGAGCTTGAATTCTTGGATCGTGCTGTAGTCGCTTTTGTTAGATTGTCTCCTGCTATGTTGCTGTCAGGCTTGACAGAAGTTCCAATCCCATCAAGGTAATTTATAACCATTGCTAAGAAAGAAATGTAATTATTGCAGCTTGGTTTAAATCCTGCAGCTCACAGATAAAAAGAATAAGGGCCAGCCAGGGAATAAAGAAGACTGCTCTGAATAATATTAAGGGTTATATATTGCTAGAGAGCACCATTTGTGAAGACCCCCTCACCACCCAAATTGGATACTATCATTGATGCTAGCTAGACTTACAAGATTTCTGACTAGTTTAACAAAACTCCTGATTTAGATAGCAAACAGTTGTAGCCAAAATGTGTTCCATCCATCCATGAGATAAGAAGTGAACCGCCCAGCAGCCCTGTTTAGGGTGACCCGCTCCCTTCTCCATCTTGCAGGGTAGGGTTGAGGATTTTGTGCAATTCCTGCATGACAAAGTCACTCAGATTCGGGAAGGCCTGGACTCCGACTGGGTAGATTCAGATGGGGTGACGGAGGTGGGTCTTGAGAGTGTTATCTGGGAGGGGTTTGACCTTGTGACTCCCAAGGACGTAGACAGGATTCTGGGTAAGTTTAGTGCTGCCATATGTTTATTGGACCCGTGTCCCTCCTGGTTGGTACTGGCCTCCTGGGCGGTTACACGAGGCTCACTCCAGGGCATTATTAACGCTTCTCTGAGTGAGGGTTTCTTCCCTCCCTCCCTGAAAGAGGCAGTGGTGAGGCCCCTCCTCAAGAAGCCTTCCCTGGACCTGGCTGTATTGGCGAACTATCATCCAGTCTTCAACCTTCGCTTTGTGGCACAACAACTCCCCCAGAACCTGGATGAAGCTGTCTATCTAGATCCGTACCAGTCAGGCTTCAGGGCAGGGTACAGCACGGAAACGGCATTGGTCACATTGGTTGATGATCTCTGGAGGCTCGGGACAGGGGTTGTTCCTCTGTCCTGGTCCTATTAGATCTCTCAGCAGCTTTTGATACCATCGTCCATGGTATGCTGCGCCGATTGGAGTGGTTGGGAGTGGGGGGCACCGTGTTGTGGTGGTTCTCCTCCTTCCTCTCTGACCATATGCAGTTTGTGTTGGCAGGGGGACAGAGGTCAACCTTGAGGCGCCTTGTTTGTGGGGTGCCGCAAGGGTCGGTCCTCTCGCCCCTTCTGTTCAACATTTATGTGAAGCCGCTGGGTGAGATCATCCGTGGTTTTCGGGTGAAGTTCCATCAGTATGCTGATGATACTCAGCTGTACATTTCCACCACGGACCACCCCAATGATGCCCTTGATGTGATATCCCGGTGCCTGGAGGCCGTGCGGATCTGGATGGGGAGAAACAAGCTCAGACTCAACCCTTCCAAGACCAAGTGGCTGTGGCTTCCAGCGTCCCGATATAGCCAGCTAGCTCCATTGCTGATTATTGGGGGCGAGATCTTGGCCCCCTCAGAGAGGGCTCGCAACTTGGGTGTTCTCCTGGATGCACGGCTGTCTTTAGAAGACCATATGACAGCTGTGGCCAGGGGAGCGTTTTATCAGGTTCACCTGATTCACCAGTTGCGTCCCTTTCTGGACCGGGCCACCTTGCGCATGGTCACTCATGCCCTTGTCATGTCCCGTCTGGACTACGGTAATGCTCTCTACATGGAGCTCCCCTTGAAGAGCACTCGGAGGCTCCAGCTGGTCCAGAATGTAGCCGCGCGGGTGATTATGGGGGCGACACGGCGCACCCATTTAACACCTCTCCTGCGCGAACTGCACTGGCTCCCGGTGGTCTTCCGGGTGTGATTCAAGGTGTTGGTTACCACCTTTAAAGTGCTCCATGGCTTAGGACCTGGGTATGTACGAGATTGCCTTCTGCCACCGATAGCCTCCCACCGGCCAATACGCTCCCACAGAGAGGGACTCCTCAGGGTGCCGTCGGCCAAACAATGTCGACTGGTGACACCCAGGTGGAGAGCCTTCTCTGTGGGGGCACCTGCCCTCTGGAATGAACTGCCCCCAGAGATTCGCATGATCTCCGACCTCCGTACCTTTCGCCGTGCCTTTAAGACTCTTTTGTTCCAACAGGCCGGGCTGGCTTAGCAAATGAATTTTAAATTGGGTGTTTGTAGTTTTTTAACATAAGGGCCAAATTTTATATATATATTGATTTTAAATTATTTTTAATTTTTTGGGTATATGTTTGTTTTAATATGGCTGTACACCGCCCTGAGTCTTTCGGGAGAAGGGCGGTATAGAAATTTAATAAACTAAACTAAACTAAACTAAACTAAACTAAACTAAACTAAACTAAACTAAACTAAACTAAACTAAACTAAACTAAACTAAACTAAACTAAACTAAAGAAGTAATTGACAACCATCATCACTGAGTACTGTATGATGTATGCACAATTTTACTTCGAAGGTTAAGCTGTCTCAAACTTTATATAACATTGCAGTTATTTAATGCCCTGCAATAAAGTCAGAAGAAGGTCTAAATTTCATATGCTATCCTCTTTCTCTTTTTCCTTTTACAATTTTAAAAATTTAAATCCATATGTGAAAATTCTATGAGAATTTGAATGAAAATTTCCATTTAAATTTGATAGAAAAATGGGTTTTGTATTGATGATTAACAGGAAATCTGTTTATAGAAAGCTGGGAGGGAAGTTCATGAGCCTAAATCAGTGGTTCCCAATGTGGGGCAATTTGATTTTTAATGGAGGCAATTGGAATCTTGTTTAAACCAAGTTAATGGCCTTTTAGGCTTCCTCCAAGTGAGTAGGAGTCACTTTTTGAATAGTAAAAATTATATGTGGGGGGTGGGGGTGGGGCATCAGGATTTTAGAGATGCTTAGGTAGGGCATGGCCAAAAAAAAAAAGGTTGAGAACCACTGGCCTAAATAAAACATAACAAGCATTAACTGTTCTAAAAAATGATAAAATACCTGCCTAAACAGAAATGATTCTCATTTTGTTTTGTGTAATATGATGTTTTGGTACAGTTACAGCTTAATAATACATTAGGAAACCATTTTTATTGTATACTTCTGTTTAGTTTTAAAAAATACATGAGTCCAAAACTTGCTAGGCGAGGATGTAATAATTCCAATTATGTCATCACCAAGGAAAGTGTTTATAATTTTCTTAAAAAATAACATATTCTCGGGGTTTTTATTTTTTTTAAAAAAAAGGTATATCAATGTTTAAAAGAATTTTTTTCCAACTTGTAAAATACAAATTCAAGAGCAGTTAAAACAGAGACTAAGTTTCTTCTAACTTGTACTTGTTCAGATACTAGAATTATGTAAAATTAACTGAATATTTTTCTGTTTTATTTTTCATAGATTTTTATTTATTCTTCTGGGACCCTTAGGAAAAGGTCAACAGTATCATGAGATTGGCAGGTCAATTGGAACATTAATGACAGATGAGGTACTTATCCTTTCATAGGTGTTGATTAAATCCATTGAAAAGTTACCTATTTTAAAGTGCTTTGTATGAAGATTTATTGTATCACCATGTCCTTCTAAAATGCTTTAGATTAATAACTAGCAGTTTCTTAATTCAATATTTTGAATCACAGTGAACAGTAATGAAAATGAGCAGGAAAATAATTGTTATGATTTGTTGAGAAACAACTGTGTTTGGATCTTTTTCCCCTTAGAAATAAAATCTCATGGAGTTCCTTTTTTCTTTCATAGGTATTTCATGATGTTGCATATAAAGCTAAGGATCGCAGTGACTTAGTCGCTGGAATTGATGAGTTTCTTGATCAAGTGACAGTTCTCCCTCCAGGAGAATGGGACCCAACAATTCGTATAGAACCTCCCAAAAATGTTCCTTCTCAGGTATTTATTTTTATTTATTTATCGTTTATATTTATATTCCTCATTTCTTCCAGTTGTGATACAATTACATAAGATATCATCAGTGCTCTACAATGTTTACCTCTCCTATAGATCATTGGCATCTCAAACAGTTTTTCCCATGATTTTTCAGAGACATATTACCATTAACATGGCTTGACTAAATCAATAAAGATTCTATTCTATTCCATTCCATTCCATTCCATTCTATTCTATTCTATTCTGTTCTGTTCTGTTCTGTTCTATTCTATAGCTTGTATGAGTCAGTGAAAGTCTGAGCATTTAGTCATTGTATTTTTTTAATTATTATAAATAAATTTTACCAAGTAGACATAGAAAGAGATTCTAGAAAGAGATATGACAGTAGCACACATATGGCAGTAACATGTCCTTGATCTGTAATAGTAAATCAGCAGGAATATGCTCTTTCTCTGCCTTGACTTGGACTTCATTGTACTTGAACAGTCTTAGCAATGGAACAGATATGGTGGACACAGCATCCCATAAACCCACAGGAGAAAGATGGCTGAATATAGTCCTTTTTTCTTTTTCTTTTAGTTTTTACTCTCTAGTGCTGAAGCCTCACAGGATGTTATTAACTGATAAGGAAGCTCTTATTGTAGCACTTTTTCAGACGCTTCTCTCAGATTGTGCTTGGCATCTCCAGATGCTAGAAGTCCTGTTAAATAAGTTACTTTGGTGACTTTCATTTGTGAAAGATGCTTACTAAAAGAAGCTAGACCTGATATTTCTAATTTACCGTGACAGTTTCTTTTCAATCCACAATCTGGAATGGAAAACAAATTCAAAACAGACACATCCATTTTTTTCATTTAGGAGAAACGTAAAATTCCAGGTGTACCAAATGGAACTGCTGCTCATGGAGACCCAGAGCCACTTGGAGGACATTCGGGACCAGAATTACAACGTACTGGAAAGTTAGTAGTAAGATAGTATTTTTATTTGATTCCGTACATATGTAACTATCCATCCATACACACACATATAAAGCAGAGGTGAAATCCAATTTTTTTTACTACCGGTTCTGTGGGCGTGGCCTGGTGGGCTTGGTGGGCGTGGCAGGGGAAGGATAGTGCAAAATCTCCATTCCCACCCCACTCCAGGGGAAGGATACTGCAAAATCCCCATTCCCTCCCCACTCCTGGGGGAAGGATATTGCAAAATCTCCATTCCCACCCCACTCTGGTGTCAGCCAGAGGTGGTATTTGCCGGTTCTCCGAACTACTGAAAATTTCCACTACCGATTCTCCAGAACCTGTCAGAAACTGCTGGATTTCACCACTGATACAAAGACATGTAAGGCTCTTTTTTAAAAATATGATCTAGTACCCACTTGAAGCTCAGTAGGTGTTATGATGCGTGCATATAAATGATGGTTAAAATGAATAGGCTGTCCCATTTATTTGAAACAAATACTTGTGTAAATATACTTCCTCTATTAAAATGGATTGGGTTCGCCTGTATATATATTTATGCCTTGCAAACAATTGCTAAATTGGTATGCATATCATTTAACACATTAAAAATAGCCATGCAATAAATGGAATCATGACAGTCTCTGTGCTTTATATTTCTTTGTAAAGTGCAGGTGCAGCTGTTTTGTATGGAGAGCCCCATTCCATTTAATGAAGGAAGGAAGGTTAATTTTCTGTATTAAATGTATAATTTTTCTTGCATTGTTTCAAATATTGTTAGGTAGATTATACTGTAGCTGTCTTATGCTAGGGAAAAAACAGTATAAATTTTTTTAAAAAATACTGACCTTTTCACTTTAGAAACTTGTTATAATTGTTCAAGCTTTGTTCAATTGCTAAAATACTGAAATTCAGTATGTGCATACATTTTTTAACAAGTTAAGAAAAATTCAGACCATAACTGTCATCCTGTGGATGCTTACTACTGGTTGGAAGTATACATAGGAATAGGTATAGTTAAGGCATTATATAATATTGTTATAACAGTTCATAGGAAATTGTTCATCTCAGTTAATGCTGAAAACCTGGTTAGGTGACCATTTTGGCTTTCTCTCAAGCACAGCCACTGAACTTCCTACTTGTAGCATCACTTCACTATATTCTCTTGTGGGCCCAGTAACAACTTTGAAGATCTCTCCATGCTATCTGGCTGTGTTTGTAGATGAACTGGAAGTCCTCTTGTCAGGATTTCTGCCAAAATGAAGTGGCCACAGTTCTGCTTTCTCTAATATCTCAGGGGCAGTAACCTGTGGCAATAACCTGCCATCAAGGATATTTCAATACCTAATACTGATGTTAGAGAACCAGTTAGATGTAATGGTTAAAGCATCAGGCTCAGTGATGGGCTGCCGCTGGTTTGGACCGGTTCGGGCAAACCGGTAGTTCCAACCAGCTGCTGGGCCCGCCTACTCACCCTGGCGCTATCACGTTCTATATAATCGCTGGTTTTTCGATGCCGCGTGCGTGCGCAGAAGGCGCATCACACTCACATTTTCAGTTCCGGGCGAACCGGTTGTTAGAGTATGTGCCGCCCACCTCTGACCAGGCTAGAAACAGGAAGATGGTGAGTTGGTGACTTCATGATTATTTCATGCCTCATTTTAAAAGTGAATACAAATAGCACATTAAATTTTAATGCAACTATAATCTTCTGCTTAAAACAAAAATCACCATCACATTTTAGTAATATTTATTCTTTTTCACTCTCTTTAGGCTCTTTGGGGGCTTGGTTTTAGATATCAAGAGGAAAGTGCCATTTTTGTTGAGTGACTTCACCGATGCATTCAGCTTGCAGTGTCTAGCATCTTTTCTATTTCTCTATTGTGCTTGTATGTCTCCTGTTATCACATTTGGCGGTTTGCTGGGAGAAGCAACAGACGGTCGTATAGTATGTGTTGCAATTGGATTTTCAGCCTTACTGTATCTATTTGTCCCTATCCCTATCCCAATAAATAAAATGTTCTGGGTGGCATTTTCTAAGGATCGGTTCCCAAGTCACAACTCTAACTTTTCAATTCTACTTTTTTTTAAATACACAGAGTGCAATAGAATCTCTGTTTGGCGCATCGATGACTGGAATAGCTTACTCATTGTTTGGTGGGCAGCCTCTTACCATATTGGGTAGCACAGGACCAGTTTTGGTGTTTGAAAAGATATTATTCAAATTTTGCAAGTAAGTGCTCCGTGTTCCTCCTTTTTGAGTTTCACCATTTCTGCTTCCCCTTGAACGAGCCTCTTAGAAAGACTCAAAAAAATTGTGCTAGGTCTTTTGATATATTTAACCTCATTTCTAAAAGTCTACTATTGATTGGTATTAGCACTGGAGTAGAGCCATGAGCCTTGCCCATAGCTTGAGTGATCAGGGATGATGGGAACTATTTTTAAGTACCATGTTAAAAATTCCTGAGTGTCTTTGAGCTTCTAATTACAAAATAGCATTAAGAGTGGTTAATTTCAAGCCAAAGTACTGCAGATCGGACAGACGAGAAAAAACAAGATGGCAGCATTCTTGAGCTATGGTGGTGCAGTGGTTAAAAATGCAGGATTGCAGGCCAACTCTGCTCACATTGCCAACAATTCAATTCCTTCAATCCTGGCTGGCTCAAGGTTGACTCAGTTTTCCATCCTTCCGAGATCGGTAAAAGGAGAAGCCAGATTGTTGGGGGCGATATGCTGACTCTGTAAACCACTTAGAGAGGGCAGTAAAGCACTTGAAGCAATATGTAAGTCTAAGTGCTATTGCTAGCCTTAAAATGTTATATTCCCTGGCCAATTTAAAGTGGCCGTAATTTTCTACATTGTTAATTTATGCCCAAATTCTTGTATATTTGGGATTGTTTCTAATTAAGGATTTGTTTTACTTCGTATATTTGGATATCATTGTTCTTTAAAATGGATTCCAGGTGTTTCTCCTGGGTGAGGTGAACCTGTGAAGTACAAGTCCTTGAATCACAACATAACATAGCATTGTATTTATGTATTTGTTGACTCCCATATGTAGTGCCCCTCCTACTTGCAGAATATGTCAACAGTATAACACCTATCAAAATTTAAGATAAAACCAAATATAGGAACAAGAGAATAAAATCCAGTAATAAAATCCTGGACTCTTCAAGAGCAGAATGGAAGCCTTTTTATTTTTTGAGATTTGCAAGCAAATCTAGGAATTTGCCTTCAAGGTAATACCACAGCTATAAAAATCAGAAAAATCAGCCTTATTACTGAAATATGTTTTATGGCTTAACATGGGCCAATGACAATAAGTAGTTATAGTCTTTGCTATGCTTTCCAAAAAAGCTGTTTTGAAGAATAATTGATTGTCTAGAGACCACATGGAATTCCTAAGTCTATATCTTCTCATTTGACCGCCACAGTAATTTTTTTTGAAAAATCTATTAATAGGGATTACGGACTGTCTTACCTTTCTTTGAGAGCGAGCATTGGTTTATGGACTGCAATTCTGTGCATCATTCTCGTTGCGACTGATGCAAGTTCTTTGGTGTGCTATATTACTCGGTTTACGGAAGAAGCTTTTGCATCTCTTATCTGCATCATTTTCATTTATGAGGCCTTAGAAAAGCTCTATCATCTCAGAGAAACATATCCGATCAACATGCATAATAACTTGGAACTTCTAACACAATACTCGTAAGTAAGATTTTCTCCATTAATCCTTACTGATGTTATTTGCCAAAGGGAGAGTTTCTACTATGAGAATTAGAAAGGAAATGCCCAGTATGAAGAGAAATTTGATATTTCTTGTTCAGGTTTGGTTCCCTGTTCATGAATCTCATGTTGATGAACTTGTCAAGATCACCAAGATCACATTGATACCTGTTGTTTGTCAGTATTTTAATTAGATTTTAAAATAAATGGGGTATAGAAGAAGGCTTTCTGTGATATGGACTCATCTCCCATTTTGTTATTATCATACTTATCAATTTTGAAGTTGCATTATATACTGTTTTTATACTGTTTCTTCTGTTCATATAATAAAGGAAATCGGTACAAATTCAAAGAAAGGGTAATCTAATGTTTTCCAAAAAGAAAATGTATTTCGTGAATATTAGCTTTAAAGCAGTAACTAATAGATATGGTAGGATGGGGCTGGTTTTATTTTTTTTAGAGAAATGTCTGTGTTCTCCTTTTCAGATAAGAGCTACTGCACCGCCTCTTGATAGGAATAGTATAAGCCACAAATGTTTAGCAACTCAGATATTCTGCAACATAAACACTTTAGTAAAACCATTCTGAATCATATAAAATGTTCACCTAACCCTAAAATTAATTATACTTCGCTCTCTTTGAGTTAAATGAAATAACCAACTCATTTGGTATAACTAAGTTTATGCTAGCTCAGTCTTTATCTTAGTCCTAATGCTAAAAATCTGACTAGTTTGTGGCTAAACTATGTGGTTGCATAGGTTTCCTCTGAAAATAATCTGGACGCTGCAGTTAATGTCAGGGTTCCAAGTAACACCCCCAATGAAAGAAAACTCCGAAGCAAGAAAATCCTCAAAGTTCCATATTGGCACATCTGGAAAAACCTGAATCTGAAAGCTTCCAGGTTTTCCCCACCCAAAAGAAAGTCCAAGTCCAATCCTAGCCCTAGCACCCACATGTCCATCACATGGTCCAATCAATGCACCGTCCCAACTGGAGATGCCTTCCAGTCACACCACTCCAAGTGCAGGGCAGGATGTCCTTGACTCTCAGAGAAAAGAATATTGTTATGGCTAGATATCTCTCTAACTCCATACAATCCCCCCTCCCAGTTTCCCACAGCACTAAATGTGGCAGCCCTGAAGATCCAAAGTAAAAGATGGCTTCCAGGACTGACAGTTAGTGTACAATACTGTGAAGTACTGCCTGAATAATTTTTAGATACCATATAGCAGCAGCCCCCAACCTTTTGGGCACCAGGGACCGATTCCATGGAGAGATGTTTTTCTGTGAACCAGAGATGAGCTGCCTGCATCCCATGGATGGAGCGCCACTTGTTTGTGCAGCCCATTTCTGGTATACCTCAGACAGGTGCCGCTCCATGGGCCAGGGGTTGGGAACCCTGCCATATAGGATCTGTCCTAGTTGCCCATATGTATGCTAATGATTGGGTTTTTAAGATTTTAGAAGTGATATCTCAAAGGCCCTTGATACTTGAAAGAGGGCCTTCCCCAATGCATACATCAAGATATTTAGGACAGGGCGCCCCAAGCATCCTAGTGAGGAAAGGGGCATTGTGAGAGAATGCTCGAGGGGGCCTTCTTTGTCATGGTTTCTATCAGCCCAACTAGGTAGACCAGGCTAAGAAAGCAACTCCTTAGGAAGCCTAAAACTAAAGCTACAACCAATTATTAAGATTGGTTGTAATAATATCACCTTACAAATCTAATTGTGCTGTATCCCCTTTCTTTTCTTATACTCTTGTGGATTAACAAGGTGTCTTTTGAACCATTTGAGAAAGCTATTTTGTGGCCTTAATATATGGTTTTCCCCTTGTCATCTTGGTAACAGAGCTCACTTATTTCTATCAAGGTCATTGTCCTCTCTACAGCTTTGGACTGTTGGGAACAGCTACTGTTTTTCCAACTATAAGAAAGCTTTGGATTTGATGCCAAGGAAAGATTGGCTTTTTATTTTTATACTAGAATTTCACAACTGCAGCCCACTATGTTGTATTTTATCTTATAAATGTTCATGGCATATCAAGGTGTAATTGTAATTATCTGTGAGGAAAAAAAGTCAAGTGTGCTACCATTTAAAACAACTTGCATTCAGATGCAACTGGTAGAGAATGAAAATGTTCATACTATCAGAATCCCATTGAATTGGGATGAATGGCGGAAGGGAGCTGACCCATAAAACATAGCAAAGGTAGAAAGTTATTGAACTACAACTCCCATAGTTCCTTCACATTGACTGTGCTGGATAAACTTGATAGGAGTTGGAATTCAAAGCACCTACTGGATGCTAGATTACCGATTCCACTTTGGTGAAAGAGAAGATGCAAAAATGAACAAATGACAATGGGATTAGTGAGGAAGCAGCAAGATGATGGACAGGATCCAGTGGCTGGTTTGCTAATATGCTTATCTACAATTTTGTAGTGAAGTTCGCCTCAGTGTTGTGAAAGCTGTGCACTCCTTTGTTTTTCATGTAGGTGCTTATACTGAAATTCTTTCTAGAATGGTTAATTATATTTCTAAAGAAATCAACATAGGTATCTTCATGGCAATTGTAACTGATGCATGAGTCTGCTTATGAGTTGGTATAGTAATACATTCTGAAAGACCTTTTCAGCTTCTAAATCTATATCAGTATCCCACTTGTCAGAAATAGCAAATGAAATTCTCTGTGATTTTTTTTTTTTTGCTAGCCATTATCATTCATAAAGTAAATATACACTCCTGCTCATTTTGTCTTTTTCCAGTTCTTTAGCTCAATACATATTTAAAAGCTCTTTCACATTACAAATGACCTCCAACTTCCCCCAACTCCACTATCTATGGACTTTGTCATTGGCCAAACGTATCACTTTATTGATAGATGGCTGTTGGAGAATATCAAGGCATCATATGTTTTCCAAAGCTGAATAGCTAACCATATGGTTGCAATTCTCTTGAATACTCACTGAAAGTCAATCCAATGAATGTCAATACAATTTATTTCTCAGTGGACATATATAGAAAATAGGTATATTTATATAGAGGTTCTTGTGGGAAAATTGATTAAAGGGTATATACTGAGTTTATAGCCCTCTGTAATAATCCTTTGGCTTGTATGAATAGTTACGTAAAATCTGTCCTTAGTATAAGAATGCCTTGTGTGTGTGTCTGTGTGTATCTCTGTGTGATACTTTATAAAAGGGATTTAAATAGGCCTTCCTTGAATGTTGAATGATACCTTTACACTTACCTCATAATGGATTCCACTGTAGATACTTACTTATCCACAAAGGAATCCATAAGTGGAATTTATATGCCACATTTTCTTACTATTATTAAAGGTTTTTTAGATTACAGTGTTATAACCGTCTACCACAGGGTAGGTGGCCTTTTTGTAACCACACACACATTTTTTGAGTGTCTAATGGCCACAACAGTAAAGTTGGCAGGGTTGTGGGCAATTGAAGTTTTGTTATTCACAGTTTCATGATCCATAGTGCAAAATGCAAAAACATTTGGACCTCTCAATTCGACCAAGGTAAAGCAATAGATGCAATCTACATAGACTTCTGCAAAACCTTTGATTCAGTGGTACATGACAAACTTCTGTTAAAACTAAGTTCTTACGGGATTTCTGGATCTTTGCACAACTGGATAGCTACATTCCTATCAAAGAGGCAACAAGTAGTTAAAATTGGAAACACTATATCAAACCCTGCACCAGTTAACAATGGTTTCCCCAAGGCAGAGTTCTAGGACCAACACTGTTTCTGCTTTATATTAACGACCTTTGTGATCGTAAACTATTTAACACCATAGACAATTCTACTACCCTAAAAACGACCTAGATTATGTATCTGAATGGTCAAACAATTGGCAACTCCAAATCTCTGCTAACAAATGCTCAGTCCTGCACATTGGCAATAAAAATCAGAACATCAAATACAAGCTGGGCAGAAACAATCTAACCCACACTCTGTCAAGGACCTAGGAGTACTCATTTCAAAAGATCAAAGCCCCAGAGCTCACTGTAACAACATTGCTAAAAAGGCAGTAAAAGTTTTCAACCTTATTTTACAAAGTTTTCTCTCTGGTAACCCTATACTTCTAACTAGGGCATACAAAACCTTTGCCAGACCTATCCTTGAATACTGCTCACCTGCCTGGAATCCACACTGTATTTCGGACATTAATACATTAGAGAGGGTCCAGAGGTATTTTACAAGAAGAGTACTCAACTCCTCTACTCGCAATAAAATTCCTTATACCACCAGGCTTGAAATTTTAGGCCTGGATAACCCTGAACTACGCTGTCTATTTTCTGACAAAAGCTTAGTACACAAGATTAACTACCTTAATGTCCTACCTGTAAATGACTACTTTAACGTCAAGTGCAATAACACAAGGGCTATCTATAGATACAAACTAAATGTAATCTAATCTTGATTGCAGAAAATATGACTTCAGCAATAGAGTAGTAAATGTCTGTAACACTCTACCTAATCCTATTAATTTCTCTAACTCCCATACCTTTTACCTTAAACTGTCTACCGTGGATCTTACACATTTCTTAAGAGGTCCCTAAGAGGGTGTGCATACGCGCACCAGAGTGCCTACCATCCCTGTCCTACTGTCCCCATTTATATGTAATCAATTTATGTATTTATGGCTATGTTTTGCCTATTTATAATTGCCATTTTTTTCATGTGTCCATGTCTATGTCTATACTGATACTTGTTTCCTTATCCTTGTTGCAATGGTTGTTTATATTCATATTGAATTGTTGGATATCCAACTTTGCTGAGAAGCCCCACCCCTTTTTTGCTCTGGGTCCTGTAAGCGCTGATTGGGTCTAAGTGGGAACAAATGAAGACATGTGTTCCCAATAAAATGTGAATGTTTATCTCCTTCATGTGTTACCCCTGTGAGGTAGTTCAGAAAACAAGCACAACCTTATTGTAAGGTTACATTAACAGAATCTTGCGAGACTGAATGCATTTCTCCTCTTTCTCCTCTTTCTTTTTTCTAGGGTGGGGCCCTTCTGAAATATTTCCCACACTATCCCCCCTTCTACAGACTGAGACATCTTTGCGTGCCAGTTGTCCAGTCTGCAGCTCTTCTTCCTGTGTCCCAAAGTCATCCCCACCTGCCATTACTTCATCAGAAACAATTTTCCCTAGATAATATTCAAAAATTGATTCACTAATTTTATCTTTACTTTGGCAGTTCTGTTCTGTACTTCAAAGAGGGATGAATGGATGTTTTCTAACAAAAAAGAAAAACCAATTTTTACCAGACGTCCCTTGATTATTAACAGATTATACTGAATAATTTCAAAGAGCTTTGGCATGACGGTATGCATATGACAATCTGTCCATGGCATACATTTAAGAATTGGGAGCATAATATCCCACTGTGAAAGTTGTTTAAGGTGCCAAGTTCATGTCATACTGATGAATAACTGAGCTAGATTCTTTTAGTTAAAGGATGCTGCGATTACTTATTTGTTTGTTTGTTTGTTTGCTTGCTTGCTTTAATTTTGGGGTTAGGTCATATTATATTTAAAACCTGTAAGACCCAACTATCTTTGAATCCTAAGTATGAATGAAGGGACTTAGCAAAGGTATTTGTGAGTTGGCCTCACAACCATCTGCCCTCTATGTGTAGGCTACATTGTGAGAATTCAGCCTCTCAGGCACTAGGTACTGCGTCTTCAGGAGACTGGTACATACTCACATTTGACTAAGCATCTAATGTTTACTAAGCATGAGTGAAAAGGGAACATGAATGTGTTCTTTTATCTGATGGGGAATTTTGGTCAATGGTGCCTGATTGGACAGAGGAGTCTGATAAGCACAGTATCTGCATATGACTGCTTCCCTAATGAAGCCAAATGCACAATCTCAAAAACATGGTCAGCAGGCACACTGATGTGGGAGGTATCTGGACTCCATCCATCATGATTCTGCTAACTCTTCATACACTCATTGAACAACCTTATACTTTGCAGTCATCAAGAGACATGAAGCATTGCATAATGATTGTAATTAAGATAAATTACACTCAATCTAACCAACTGAGTGTCTTACTATGGGATGTTAGATGGTAACAAATGACAATGAAGAGAATGTTTCCTTCTTTACTTCCCTCCCTCCCTTTCTCCTCCCTCCCTCCCTCGTTCCTTCCATCCCTCCCTCCCTCCCTTCCTCCTTCCTTCCTTCCTTCTTTCCTTCCTTCCTGTAGTAGTTACTTTTCAAGCATGTCTGTAAACATTGATGCAGAGAAAGTCTCCATGAAGTCTCTGTTGCAGAACTGATAAAAGCTACTTTTTTAAGAGAAGGAGAGAGAGGCCAACAGTGAGCATCTCCCATATATTGCAGCAATGAGGTACTGAAATCTTATGGACAGCAGCTCATATTTCAACTTTTTACTCTGTCTCAAATAACGCAATAGAAAAACAACAAAAAACAATCTTAGAAGAACACAGTACGTCATTCACACACACAAACATATAAACAGAGGCACATCTATATGCTAACATATGTACACGTATAGTTAAATACGAACCCATGTGCATTGATAGAGAATTCAGTCTCCAAGTGCTAGTCCTTTTGTCAGACAATGTTCACACATATGAATACACATATGCATCGACACTCTTCAGTGTATGTGTGTGTTGGGGGGGGGGGGAATTCAGAACCACAGGGCATTCCTGAGGTTGCTCAGTGGGTGTGGAATGCTGGTGATTGACAGAGGAGGAGATAAAATGGAATCCCTGATACTCTGTGAAGTTGATTGGTTGCTTTTAGACTGATGATGTTATCTAGTCTGGTAATGAAACATCTGCAAGCAAACAACCAAGTTTAAAGAGCAGCAAGGACTCCATAGTTCCATCCTGAGTTACAGATATGTTCTTCTTTTGGGAGCAGAGTATTTGGAAAACCTGCACCGATGGACACCTCTCTTAATCAACTGCCCCTATTTTTAGTTTCAACTGCCCAAGGCAAAAAAATTCTTTCTAGATCTGAAGATAACATTTCAATATGTGTATCTCTCTCTCCCTCCCCCCTCCTATCTATCTATCTATCTATCTATCTATCTATCTATCTATCTATCTATCTATCTATCTATATCATCTACCTACCTACCTACCCATTTATATTCTATGTCAAAGTGTGGGATAGAAAAGCTCATTGTCTGCTTTAGATGGTTGCTTTCTGAGAAGCATTTGTCTCTTCATTTTACTCTTTTTTTTTTTTTTTGAAACAATGTACAGAATAAACTTCCTCCTTGGACCCACAGTTGCTTTGGAGTTGCTTTTTTAACGCTTGGATACCTACATGGCATCTTCTGTAGTTCTTTCATTTGGCTTCATAATTCATTTTTGACATGTAGCTTTAACAGCAGCTGGGAAACAGGAAAAGTATATTGCCGTATGACAAGGTGGATTATTCTTGTGTGTCAAGACATTTTGATAAAACTGGTCCAAATCTCTTTTGCACTACTATTTGTTTCCCATAGTAGGGGGCAAATTATTATTTTTTATTTTCTACAGTCCCAAAGGTGCTTTTTCAAAAGGCAACTGTACTTCGTTTCCACAGTATACTTACCGGTATATATCATTCCAAATTAAATGGCAAAAATAAAATCTTTGTTTTGTTCCTGAAACATGATAAAAAACTTCAGTGCGGCTTGAAGTTGCAGACAGAATGACCCCATCGTATGATCTTTTTTGTTTTCCAGCCAAGTCCCTTATTTTATAATCCCTTTTTCCTGTTTATCCCTAACCTTTTCATTTAGTTTCGCCACAAATCCTCAGATGACAATCATGAAGATTGATATTAGCAACCCCATTAATAACAGAACAGAGGCTTTTTATGCCCAGGTTCAATCCCCAGTTGGTATTAAAAAATAAAATAAGGATTAATATTCTGAGAGAAAGGTTTCTCTGCTTCAGATAATCTGCTGAAAGCCAAAAGGAACAACATAGGACTGGGGGGGATTAATGTTCTATTTTACCTAAAACAAATTATGGCTTAACAGGGGAGGATTCACGTTCTAGGGCTGGTGAATAGATATTGCAAAACTTCCAGTCTGCTGTAATGGAAGCAAAGTAAATTATTACGAAATCCAACATCCAATTAATTTTACTATGGGAAATTGATAAAAAGATACAGGAACAGAACATTTTTCAGCTATTATTCCTTTGCACCCTTTTCTTGAGAATAATTCAAACTGAATGATTGGAATTATTGTAATGATATCAAGAATTTCTGTAATACAAAGCTAGAATTCCAACATAATCGCAATGCAGAGAACTGTTAGTGAATGAAGAAGGGATATGTATTGGTGCACTTTTTAAAACATGTGAACGTGGACCGTAGTTTTAACAAAAATGATCCACAAACAGAGTTATGTATTCTCTCCTGTTTTTCAGAGAACCTTTTCAATGCCGCAGTCCTCCTCAATTTACACTGTAGCGAAGTGTATTTCTGAACAGAATAATTTTTTTTTTCTTCTGAGAACCTAATAGAAACAAAAGTTTTGTAGATTCATCATTTTCCTTCAAAGTGGAGCAATGGCTGAAAATTGAATTGAATTGAATACTTTATTTGGCCAAGTGTGATTGGACACACAAGAAATCTGTCTCCGGTGCAGAAGCTCTCAGTGTACATGCAGCACAACAGAATAATGATCCTCATCCTCATCCTCATAATACCAATAAGAGGGGGGCAGTAGGAAAGATAATAATGAGGATAAATAAAAGATAAGTAATAAAAACAAATAGGATGAGGCAGAGATTGCATCTTCTAGAGGATTTTTACAAATGAATCACAAGGCTGCTTTTGGAATATACTATGAAAACAAGCACCTTATGTAACATTTAAGAAAAGTCAATACAGGAGCAATTCAATTCTATTGCTGCATTGCTGGGACTGGAAAATTATGCCTGGTATCATTCAGGGCTGTTTAACCAATTTTAATTTATATGTGATTGCCCCAGACAATTTACAAAATGATGATGAATTAAATTATTCATTTCCAATTGCGATAACATCAACCATCAATTTATTTTTCAGATGCAGCTGTGTGGAACCAGACAACCCAAGCAATACAACCTTACAATATTGGCAGTCAAAGAACATGTCCTCATTTGCGATACCTTGGACAAATCTTACTGTGACTGTAAGTATGTCACCAAATCATATCGTGAATTCAATCAAGGTGCACCTATGGAATATACCTGGGCAGTATATGGAGGCTAATGGCAGGCTGATCTCCCCAGTCTGCAAACTACTTACAGTATTGAAACTTTATTCATTCGTTCAATAGAGATCTCTCCTTGCTATTCAACTGAGTATCCAAGATGATTAGCAAAAAAATAAAACATAAAGGGCATAAAAAGGTCTCAAAACATGAATTACGATTTATGCTAAAAACTAGTTAACATATCAAATCCTGGAACATGAGATGTGCCTTGACTATTCTTTTAAACATGTTCACTCTGAAGGGAAGGAGGAGAAGGTGCCAGATATACAAGCAGTTCTGAGGACAGATGATAGGGAACTACTCTAAGAAATGTGGCTTTGTGTTTTTCACTGGGCTCCCTGAAAAAAAACAGATTCCGATCTCAGAAAATAACTTCCATCAAATTTTTGAAACGGGGAGAGTGGGAGAGGAGTTCCTTTTGAGATCTGCCCTTGGCTCCACATTTCATTCCATTTAGAAAAATCCCTTGTTATCCATATAGCATTTTCAGTCGGCCATAAAGTAGCAGAGAAGTCATAAACACAGACTCCTTTTTACCAGCATGTTGAATGTGAATCAATATGATGGGTTTTTTTTTATTATGGTCGATAACCAGAAAACTTGCTAAGACTGATAGCACAAGAATAAAAAACAAAAGCAAGCAAGAAGGGAAGAAAGCAGAAAATAAACTGACCCTGCTTTCTGTATAGTAAAGGTAAAGGTAAAGGTTCCCCTCACACAGATGTGCTAGTCGTTCCTGACTCTAGGGGGTGGTGCTCATCTCCGTTTCAAAGCCGAAGAGCCAGTGCTGTCCGAAGATGTCTCCATGGTCATGTGGCCGATATGACTAAACACCAAAGGCGCACGGAACGCTGTTACCTTCCCACCAAAGCTGGTCCCTATTTTTCTACTTGCATTTTTTACGTGCTTTCAAACTGCTAGGTTGGCAGAAGCTGGGACAAGTAACAGGAGCTCACCCTGTTACGTGACACTAGGGATTTGAACCACTGAACCGCCGACCTTTTGATCGACAAGCTCAGCATCTTAGCCACTGAGCCACCACATCCATTTCTATATAGTAGCCCCTACCTTTTGGACTAATCTGCTCCAAGGCAGTTGTGGAGGCCCCACCTTGTTGCAATGTTCAGTTCAAGCTGTTCCATCCCACCATACTTTGGGTCCCAGGTAACTGACTGTATTCTTCTGAGAATGCACTTATTCTGAGTTTCGTCTTGGCTTTTCATTTGTGGTTAATTTTTGTTTTTGGATATAGCTTTTGAAATGCTTGTTATGTTTTATTTTTGAAATAAATAAACAAAGAGAAGCCAGACAAAACACTGCTTGTCATTCTGGCTAGACAGTAAATAGTAAGGATAACATTAATCTTAGTGGCCTGAGAATTTTACTAAGAGGGGAGTTGTAAAATGTATGTGAATATCCTTAGAAAAGCAAAAAAATAAAATGAAAGGAGCCCCAGCATAAGTGATGTCACTTCACAGGGACAAAAACAAGCTATGTACAGAATTTTCTTAAATATTCTTTCCAATGCATCTCTGATGATGAACTATGATCATCATTAACTACTACTAAAATTGAGTTAAGGATCTTTCTAACATCTGAATGACTTGGCTTCCTAAAAATGCATGTCTTGGAAGACAAGACTGGTCTGATTGCCTTTCGATGTGCGTAATTCTCTGATTTAATCCTAGTTTAACATAATCAAAGCTCATTCTTAATAAATGATCTGTCTTGTGACAAACTTGCCTATAATATGAGTGCGGATCATGCTAAAGAAGAATTATCTTGATAATGAACCCAGTGTAAAGGTGTACTGTTATTGTTATTTATTTATTATTATATTTATGTCACCATCCTGGTAACACTGGCTTGTCAGCGCAGAACTTCCAAATATTGGAAAATATTTCTAAGAAATTTCAACTGTTCAGATTCAACTAGTGCAGAATTGTGATACAACCTAATTTGTGTATCATATAGGAACCAACTTGAGCTTAATCTAAGAATAGTGTGAGTCGTATGTGAGGCCTCACAAGAATAGTATAAAGACTGTATGGTTGCAGTAAAAACATTTGTGCTTTAGGGCATTTTATGAAACTGTGTGTGTCATATCATGTTGTTATTGGATACCCTTTTGGTTGCAAAGAGCCACACTGAATATGTGGGATGAGGACATTGTTAAGGGCAGCAATTGGAGGATCTTGTCTTAAACCTGTATGGATGACCTGGGTTGCTTTTCCCCAGTGGTGAAATCCATTTTTTTTTTTTTTACTACCGGTTCTGTGGGCATAGCTTGGTGGGTGTGGTATGGCTTGGTGGGCGTGGCAGGGGAAGGATACTGCAAAATCTATATTCCCACTCCACTCCAGGGGAGGGATACTGCAAAATCCCCATGCCTACCCCACTCCTGGGGTAGGATATTGCAAAATCCCCATGCCCACCCCACTCCTGGGGGAAGGCTATCTTCATTCCCACCACACTCTGGGGCCAACCAGAGGTGGTATTTGCCGGTTCTCAGAACTGCTCAAAATTTCCACTACTGGTTCTCCAGAACCTGTTAGAACTTGCTGGATTTCACCCCTGCTTTCCTCACCCCCCCTGAAATTTTTGGGATAGGAAGGACTAAGCAACTCTGGATGACACAAAAAGAGTCTTTTAATGGGATACATACATGCAACCCTGGGATTATTAGTTTCAAAACATGTTTTTATATGAATACAATCATTTAGCCTGAATCCAAGGTTAAAATACTCTTTTGTGATTGAAAAATGCCAAGCTTGCAGGAGAAGCTAAAACAAATGGAAGCAAAGGGACAATTTATTTAAAAAAAAAACTTTTTAAAATACAAATCTGGTGTTCTCAGTGCTGTAGTTTTTTAAAACTGCAGGCTGGGTTATGCAAATACTACCGCATCACATTTGTTTAGCGTCTGTGAACCTGAAGGAAGGTTTTGAGTCATACATTTCCTCCTTCTCTGTTTTCTTTCATTATATTTAAACAATCAGAAGTGGTATCATTTTAATTGTTTCCTGGGTACTATATAAAGATATACTTTGTCAAATAATCTAGACCTTATTTATTTGTGAATAACCCAATAGCTTTTTAAAAACCATTACTCCGGCTTCATGGCAAACTAGTAATTGGGAAAGTGGCGGAGTCTTCTTGTTAGCTATTTAGGAGGAGATGACAGAAAGGAGCAATAGTAAAGCTGACAATAGTAACGGCTAAGTTTATGATGCATTGATAAGTACTAACCCCGATTCAGTTTTGTAAAGACAAATTCTCCTTGAAAACCAGTTTTCATGGCTAGATGGCTCCTTAGGCTACTTTACAATAGGCATGTCCAACCCACAGGTCACAGGTAGCCCTGGATAGGTAGCATTGAGGGTCCACAACATGGAAAACTTTTAACATTATTATGTGATTTATATATATTATATGCGGCCAAGGCAATTCCTCTTCACTCAGTGCAGCCAAGGCAAGCTAAAAGATTGGACACTTTAGAACATATGGCAAGGAATCGTAAGGCATTCACGTCCATGAGTCCATTTGCAAAAAAACCTCCACTTTCAAAATGTTCTCTCCTCCACTCCCTTCCGTGTTTAAGAGGGGAAAACATAGTCTAGGCAAATTCCCAATAATCTGTCAGTTCAGCCATATAGACTACTGTATAGTGCAGATTGCTGACAGATCTCATTTAAATGGTCTTTTAAACGTTTGCAGTGAACAAATGAGCATACTATGTGCTGCAGGGTTTGATATGGAAATACATTTTAAGGAAGATTCTGTATATATTTGCACAAAGTGTTTCTGCACATAGAAAAGCGCCATGGAAAGCTTGGGATAGCAATGTGGAACGTGTGTGTTTCGGAATGAGCATTCAAATATTTGTCTGGACTGTCAAATTTTATATAATGCTGTTGTGTGGAGTCTATCGTCCCCTGGTGGCAAAGGAAAGTATCTCTAATGTAAAACCACTAGAAATTATTTAAACGTTTGTATATTAATCTGATGTTTTCCATCACAGAAGTTGTGCTTTACAAACCAGTTACTTGACACTGATCCAGAGATAATGGTTTGGAGCTTTTTAAGTATGCTCATCATCCAGCTTTTCCTGCCTTAAGTTGGTTGTTAAAACTTAGATAATTTCTTCTAAGACCTACATTAGTAACATGTTAAATCCGTGATGGCGAACCTATGGCACACATGCCGGAAGTGGCATGCAGAGTCATTTTTCTGGGCACGCGAGCTATCGCCCAACTCACCTGCAGCTGTGCATGTGTGCGTCCCAGCTGGTGCTTGGGCCTCCGATGCACATGCGTGCAATTCAGGCGACCCAGCTGGTCTTCAGAGTTCCCCTGCACATGTGCGCATATTTGTGCATGTGCACGAGAGTACTGGTGCACAGCATGCACATGCACAGACAGTGTTTGCACATGTGCATTGCATGTGCAAAAACCACACGCATGCGGAGAAGGTGCGAGTGTGCACACAGCGCATGGTGGGGCGCACATGCGAAAGCTGTGCGCATGTGCAATGGTATGTTTGCATGTGCAGCGCACAGTGGGGTGTGCACAAAAGCTGTGTGCATGTGCAGATGGTGCGGTTGTGTACACAACACATGGGGGAGGAGCCGCGTATTAGCATGGATGGCACAAAGTGCGCGAAGCACGGACCTGTTCGGCACTCGGTGAGTAAAAGGTTCACCATCATTGTGTTAAATTAAAACAAAACAAAAAAGAACAAAAAACATTGCTACCTTTATTTCTTTGTCGGTAAATTTAAATTTAACACAAAATAGTTTGTCACGGAAGCGACTGCCTGCAAAGGCTCCTGGATTGGGGCTGAAAGGCAAAAGTAGAAGCAGTATGCTCCGTCCCAGTGGTGGGATTCAGCCAGTTCGCACCACTTCGGGAGAACCGGTTGTTAACTTTCTGAGCAGTTTGGTGAACTGGTTGTTGGAAGAAATCATTAGGGCAGAGAGCCGGTTGTTAAATTACTTGAATCCCACCACTGCTCCGTCCCATATTTGGGTAGACCAGGTTGCCCTGATAGACCAGTCCCACCAGAAAAACACTTATTGCTATCAAAAATGTAAAATAATGATTGCTAACAAAATATGATGAAGTGCCAGATTAGAATAGACCTCATAACCTTCCAGTAACATTTCTCATGTAACTATAATCAGTAGCTGGTATGAAACATGATATCAGCCAGGCCTGGACTTCCCTTTGATCCTCATTGTCTTCCAATTAAATTAAACCAAAGTTAATCCATTATGGTTTTGAGTCAACTAGTTGTTTTGAAATGACTGTCTGAAGCTGATTTAACGTTTTGACTAGTTTTGTGTATGTTTTAATTGAGCCAGAATATAAGGGCCAAAGAAGGGAGAAACAAAGGAAAAACTAATAAGGAAAGATATAATTATGCCTCTAATTTCTGGCTGTTAAACTCAGCTTTAGGATTCCAGGAAACAAGTGCCCAAGCTAGTCCAAGTTGCTGGTTCAGAAGTATTAAGAAAGCACCAGCAAATTTGAATGGAACACGTGACCTTATGGAGCATCTAGCATGCTGCCATTGAAATCACTTTTTAGTCTGGTCTCAGTATTGTGAAGGGTGAAAAGCAACCCCTTTCAGTGCTTGCAAGTCATAATTAGCAAAGGAAAATGATGCTATATAATCTGTGGGGTCCTTGCCGCTCTATGAGCTTAGTGTTTTTCTTGCAGACGTTTCTAATTCTACCAAACTAGGTAGCAGGGGTGAAATTCAGCAGGTTCTGACAGGTTCTGGAGAACCGGTAGTGGAAATTTTGAGCAGTTCAGAGAACCGGTAGCAGAAATTTTGAGTAGTTTGATGAACCAGCAAATACCACCTCTGGCTGGCCCCAGAGTGGGGTGGGAATGGAGATTTTGCAATATCTTTCCCCTGGAGTGGGGTGGGAATGGAGATTTTGCAGTATCCTTCCCCTGCCACGCCCACCAAGCCACACCCACAGAACCAGTAGTAAAAAAAATTGGATTTTACCACTGCTAGGTGGCATTATCAGTGCGCTGATGATTATGTACATTTTAATCTTCCTCCAGTATTTCCAGACAGCAGGGATAAAAAGGCGTAATACTTTTTCTAACTTCTTTAGCAGCCGAATTTAGTATGCTACCAATTGCACTATCAATACAAGATCCAATTCTAGACTCCCAGATTAGAGTTTCTGTACATAATATGCATATTTTTTTTCAAACATGCGCAAGTTATTTAAATATACAATGTAAACTATGGATAGGGTTTTAAAAAATGTCTGCAATAGCCTTCAATGCAAGAAAGAGTATTAATGATCATGGAGTGTAAAGTTCTGTCTTTGGTTTCTTTATAACAGGGGTGGGGAACTATGCCCCTTTTATGTCTTGTGGACTTTAACTCCCAGAATTCCTGAACCAACTATGCTGATCTCAGGAATTCTGGAAGTTGAAGTCCACAAGTCATAAAGGGGCTATAGTTCCTCACCTCTACTTTATAGCATGCCTTCAGTTAGCAAACAGAAACAGTGCCTTTACTTTCTCCTCTAGGAATGCAAGAACTGGAAAGGGATGTTTGTTGGACAAGCCTGTGGCCATCATGAGCCTTATGTTCCAGATGTCCTCTTCTGGTCAGTCATCTTATTCTTTTCTACAGTCATACTGTCGTCCACACTGAAGCAGTTCAAGACTAGCCGATACTTCCCAACCAAGGTAATTTTTTTAAAAATCAAATCATGAAAGAAATATTTCTTGTACATGATGCAAGACACGGTTACCCCTAACTCATCTTGGTTCTGCAGTGCAGGACAGCATTTTAAAGATGTTTAATACCTTTGGGGCATTGATATCTGAGAATAGCAATGGAGACGAGAGAAAGTATATTTTAACTTTTCTTCTTGTTCCAAATTTGGCAGGAATTAACTTTCAGCAAAATAAATAAATCAGGAATTTTAAAATTTAAATGTACAGATAGTCTTCGACTTTGCAATGCCCCACAGTCATGCAAATAACCCAATTTTACTATTGTAGAATAGAATAGAATAGAATAGAATAGAATAGAATAGAATAGAATAGAATAGAATAGAATAGAATAGAATTTTTTATTGGCTAAGTGTGATTGGACACACAAGGAATTTGTCTTGGTGCATACGCTCTCAGTGTACATAAAAGAAAAGATACGTTCATCAAGAATAATAAGGTACAACACTTAATGATAGTCATAGGGTACAAATAAGCAATCAGGAAACAATATCAATATAAATTGTAAGGATACAAGCAACATAGTTACAGTCATACAGTTGTAAGTGGAAGGAGATGGGTGATGGGAACGATGAGAAGATTAATAGTAGTGCAGACTTAGTAAATAGGTTGACAGTGTTGAGGGAATTATTTGTTTAGCAGAGTGATGGCGTTCGGGAAAAAACCTGTTCTTGTGTTTAGTTGTTCTGGTGTGCCGTGCTCTATAGCTCTATAGCACGGCACACTCTATAGAGTTGAAACAGTTTATGTCCAGAATGTGAGGGGTCTGTAAATATTTTCATAGCCCTCTTTTTGACTTTTGCAGTATACAATTCCTCAATGGAAGGCAGGTTGGTTGTTGATCCAGTGCTGTGGTCATTAAACAAATTAGTTATTTGCTATGACCAGGTTTTGCTGAAAACTAGAAGTAAGTGTCAGTTTTCAGCAAAAATGTAAAATGTGGTTGTGTGCACATGGGATGTTGCAAATGGCTTGAAATGCAAGTCGGTTGCTGAGTACCCAAAATGCAGTTACATAACCGCAGAGGGCAGCGGTCATCAGAACTTCGGAACTATGCCTGGAAAGTCTATCCTAAATCAAGGGCTATCTGTATGTAGTATGCTCTAAGTGTCATGTCCTCCTTAGGGATAACATCTCTTAATACAACAAGGCAGCTTTAGGCAAATTTGTTCCTGAAGCCAAAACTCAAACGCTTCTGCATCCTGTGGTTTGGTGCTAACTTTTTGATAGCCTGTAGAGTTATGGATTGCTTTGTAGCCAGCATTATACCAAATCTACCATTGCTGCTTTCTCACAATTCAGTCTTCAAGTATTTCAAAGGGTACTTAGCCAGCCTTCCCAAACTGCTGCCCTCCAGACAGATAAAGTGTGTGTGTGTGTGTGTGTGTGAGAGAGAGAGAGAGAGAGGGAGAGGGAGAGAGAGAGAGAGAGAGAGAGAGAGAGGTTTGTGTTGAGTAATTATGAAAGCAACTGTACATTTTTTAGGTTCTCAAAGAAGACTTTAAAGAACAACAAAGGTGCTTCACAGGTAGTTTGAAGCAGTGGTCACTAACTGGTGGTCCGTGAGAAAATTTTGGAGGTCTGCAGAAAAATTATTTGCATTTTTATTTTGCACTAAATACTATTTATCTTTTTAAAAAATTCATATTAGTGGTCTGCAGGATTTAAAATTATGAATTTAATGGTCCTGCGGTCCGAAAGATTGGTGACCCCTGGTTTGAACCACTTACTCTCTAAGGTTGTTGAAATCTTCAACAGCCCTCCTAGTAATTGTTTTTTCTTCCTGCTCATCTATGAAAACTCTTTGCATTCTCAGTGATGATTGGCTTAATATTTACAGGTACGGTCTGTGATAAGTGACTTTGCTGTCTTTCTCACCATACTATCTATGGTGATAGTTGACTATTTCCTTGGGATCCCATCACCAAAACTTCAAGTTCCAAATGTTTTTAAGGTAATTCCTTATCATGTTTATGCTAGACCTCACAAAAAACGTGGCATTGGTTTCAACCAATGCATCTTATAGCTATTTCATGCTAAGGTTCATTGAAATATCAGGGATATGAAGTTTGTATAGCACATTTTTAATGGAAGAATTTAAGAATAAACTCAAAGGATAAATGAAATAAAGACTGCTTTGCTTAATTAAGCTTAGTAAGACTTCCTTGCCCCGCTCCAATATCCATGTTAAATCCCTAAAGATCTTGCAGTATTAACTGTGGAGTCCTGTATAGATTTTTAAAAATATGTTCCTTAACGCTTACTTTAAGAACAAGCACTGTGGACATTTGAAATTTGCAAGGATTATTATTTTAAAATTCGGAACCATCACCAGTGCTATTATAATGGTCTGAACCTAATGTAAAACATTTTGATTTTATAACACATAGTATATTTTGCCCTTTCTTAGAGGGCAAATGATGTTCTGATTTAATACGTTTCAACTGTCTGAAATGTGCTTGAATTCTTTTAGCCTACTAGGGATGACCGTGGCTGGATTGTCTCACCCTTGGGTCCCAATCCTTGGTGGACAGTCCTAGCTGCTTTAATTCCGGCTCTTCTTTGTACCATTCTGATATTTATGGACCAACAAATTACAGCTGTTATTATAAACAGGAAAGAACATAAGCTAAAGGTAAGAAAGTAACTCCACCGAAGTTATTTTAACCTTTTACTTTAATATTCTAGTCTCTCTGCATATTTTTAAATGCAAATTACCATATTTTTTGGACTATAAGAGGCATTCCCCCCTCCAAAAGTGGGTGGAAATGTCTGTGCGTCTTATAGAGTGAATATTGGGGTGGGGGGGAAGAGGGTTGGGGTGGCACCGATCAGCTGTTCTAGACGGGGATTGCCGCCACTGCCTATTGCCACCTATCGCTGCCATGGCCCATTTGCGGCAATCGCTAGCAAATGGGTGGAGGTGAATGGGCCATGGCAGCGAACAGGCTGCGGCGGCGGCGGCGAATAGGTAGCAGCTGTAGTGAACGGAACACAGTAAACGGTCAGCGGAGGCAGAGGCAGATTTTTTTTCTTGTTTTCCTCCTCTAAAGCTAATGTGCATCTTATAGTTTGGAACATCTTAAAGTCCGAAAAATACAGTATCTATCTGACAGCATTTAGGTATTTGTATCTTTCACTACAGATTATTGGTAGAGAGGGGAATATATTTCTTGATGCAAAAGGGGGTTAATGCATGTCACAAACTGGGTTTTTTTTTTGTTAGCATGAATAGGCAAACCTTCAGCATAAATGCTATTCCATAAATATTGTCTGGTGGACCATTTATACAATAGTTCTATACATCAGATATGAAGATGTAATTTAAAACTGCTTCCAACATACTTAGTGGATTCTGACGTTGTTTTGAATTGCATTATAGACCAGAATATGAAGAAATAAATAACAGTGATCCTGTAAAACAATCTCATCAAAATTAATGTCTCCTGGATCATTTGGGTTACAATTTCTGTCATCCATACCCTAACTTGGCTAGCATCTAGAGCACGGGTGTCAAACTTGCGCCGTCACGTTGCCATCACGTGATGTTTCACGAAGTTTTTCCCATTCGTGGAGCTGGGGTGGGTGTGACTCATCTGGCCCATAGACCGACAGTTTGACATCCCTGGTCTAGAGTGTTGAAAGTTTTAATCTAAGGTTATTAGATTAGGAGAAATGGGAATAAAATAACACCCTTGAAATAGGACAATCTATCAAGCATTGGGCTGTGGTTTCTCACCTGGACAAAGAATGTATAGAAGAAACTGAAGATACATCTGTTCTTGTGTATGACTGCAAATATTTCCCATCCGGTGCCTTCTAGATGTATTGAACTACAGCTCTCGGAATCCTATCTAGGACAAAAGATATTAGATTGAGAAAAGTTGATACACTATAAGAGAAAAAACAGGAGAAACCTTAATACAATTTCATGTACTTTTCACTTACTGGCATGTAAACATTTATTAAGTGCAACTATTGGTTCATATTCTAAATAGATGTTGGCTCCTATCCTTCTAGCTTTGTCTGTTGTCACCTCTGTTTTAACAGAAAGGCTGTGGCTATCACTTGGATTTGCTGATGGTGGCCCTCATGCTTGGCGTGTGTTCGATCATGGGCCTGCCTTGGTTTGTGGCTGCCACTGTTCTGTCCATCTCTCACGTGAATAGCTTAAAGTTGGAATCTGAATGTTCAGCTCCAGGAGAGCAGCCCAAATTTCTTGGCATTCGCGAGCAAAGGGTCACTGGGCTCATGATATTTGTCCTTATGGGCTGCTCAGTTTTTTTAACCAGAGTGCTTAAAGTAAGTATATACTTCACAAAACCAAACTAAAAATGAATTGCACATTATGTATATCTGATGTCAATTTAGGTCCTATAAACAAATGATACTTTTGTTATGCACTTTTTTGTCCGTTTCACAATAAAGCATATGTTTTTGACCTGGAAGTCCATGGGTACAAATGTTGGGTATTTCTATTTTAAACAAAGGATTTT
Organism: Arizona elegans; assembly: GCA_022577455.1. Lineage (NCBI taxonomy): Eukaryota > Metazoa > Chordata > Lepidosauria > Squamata > Colubridae > Arizona > Arizona elegans. Next base: position 128,016,538 of record JAKOOJ010000001.1, read on the forward strand.
AGGTTGCAAAATATTAGAAAGGTAGTTGGATGAGATCCTGGAGAACTGCTGTCCATCCAGATAGACCTGAGCTTCATAGACTAAATATTTGACTAGAAAGATATAACCGGTATCATATCTTTATAATCTAATTCAATATGAATAATAACCATTCAGTAATAATTTGAATAATTCTAGTAATGGTTAACTCAAGTTCCCTATGCCATATAGAATCTTTAACATTTCAATAATGATGTAATAATTAGCATTTCATTTTTTAAAAAAATTGATTTATATGCCGCCCTTCGGAGACTCAAGGTGGCTTACAATGCGTAAAGTGATAGCCTTCATACTTTTGTATATTTTATATAAAGTCAGCTTATTGCCCCCACAATCTGGGTCCTCATTTTACCTACCTTAGAAAGGATGGAAGGCTGAGTCAACCTTGAGCCTGGTGAGATTTGAACTTGCAGTAATTGCAGGCAGCTGATGTTAATAACAGTGCTTTAGTCTGCTGCACTACCAGGGCTCCTTAATAAATTTTTAATAAATTTTTAAATAAATTCACAAAAAAGATATGGCCAAATTTAGAGGATTGTTAAGATAAGCTTTTTCCCCTCTTCTAACAGCTGACCAGCAGCTCATTTTAAAAAATCTATTATATTTGAGTCAAAAAACCTTGTTAGGCATGACAGAATTTCAAGAGAAAATTTTCTTTCTGTGAACAAAGCTGAATTTGAAGCAGGGTGATGGTCAGAGATTTTGGAAAACATTTTATGTATTTATTTATGTATGTATTTATTTACATTTATTTGCTGCTCAACTCCAGTGGCTGGGCTCCCATATTATTTTAACTGTGGTTTATTGAACAAATTATGGTGACCTGCTAAAGCCATACATTGTAACCCACAATTTCTGAGTTCACTCATTAAGTTAAGTCAAAAAAACTCAATAAAGCATAGCTCCCCATATGAATCTTGCAGGCTGATGTTACAGCAATGAAACATCATCCATAAAGGTGGACAGTGTCACCTTCAGTCTGCTCTTGTGTGAGTTCTTGATGGAAAAATACATGAATAAATAAATTGCCAGGTTCTTCATTTTTTCATGCCTCCTGTCACTACCAATTTACTGAAACGATATACATTTTCCTTCTACTCTTTGCAGTTTATTCCCATGCCAGTACTTTACGGTGTATTTCTTTACATGGGTGCCTCTTCTCTCAAAGGAATTCAGGTAAAGCAGAGGATGTGAAATATTTTATGTTCCCGTCTCTTTTGTTGCCGTGGTCAACACAGCCAAGTTATTATTGCTTGCTATGCATTATTAAATTGGACACAAATGTGAAAAAAGTGCAACCTACATAAAAAGAGGTGGCTAAACTTCAGCATTGATAGCAAAACTCTGAGTCATAACTCTAGACTGCCAGAATTATAGCTTGCATCTGACATATTCCTGGGCCTAAGATCCTGTTTCCTTTCCCACCACATTTCACCGTGTGTTTCCTGGTTAGGAAACTTAGAGACACAATAGCTAGTAAGGACATTTCAGCTGTATTGACAAATAGCATCTTTCATCCGACATCCACTATGAGATGTTGGGTTGTCAAAATTCCCTGTTTATTGGATTCTTTCAGAGAAGCCAAGAATTTTTTTGCTTGTTATTAATGCTAATATAGTGGGGTCAAGGGAAAGGCACGATGGAAGTTGCATATCTGTAGGGGAAAAAAAATCCTCGTAGGTAGTTAAAATGGAGACTATTTATTTGTAAGCGAAAAGACAAGATCTATCTATCTATCTATCTATCTATCTATCTATCTATCTATCTATATTTATTTATTGCAAAAGTTTTACAATTACATTTTCACCCCTTTTTCCCCCCTCATCCCACCCCAAACTTCCCAACCTCCCTAACCCACCCTAACCCTCCCCTCCCCCCCAGACTTCCACACATTATACTCATATCAAGTAAAAGGAAAAACCCTCCTTTGTATATAAAACTTGAACCCCTCCCTCCCCCTTATAAATTTTCATCTTCCTTACATTAACCTATTTCTATCTTAATATAACATTTTCGAATAAATTTTCATCCTCATTACCTTAAAATATTTCTATCTTAATATAACATTTTCAAATAAAAGCTATTTGATACTTCCTGGTTTGATATTTGTTCTGAACATAATCTGTCCACCTCTTCCATTCCCATTCATAAGTCTCTTGTGGACAATCTTTTAGATATGCTGAAATCTTCGCCATCTCTGCAAAACTGGCCATCTTCAAAGTCCATTCCTCAATCGTGGGCAGCGCTTCATTTTTCCAGTATTTACCTATCAACAATCTTGCTGCTGTTATCATATGCAATATCAGTTTTGTTTCACCCAATGTAAAACTCTTAACTATACCCAGTAAAAACAATTGTGGAGAAAATTGAATTTTTTTCTTCAGAACATTCTGCATGACCCACCAAATTTTTATCCAAAAAGCCTTAACTTTCTTACAGGTCCACCAAACATGATAATATGTAGCATCTAGACAATCACATCTCCAACATTTAGGCTGCACATTAGGGTACATACACGACAATTTTTTGGGGTCTAAATGCCATCTGTAAAACATTTTATAAAAATTTTCCCTCAAATTCTGCGACTGTGTAAATTTAACATTCTGAACCCAAATTTTTTCCCATGTTTCCAACATCACTGGTTCCTCAAAATTTTGTGCCCGCTTAATCATACAATCTTTAACTAATTCAGTTTCTGAATCCCTTTCTAACAAAACATTATAAAGTCTTTTAATATGCATTGGACCTTTCTCTTTTATGTGTCTGACCAATTCTTCCTCATACATCATAATACCAGTTTTTTGGTCCTCTTTCCATCTCAATTGCAATTGATTATATTGTAACCAAGTTAGATTAATCCCTTCAGCCAACAATGTCTGTAATGTCTTCAGCTGCCATCTGCCCGCATCTGTAAAAAGAACCTCTTTGTATAAAAACCCCCCGAGTGACATTATATTTGTATTCCACAAAGTATGACCAAGATCCAGCCATAGCGGTATTTTATATTCCCATTTGAGTCGGTGCTTCTTCCAAACTCTCAAAAAAGAATCTCTAAGTATATGGCTTTTAAATGCTTTATCCACTTTGTTGTCATAAAATAAGTAAGCGTGCCATCCAAATTCCAAATCAAAACTTTCTGCATTTAATATTCCAGTCTTTTTTCCTCCAAACCAATCACTTGTTAAAGTCAAAGCTGCTGCATCATAATATAACTGTAGGTTTGGAAGTTTAAGACCTCCCCTTTCTGGAACATCTTGCATAATTTTCAATTTTACTCTTGGTTTTTTCTCGTTCCAGATAAACTTGTTCACTCCAGTTTGCCATACTTTTAGTTGTTTATCATTTTTAAGCACCGGAATCATTTGAAACAAAAAGAGAAATCTTGGCAAAATATTCATCTTAACTGCTGCTATTCTTCCAAGTAAAGACAGCTGCAGTTTTTTCCAAGTCTCCATGTCTTTTTGCACCTCTCACCACAACACCTCATAATTATTTTGAAACAATTTCATATTTGATTCTGCAACCTGAACTCCTAGATATTTTACCTTTGGTACAATCTCAAAACCTGCCCTCCTTTCGAGCTCGTGTTTACGATCTTGTGTCATATTTTTGACTATCATCTTGGTTTTTTTCTGGTTCAATCTAAAACCTGAAACTTTACCATAGTCTTGTATAATGTCCTTCATCTGGATTATTGATTCCATTGGCTGTGTTAGGGTAACAACCAGATCATCTGCAAATGCCTTTATTCTGTAATCCTCTTGCCTTATCATTATACCTTTCAAGATATTAGAGTCCCTTATTGTATTTAACAAGACTTCTAGTGTTAAAATAAACAACAATGGGGACAACGGACATCCCTGTCTTGTTCCTTTTTCGATTTGAACTCTGTTGTCAAACTTCCATTAATAATAATCTGAGCCTTTTGCTCTTGATAAATTGCAAGATCTATATATTGACAACAAAGAATACCACCAAATGTATAAAATGAAATTTCAGTAAAAGAAATAGATTTACTACGGTATGATTTCAACAAATCCCATTATACAGTATATCATTCTGATATATTTTTACTATAAATGTGTGTTTGTGTGTGTGTGTGTGTGTGTGCATGCCTGCACATGAGGAAGGGGGAGAGAACAGGTTTGAAAATGGCCACTTCCTCTCTTTCAGGTGAATCAGTCAATTTTCAATCATCAGTGAGAAAAAATTCTGTCTGCTCCATCCCTGAGTTCCAGAAATGGCTGGAATGGCTGCTGCCAAATTATTTTATTATTTATTTATTTATTATTTATTTATTTATTTCATCAAGCATGTATTTTATGAAAGATACAAGTGTAAACATAATTGTAAATGCATGAAATGGATGCGAATAAAAGGGAAGATTAGGACAGGGACGGTAGGCACGTTGGTGCGCTTATGCACGTCCCTTACAGACCTCTAAGGAATGGGGTGAGGTCTACAGTAGACAGTCTAAGGTTAAAGTTTTGGGATTTGGGGAAGAAACCACAGAGTCAGGTAGTGCATTCCAGGCATTGACCACTCTGTTACTGAAATATTTTCTGCAATCTAGTTTGGATCAGTTTACCATGAGTTTGTATCTATTGTGTGCTCTTGCATTGTTTTGGTTGAAGTTGAATATTTTGCTATGTTTGTCTGCATTCATGGATTTCAAACAGGTTTCCCCAACTTAGAGTCCTTTGGATATGTTAGATTTGAACTTTCCATTATCTCCAGTGAAGAGTCAAAGGTGATGCTAGCTGGAGAATGATGGTAGTTTAATTTGACCGCCTCTGGGAGGAAAGGGTTGGAGGATGGCTGTTTTATATATATGTATGTTTTATTTGTTATTTAAAATTTCATGTGTGTATTGAAAGAATGGAATTTAGATGCAGATCACAAGCAGTAGCAATAGCACTTAAACTTATATACTGCTTCCTAGTGCTTTAGAGCACTCTGAGCCATTTACAGAGTCAGCATATTGCCCCCAACAATCTGGGTCCTCATTTTATCAACCTTGGAAGGATGGAAGGCTGAGTCAACCTTGAGCCTGGTGAGAATCAAACTGCTGGAAATGGGCAGAATTAGCCTGCAATACTGCATTCTAACCATTGTGTCACCATGGCTTAAGGTGGATTATTTCTGACCTATTTCAATCTCACTCTGGATCTGCTAAAGAACTTCTCACATATACAGGCAATTCTAAAAACTTTTCTGAATTATATTAATTCAGAAATTGTGAACCATAGGGTTACAATCCATGCAAGTTCATAAGCAGAGGTAGACAATGGACAAGCCTTTGTTATAGTAGTTGTCTAACCCTAAACATTTCATTTGACTATCTCTAAAGTAATGTCTTTTCCTAAATATAAACAATTAGTTTGTTCTTTGTTAGCTTTTTGACAGAATCAAGTTATTCTGGATGCCTGCCAAACACCAGCCAGACTTCATCTACCTAAGACATGTTCCCCTTCGAAAAGTCCATCTCTTCACAGTAATCCAGCTGAGCTGTCTTGTGTTACTATGGGTTATTAAAGTTTCAAAAGCTGCCATTGTATTTCCGATGATGGTATGAATCCATTATTTCTGAATTCGTATGAGATTCAATGTTGTCTTTAAGGGACAGTAGTCGCTTTGAGTATGGATGTGATTATTACTAAAAAAAAATTCATAGTGAAAAGATAACATTTTTCTTACAGTTCATACCCACTTCATCCTATAACTCAGATAAATTACTTACATACATATAGCAGTAATTATTGGTGTTGCTTGAGGGAATTTTGCAAAAATAATTTTAGAACTGTAGACTTTGACTTTTTCCTTCTAAGAAGAAATATGTCATCTGTGCCTGTCAATAATCTTACCATAGTATAAATATTTGGATTAGGTCTTGGCATTGGTGTTTGTCAGAAAACTCATGGACTTCTTTTTCACCAAACGTGAGTTAAGCTGGCTGGATGATTTGATGCCAGAGAGCAAGAAAAAAAAACTTGAAGATGCTGAAAAAGAGGTATGCTTACGGTGTCTTTTCTTTGAATTTCTCTCTTTGTTCCTTCTCCAATATTATTAACTAAGCTTACTAAAATTCTATTTTGAAGCAGCAAATCTAATGGGTGGCTCTGCAGATAAAGGCGGCCAATTCACTAAGAAGGGATTTGTATGTCATTTTTTAACATAAGTTTTTGGCTTGGTTGATAGGGCCTCTTGGTACATTTTTCATGCAAATAGGAAGTGTATTTCCATATGGAGTAGCCAATGTGCTGATTTAAATATGAAGTGCTAAATGAAATAATTAGAATCCACCCAAAGTTAAGTTATTCCTAGGAATCATTAAGATGTCAGTGATCTGTCTATGCTCAGTAATTTTCTGAAATAGTGCAGGTTTGGGCATAAGAAATAGGAAAGTCAGCATGAGTTAGAATGACCAGATATTGGCTGCAATAATCCCTATGGCTTCTTGATTATTCTAATTTTTTGCTGCCATCTACTGCTTATCCAGATTTCTGCAGCTCAGAAGTGGTAGACTTAATATAAACATGTATCAATAGGTAGCGATTTTCCTGCTTTCAGATTTCTTTTAGCCAACTTTTCTGTGGATAAATAATTGAATCATGCACCCAAGCCCAGCTGAAGTGATATGTTCTGTCTCCTACAATGGGAAGTGTCAAATGTACACAAGATATTTCTTTGGATTGTCCAGGGATGCATTTGTTTTGGTCTGATTTGTATGTTGCACTTTCTTTTTAGAAATATGAATGGTGGCAGAAAGGAAAACAGGAATAAGTGTGTTTTTTCTTTTCAATTGCTATATTTTCTGAGCCCCTATTTTTACATGTTATGGCATTACTAAATATTTGAGGCTATTATTAAACCTGCTCAGCTGTCAAAATCCTGGGAAGCTGTGAAGCTTAGAAATGACAAAATTAACTAGAAGTAACAATTTTTGACATGGAGCCTCTGGAATTTAATTGGAAAGGCACCATTATGCTGGCTTTAAAAATAGAAATCTGTTCCCCATACAGATAGAAATGAAGTTGACAAGATGTTTTTAAAAGTCTGATTTGACTGGATCAAGATTTTTCATTTTGTGGCTTGATCTTCAATATAACAGTAAATTTCCATCAATAGTAACCATTAAACATCAAGGTGGAAAACAATATTTATTCTCAGCCACTTACTATGTTATGGATGAATCTGATATTCCTAATTGAAATTAAATTTGATGCAGACATACATCCAATAAAAGGAAACCCTTTTATCTCAACGGTTCCTCTTCATAATGAATTGGCGGTTAGTTTTATTTAACTCCTATTGAAGTAAGTGGGAAACTAACTAACTTGTATTGTTGATATTGATGCAGTCATTTAAATGCATTTGTTCCACCCCCACCCCAACCCCCAAAAAAATTCTCCCTCTGGCCACACAATATATATGTCATCATTACGTACAAAGAGGTGCTTAGAATAGATTTGTTGTTACGAATCTGTATGGGCATTTTTATACCTTGATCACATTTAAATGCCGCTTTCTGTTATTGCCTTACTACACAGTTCTACCCTGTTTCTCCGAAAATAAGACATCCCATGATAATAAGCCCAATCGGGCTTTTGAGTGCATGCGCTAAAATAAGCCTCTCCCTGAAAATAAGCCCTCCCTGAAAATATTTAAACGCAGAGCTGGAAATTAGGTAAGACCACAAGAGGAGCCCCCATCTTGCTCCACACACCCAAAATAATAAGATCTCCCCAAAAATAAGCCCAAGTGCTTATCTTGGGGTTCAAAAAAATATAAGACAGGGTCTTATTTTCAGGGAAACACGATTATGTTTATAAATAAACTTATTTTTTTTAAAGGCAAATGTATTTTAGGCTGCATCTATAGAAATAATATTTCTAAACCATGGGTAGTAGTTGACAAACCGAAAGTTTTACTATGTATTTCTTTTATCAAGTGTGACCTTTGTGCTAATAATACCTCTACTGCCTACTTGTCCAGCAGACTGAGTTTTAAAAAGCCTAAAAATAATTTAAACATAGTTGATTTTTGAATGGAAACAATCTAGCAGAGACATCAAATTTTGTTTGAGTGCAGTTGCTATTAGGATTATTTGTTGCCCGCTTTTCATTTAAGATTGTAAGATTAATGCCAGATGACTGAGTTTCAAACCCCAGGTCTCCAATAAGGCTTAAGAGAATATTTGTTAATATTCCTTAACCTTAATAAGGTTTAAGAGAATATTTGTAGCTCAGGATTGAATTTAGGATCCTTGGTGCTCTCTGAGCTTGGTTGCTTTCTTGCTTGCAGACTGATGATGTTACTTAAATTGATAATGAAATGTCTGCAAGGAAACAACCAAGCACCAAAGATTCCATAATTGGTTTAAGCTTCCAGCCAATGGACAAAATCAGGGCAAGGGAATCAGTACTGTTTGGCTGAGCTGGACTGCTTGAAGGAGGAGAAGAATACCATGAAATGAAAGAAGATATAGAATGTTCCCAAAATGCAATTGTGCTATTTCTGTTGAAATGAATAAAAATTACCCACAAAACGAGAGAAGTACTGCAAATGGACTACCTACAGTATCTTCTATCTATATCTATCTCTGCATCTCTCTATATCATCTGTCTGTCTATCATCTATCTATGTCTATCAATCTATCTATCTATCTATCTCTATCTATCTCTATCTAATTTCATAATTTTTATTTTCATTTCTCACTTTCTAATCCAGATTTGTACAGCAAAATTGGCAGGGGAGAGCAAATGCCGAACTTCTGGCACTTACAATTTCTAAGAGGATTTATGAATGAGAAAAATCACTGAAACGACATTTGATTTTCTCAGAACAATTTTTTTAAAAAGCATTTGGATGGAAAAGAAGTGAAGAAATTATGCTCTTTTTAAGGGGAAGGGATTGGATCTGAAAATTGCAATATTGCTGCAATAATTTGTTGGTCAACCTCTCCATTTTTTTGGTCTTAGGAGGAACAAAGTATGTTAGCAATGGAAGAGGAAGGAACAGTCCAGTTGCCACTTGAAGGACACTGCAGGTAAACTACTCAGAACTAATTGTGTTCCCTGTTGGTGAGGAAATGAATCTTGGCTTCTCTTGATGCTTCAGAACCAAAAGAGATGCAATGCCGTTGTTTCATAACTGGGTTGAGGATGAGTGTATTTAATTATTTCCCCCATCCCCTTTTTCCAGTTAAACCACCATTAAAGCTATAAAAAATATTTCCCCTTTTTTATCCAGCAGGATTCAAACCAAATTCTGTGATTTCAATTGGAAAAAAAAAACCCCACTGCCTTCATTCCATGCTAGAAGAAAACCTTTGCATCTTCTTTGATTACGATGATGATAGCCTTGGTACAAAATTAAAAAGTAGAGATTAATTATACATCTCCCAACTTATTTCTGGTTTGGCTCTTATTTGGAGTTAAACCTTTAAAAGTGCCTATTGGTCTATATATGGTAAAGCTGGATCATTTCCAGCCCAATAAGGAAGCTGCCTTAATTCCAGAGCTGGGCTCTTTCTACTTCATTATTGCCCATAGTCATTATTGCTCCAGGGGCTTCTGGCTGGTGACTCTGAGCCAGAAGGCCCTGGAGGTGCCAGGGATCAAGCTGGGGCTTTTGCCGTGTGAAAAGTAGATCCTTTGTCACTGAGGGGGTAGCTCTTCCCAATGGTATACAGTCACTCTAATCTGAAGTGGGAAAGGAAATTCGGAGGTGATATATGCACACATCACTGTTGGTGACTTCTGAAAGTAACCACTTTTTCCTGAACCCACATGGTAACCAGGAAAATGATACGGGGTCCAGGAAAATAGGTGTTTGAATGAAGGTGGCATCAATAGAGTGAGAAGTAATCATTGAATGCTGTTGCCACTTTCTTAACTCAGCCAGGAAATCCATTACATCCTCAGTTTGTAATTGATTCACTCCAAACTGATTGGAGGGCAAATAATTCAATTCATTTAATCAAACGTTTCACCTTGAAGAGTGCTTTGACTGAATCTCCTTTGAAATAAATTGCCCACTGAAAGTTGCCCACAGTTCTAGCAGGTAATTTGAATGAATACCTTAAAACAGACTGACACACTTCTCCTTTGGCTGCACTAAATGGTAACATTTATAGTTTGATTGTGACTCTGAGCGTGCCGATTTTATTCTAGAGATGACCCATCTGTAATAAATATTTCTGATGAGATGGCAAAAACAGCTGTATGGAAGACAATGTTGATACCATCAGAAAATGCCAAGGACAAGGAGTCCAGCTTTCCTGCTAAAAGGTTTTTAAAATATTTTTATTTTATACAATTTTTAAAGTGGGGTTGGTTGACTGAATCAGTATACTGAGCTGAACAGGTTCCACTATACCCTTTATTTCATAATTCATGTTAGCCGAGGATCAAGTATTTGCTTTGCTTAGCAAAGTAAAGGCACTATACATTTATTACTTAGATTTACATAATGTGATTATGGATGCATTCAATTGATTTTGGGAGGGGAATCCCCAAAGTATGAACAATATAGTGTCAATCTGAAGGAAGAGTCTATAAAAGTGCACCCTAGATATGTACACATTAAGCTATTGCATCAACATACAGCTTCTATAATAGCGGAGGTGACCTTTTGACCTTTCAGACATTGCTGACCAACAACCTTCAAGCAACCTTAGTCAAGGTGGCCAGTGACAAGGGATCCTGCAAACTAGTTTGGCAACATCTTGACATTAATAACTGCCCACAGTTGTTTTAGCAAAGATTTTACAGACCTTGGGGTGTATAACTTGGGAAATACGAGCCGCGGTGACACAGTGGTTAGAGTGCAGTACTGCAGGCTACTTCTGCTGATCACCGGCTGCCAGCAGTTTGGCAGATAGAATCTCACCAGGCTCAAGGTTGACTCAGCCTTCCATCCTTCCGAGGTCGGTAAAATGAGGACCCAGATTGTTGGGGGCAATAGGCTGACTCTGTAAACCGCTTAGAGAAGGCTGTAAAGCACTGTGAAGCGGTATATAAGTCTAAGTGCTAAATGTTCCTTTCTTCCCCAAAACTATGAGAACTCCAAGAGAATTTTCTCAGGATGTAGAAATGGAGCCTAGAACAAAATATTGTAATGCATCTTTGCCCCCTTGAAAAAGTGCTTCTATTCAGGGATCATACTGGCTAACCTTGCTTTCCTCCAGAATACTAGAGGAATAAACTAGAAGAAGCTCAGGGAAATATTTCCACCCCATTCTCCTTCTCTCTTGAGTCCAAGTGGTTATTTGCACTGGAGCTCACTGGATTGAGACAGGGATCTTCTCAGAAGCAATCATATTGAAGAACACATGTAGGATTCCTGGCACAGAAGTCTCTGGACAGCACAGCTTGTGTGCCAACCACATGGATCCTGCTAGTCTTTTTGGACTAGCGTAAATCTTCAAGGGAATCTGGCTAGCTAGCTAGAATCACCCTGGGGATCAATCTAATCCCCTGACACAGACACAGATTTTCATGCCTCATACATACAGAGTCCTCCATATGAGAAATTATTATACTAGAGGTGGGATATAATCTGTATATCATCTGTACCCCCCTTTCTTTGTAAAACTACACAACAGAAGGCTTAGCACACTTCTCAGATGCATTCTCCATTCTGTCCCTTCTTCTTTCCTGATGCTCTTGTCTCACTAAAAGAGCTTGTTTCTCTCAATATAATTATAGTACAGCAGCAGGCATTGTGCAGCCTTTATAGACTCTTAAAACTAGCACAAGAGACGTGTGCTAATAATGCTAAAGAATTCCTTATGATGGGTCTGCTCAGTCCCTCCTGTCATCACCTCTTTTAAAACTGAGCTGAATTACTGGGTGCTACAGAGATTCTGGCGGATATAAACTGGTTCTCATATCAACGGGAATTGATCTATTTTCTGGTGTAATCTGATTGGGAAGGGCAGCAGGCATTGTTTCTGCCTTCAGGTTTATAATCTAATAGATACAACACAGAGGAAAGCAGGAGGGAAGGGAGTGGAGGGAGACAAGTAATCAGGGGTGGGATTCTACTGGTTCGGACCGGTTCAGGCGATGATCAGCTGGGAGCAAACCGGTTTGCTCCAATGATCAGGTGGGCCCACCTGCCCGCCCTTGCGCTTTACTGACCTATATCTTCTCAGCTGATTCGCGCGGCAGAGCAGATTGCCACGCCTTAGTTGTGTTACTCCCCAGCAGTAACACGGAAGGTAAGTTTTTGTAAAACTGTGCACACGCGTGTGCAAAGCGCGCAATCACCGAACCGGTTGTTAAACCAGCAGGATCCCACCACTGCAAGTAATGGCACTATTTCTTTAAAGTAGACTGTGCTCCAGAGTGAGAACTTAATAGAATTGCTACCCCCGAATGGCAGAAAGAAAAGAGCTAAAGCAGGTGGACTTTCCTATCTGAATAAAATACCATAAATGAAAATGTAACATGCATATAAGTAACAATTGAAAAGGGCCCTTCCCATAAGAAGATGACTTGAAGTAGCTTACTTCTGAGTAGTCAGGGCATAGAGGGTATGGGCATAAGGAGCCCTCTCTCACTTTTTCCATCTTCCAAGGCTGCTAGGCCTCTGCGTAAAAGGCGGGTTTATTTGTGTGATAATCTCTGGGTAGAGTGTTGAGATAAGTGAAGTCTTGTTTAACTACTGTTCCCTCAGTTACTATTCTTTCTGAATTAACATGATTTTCTACTTGATTGTTCCATTATCACATTCCTACCATAAGCTCCCCTTCCTAAACTCTAGAAGCTGATTTCCCAAAGGTAAGATCCTTTCCCAAACCTTTGTCTTGATTGTTACTGTGTGGTATCTTTTGATATTTTCACAAACATACTGCATATACATTTTGGGGAGACAAAATGCATTTCAAAAGGAGACGAAAATCACATTTGGAAAACTGTGTGGATGCATCCAGCTTCATTTTACCAAATATCATGCATAACACTGACACATGAAACTTGGAAGAGATACTGGTTTTAGCCACAATCCTTCACTTTAATAAAGTAGCAGGAATGAAAGATGTCAGCTTGAATCTTCGTATACTTCTTCCCCAAACCCCCAAAACTTTAACCTTAAACTATCCACTGTTGACCTCACCTCATTCCTAAGAGGTCTGTAAGGGGTGTGCATAAGTGCACCAGCATGCCTACCGTCCCTGTCCTAATATTCCTTTTTACTCTTACTCTTTTCGTGTATTCAAATTATGTTTATACTTTTACCTGTTATCTTATATATGTTTGACAAATAAATAAATAAATAAAAAATTTTGTCACCCCAAAATAGCATGCTGCTTTTGCCATGGTCTCCCTCTCCCTCAGCAGCATAAACAAGACGATCTGTCCATGGTGGAGATTAATTCATACATTCCATTGGGTGAACAGCATAATTTCAAACCAGGATCAGCCTCGTCCTACAGTCAGCATGGTCACTGGTGTTGTTGTTGTTTTTCCCCATGAAGGGAAGAATGTATTTGAGCAGTCATGCTTCTTTTTCTCCCCAAAATTAAGGATGGGAAGAGAAGTGGGAGCCGTACTGCTTTCATTTCCTCCCTTCACCATCCCCATTCATAAACATAAAATAAACCCCAAAAATATTCATCTCCCACCCAATGCTTTCATGTCAACATGGCCTGTTGCACCTCTCTGGAAAATAGGCTGAAAAATAGCCTCCAATCCCCAACAGATGCCCATCCTGACTCTGGGCGAGTGGCTGTGGTCCAAGTCTACCTTGGATGAAAGATAGAATCACATCCAACTAACTTTTCTGCCATTTTGATCCTTGATGGAGAATGCCACCACCATACTTTGTCAAAGTGGGAGGTAAAATTCAAACTACTGTTCCACCCTGCCATTTTCCTGGCTTCTGAATGTATCAGTTAGGGTAACATTTTAAAGATTCCTTGGGAAGCTTGGTACCTGACTAAACAATAATTAGCTCCTAAATGTCTCCCTGAAAGGTGCATTTTTAATAGTTTAGGAGAAATTTCCTGACAGAACAATTAATCAGTGGAACAACTTGCCTCCAGAAGTTGTGAATGCTTCAACAGTGGATGTTTTTAAGAAGAGATTGGGCAACCATTTGTCTGAAATGGTATAGGGCAGTGATGGCTAACCTTTTTGCCAAAAGAGTGGGGGAGCATGGGGGGGGTCATGCATGCGGGTGCCCACACCCATAATTCAATGCCCTCCCATGCCCCGCCCCCTGCATGCATGTGCGACCCCCCCACGCTTACTGTGCATGGCCCCCGCGCCCAGTTTTGGGCCTAGCAGGCCTACCTGAAGCCTCCAAAGGGTATAAATGGCCTTCCCCACCCCCGGAGGCCCTCCGGAGGCTGGAAACGACCCGTTTCCCAACTTCCAGTGGGCCCAATAGGCCTGTTTTTTGCCCTCCCCAGGTTCTAGAAGCTTTCCTGGAGGTTGGGGAGAGCGAAAATGGCCTACTCCACCCCCCTGGTGGCCCTCCAGAGGCTGAAAAATGCCCTCCCAGAGCCTCCGCGCGAGCCCTGTACTTACCTGGCATCCAAAATGGGTCGCATGGAGACTCCTGGGAGGGGAGGTGTGGGCAGGGCTAGCCAAAAATCAGCTGGCCGGTGCACACATGTCCACTGGAGCTGAGCTAGGGCAACGGCTCACATGCTATGGCTCCGTGTGCCACCTGTGGCACGCGTGCCATAGGTTCGCCATTACGGGTATAGGGTCTCCTGCTTGAGCAGGAGGTTGGACTAGGAGACCTCTGTTATTCTGTAAACTTCAGCAACAAGAGAAGAGCCTGTGCTGATAGGAAGTTAGATAGTACACCAAGAATAACAAAAGTATAACAGAACAGCTCTTTTCAAGGAGCTCTAGATTCTGAAAGGGCCTGGTTGTTAGAATGTGGGACCAGTATGTTTGATTGCAAGACAATATCTAGTTTCTAGAGGTGAAACTGGGCCTTGGTTGTGCCAGTAATATACTGACCAAAATGTGCCAGAATTCTACATTACTGCCCTTACTATTAGCAGGGAGCAATATTTGTGGCACAAGTACAGCTAAGGCTGGTAACAATCCATACAGTCTCATCTTATGAAAATGCATCATGTGAAAGCTTCATATGATCAAAACTATGATAGGCAGTAGAAGCCAATATTTAGCAGCCCTTGTAATGCTAACCCTAGCAAATGGAAAACAGCTACATACAATGTAATAGCAAATGACACAGACTATGAATGAATGTAATGAAATAAAAATAATAGATATGAAGAGAAAGAATGGAAAATAGGAATAAAGTGGAACAAAAATAAATAAATAAATAAATAAGGTCTAATGTAGGAGAATGGAGTTGATGAATACATGCATAAAAATGAAGCTGTAGTTTAATTATGAATGAAAGGGATAAATTTTATATCAGTAAGCATGGATTAGTGTCATTTGGTTGCTGTGAAGTTGTTTAGGATTATGTTATCAAGATTAGGTTATCCAATATAGAGATGTATCTGAAACTAAATGTAACAGTACACAGAATTTCGAAAGCTTCACAGATAATGGCCAAGAATTACTAATCTGTGCTTTAATAGGGTATGCAGAGAACAAATTACTTCACTAATATACCAGAATTTCACTATTCTCTTGGTTTGTAAACACTTGGGAATGTCATGAGAATAAACTTAGCATTCCATTCCAAGAAAAGATCCATAGAACTTTGTTTGTTTTAAAAAGCTTCCATATATGTAACTTCAGTTAATGCAAGTTGGAAAAAAAAAACAAGCAGCATCTTGTTTGCATATTCAATTTTGGAAAAAAATAAATCCAAATTAACCAAGGGGGAAAAAAAAGGATTATGTAAGTGCATATTACATGCCAGGAAATTATGGTAATTGACTGACTTGAGTTCTGATTTGGTGGAAATTATGCAACAGATGTGATGAAGGGGAGCAGAATTATTCTGTTAAGTGACATAAACCACATGGATGGTTGGGGACAAGGCAAGGTAATGCAGAAAAAAAATATTGCACCATTTGAATACAAATAGAATAAAAATGATGACTATTTTTCAAGTATCTGTGTAGAAAAAGATCTGTTTTTGAATATGTAGTTTAAGTTTTAGTCTATTCATGAATTCATGCAACAAAAGGATGAAAGTAGATATAAACAGCTAATTTATTTGATAGTTTATGATGAAATGTTGAGATAATTTGTGAAGAATAAAATGATGATGAAATATTTTAAAGATGGGACGAACCATTGATTGGACCAAGACTGGACATAGACACAAAGGGAGAAATGAAAGAAATTCACAGAAGAGTGAATGAAAGTAGAATAATTTTAGAAAAAGAAAGTACAAATCCTGTGTGGAAAAAATATTAGATAGATCAATATCACAACAAAATGAATGGAATGTAGATGTAAGGAAAAGGATATGGAAGATACATGGAACAAAGTGAACAGAATTATGTTATTGAGTGTTATTGAAGTGACTAGAATGGGTAGCATGAAAAACAGTATTGAAGGGGGAATGAAGTAGAAGTTGCCATGGATAAGAAGAAGTGAACATAAGAGAACAATTACTTCTGAAACTAAGGATGAGTGAAAAATATTAGACAACGTCTATTAGAGAAAAACAGTATCAAAGAAAGCAAGTGATGGTGAAAAGTAAAAACAAACCAAAGGAAGTTCAACTTCGATGCAAATAGAAAACTTTTTGGAAACTGCAATGAAAAGGACATGCTGCAGAATGAATGGAATTAAAAATGATAAAATAATTTGTGATTACACAGAAATGAAGCAGTGGTGGAATGAGTGTTTTAGAGATTTGTATGTGAATGATAACAATATGCTGAAGAGTGCAATTGAAATAAATTCTAAGACAGAAGAAATACCAAGTAGAAAGTAAGGAAAAGGTAGCCTTCTATGTGGTGAGAATGTTGAAAACTGGTAAAGTTGCAGAAGTGGGTGATCTAACTGGAGAAAATGTTAAAATATAGTTGATAAGGTTTTGCAGTTTATTGGGAAAATACTGTAATCATTCCTCAAAACAAAAGGAAAGTTAATAAGAGGGCATGACAAAACAACAGGGAAATAAATGTATCTGGGAAATTTTTTGGAAAAAATCTGTTTGAGAAGGTATGAGAGGAAATGGGAACCAAAATTTCATCTTCCTGACTGGAAGAGCTGTGCAGAATATTGTAAATGTCTGCTTTTCAGCAGAACATCAATAAATTCATGAACACAAGAAAATGATATTATACATTTCTTGATTTATAGAAGCAAATGATAGAGTAGACATGTCTAACACAAATTTGTAGTATATATATATCTCATAGTCCTTGTCATCATTTAGAAAGACAAAGCCCAAGATAGTCAGGATCGTGGGCATGTCATGAGGTAAATCTAAAACAGTACACAGAATACACAAAAGAAAAAAGGCGGGGAAAAAGTGAAACTCACCCTTATACTGACAGCAACCAATCATAGCGCAGATTGCCTCATGCATGAGTCAACACTCTCTAACTAATCAACTACAACTATGTGTTCTGGCCTATTGTACACTTTACTGTTCCAGCTATTAAATTCAATATCCTAACAGTAGGTTTGAATTACAAAATTTATTGTGCAAACATAGAATGAATAAGCTTTCAAGTAAAGCTTCCTATTATGTTGTAAATATTGCACATCTATTTTTTCTCATTCCCTCCCCCAACAGTATGACTTTTTTCCCTTGATGTTGCATTGAAACAACATTACTGAAAGATAAAAAGCATTATTGCACATGTACATATTGACTGACTGACACTTTTTATCCCATCTTTCTGTCAAACAAGTCATGACAATAAACAATAATAAAAATAAAAATAAGGCAGATAAATTGGATGATGTTCTCTTGTTTCTGCAATTAAAATACCTTGTCAGTTGTTATTTGCAAGAAACATTTTCATTGCTGTTTGACCCTCATGCAATGTACTGTATCTTTTTTTTTGTCTTTGTGCATGCAGATTTGTATGTCAGTTTTTTTAAAAAATATCTCTGTTGCTTCCTCCTTATTTATCTGTGATGTTGACAGTTTTCTTTGTAATCATAATCAACAAAGAGCAGTCCCATTTCTGTTCTTGTGTCCCAGACTGAACAGTGTAGCATGAGAGCATAGCCTGATAGCATGGGGGCTGGGTTGGTGGGGGGGGAGGGGAAGAGAGCCGCTTCATATACTCAGTCCCCAAAATGATGCATTGTGGGAATACAACTGTGCAACTTATTTCTTTCTCTCTTCTTCCCCAACTAGCACTGAAGGCCGACGAGAGAAGAAAGCTGACTCAGGGAAAGGTGTGGATCGTGAGACTTGTCTGTGACTTGCTCTTCAGTGTGTTTGTTTAAAAAAACAACAACAAGAGAAATGCAGGAGTGCTGCAATCATTAATGTTCCAGGTTTGATTGCCCCCTTGTACATCTTGTGCATCATCTCACAGTAGCACTGGTATAATGTAAGTCGTGCAGTATGTGCTTCAGTTCATTGTCTGCTCTTCGGTTCCGACCGAAGCAGTGCAGAAAATGGGGTCAGCCAATGAAACCTTGTTAGGGTTCCAAGGTTTAAACCCTTGGAATATGTGAACCAGTGTTTCCATTCCAACCTCTCTCTGTAAAGTTGGACATATTTTCCTACTTTGCCTATGTGACTTATTTTCATAGCTTTTCCATACCAGAAGAAAACAAACAACAACAACAACAACAACAAAAAAACCCAACTGGAAATAATCTTTATTCAGATGAATAAAGGATTCAATTATTGAATCCATATTTCTACAACTGAAGAATTGTATAGTTTGGGGTCAACAGTTTCAGAAATCTAAAAGTAACAAAGAAAAAATCATTTTTAGAGCTATTTTTCAATAATGAGTGCTTTAATCCTCCAAACTGATAACATTCTAAGGAAGTTACACACACACACACCCCAAGTTTAAAATCATGGCTTGTATGCGTGGGTATACGATTGTATGTATGTGTGTGTGATTTACAGGATGAGACCTATATTTGTGCAATTTCCCTGATTTAATACTGGATATTTAATATTTAAATTTATATATAACTGGAAAAATAAAACAATATAATATATAAAGATATATAGAATATAGTTAACATTCTCTCATCTTGTTTGGAAAAAAAGCCACATCCATCGATGTGCACTATCCGTACAATATTTGTTGTGAATGCAAGCTGTTACTATTGTATCTTATACTGTACTGTACTAAATGTTGCAGTGGTAAGTCCAACAGCTGCATTGTGGAGATAAATAATACTTATTTCTTTTCCTAACTTTCTGGATTATAATCCTTCACAGAAATGATCAGTAAAAATGATCCAGGGTAATCAGTAGGGCAATTGCTTCTCATTTTCCCTCAAGTGCATGCTTCCAGGCACAATCCATCCACAGTTAAATTTTTGAGACCTATTGATTTCAGGCTAATTGTTCAAGCATGCACTTTTTTTATATACCAATGGGACCAAGGTGTGATTTGATTGTAATTTCATTTATTTCCCATTGCTAATTAAGTTTGAAGTCAGAATCCCAATATGAAAAAAAGTGTTGACATTTATGGACATGGCTGTTACTGATCAGGTCTCCATTCTGCACAAATGTATGTTCAGTCTTTCTTAACAGTTTCATGTATTTGGAATCCACACTCTTTCTGTAGAAGCCATATAATATTATTATTGTCTTGAATTTTACGATAGCCAAACTACATATTTTCATCCTAGAAAATAACTTCAAAGAGGATCCATCTCTCAAGCAGGTTGCATGTGCTGGTCAGCTCCCCATTCTTGGCCATTTTCAGCTGCGGTCAAATACCATCATGCCAAGTACGGAGTCCTAGTTTTAGTAGGGTCCCTGGGCACAATTTCCTTAGGGCACTCTCACTGTAATGATTCTCCCCATAGCCAAACCCATTGGTTGCTCATTTGGAATTTACATAAACAACCTGTGGCTGCATATTCGTGAAGGAGGCTACAAGGCTGGGGGTTTTTCAGTCTAGCTGATTGGCCAATCTGTTGAAGAGAATGGTCACATTGTGTCAAGGCAGATGAGAGGGAAAAAATGCCCCAAGCACCTGTGAGAATGAATGCATTGTGAGTAAAATAAAAGGGCAATATCAAACTTTTTAAATTTTTTTAATATGTTTTTAGCTTTTTGGTGGAGGACATTAACAGATTTTACAAGCTCACCAGTGATTTCAAGAATTAGGAAAATATATCTATGGGATTTCAACATATAGGCTTTTTCAAGTTCCAAGTTGCCCCTAATATGAGAAGATTCCTCAGCTGACCTCTGCTGCCAGGTATGGTAACAGCCACAAGCAGCAGAGCTTGCATTGCTAGAAGAGAATAAGGAGGCAGAATCAATGATAAGAACAGCCCTGATTCTTGTTTGCTAGTCAGGGACCTGGAAAGGTTGCAGTTGTTGAACTGACTTCTCAATTGAAATGTTTGAGTGGGTGCCATACATGAAATTAAGTCTGTGCAAGAAACAAATGGAAATCTTTAGATGAAGCGTTTGTGCCTGTTTCTCTCCAAAGGATCATGAAATTCAAAGCATATACAGTACATGTTGACAGGAACATAGGACCAAAGAATAGGGATTTTCCAGGACAGAAAAAAAAGGCATAGTTCTTTTTACAATTTGGAAATGGCTTAACCTTTTCGCATACAGCTTGTGTATAGAAGGCTTCCTCCTTTTGTACAATCTCCCACTCCATTAGATCCACCTAGTGGGTCCAAGCAGCAGCGATTTAGATTCTGGTCTTTCCTGTAGAACAGAGGTGGGGAACTATGGCCCCTTTATGACTTGTGGACTTCAACTCCCAGAATTCCTGAACCTGCCATGCTCAGAAATTCTGGGAGTTGAAGTCCACAAATCATAAAGGGGCCATAGTTCCCCACCTTTGCTGTAGAACATCTGCTACGGTTGTAGTCAAAAGCATCCACTAGCTTCAGATATTTTCTGCGTGTTCAAGTAGAAAATATGTGGTGTTAATTCCATGTTGCGGATGGAAAACCAAGATTAAGGAGCCAAGACCTTGCCATAGACATGTTCTCTTTTAACATCAGCTAGAAGAAAATGTATTCTTGCCTTTTGCAAGAAAGTTGTAGCCTTAAGAGCCATGTGTGTGTCAGATTCACAGCATCCGCTCAACTGCAGGAGCTTGGGAATGGCTGCTTTGAGAAATGGGCCTCATCCATCTGCACAGGCTACTCTTTCTTCAGTGATAGCAGAGTAAGAGTCTAGGCTACCCAAGGCAATTCCATATGCCTTGTGCTTTGAACACAGTATCACACCAGCTGCTTTTGTGCCAAAAGTAGGCAAAATTAGATTTACATAATGAAAAGCATTGCTTCTGAAGTTATTTTTGATGCCCAGTATTAGCAGGCTCTCAGTGTTGTCTAAATTCCTCAGATTCATGTTATGCAAATGATAAATTCAAAGAAAAAACAACAACACATTGACTAAAATGTATGGATAAATTTAGATAAAAGTATGACTCTGATAAGATTAAAATGCTTTGTCATTGTGAACTGGATGATCCCTTGTAACATTCCAAGTGAGTCTCTTAATAGCCATGCAATATAGAGTGGTCCATGAAGAGAAACTGCTGGTATTTTTTTAAAAAAATGCTAATGTGCAGAACAATCTACTCAGCTTTCTGGACACTAAAAATTCATGGACTGAATTATTCTGCAGTATTGCTGTTCAGTATTTTGGAGGGCTCTTTTTTAAAATAGATATCCTGTTTTTGTGTAAGTATCAATCCCAACATTTTCAAATCATAATAAGAGAGTAAAATGCAACTGGCAATACTATATTTACTTTTGATTTCCCATTTCCAGGTCAAACTGCTTAATTTCTTGGATGTAATTTATTAAAAAGTTTTAAGTGTATATGTGAATAGAGTATTGTTTTTTCATGACTCAAGAAATGTTATCCAGAAATAAATATTTATCCTAACTGTTCTTCCTGTTTATATTTAACTTGTCTATGTTTATTGCTTATGATACAAAGTATATTTTTCCACAAACACAGATAAGATTTTATGCAACATGCACAGCTAATCAGCACTCTCCCTTATGACCATTGCAGCAGTGAGTTGGTGCTAGCTAGTCCTGGTCTCAGGCCTCTCTTATAGCAAACATGCAAACTTTAGATACTACAGTTCTCTGCATCGGGATCCAAATATTAAAATTCATTATTTTAATTCATTGTACTACTTCATGTCTAAATCACTATATGATGCTTTAACAGCATCTATCAGACTTTAGCTAATCTCCAAAAAGCTAATCAAGATTAGACTACATGAGTCATTGGGATGGGAGGCTACCAAGAAATTTTAAAAAAATTGAGGAGATAATGGCAAACCACTTACATCTTGTTGCCAAGAAAGCTACATAAATATATCTATGAAGCCACCGGAAGTTGAGTTCAAGTTAGAGAGTTTATTTGCCACAGAATACCATTAATCATCACTAGATTGATGAATTCTACACAATTGAACCGTTAAGAAATTACACCGTAGCATATTTTTGATTCTGTTTGCAACCCACTGTAGGATTTTTTAAAGAACATTTTAAGATCCATGTATATTATATCTAAATTAGGGATGAATAACTCTTAACAGGAAGGGTGTGGACAGAGTAAAGTTTGGTTTAGACGTCTCCGTTACCCCATGTATATACTTATCATTCGGAGATGGTTGCATGGCTGTTGCATTAGCACTTCTATAAATGTTAATGTTGTTTGAATGTGCCTTGCCTTCCACCTGCCTCCCAAGAGGAAGCTGAATCAACCAATCAGCATTCAGGACTTGCGTCTCCACACAATGCATAGTTCAGATTTGGAAGGTATGCACAGCAGCCTGTTTGCAACCATCTGCAACAGTGGTGAAATCTGAACTGGCTTGCCACCGGTTCACTGACCACGCATGCACAGTGTGCACCAAAAGTGTGCACACATATGCACCATGCACCAAAAATGTGCTGCGCATGTATGCGCACCCAACACACACGTGTACATGCACACCAAACGTGCTGAGTGTGTGTGTATACAAAGTACATGCCAAAAGACGGCTTGGAAAGGTAAGTAGAACAGCAAGGGGGAACCAGTAGCTTTTTTTTACTACCGGTTCGCCCGAACCAGTAGTTTGTATCTCTACCGGTTCGCCCGAAGCGGTGTGAACCGGTAGCATTTCACCACTGATCTGCAACCTATGCTTATCCATCAACCCCTTCTCAGTATAGGTATGTCGATGCCTACATGCAGTTGCAGACAAGTCTAAATCAAGCATTAAGAGAAATGGGGGTGTTAAGTGTCTTTGAGATCCTATTTGTTCCCCACACAAAATGGCAAGAAACTAGGCTTCCAGGGTTCACCAATCATGATCAGAGCAGGCTTTAAGGGACATATGTGGCTCTTGGGATGCAGATGTATCCCTCTTGTTCTACACAATTACAAGTATGTAGAACTGCAGATCCATAGATACAGACACTTGAGAAAAGCCAATGTGAACCCATTGGGACTAATTCCTTACATATGTATTAGATGGTGTTATTCTTGGTAGAACTAAATCCAATCTTTTTTTTTCACTGCAAGTTTACAATTCCATTTATGTAAGAACAAATTACATATGTATTTGCTGGACTTCATGAATGATTGTCTGTTTTTACTTTAAAATTCAGGCAACTGTAGATTTTAAGTAGAGCTAGCAGGAGGCATTTGAAAAGTAACAACATAGGACTGCTTCCTGGTGCAGAAACATGTGGATTATGACACTTTATATCTGCTTTATTTAACAAGCTTCCTGCTCAACTTTCACTTCAAAGAAATCAGAATACATTTTCTTTCCCTGCTGAATTTAAAATCTTTATGACATGTATCACAAAATGATTTTTGTTCTCCACACGGCTCTCCTCTCCCTTCCCTTGTCTATTTTGAATTCACACCTAATGTCACTGACAACTCACCATGCCAGAAAAAGTACGATTTGACATTGACTTACTGAATATAAAATACTCAACAAACTTTGTTACATGATACTAATAGGAACTGTCGTAATTATGAAAAGCTGCTAATATTCACTAAATTAATTTTTCCACTCATTAAAGAGACTCAAATCCTATTAACTCCGCTTTTCCCAACCTGGATGCCCTCCAAGTGAACTTCAACTCTCAGAAAGGGAGGAATGCACAATTAATAAAACCATAATTAAAAGCAAATTAAAATAACATAAAATCATGAACAATTAAATTGAAACACTATGACTTGATGCCTGTTATGAAAATGTAAAAAATGTGGGCCAGAGAATTTCCCAAAGTTTAGGACCAACATTGAATTGTACTCAAAATAGTTGCAACATTTGTGGCTGAGGCTAACAAATAAGGGCCTAATCACACGTTTTAGTCTTTGGTAGTAGAAAATGATTTTATTGCATTACAGTTAAAATACAACATTTGCAAGGCAAATGCATCTATTTTAACAATCTCCACAGATTCCTTTTTAACTATAGTAAACTTTTAGAGGATTGTGCTAACAAATTACATTCATCCAACATGAATTTCATGCATAGAAAAGTTCTCAAACCATGTTTTGCATCCCATTCTCAAAAATTATATTACTCACCATAACAGAGGAACTAGACTTTTATTGCTGTCTTCATGATTCCTATGTATGATGGGTACATATAATTATATCATACAGAGAACCAAACATGTACCACGGTCTTAAATGTGATATTAATCCAAATGAGGTATGATTAATACAGAGACTAAATATCTACTGGCTCAGATGTCGGCAATCTGGTTCCAATTCCTGTGCTAATTTCTCACCCTGTGGCATCTAATCTCACTCTTCATTCTCAATTCTGTGGAAACCATGGGTGTCTTCTAGCGATTGTTTATGAATGTGCATTTCAGGCAGATTAGATATTCACAATCGCTCTCACCCAATCTGGAACCCACTGCAAGGAGTATCACTGGAAATGCTGCCTATGTGTGGGCTAGTCAAAACAGGAAAAACAATTTCCACTGTACTGGATACATGTTGGAGATGGGAAACGTGGGATCATCTGGTATAGCAAGCATATAGAAAGCAGAAGGGAGAGAACTGGCTGCTTGCTGGCTCCAACAGCCTTAATAAAATCCCTTTTATTACCCAGATGTAACACCTGTTGCTTTTTCCCCAAGTGTCCTGCCATTCTCAAGGTTGAAGCCTGGCATCATTCACTGGAACAGATTCATGGAAGCCCTTGGTGAGCTGGTCCCAGCCCTTGTCTCCTAACTGCCCAATGGGAACAATTCAAGTAGCTGTTATTTTCATTGTTAGGTTATTATCAATTGCAGCAGTTCTGGAAGTAGTCTGACTTGCTGGTTCTAGAGTGTCTCCTGGAATTCCCCCCCCCCCCAATGTTCAAGAGAAAAAAACCACTTTAATGTTCCTCTCTCTCCTTTCCTCCTATTTGGCGGCATATTCCTATAAAATGGCCATCTTGACTTTAAAGAAGTTAAAAACTTCTAGGGCACGGTGATTTTTCCCTCTCTGTTTAAGCAAGAAGCTTGATTGCAAAGCTCTCCCATCACAGGTTCCCTGTATCAGCTACTGTTTATTTTGGTAGAAATCCACATATTTATAGAGAGCTGATACACAAGTTTAGGTAAAGAAAAACTGATACTTATTGAAACGATAAATTTTCACCTAAAATTAATACAGAGAGAACTCAAGCAGAGAATTCAAGTATTTTTTTTTTCCTGGCTTGTAATGAACAGCTGATGAACCTGGATTAAGCCTTGTTTCAAAAGAACAGCAGTTCCATATAGAAAAGATTAAGGCATATTTCTGCACCCAAGGCAATGGTTGCTTACTGCAAGGAAACTTGCATTTTTAAAACACTATTATGCAAAATAGTTCTTGAGGGAAATAAAAGAAAAGAATGGAGCAGCTCCTACAAGAACGATAGAGCTTTGTAATTCTTTGGTTTGTGCTCAGTGCATCCCTGCAGGTAATTGCAGAAAGAAAGAAAAATTATGTTTTCTTCATTCAAGTGTCCGCACAAATTAAATTGACTGTGTCATCCAATAAAATATGGGACAATTAATTTACTAGAAAAGTGCACTTAAAACTTCACAAGTTAACCAGCTTTGCATAGATAAGGCACTCCCAATGTTATGGCAATTTAAAACACTGTTTGATAAAATGAGTCATGTGATGGTAAATATGGCTGTGGGCATGTCCTCCAATTCCATGATCTTTATCTGTATACCACTGAAAAAAAAACAAAAATATCGATTATAAGTGGCCCCTGTCACAAAACTGGAATGTTACAAGAATTCAGAATTCCCTTTGCTTTGTATCAGAGCAAATAACACAATCTCTTACTTGAGATGATAAAACATACATCCAGCATGTTGGATAAAGAAAAACAGCACTTTTATGCCACTGAAACCAGAATGTAGAGAAAACATTTGAAGAAAGTTGATTTTGTTTGTGGGCTAAAAAT
This sequence comes from Arizona elegans, assembly GCA_022577455.1. Lineage (NCBI taxonomy): Eukaryota > Metazoa > Chordata > Lepidosauria > Squamata > Colubridae > Arizona > Arizona elegans. The sequence goes on from JAKOOJ010000001.1 coordinate 128,043,104, forward strand.
GGTAAATCCCAATTTTAATTTGCAGTAAAAATTAACAGGATTCCTTCAACTATGGATTGTTTTCACATTTTGTAAATTTCACAGATTAAAAGTTCCACTGAAGTCAAGTGGTCATCATATGATAATCATGATTATGGTGACCCTTGGTCAACATCTAATATTTACAGTATGCATATTAAAAAAGTCAGAAGACAAGATAATACTTGAGGGCGTGGTAGGAAAAGATGGAAGGGAAATACTGTGTTCTGACTGTCTCCTTCTGAAAGGGAAGGGAGTTTAGAGGGGCTTTGCTTCCAGATACTACATATCATAAAACTGCTGCCTGAGAACTGATTGAAAACTTCTCCATGCTGGAAATCCATTCTTGCCTTGTATAAGTTATGAACACAGACCCTCTTGTTTTCTCTTTACCGTGGCCATATGAATCCTCAAAATGTAATTCCTGCCCTAAACTTAGCATCCAGAGCAAAAGGAAGCTACAACTAATCACTATTTTGAGCTGGGGAACTGAGCCTAATTTTAGAAGTGTCCTGTTAGGATGAGGGAAACTAGAAGTGGGCAAGGCTGCTGCCCTCTTCAACAGGTCGATGTACGATTTATGCCAGAGGCAGTGCTATACAAAGAGACTCCTTGAGGCAAGAATAAGTTCCTTCCCATCAAAAAAAAGGATGTGCTACACCAGTGGTGAAATCCAATTTTTTTTACTACCGGTTCTGTGGGCGTGGCTTGGTGGGCGTGGCAGGGGAAGGATACTACAAAATCCCCATTCCCTCCACACTCCTGGGGGAAGGATGTTGCAAAATCTCCATTCCCACCCCACTCTGGGGCCAGCCAGAGGTGGTATTCGGTTGTCCGAACTACTCAAAATTTCCGCTACCGGTTCTCCAGAACCTGTCAGAACCTGCTGGATTTCACTCCTGTGCTACACTACACCTTTTTTTCAAGTATTCTGGTTTAGTATTTTTGTATTACCTGATGGGATGGGGGAGGGGAGCAGATCTGAGCTAAGAAGACCTCCAAATGGCAGCCAATTATTAAAGATTCCCTGCTTATCTTTGCTACAGATTTTTGTAGCTCAGATTTGCTCACTCTAGATTAGACCAGAAAGCAAATTGGGAGATTATACACATTCTTTGTAGAAAAGCTGACAGTTGCTATTACACACATGCTGTGGACTTTGGGTTAGCGTTTAACTCCAGTTAGGATTGGAACAATATCTGAGAGCACTCTTACAGTTATAATACAGATAATACTACTATGGTGTAGATCAGGGTTCACCAACCTTTCGGATCTCAGGGACCACTAAATTCATAATTTTAAATCCTGCGGATCACTAATGAATTTTTTTAAAAAGATAAATAGTATTTAGTGCAATATAAAAATGCAAATAATTTTTCTGCGGACCACCAAAATTTTTTCATGGACCACCAGTGGTCTACGGACCATCAGTTGGTGACCGCTGGTGTAGATAGTATTAGCACAACTATGTCAGAATCTAATTGAAGGCCTGGCCAAATATCCATCCCTCAACCACTTCTATGGGTCTGTTCATCTCTTGTGTGATTGAATGTGGTGGGTTGGATTCCAAGGAAGGAGGGATGCATTTCAGAGGAGTAGAGATAACTCATCTCAGATATTTTGGGTGAGAGAAAGAAGGTGAAGACACCCTCTCTGTAATAGTTTACTGAGCATAGGCTTGCATAGATAGCAGACTGCTTTAGTTTGGCAAGATTCTGCCTATAGGCATGGCTCGATAAAGAAATCTTAGAAGAATCACTATGTATCCTTCTTTGACGCCTGACATCCGCAACTTTCAATGATAGGTAAGAACATTTGGGAGAAGATGGGGTTTGCGTAACCATAGCAACAGTTTAGTTGCTCTCATCAGCAAGCCCTTTGTGTGCTGGCAGACCATGCAGCCCCCACAAGCACCAATATGCCCTTCATTCCACAATGCTCCACAAGGTCCCTGTTCTGCCTGGTTTCTCTTGAAAGAGCATTGTAAAGAAAAATAAATTAAGTAGCTATAGTTTCTAGGGCTGTAGTTATTTAGAAGAGTACTTCTCCTCCCCCACACCCCAAAATCTACTGGGTTAGTTGCAAACATCCTGAGGGACTAACTTACTTTCTGATAAATGAGTGTTCTATGCATTGGCCATGCCCATTATTGAACCCATTCTGAGGATGGGCAAGTTTCTATTTGATGAATGTGCTCATCATATATTGTCTTCCACCCTTACCTTAGTACCTCTCAGTAGCAGAAAAACTAAATCAGTGCTTAAAAAGTGGGGAGACAGGACCCTTTCCTATCTTCTCCCTTCCCAAATGCTCAAAAATATATTATTGATGCTGGTGCTGCTGCACATAACTGGAGCAAACGAAGCCAACTCTTCACTTTAAAGGAACTGCACATGCATCTATTTCTTACAATGTCATATCTGCAAAACTGATTTTGGTGATGTGTATATCCCAGGGGTGAAATTCAGCAGGTTCTGACAGGTTCTGGAGAATCAGCGGAAATTTTGAGTAGTTCGGAAAACCAGCAAATATCACCTTTGGCTGGTCCCAGAGTGGGGTGGGAATGGAGATTTTGCAATATCCTTCCCCCAGGAGTGAAGAGGGAATGGGGATTTTGCAATATCCTTCCCCTGCCATGCCCACTAAGCCACACCCACAGAACCGGTAGTAAAAAAAATTGAATTCCACCACTGGTATATCCCTTTTTACGAACATAGCCTCCTCCTCTTATACAGATAATCCTTGATTTATGGCCAGTTGCTTAGTGTCCATTCAAAATCAGATGGACACCCCCCCACACACACACACCTCATAGGGAATTATGACCAGGTTCCAAAGTTTCACATGACTGCATTTTGGGTGCTTGAGAACCGGCCAACATTTATGGTCATTTGTCTTGCAATTATGTGACTGCAATTTATGATGTTTTTGCCAAAAAACTGGCATTTATTCCTGGTTTTCAGCAAAAATGCCGCATAACATCAAGTGGGCTCACTTAACGACTGCAACGTTGGCTTAATGATCATGGTGATTCACTTAATGACCACTTCAAAAAAAGGTAATAAAATCAGGTCATCATGGGATCACCTGCTTTACAACTTATCATGACTTATAATGGGCAGGCTCCATTAAAGTTGTGAGTTGAGGACTATTTATATTCATTTCTTTACTGAAAATGTAAACCAACATGTATGCTAAGCTTCTGATGAATCCCTTCACATACCATTGCTTGGAAATCCACCTGTGCGTCAACCAGAGCTTTTGAAATCTGGGCTGCTTGCTGAAAATGAACGTTATCTAGGAAGTAAGAACAGACAAATGGTCACAATGAAAGCAGACTATTACTTAGATGGAAAGAAAGAAGGGAGAACTCATCATAGAGCAGTGATGGCTAACCTTTTCCGGACCAAGTGCCCAAAGTGGTTAGATGCAATGCATGTGTGGCCCCATGCATGCACATGCCCCCCCACGCCCTGCCCCCTGCACATGCGCAGCAGAGACCCGAAGACCAGCTGGTTGGTGGAAGTTGCCCGCGCAGCGAAGCTGAACTGGAGTGATGGCTCGTGTGCCCATAGAGAGGATGCTGCATGCCACCTCTGGCATGCATGCCATAGGTTTGCCATCACGGTCATAGAGCTTTACGGACATGAACAAGCAAGTCCTCAAGGCTGTTGCTGTTGCCTTAGACGTATAACTAGTGAGGTCTAACTCTGCTTACCGTCTGCTGTTCCATGGATCAGGAGATAGTCAACCATTTTGAATTTTTCTGCTCTGGCCATAACTGTAGAGCTCTAAAATGTAAACATAAATAAACGATATAATCCTCAGTCTGAGTGACTCAAGTACACATTAATACAACAAACTGCTATTTTAAATCAAAAGGAAAATAAAGGCTGCGTCTGTATGACCATGCTATTCCTACAGCATTCATAAATGTGAAAACCTCTCTGCGCCTGTCATGAAGATGCCCTTAAGTTGACTTCAGAAGGCAATTGTTTCCTCTAAAAGGCTGCTGAGGACCGTTCGCCAAGATCCAAAGTTCTGCACCAGCAATGAAAATGAAAGGTTCAACTATTGTCACCAATATCCAAAGGCAGAACTCTGATGGAAAAAACTTCTGGATCTTATTATTTTACTTTCTGAGAACAGAAATGGGATGATTGTGGGTTCACTTAGAGAACCCACAGAAATAAGCTTTTTTAACTTGCAAATCTGATGTTCTAATTACTGCACCCGGGTCTTAATAGAAAAATATAACTTCTTCATTTATCTAAATGGCTGGACAAGTACCAAAAACTTTTGATAACTAAAGGATTGCATGAAAGCTACTGCCGCTCATGCTCTGAAGATAAATTGCAAAATATGAATCCAAATAAGCGGGAGTAACACATTGCATGAACCAAAGAGAAATTACTTCCCCACTGATACTCATTGGTAAAAAGAGCTCTCTGATATGTATGCTACTAATCTTCCAGGGTCTTAATACCTGTTCAAGCTATCTGTATAAAAATGTTCTGTAAATTTAAAAATTTATCTCGCACATATATACCGTGCCCACGGATTGGTGGCAGCCATTGTGTTCGACCCTGCAAAGCTGTGTATGCATGTGTTTGTGAAAGCTCACATCCCACTTGCCAACTTTGTGTTGACAGCACAGGCTTCTAGCTTAGGGGAATAAACAGAAATAACTCCATGCCTGTTGTTCCCCTTTCGTGATTAGTGCCATCAAGGTAAAACGCAACTTGCCGCTTTTCAGAAGGAAGACAACTCAACTTCCCACATGCAGTGAGTAGATGTGTAAAACTAAAGTATGACACTGCAGAAAGTTGAACACTGCATTTCCCTGTGGTTCTCCGGTGCTCCTCTTTGTCCAGTGACAATCAAGAAAGAGATATGCTATGCTATATTTTGATAGCTCTTCGTTCTCCTGGAAAACTGACCTGATTTTTTTCACCCTTCAATTGTTCAATTTGTTGACTGTGAACAATTGGGGGTGGGGGCGGGGGGAGGGAAAATAAGTTTTGAATATAACTTATTGCCAAGAATTAAGACCAGCCAAAAATGGAATCGCCATCCTCAACTGCTCTTTATTAAGCCATATTTGCCTAATTCTTATCAAATGAATCTTTACAAGGGAGAATCTGACTCAGGGCTCTCACCCATAAGGCCAAGAAATAGGCTTCAGGGAGCTTTTTCAGCCAAGGCAACCTGTGTCTTTTCATGTCAATCCAGCGGTAAAAATGCCCTCTGCTCCTCTTTAACACTAAGGCCATAGCAAGGAGTGCTCGCTTTGTAAAAAGATCAAACAGCAGTCAACATTTTACCAGCACTCAATAAACAAGTTAATATTTGGCTGGAATCTGAAGGTCTCTCTCCCTTTGGCATATTTCTTGGATAATAGAATAAATGTCATACCAGTACAAGATGGCATATTTACAAAATTGTACCCTGTTTTGCATAACCTAATGATGCAGCAGTTCTTGAGGAATGAACATTTCAAATCTGCTAGGAGAAGATTGCCAAATCTATGACTGCTTCGAATACTTGCCAACAGCATATCAAATTCAGAGAGATCTGCAAAACAACCTCTTTCACAAGTTTAACAGTCTCCCCCCCCTCCAGTGCATGGTCTTCTGGCAGCACATGACAGTTACTATCTGCATCACCCTTCATTCCCACCCACCCCCCCAAGTCATCAATTCAGCCCTCCCCTCCCTCCCTTTGCACATGTCAGTCTGGTTTCCTTCAGGCCTTCTCTTGATCTCCCTATGGGGAACTGTTCAGTTTTAGGGCTCATCTATCTGGCTTAAAATCTCTTCTAGTTTGCCATCCAGAGGCACTTGTGGAGCAAGTTGTCCACAATACACGTGGCATTATTCTTATTGGGTTTACTGCATCCAGCTCTCCATCTTGTTCTATTTTACAACACTTGTTCCAGTGCTGAATACCACAGTACAACTTGGGAAGCGTTCTGCAAAATTGAACAGGACAAAGGCTCTGACCTGGGGCTGCTTCACTCACCTTCATCACCTAATGACTGCCATATCAAGTGAGGATATTTAAAGGCGAGGCCTCAGTCCCATGAGATAGGCAGACTGATTTCAGCACCAATGCCATCTCACAATCTCTGGTCACAATGAATCCCTTTGAATATTCACATGTTCAGCTACTGGGGAACTCCCTGAACTGGAGTACGTGCTTGGGTAAATTAGACACCAGTGTGTTGCATCCCCAAAGATTAATAGTTGCTGGTGACGTGTGATGCTGATGCCCCAATTGGTATGATCAACCATTGAACAGAAATCACTTGCCATGTGAAGACAGACACTGTAGGTTCTGATTTAAACTGGGTTTCACAAAAGCAGCATTCTTAAATGGTGGATCAGTACTACATACCACTATGAAATGCATAGGCTCCAAAACAGGGGTGAAATCTACTTGCCTTCCTTACCGGTTTGGAAGTGCATGTGCCATGCTTCAAACTTTCTGTGCATGCGCAGAAGGTAAAAAAACATTACTTTGGTTAAAACCAGGAAGTAATGACACCCGGGAGGCAATTGCTACCGGATCGCTGAACCACAGGGAAAAATCGCTACCGGATCGGGCTATCTGGTCCGATCCAGGAGCATTTCACCCCTGCTCCAGGACAGCCTGCCTGCAGCCTTAATACTCACAAAGATTGGGACTGTGAATTCCAGCCAGCATGGTTTTATTTCCTCGAGAAAATAAGTAGGAATTCTTGGAATGGCAATCAAGTACATGACCACCCATTTAATAGCAACATAGGGAATGTGCTCCTCGACTTGGAGAAAAAAGACAGAATTCTATAAAGGAGCCTCTGTCTATATACTAGAAAGGTTTTTGCACCATAAGAATGAAATAATGAATGTTACAGTTGATTCTGTAGAATCTATACTGAGCTGACTGCCTTTAGGAGGAATTTTGGTAGAAGGAAGGAAGGAAGGAAGGAAGGAAGGAGGGAGGGAGGGAGGGAGGGAGGGAGGGAGGAAGGAGAGAAAGAAATACCAGGATCACTGAAAGTAAGGATATTCTGAGGTGGGTTTTTTAATGTTTTTTGTAGACAGGAAGGGGTGAAAACAGGGCCATTCATTGTTCCACGATAAGAAGAAAACTTGGGCCACTGAAAGGGAGAAATCTACTCCAAATAATATCTCAAACCAAACAGATTTTCATTCCTTGCTACTTATAACATGAACTGAATTAAACATTTCTTCCCTCAGGGGATTCACAATAAGTCTCTCTTCCATATCTCCATCTCTCCCTAACTTTCAAATTCTCCAATTTAATCCTCTGAGTAACACACTGGAAACCTTTAGCTTTTGGGTACTGGCAGTTTCAACGTGGACACTGCCAGCAATGAATGCCATGCCAAGAGAAGTCGACTCCTGGCAAAAAGAAAGATTACACAGTCCTCTGGAGCCATCTGTGCTGTGAAGCTGCAGAGTGACACAGTGCACCCAGAGCACTAACATTTCAATCTGTAGAAAGTTAAGAGACTTCCAATTCCATAAGGGCTTTATGGATCTGCTACTCTACAAAGTGACTTATTAGAACCCAAAGTTATTCAGCAAGCAACCTTCTTCCCCAAATATAGCAACCACGGATGGGTAGGGTAGAATAAAGATTTCATAACCGTAGTTGCACTTAAATTAGAAAGTTTTACTGAAAACCCAGACAACTTTTAAAGTTTAAATCTCTCATAGAGCTGAAAGAAGGGCAGTAAGTCACCAAATGGCCAAACTGTGACTCCAGAGTCGTTCCCCCACCCCACCCCGGAGACTGTAACAATTTCTTTCATAACTTGATAAAAACAATGGAAGAACTCTTCCTGGACAGGATCAGGCCAAATGTACCTCACAAAGACCTTTGATTCAACTGCTTGAAGGAAAATCACAGAGGACATGGAGTTAATAGCTGCTGCCTACATTTGATCCCTATTTAAAAGTAGCCTATCTATGATTCAAGAGGTAGCTTTTAAAACAAGTAGTGCTCAAAAGTTTGAAAGCCATTTCAAAAAAACAACAGGGAACAGCACCACCGAGGGCAGGAAGTTCCAACAATTAATTATGAATGTGTAAACAAGTTCTTTCTTTTGCTAGTCCCAAATTTTCCCACATGTTCTTTCATGCCATGATTCTCCTCCTGCTAAGGGGAGGCGGGGGGAGGAAAGACTGTTCAATTTTTTTTTTTACATTATGCATGACTTTCAACACTTCACCCATCATGTTTTTTTCTTTCTCATCTTCACACCAAGCTTTTTGTTTTGCTTTTTAGAGACAGCCATAGGCGACTACAGTAAATGAGGACCTTCAAGTTGCACGTTTTACACCACGATATACATTTCATCGCTAGTTGCACCCCATCAATTGTTTTGAATGTCCTTTTCTTTGCCTCTTTTTAGATTGTAGTACTTGTAGTACTATCTCTGAGGGGTGGTAGCCAGAAAGGTGTAGACAAGAGTAGTCAGATTGTAGAATTCTATAGCGACATTTTTAAAAAGTTAAAGCTTTCCCCTGTCCAGTGGTATCTGCCTCTAAGGGGTGGAGCTCATCTCCATTTCATAGCTGAGGGAGACAGCGTTGTCTGAAGACATTTCCATGGTCATATGGCCAGCATGAGGTGCACAGACCGTTGTTGCCTTCCCACCAAAGTAGTACCTATTTATCTACTCCTAGTTCCATGTCCATGGAGATTCTCAGTTGACCTTTAGACAGCTAAAAGCCTATGGAGATTCTCAATCATCCAGGTCATGGTTGTCTCAAACGTGCTTTTTCAGGAGGCAACTGGACTCTCTTCTTGTTGTTGTTTTGGACAAGAAAGTTGAGTTGCCTCCTGAAAAAGCACCCTTGAGACAACCATGACCTGGATGATTGAGAATCTCCATAGACTTTTAGCTGTGTACTTTGGGGTGAATGCCTTCAAATCGTGTAGGAGTATGAATGGATTTCCAGAAAAATTGCAAACTACAGGAACCATTTGCACTTCAGTTTGAGATGAAGACAGCACAGACTCATCCCCAACAGTCTGCACCTGTCTTCAACAGTGAAGGGACATGGGGCAGAAAACATCCTGCAATCAAGAAGGCTCCACACCTTTTTGCACTACTCAGGTGACCCTGAGGACACAGATAAACCTCCAAGTGGCCTCAATGATTCTCTAAAAGAGTGCAAATGACCAACTGTCTGCAAGGAGTATAAATCCTTCCATTCCCGACCATCCAGTCAGAGCTGAAGAAGCTTCTTGGATGAGAAGCAAAATGTCTTCAAAGAAAAAAGAAGAAAGTCCAGTTGCCCCTTGAAAAAAGCACCTTTGGGGCTCCCAGTTCCATGCCTTTGAACTGCTAGTTGGGCAGAAGCTGGGGCAGGAATGGGAGCTCCCCCTATCATGCCATACTTGGGTCTCAAAAGGCCAACCTTCCAGTTGACAAGTCCAGCTTCTTAACTGCTAGGCCACCATGCTCCCTGCATAATGACATTATAATGGCAGTTTCCTAGATATTTCCTATCTAGGACATGTAGATCTGAAGGGCAAAACCGACTAACTCATTTGGACCTACCCACAAACAAAATCCAGGCCATCTGAGATGATCCCATTCTATCCTAACTATTTTGTGAGGTAACCTGGAGTGAATGAACAGGGCTGCCCTCTTCTAGGTTTCAGCAGTATTGGAAATTGGAACTTGAATAGGTGAATCTGCAGAACTCCAGGTTAATTTATTTAATAGATTTGTACAGTTGCCCATCTTGGGTTTTTAAGGATTGGGGTTTGTTAGTAGGGTGTATCTTTGAGTCAGTTTTTTACTCCAGGTGACCTCAAGCCTAGGCACTTTTCTTGGCAAGGTTTTGTTTTTAGAGTGGCTTGCCAAGACCTCCATCTTAGGGCTAATAGAAAGCCACTAGAAATTATAAATTGATGATGTCAACAGTTTATAAAGAAAATTTATACAAAATGTTTTATAGGTGGCATTTTATTGATTGATTGATTGATTGGTTCAATTTATATGCCACCCTTCTCCGGAGACTCAGGGTGGCTTACAATGCGTTAAGCAATAACCTTCATACTTTTGTATATACCTGCTTAGTAGTGCTTTCGTGCCCCCCCCCCCGCCAAAGTGGTGTTCTTTTTTATACAAAGTCAGCTTATTGCCCCCACAAACCAGGTCCTCATTTTACCTACCTCGAAAGGATGGAAGGTTGAGTCAACCTTGAGCCTGGTGAGATTTGAATTTGCAATAATTGCAGGCAGCTGGTGCTATTTAACAGCACTTTAGTCTGCTGCGCTACCAAGGCTCTTTGCCACCAGCGAGAATGGCAAAAATGTTTAAAAATATGTCCACCAAATGTTGGAAATGTAATCAGTTACTGGGCTCTTATTACCATATGTGGTAGACGTGTCCAAAGGCGAAAAAATATTGGATAAAAATACGAATATGGGTAGGAGAAATGACAAAACAACAAATAGATTTAAAACCAGAATTGTTTTGTTGGGTATATTGCCAGAAAAATACAATAAAGGAAATACATATCTAATTTTACATGTTTTAACAGCAGCAAGAATTGTATTTGCACAAAATTGGAAAAATGAAGATATTCCCACTGTGGAAAGTGTAATAAAAAAATATTAGAATGTGCTGAGATGGATAGATTAACAATGAAAATTAAGGATAAGAAGGAAACAGAATATTTTTTTAATATGGGAGACATTCTATCAATGGCTAGAAAATAGAAGCAGAAGTTAGAAACTTAAAATTGAAAAAAATGTTTAATTAAATAATGTAAGGTGAATAATTAAGGATAAGTAAAAATTATTATTAAAATAATAATAATAATAATAATAATAATAATAATAATAATAATAATAATAATAATAATAATAATTTTATTTCTATACCACCCTTCTCCCGAAGGACTCAGGGCGGTGTACAGCCTATTTAAAAACACAGACAAAACAACAGTATTGATGCTCAGTATTGAGCCTTGGTGGTACAGGGGTTTAAGGCACCCTGTTATTAAGCTGGTTATTAAGACCAGCTGCCTGCAATTACTGCAGGGTTCGAATCTCGCCAAGGCTCAAGGTTGACTCAGCCTTCCATCCTTTCTAAGGTAGGTGAAATGAGGACCCAGTTGTGGGGGCAATAAGCTGACTTTGTATAAATATACAAAAGGATGAAGGCTATTGCTGAGCACATTGTAAGCCGCCCTGAGTCTTCGGAGAAGGGCGGCATATAAATCAAATTAAAAAAAAAACAGTATAAAATTTAAAATAATTAAATAGGTGGCTCAAATTTAAAACCCCAATAAATTTAAATACCCAATTTAAAACTATTGTGTTGATAGTCCGGCCTGGCGGAACAACAGGGTCTTCAATGCGCAGCAAAACACCCGGAGGTCGGAGATCTTACGAATTTCCGGGGGCAGTTCATTCCACAGGGCTGGGGCTCCCACAGAGAAGGCCCTCCCCCTGGGTGTCGCCAGCCGACATAACTTGGCTGATGGCACCCTGAGGAGACCCTCTCTGTGGGAACGGACTGGTCGGTGGGAGGCTATTGGTGGCAGAAGACGGTCTCGGAGATACCCGGGTCCTATGCCATGGAGTGCTTTAAAGGTGGTAACTAACACCTTGAATCGCACCCGGAAGACCACTGGGAGCCAGTGCAGCTCGCGCAGGAGGGGTGTCACATGGGCACAACGGGTTGTGCCCATAACCACCCGCGCGGCCGCATTCTGGACCAGTTGGAGCCTCCGAGTGCTCTTCAAGGGGAGCCCCATGTAGAGAGCATTACAATAGTCCAACCGGGAAGTAACAAGGACATGAGTGACCGTGCGCAGGGCGGCCCGATCCAGAAAGGGCTGCAACTGGCGAATCAGGCGAACCTGATAAAAGGCCCCCCAGAACAAATACGTTCTGATGATAATTGTTATAAATAGCAATGTGAAAATTTTTGTTATCATTACTCAAAAACAATTGTATCCAGACAACATACTGTCAATGTGAATATTGAGTTTTTATGTATACAAAAAAACAAAAGGGTATAAATAAAATATTAAAAAAAGTCTTTAGCCCAAGGTCTCCAGTTGGCTTTGTGCTAAAGGTGGGAACAGAACTCATGAGTTTCTAGTTCAGGGCCATAACCACTACACCAAACTGGTTCTCAAATTTCAGAAATCCAGATTTATTTATTTAAAAGATTTGTATGGCTGCCCATTTTAGGTTTTTAAGCACAAAAACAAAATTATCTGGTTGTCAAGCTCTCATTTTATGATTATGGCTTTTAGTCTTTTTCTCCATAATTCACTCTTCCCTGTTCCCTCATTAAACCTGAACAGCAGATGCCTAATAGCAGCATTTGTTACATGGCTGCTACTTCATCAAGTAGCAACTGGAGTAGAGATAGGATAACTTAGCAAATATTTTCTCCCTTTGCCCACAGTGGGTTTTGTGACAATGTGCTCAGTGTTATTTTAATTCAATTCCATGTCTATTTCTATTTCAAAACAAGATATCTTCCACCCATTTTAGATCTCCTTATCAAATGTACACCCTCAATATGTTCCTTTCTACTTAGTTTCTACATACTTCAACAGGTGTTCAAACACTGTGGATGTGTCAGAGTGCATGAATTTTTATTATGGTGTAATGGAAAAATAGAAACAGTATGCTTAGATAGAATCATAATTTTCTATAAAGTTCTTTTTGGAGCAAAGGCATCATAAACGTGATACTGAAGAAACAGAAACATGCACACAACATACTTGAGCACAAAATTTACAGATATGCATTGGCATGTAAAGAAGCTGCAATAGCAGATATAATGGTAGATGTGCTTGTTTAAGAGCAATGTTAGCAGAGCAATGTCACCTTAAATTATCTCAGGCTAATACCTCACTACCACCATTTCACTTGCAGTGCAAATTCCAAAAGTCAAAAAACAAATTCAATGCCTAAATCGGTTTTAGTGAAGAAATGCCACAGATTAAGAAAGAGGGAAGGAAAAGATGTTTTCATAAGTGTCTGGTCAGATCTATGCAACCACATTCTCATGATAAAAGTGCCACCTGATGCAATGTTAAATAGGGTTATAATCTCTGGGTTGCAAATAGTATTCAGATTACACTAAAAACTGCAAAGTACAATTTGCTGCTATCTAATTGTTGCCTATATTATTGCAAGACAGAGATGTTAGACGGCATGTCTACAGACCCCAAATCTCTACACAAAGGTATATCAAATAGCATACCAAATTCATTTCCCTAATAAAAGAAACAGTTTAGTAAAAGTTATTTATAAATATTTATATTCTGATAAAGAACAGATGGAATCCATATTCCAAACAAATGCAGTCACCTAACCTCTACAGTATAGCAAAACATTGTAAATAATTTAGGAAACATCTGGAATATATTAGCAAGACTCAACAGAAACTGTTAGAATATTCTTCACCTAGAATAACTATTGCTTCTGATGTCCTAAATAAATTACCATATAACCACTTCTCTATAAGAAGGATAGGAAGTGGGGGGGAACTGCTATCATAGCTTGATTCTCATGTTCCCACATGTTCTGTAGGACTTGGTGTGTGTGAGTGTGATCCAAAGTTTATGGTAGAAGTGCAGAGGAGAAAGGAGTATGTGAGTGGAAGTCAGGCTGAGTGAGATTCAGCTTGCACTGTTTTATTTTTGTACAGTAAAAAGTGAACGATATTTTCTTACCTCATAGAAATCCAGGTTATCATTTTTTTCAGGCATACCCATGTAGCGTTCAGTATATATAGAATCTAGGATGGAGTGGAGCACATAAAGAAGACATTATGCAATATCTAAAGGGTATGCTTGCTTATTTGACTCTGGTGTTCATTGGCATCTATTTATCAATATAGTGAATGCTTTATTGTGCTATGTTTCCCCCCAAATTTACTGTTTTCTTAATAATAGGCACTGGAGATAATCACATTTTTAAATATTCAGTATGCAGTTGTCCATAGCAACAGCATTATTAATTATTCTCAGCAACCTTATGCCAAAGTAATATTATTCTCTCATCAACTGGAAAGAAAATGGAAGTTTTACTAAGGTTGCTCTCAGTACCGTTTCTCTGTGCACTTACTCTGCTGGTTGGTAACACAACAATATCCTTAACACCCCTCACACATATATGCTAGTCTTTCCAGATTCTAGGAGGTGGTGCTCATCTCCGTTTCAAAGCCAGAGCCAGCGCTGTCCAAAGATGTTTCTGTGGTTATGTGGCCAGCATGACTAAACACCAAAGGCACACGGAACACTGTTATCTTCCCACTAAAGGTGGTCTCTATTTTTTACTTGCATTTTTTACATGATTTCGAACTGCTTGGTTCGAACTGCAGAAGCTGGGACAAGTAATGGGAGCTCACCCTGTTATGCGGCACAAGGATTTGAACTGCTGAACTGCCAACCTTTTGATTGACAAGCTCAGCGTCTTAGCCACTGAGCTACCACGTCCCTTCTACCTCCCTTTACTGTAACCTTAATGTACACATCTCCCCTAAAAATTCAAATACCAAAATGAACACAACTGAACAATGGAAGCAATAAAATGAAACTTTGGGAAATGTGGATTTATTAACCAAAGGGTTTTTCATACCTCTCCTGGACTCTATCTACACCTCCCCAAGGAACGTATACTTCACAGTTTGGGAAACCCCAGATAAGTCTTGTGTGTGACTAGACCCAGGTTTAAATTCTGAGTCAGCCATATAGGACATTGGTAGAGCCTGGACTACTCACTAGGTGGAATCCAACTTTGTCCTTCCATCAATAGAAGCAAGTCCACCAACTAATAGGAAGGAGATTTTCCTTTCTCCAGAACAAGAAAATACACAAATGTCCCACAAAGGAGATGGAGAAAGTCTTGATAAATTAGGAGACGTCTGGTAGCATGACACTATTTCAAATATCTAGCCACTTTGCAGGCTTCCAACAAAGGAAAAGTGGAAGAGGGACCATATTTGCTGCCTTGAGCTCTTTGATGAAAGGAGGGATAGAAATGACTTAAAAATAAATACTCCAAAACTCTGCAGTTAGAAATCATTTAAAAGAGATTGCTGCCTACCGAGATTGCTCCCCGAAAATAAGATCCTTATATTTTTTGAACCCTGAAATAAGTGCTTGGCCTTATTGGGATGTCTTATTTTGGGGAAAACAGGGCATATAGGCATGTCATAGAGCCGTGATGGTGAACCTATGGCATGTGTGCCCGAAGTGGCACGTGGAGCCATGTTGCCTGACAAGTGTGGCGGCGCCCGTTCCTCTTGCAGGTTTCTGGTGCCCATGCGCACGTGATGATCAGCTGGCCTTTGTGTGTGGAGCAGTTCCAGAAACCGGAAGAGCTGGTCTGACTGGCACAAATCGGCGCATGCGTAGCAGTAACCGGAAGACTTGCTGGGCAGCACGCATGCGTGTGCCAGAAACCAGAAGTACCTTATCTGGCGCATGCATGGCCCCTGGGCAGCTCCTCTTCCTAGCGAGCGCACACGAAGTGCTCCCTTTTCGGCACTTGGTGCCAAAAAGGTTCACCATCACTGTCATAGAGTATTGCCTCGTGATAAACAGATTTCTGTAACATTTCAAAATATAGAACAAAACTATGATTTTTCTGGAGATAGTATACTCATTTGCAATGAGGGAAATCTATGAATAATTATGCATATTCTAATACATAATTATTTTTTAAAAACCGAACAGTAAAATTTAACCATTGAAGGTAGGACAGAAGAAGTTAGCACTGATATGCAAAAGGAAAACATGACAAGAGGGGCTTAATTACACAAATATCATCCTTTCTGACTTCCAGCAAATTTAGCCAAATCAGGTTTTCTCATAGCCCCAATGAAAAGCAGAAGCTCAAGAAGCCATCACAAAGTTTACCCAAATCAACTCATGATTAGAATTACAATATGAGGCAGAAATATACAGCTTTAATGTTCAAAATTCCCTTTTGGGAGTTTTTAGAACATCGAGCAAACTAATAATAAGTGTTTGATACATACTTTAATATACATAAGAGGCAATCAGCAGTATCATTTAATTGGTAAATATTCTAATAAATGATTAAAATTATGACCCTTCTTTCTAGAGCTCATTGTAATATAAAGGAAGTTGGTAGCGATGCCAACAAATTCTATGACATTCAGAAATGATCCCTCCACACTTTGGAACACATGGCACTTTTGAGGAATGCAAATGCAGACATTTGCATTATAGTAAAATTTCAAATATTAAGTAATTTTGTGCCATTTAAAGGTTAAGCAGATTATCTTCCTTTCAAATCCAAGTTTCCAGTAGGGGAAAAAATTATTAATCTAGGGACAGTGTGCAATACCTCACGTGAATTCAGGAAGGCAAACCAAATTGTAATTTCATGTGGGAGAATTATGTACCCAACTATTCATACTTTATACCATTTCCCAGTATGACTCCTGTGGTACTTGACAAAGGATCTTCCTACTTTATTGTGAATAAATAAACACATACCATAATATTGCCAGCGTGAGACAGGTGCCACAGCTATTCCGCACTTGAATACACCACTTCCGGCTCCGAGGACCATGGAAGTTACATAGCCTCCATAAGACTGAGAGAAAAGAAACATTATTATTTCAAACAGACCAAGAGGGATACAACGTTCTTCTCACAAAGAGGGAGAGAGAGAGAGAGAGAGAGAGGGAGGGAGGGAGGGAGGGAGGGAGGGAGTGTGTGTTAAAGGATAGTTTGCTTGGATCTTAGTTTACCGAGTAATGAGGCAAGGCTTGTTTTTGGGTAATAAAACTCTTAGTAAAACCTGTATAGTACCTTTGCATAAAAGCGTATAAAGGGAGCCCCATTAGGCTTAGTTTCAAAAAGAGGCATCTCTAGGTCGGGTTAGGGAGAATGAGACGTAGTCACATGTTCTCCTTCATTTTATATAGCTGCCAACTTGACATGCAACTCAGGGTAACCTGAATCAGAAGGAGTCTGGTCATTTCTGTTCTAATTAACAACTTTTACTAAAAGGCAAACATTTTGTTAGCAACAATTCACTTCTTCATAACTAAAACTTTGATTTAATTAGCTGCCCAGAGTTGGTTATATGAGGGGTGGCTATATAAATGTTTTTAATTAATTAATTAACTAATTAACTAATGTAGAGAGAGTGAGGTGGCTGGATGAAGTCACTGAAGCAGTAGGTGTGAGCTTAAATGGACTCCAGAGGATGGTAGAGGACAGGAAGGCCTGGAGGAACGTTGTCCATGGCGTCGTGATGGGTCAGACACAACTTTGCAACTAACAACAACAAAACTGATGTAGGAGTTAAATTGTGATGATGCTGGGAGAGGGGAACTTAGATTGGTTATTGCAGATACAGGTTACATATGGCAGATTACAAGTAATAATTCGGTCGATTATCAATTTTAATGTGTTAATACGAAACACTGTGTTTGCTGAGATTTTTTGAGATAGCCTGAAACCATTTGATGCACATGAGTTCAGCAATCTTTCACTTAAGAGTGCTTTTTTCCCCCAAGATGATCATTTTAAGGTCTGCAATGAGTGTCCTAGGAGGCTGAAGTGCTCTCTATTATTTTGACCTTATTTTGTCTCCTGATGTCAAACTTGTGTCCATGAATTCTTCAGTATACGCGCAAACTTTGTGCTATGTAGATAAGAGTCCAAAGGGGCAGATGTTGGTGCATATCACATTAGAGGGCCAGCATGTGAAGGCATCTCTATATAGATGTGTCTATTGATCTCATTGGATGGGTGGTTGAGTACCATGAATAGCTGGTTTAATTCCAACAGTTGAACATCTCTGCCACGCATCGTTGCAGCACTGAGATTGGCTAATAGAGCTATCATCTATAGCCAGACTATAGCTGGAAAAAGTCCTTTCAACTCCTTTTTAAGATAGCCAAGACTAACATAGCTCTCCTGCTCCAAGGATGAACTTGAGTATCTGTGCAAGGGGACATTCCCTTTTATCATAAAATATTCCCTTGATATCACAAAAATATAATGAGAATAGACTTTTAAGTGGATAGTTGACCCAATCGATTTAAAATACAATCAAACCTTGTAGATGACCCTCACTCTGTCAAGGACCTTGGAGTACTCATTTCTAAAGATCTAAGTGCCAGAGCCCACTGTAACAACATTGCCAAAAAGGTATTAAGAGTTGTTAACCTAATCTTGCGTAACTTCTTCTCTGGTAATATTGTACTACTAACTACAGCATACAAAACATTTGCTAGACCAATTCTTAAATACAGCTCATCTGTCTGGAACCCACACTGCATAAATACAATTGAGAGAGTCCAGAGATATTTTACGAGAAGAGTCCTCCATTCCTTTACCTGCAATAAAATACCTTATACCACCAGACTTCAAATTTTGGGTGTAGACAACTTAGAACTATGCTGACTTCAGTCTGACCTAAGCATAGTACATAAAATTATCTGCCCCAATGTCCTACCTGTCAATGATTAATTCAGCTTCAACCACAGCAATGCATGAGCAAATCATAGATACAAACTCAAGGTAAACCACTACAATCTCGATTGCAGAAAATATGACTTCAGTAACAGAGTGGTCAATGCCTGGAATGCACTACCTGACTCTGTGGTTTCTTCCCCAAACCCCCAAAACTTTAACCTTAAACTGTCTATTGTTGACTTCACCCCATTCCTAAGAGATTTGTAATCTAACTATGGTTTACTCAATAAACTCTGAATAAGCAACTCATGGCTTAATGCAAGGTATGAACCTAGCCACATAGTTATTGTGGCCATTAGAGAATGTGAGAATGTAGAAAAAGAGTCTCGCTGGATCAAGGCAATGACCCAGCTCTTCCAATTTCTATGTGTCTGAATAGTCCATCAGATGGCATAAAGATGGGAGAGATAAATGGAAGCAATAATTCAGGTTTTGAATGGAAACATTTCTCTACTTAGAAAAAGGCCCAACTAAAATATAGAGGAGTATCTTATATGTTCTTACATTTCCTATGTCTTCACAAACAGCAATTTCTCACAATGTGTATTCAAGTGAAACACGTTTTCTTACTAGCAGCAGAATATTTAAATCTGAACAAAACAATTAATACTTTAATACTTACCCAGCCCCAAATAGCCATTCTGTCCTTATCAACAAAGCTCATTTCGGAAAATAGCCTAATTAATAACAGAAAAGTGCACATATTCAAAAAAAATCTTATCTTATTCTTCTTTGCAATACTTCCTTTACCCCATCTGCCTTGTTCCTTGGAGAATAGGTGTTTTAAAATGAATACATAAATATTAATATTCAATACTTAATTGCAAACAAGTTTTTTTCTATTCCACTTTTTTTAAATAATTGGATTACCAATAAGGGACAAAGGAAATAGAAAGAAGGCTACTTGGGTTAGAAATAGAAGAGAAATTAGTGTATTTGTGTTAATCAAATTTTCATTGTCAAACTAATATCTGAATCTTAACTCAACTACCCATCAAAATTCATTTCTCTGAAAGTTACAGTCCAATTCATCAATCAAAAAAATTGGGAACATTAAGGAAAGGCCTGCACAAAATGTTTATATCATGCAAATACAGTAATTAACTATCTTATATGATAACCTTTTGCAAAAACTGTGTATTAGATTAAAAAAAAATACTGTAAATTTGGATTTTTTAAAAAAATAAACCCAAAATTTATATTAATATAAGGAGGGGATGATAAAAGTTAGTAACTGGAAAAAATGAGAAACAAAGAAAACCAAGCCTACAAAATTCTGCAAGAAGGAGAAACATTCAATTTCCAGTTAATCCAGTTAAGATGTTAACCATCCTAACTAAGGCAACAAGGCACAAACATACTTGGCTGCTGAGATCTGATCTTCAACTTCATAGGTTCCCAGTCTTCGGTATATTGCATGCAAAATTTTATCTCCTTGAAAGCCGCTTCCTCTACCATCGAAGCTAGCCACAATAATCCCTTCGGAGCTTGCCAGATACGTAGACCAGTTGATCCGGAAGGCAGCATCTGCTTTCTGACTACCAGGTCCTGCATATCTGTAGAAAGTAAGTTGGTTGACTTGATCCATGCCATGCTCTATTTGTTCTGCACTTTCCAAATTCTTATATAAACAGGGAATTTGGTTGGAACAGAAAATATCCAGCAGCCTGCTCTTCATCTGAGTTTGCCACAAACACTGTAACAATAGAACTGGGATTCAGGCCCATGAAATGTATCCTGATGATATGCTGGATTTTTAATTTTCTTATTATTTGGCTGGCTTTAGTTGTATTGAATGCTTATTTCGCTATACACATACATGGCTGGAAATTAAAAATAAGCAACATAGACAGCAATTTAGGTTAAAATTAATATATTCTAGTAAGAATGGTATTTACAAAGAAGACTCTAAATAGAGGAAATTTAATTGAAGCACAAAATGATAAGAAACGAGACGGAATCGTATGATCTTTTTCTGGCACAATCAGTATATGAACTCTATGGTAGGATTTTAACCTCCATTTAACTCTCTCCATTGAATTATTTCCATCTTCGTCTTTTGAAATAATGAGAAAACTTCATTTGAAATAAAGGAAAACTTCATTCCTTTATGGTTGCTGCAGAACTTAGAGAATGTCCAACAAGAAGTCAGCAATCCCCATTCTCCCATGAAACACAATGAGTAACTTTGGACCAACCTAATCTAATTTATTGTGAAGTTGAGGATAATCATGAAGCTCCTGGAAGAAATCTCAAATAACGTTAAATGTTCATTACTAAATCCTATTGAAACGACTGCCCATAGAGATAGTTTCAATCTATATTTTCTACACTCCAACTCTCATCCTGGGCCTTTGTGCAAATACAGCAAAACTGAGTTTGAGCTGTAAGCATTTGTTCTTGCTTCATTACAGGAATGTCTCGATGTCTCACACCTTTTTGCTTTTTTCCATAATGGAAGGCATTATGGATCCTCAATTATTCATTTTCCAAATATTGTTTGACATTGTGACATTTACTAACAGATTACTGCCTTATCCAGAACATCCAAATACCAATCAGGTCTTGCATCAAAGCCCCAACAAACATAATTAGTGGCTTTTGTGCTGCTGCATGAGAGTATTGCTTTTGTCTAGAGCTACTGGGGCTCCTACAGCACTTACAGCCATGGGCCACACAGTCGCTTGCTCATTTCCTCATTGAATAGTTTTATCTGACAATATTAACATTTCTGGAATAAATGAAGAGCAAACACTCTTACTGTAATTAGTTGCCCAATTATACCTCCCCAAATGGAAGTCCTTTGTTGATGCCAGATGTTGATCAGGTGCAAGATGGCAGCTATGTGACTCAGATCAGAAAAGCTTGTTCAGAATGAGGAGGCATAGTATCCTTTTCAATGTATTAAAGCAGCTGCATCCTGCAGAAGGCTTGCATGGTTGTTTCAAAGCCTGTCCTTGGTACTGTGTGTACTCTAGGACTAATGCAAACCTGCATATACAGTTCATGTACAAACACTGTGGTCAGCCTTCAAAGCAGTTGCACTTCTGAAAAGATGCAGCTACTTTAATGCTTTGAGGATGCCTACTTTACTATTGTTAACAAAAACGGCAAACTCCTCTTTCAATGTTTTTCACTGCCCTACTTTTTAATAAAGTGATCAAGTGCAAAAATGAAGGGTCTGTTTTTTCCTCTCGCAATAGATCTGAAGGCTAATTATATATCATCTGAAGAATGTACATAATTCAAAACAGATAATTTACGAATCATGGTCGTGTTCACACGTCCCCCGGCATACTATCCTAAAACCCAAATGCTAATCTTCAATAAATGTAACCGTGTACCAAGATCCACTTTTGCTGTTCAGAATTTTAATAAGCCTTTGATTATCTCTCAGTGAAATTTTAATTAGTGAAATAATTAATAATTTTAATGATTATTATATATTATGTTTAAAATATGAATTAATAGGACAAAGAGAAACTAAATGCTTGTAACTATCGTATGCTACATTCCTTGCACAACCAATTTTCACCAAATATAGAATATTTGCATTTTATTTACTATAAAAAGCAAATTTCTATAATTTGCAGATTACAGGAAGAAGCTAATTAATGCAAATCCTTTAATATGTGCAGAGGAGTGTGAGGGAGGAATAGCATCAACAGCATATGTTCAGGATCCAGGAAATGTGCCTTCTTTGTTTATTTTTATATTATATTTGCAGGGTCGGGTTCAGTAAAGATGTATGTATATGGTACAATGGTCTTATCCACATTTTTCTAATGGTAGCTATCCTTTGGCCATTGTTTTTATTTAACTGCAAACTGTACAGTAGTCCTGACCTAGAGTATACCGGTTTATTTAAATAGGCTCAGCAATATATGTCAAGATTTAAGCCCATTTGGGAGAATGGATTTGCTTAATGACCCCATGATTTGCTTAATGATGATTCACTTTATGGTTGTCATAAAAACAGTCATAAAATCAAGTCAAGTCACATGGTGTCCTGCTTAATGACTGCAACAACTGATGATGGAAATTCCAGACTCAGTTGTGGTCATTAAACGAGGACTGTCTGTATCTCATTGGTTGGAACAGCTGGAAATATTTGAAGGCAATGAAGGCAAGACTTTTTGAGCGTTTGTCAAAATATGTGGCATGGTGCAATTACTAAGGCTTATGCATTTGTTTCTGAGGCATATAGGTGTAAAAGTTAGATTTGCCTCTTAACAACATCACTGTGACTTATTCAGAACAGGGCACTCTTAATGATCACTGCAGTTTCTGAACAACCACTAGATGGCACCAGTGAAACTCAGAAAACTCTTTACTGCCCTATAACAATGGTTTGGCTTTTTATAACCTATATCTGATAACCCTATTTCAGAACCACGATGCTTTTCTATACCATAAATTAATTGTCACTTTGATAATTTGCAGAGCAACAGCCAAACCAAACTCTTTTAATAAAGGCAATAAGTCTTGAAGCACGTTAAACTCTTAAATGTTTGTCAATGAAATTTCTTAGAAATCTTTTTGTTGTTATCCTGGCTAGTCTTTTTCTTCTAAACTTACTAGTGCAAAGATATTGCTTGTATTTGTCTGATGACTGCATCACAGCCCTCTGAGAGAATATGAAACCAGATGCCAATAAGTTCCTCCTCTTCCTCTACAGTAATTTATTAGCAACAACGCCTTCTGGGTGGAAGAAATGGGCCATCAGCCTACTCAACGATGGCTTGCATCTCCCTGAACTGTCTGAGGCCAAGCTGCTTCTCAGGGGAGCAATCTGCAGCATTCAGAACTGAGGCCTGAGTAAACCAGTTTTGCTAAACCTGTCTTGCTATTTAAATCTTTCTACAGCAACCACGAAGCATTAGGCAGACAATACATAAATATAAATATCATCGGTAACATGAATTAAGCATAAATAAATAAAGGTAAAAGGGCAGTTTGACTTACACATCAATGAGCAAGGGATACTTTTTTGACTCATCGAAATTAGGAGGCAATATCATCTGATACCAGTAAGCTGAAGAGGAGAAGAAAAATAGGAAAGCAAACAAAAACATGAAATATGCAGTAATAGTTATAAAGAACATATGCAGAGTTAGCTTGAACATAGGAAAGGCAGAGAGAGGGACAGGAACTGAAAAAGTTCTACACAGGATCCAAAGCTTGCACTACAGTAATAAGAAAAATCTTCCACCTGCAGACTTTCGCTAGATAAATTTGATTGCTGCAATAACTGGTGACGGTGTTAATTACAATAAAAGGAAAGGCTTTATGAAATCTTTAAAGTTTGAACATTACATCAACTAAAAATCCAGGGAAAACATGACCATAAAAAACATTCAAAACCACATTTAATAGTCAAATTAATCTCTGGTATAGTCTTACATCAGAACCAGCAACTTTGATTAAAAAGAAGAAAGTTCAAAAAGAAGAAAGTCCAGCCGCATTTGAAGGTGATATGTATGTATATAATGGAATAGAAATAAAATGTAAAGAAATGTAAAGTTCTGCATTTGGATATATATATAAAAGTAAGCCATTAAGTATAAGGTTGGAGCTGGTTTGGTATACTGTAAAAATGATCTGGATATTCTTGTTGACCTAAGCTAACAGTACGATACAAGTATGAAAAAGTA
Organism: Arizona elegans; assembly: GCA_022577455.1. Classification (NCBI taxonomy): domain Eukaryota; kingdom Metazoa; phylum Chordata; class Lepidosauria; order Squamata; family Colubridae; genus Arizona; species Arizona elegans. The sequence continues at coordinate 128,067,297 of JAKOOJ010000001.1, forward strand.
AATGCTCTATTGGGATGCATTTACAAGAGCATAGATTCCAATTCATAGAAAGTAATTGTTCTAGTCCACTCTGCCTTGGTCAATATTTATGATAGTGTATCCAATTCAGAGCACCACCGTTTCAAAAAGGATCGTAACAAATTAGAGTAAGTTTAGAGAAAAGTGATCAAGTCTGGAAACCAAGTTATATTGGAACAATGAAAGGATCTGGGTATGTTTACAGAAAAGTTGATGATGGAGAAATATAATTACCATTTAAATATATATGTGGGAATGAATTTATTCTCTTTTGTCCCAGAGGACAGGATCAGAACAAAGGGTTACAGAACTACAGAAAACTGAATCAGACTAAATCATGAAACAACTTCCTGACAGTAGCAGCGGTCAGATAGTGGAGTGTCACAAGACATGGTTAGTTCTCCTTTGCTCGAGGGTCTTCTAATGGAATTGTATGGTCATCTGCCAGAGATGCTGTACTTAATCCTGCACTGTGCAAGAAGCATCGGTGGACTCTTCCAACTCTCAGATTCTACGATAATACATTAGATAATTAATTTTTCTGGACAACGAATGTGAAGGTTGAAATCTGTACACATTTCCATGCAAGGAAATGCCTTTGATCTCCATAATTTTCAGTGTTAATACTCATTTGCCATAGAAATCATCTGAAAGAATTAGCTGCAGAAAAGTACAGTTATTCCATATTAATCAAGGTTCACAAATAGCATAGCTGTTGTGGCAGCTGAATAAGGGGACTAGAATGCAAAATTAGATCAGGTGCTACTGGCTTGCATCTATCAGGCAAATGGAAAATTACATACGGGTAGTCCTTGACTTATAACCACAACTGAGCCCAAAATTTCTGCTAATCAAGACAGCTGTTAAATTAGCTTTGTTCCATTTTACCACCACTCTTGCCACAGTTGTTAAGTGAATCACTGCAATTTTTAAGTTAATAACATGGCTGTTAAATGAATCTGGCTTCCCCAATTACTTTGCTTGTCAGAAAGTCATAAAAGGTGATCATATGATCCTGGGACACTACAACCATCATAAATATACGCCAGGTTGCCAAGGGTCCAAATTTTGATCATATGAATATGGGGATTTTGCAATGGTCATAAGCGTAAAAAACAGTCATAAGTCATTTTTTTCAGTGCTGTTGTAACTTCAGTCACTAAAAAGAATGCTTGATACTACCTGTATTTCCATTCATATAAAACATTGCAAAATTAGCCAAAAATAGGTGAGAACAATTTCAAGTAGGCTTTCTCCAAATGCCAATTTCTCTTACAATCAGTTTTGTGTTGTATTATCACCTGGAAGGCATGGTGAAGAGAAAGAAAGAAAGAAAGAAAGAAAGAAAGAAAGAAAGAAAGAAAGAAAGAAAGAAAGAAAGAAAGAAAGAAAGAAAGAAAGAAAGAAGAAAGAGGAAGGAAGGAAGGGAGGAAGGCAGAAAGAAAGAAAGAAAGAAAGAAAGAAAGAAAGAAAGAAAGAAAGAAAGAAAGAAAGAACACTTAAGGTCTTTCATCAGCTTGAAGTCTGCTCTGTGCTTTACACAGCATGAAAAGGGTCAGAACCAAATGCTGTTTGTTTCATACTTTCATACACACTGATGTTTTAATTTTTCTCTTTAATTTTCTATTTTGAATTATTACTAAATTATATTTTATTTTGGGGAGTGAATGTTTGTGTTTCTGTTTTTTAAATACTTTATCAATAGAGGGTGCTATGATACTATTATTTTGGTTCATAGCCTCTCCTGCTGGTGAAAAAAATGCTGCCTCTTTTTTGAACAAAGGAAAGAAGGAAGTTGCTTTTTCTCATTATTCCAAAGTGAATGGTGGGGGTGAAAGGTGCAACCTTTTTTTCTCATTAGTAGCAGAAGCTATTAATTAAAAACAGAATTCTCTTTAGAAAAGAAAAACAACAATAACAACACTGCAAAGAAGTTGCACCCTTCCAATAGATAAGGTGGCTGGCTGGTTGGCAAGATGTTATAGTTGAAGGCATGGATTTGGGAAAGCAGTATGTGTACTCTAAGAGAGTGAATAGACTGGGAAGAATCAGGTGGGACTGGAAAAAGATGGTGTTTGAGATGACAAGGACAAATTCCGGTAGAAAGAGATAGATGGGATGGGGAGTGGGGTGGGGGGAGAGGAAGCCAAGCTGTTGGAGGCATACAAAAAGAGAGTAGATAAGGAAGTAGATGCAAAAAGGAGGGAATAACAATATTTCGAGAAGGCAGGATGGATTGGTTTAGTGGTTAAGGCATGAGACTAGAATGTCCCACCTTAGCCGTGAAAGCCAACTGGGTGACTCTGGGCCAATCACTCTCTCTCAGCCTTACTCACCTCACAATAACAGGATTCTTGTTATTGTGGGGAAAATAGAAACAGGAGAATGTGTTCGATATAATCACCATATTGAGTTATTTGTAAAAAAAAATAAGAGGGAGGGGGAAGGAAAGAAGGAAGATTTGGAGATGTGTGAATGAGGCAACATTGTAAGCACAACATTCAACTGCCTCATTTTCTGCCCTTCTGAATTAAGACAAATGTTTCAGAGTAATCATTACTCTTGTGTGTTGCTGGCAGGTCTGACCTTCCCAGTCCAAAGTGCAAACTGAAACTGATAGGTATCAGCATGACAATAATCAGAATCGCACTCAGGCTGTAGACATCATATATCCTGAATCAGCACACCTGAAATAGCTTACAGCCTCCAACTGAAAGCAGAAATTCATGGAGGTATCAAGAAAAAGATAACCCTGGTTTCAATAATATTGTCTGAGCAAGCTGCTTGGTCTTCATCTACAAAGACTCATATTACAAATTTTTAAGCCTAATGGTTCTTTTCCTGTTATGAATCATAGGAGAAATTGTTTTTCTAAGGCACAGCTGATAATAATTAAGAGCTGCAAAACATTCATGTCATTCAAAATTATGATTTCAAAAAGCTATGCAAATACACTTTTATTCAGGTTTTTTTTAAAAAATGATTTGTTTCATTTTGTTACAAAACTACATTTTGTTTGCAAACTTACTTTGTCCATCCAGAGTAATATTTCTCAGTCTTTTGCTGGGCATCTGAATTTCTTTCAATACATTTCTCAAATTATCGTTATTTTCTAGGATATTAACTTCTAGGATTAAAACAGATATATTTGATAAGTCAAAGAATTAAAACAACACGGAGAGCTGGTTTTAAAAATAAAATTACCTGGGGGGTGGTGCTCATCTCTGTTTCTTTAACTGAGAGAGCCATGGTCATGTGGCCAGCATGACTATTTGCCATTACCTTCCCACTAAAGTGGTGTAGCTACTTATCTACCTGCATTTGCAGGCTTTCGAATTGTTAGGTTATCAGGAGCTGGGGCAAGTAATGGGAGCTTACTCCCACTGTGTGGCATTCAGGTCTCAAACCCAGGTTGTCAACTTTCCAGCTAGCGAGCTCAGCATCTTTAACCGCTAAGCCATTGTGCCTCCTATTTGGAAGTGGGACTTACTTCCTAGTAAACATGCGTAGGAGATGATTGATGAAAAAAAATGCCTCCGATTTCAAACATTAATTACAAGCAGGGAAGGAAAAAGAAGAGCAAAAGACACACATTTAAATCAACAGAAAGAACAATCCAAATTCTTTCCTACAAATATATTTCTTTTCATACCAACTGGAGTGTTTCTCAACAATGCCGTAACATTCAAAATCTAAGTAGCACTAGCGCAAAAAAAATATGAGCTCAGCTGGCAACAATCTCAGCTTGTCAAAATTGCTACACCCAGCAGGGATTTTTTTTTAAAAAAAAATCACAGTCTCTTGTCCCAGGTCTACCTTTTTGGCAGGTATTATTGGAAATTTGATCTCCTTGCAAGTATGCATGCACACACACACACACAAACTCTTGTCGTTTTTTTCTCATCAAGTTATATAAATTATAGTGACATATTAGATTGATCCCTTTAACACAACGGTTACAGCTTCTTAGTAATGAATCTCATTCTACCTCAGGGATCTACTTCTAAATAGTGTGCATTAGACAAATCAAATCAAGCTTTCTTAAATTGGTGCCCTGCAGACATGTTAGGCTAGAAGTCCCATTGTTTACAGCCAAACAGCAATTTGAATTGCTTTCAGGTGTGATGGGAACTGAAATCCATCATATGTACGGCACCCAACTGGGGGAGGTCACTGAATTACATCACCAAAGTGTAATCTCATGCATTTATACCAGAAATAAAACTAATTATGTATAACTGATCTTACTGCAAGATATGTATGGACAAAATATTACAAACTCTAGATCATAAATATCCCAGAATAGACATGCATTCACATTGTTCCAAAGGAGGAAAAAATTAAAATAAAATACCTTCGCCTGTATTGCTGTTTTGCAAGGTGAAGTAGGGCAGGCCAGGACCTGTTATTCGCAGAGTGTTAAAAAATCCAATTAATTAAACTAACTTTTCACTGAAGTTATTGCTACTGTTTCTTTGTCAATGTGTTTTGACTGAGATGTTCTTATGTTTTGCATTTTAGTCTGCATTTTCTTTCTTTGTAGATTTGCTCAATGATTTAGTGGAAAGATGATTTAATCAGATGCAACATGTAATCCATAAATATATTTAAAATAAATGAATACTGTAAATAAAAACTACATTCAGTGGAACCAATTAATACCAATTGTCATACTAATTTTATTATTTTGGAATAAGCTAGTCACCAGTATATCTTTTTTTCTGTTCTACAACACACAACACTGTAAACGAAAATGCTTTTCCTTCAACAAATTAATACCAATCGTCATATCAACTAATTAACTGGAAATTGGAGAGTAGGTTTTTTTTGTCTTTCTGTTCTGACCAGCCAAAAATTAGTTTTCTTCTTCACATCTGTTGTATGGATGTCCAAAGTACAGGGTAGTTGTTAGAAGTCTTCTAGTTCAACCTCCAGCTCAAGTAGGGGACCATTTCAGACAAATGATTGTTCAAATCATTTTTTAAAAAACCTCCAGTGATCAAGCAACTTGCCAATCTTGATTGGCTGCTTATGGATCCTCCCTGCCATCACATCAAGAAAGAAGGAGAGGACTCCCTGCTGCCTTTAAATGTCCTCCCAGCATCAAGAGGAGAAAGAAGGATAGGTCAGCAGTTGTCAGGACCTCCTTCCACTCTGCAGCTGTTCAGATAGAAGACAATGGCTGCTTTGGGAAAGGTGAGAAGCAACAGGGGCAGCAAATCCAGGAGCCTGGATAGCTCAACAGACAGAAGCACTGTAATTTAATTGCTGTCTGCAATTAAAGTAAGATCGAATCTTGCCAGGCTCAAGGTTGACTCAACCTTCCATCCTTTCTAAGGTAGGTAAATTGAGGACCCAGTTTGTGGGGGCAATAAGCTGACTTTGTATAAATATACAAAAGTCTGAAGGCTATTGCTTAACACACTGTAAGCTGCCCTGAGTCTCCAGAGAAGGGCGGCATATAAATCAAATTTAAAAAAAAATTGCAACAAATGTGGGTAGGAGAGGAACATGTCTCCCAGTACAAGGGTGGGTGGGTGGAAAGTTATCTCCACTAAAGTGTCAGGAACAGGAGTGTACTCCTAATGCAACTTCTTCAGCTACCCTCTGCTGCTTGTGGCTGAGGCAAAGAAGCTGCCATATTCTTGGTATAGCTTTCCCTCCAAGGATCTTCCACATTGAGCAAAGGAGGTGGGGAGTGCTGGAGCAACATTGGCCTAACTCAGGGGTTGGCAACCTTAAACATTCAAAGAGCCACAAAGGTCCTAACCGGACCATTCAATTCTGGAGCCGACCGGAAGTCCGGTTCCTCCACCATAGAGTCTCCTCCTAGCGTGGCATCCTTTTTCCTCTTCCTGTCCTAACCGAAAGCCCTATCAATTGTGGAGCCGACCGGTAACAGGGAGCCACAGCAGAGGGATGAAAGAGCCACATGCGGCCCCAAGAGCCACGAGTTGCTGACACCTGGCCTAACCCATTCCAATATTATTCTTCCCCCCCCCCAAACATATACACAACTCAAAGGGCCGGTCCTTGCTTGCCTCTCTCCACAAACAATAGTCCTATAAAATATATGGGGATGGTCAATATTGTTTTACTTCTTTAGCAGTAAATATTCCGGAATACTGGTCTCTTTTAAAGGGATAAATTCTGCCAAATTGCAAATGATCAGCGTCAAGAGTTTTATATTGTCATTCAACAGCACTCAAACCATCTACTGCTGTTCTGGTTAATGTGGCCAGATAAGCAACCAAAGTGGAATGGAAGAAAAATAGTTTTCTAGTAGGTCTTTTAAAAAATAACTTTATGTTTCATGATGTACTGTGATACTCTTCATTTTTAAACCAGTGGAGACTTTTATATCAATGTATAAGAAGAACATAATTGCAGCCCATCCTCTAGTCCACATGATGGTACCAGTGATAACTGGAAGTAGGGAGACCTAGTTTCAAACCTTCTCTTGATCTTGAAACTCAAAGGGTGACTTTGGATCAATCCCTTTCTCTCAGCCCAATTTATATCACAAAGTTGTTCCTCTGAGGCTAATATTTTTAACAGCATCAGCTGCCTTGACTTCTTAAGAGGAAAAGCAGGAATAAAAATGCAATTTACAAAAAACGCCAAATGGTTTAATGGCTGTGAGCCAGGTATCCCCTGAAGCACTTGAAAAAGTTTGTGCTTAGGACCATCCAAACAACAGTAGTTCTTCAAATCATGGATTGAAGAAGCATCAAGTAAATATTAGGATCTTAAAGATTGAGTTGCATTTCTGTAAGGATTTGGGGTGGGGAGGTCTGTAATACTTGCCGTAACAATTCAGTTTATAGTATCTTGCATCTGGGCTGAAGGATACAGAGAAATACTGACATGCTTCCTCCTTTGAATCACAAGTGATACATGTTTTTTGAAAGCCATTTTTTAAGTCCACTCTGTAAAAATGGAGGAAAGAGAAAGGTAGAAGAAATCTGTATTCTATTGCACATCATAAAGGCACACCATTACAAATACTTTTGATTTCAACAGGAGCATTCATCAGGGTTGTTGTTTTTTCTTTGCATCCCTATGATGGCCAGAATAATTTCTATTTGTGTGCATCAATGCTTTGTTTTGTTTTATGTGCTGGTAATGGCATGGTTTACAACTTCAATTTCTAAACAGTTTTTCGACAATTCATCTTTATACACAATTTTTTCCTCTACTACTCTGAGGGTGTGTTCTTTGCGAACTACGATGGACATTTGCCGCTTACATGCTACTTTACCTGCAGTAAAGCAAGGGATCCAGTGTTTTAGTGCTAAATATTGTCAATCAATTTCATTCCATGGATTCATCATTCCATAAATGCACTGTCATCAGTTTTTCTCATCTAAATAATTCAATTTATTTACAAATATGTCCAATTTACTCTACCAGTAGGATACTTGTTTCACCCATCAGTTTATGACTTAATTTAATTTTGAATTTTGAAATCATTATTATCATCCTTGCATTAGGGTATTATTTATTTCACTTTTATGTTTTATCCCACATTTATTATTGTTTATAACTACAGTAACTCAAGGCAGCAAACAAACCTAATATCCCTTCTTCCTACTATTTCCCCCCCAACAATAACTATGAAAGAGACTGACTGATACAAATTCAATAAATAATAATAATTAATAATAATAATTAATAATAATAAAAAAGTCACCCAGCCAGCTTTCATGCATAAGGTGGGACTAAAACTCACAGTCTCCTGCTCCCTAAGCTAGCATTTTAAGTACTAGAGCAAACTGGAGGTAGGCAATTCAAAAATGTGAAAAATAAATAAAGATATATGCTACGTATGCTCTGTATGCTCTGTATAGCAGAACCATAATAAAAAAAGCATCTTACTTATAAAGATGTCTTCCTCCTGGTCTACCATCAAATTCATTACTAATAAAGTATCTGTGAAATAAGCAAATTGATGGATTAATACATCATCTTGATAATCATTTAGATTATCATAATAAAAATTTCCTAGGATAATAATACAGAAGTAGCTATAAAAGGTTAAATGGTTAAGCAATAAAGTTCAATTCTACATGAGCCTCTAAACTGGAAAAGACATTATGCTACCACAAAAAATGGAAAATATATCATTATACAGAAAATAGTAGGCAAAGGAGAAAGTTTATTGTAATGTGAATTTTTAATTTTGTAAGCCACTCAGAGTCATTGGGCAGCAATATAAATGTCTTAAATAAAGGGGAAACAAGTGCACTAATTACTTAATAGACAATTGCCAGCATAGATCTCTAATTCTGAATTTTCATTTTTTTCCACTGAACCTGTAGAGTACTTTTACAGAATATATTAGGTATTTAGCAGCTATAATAAATAAATTTTAAATCAGAGGAATGTATTCAACAATTTTAATATGCTTTCCATGGAACATCTCATCAAGAGAAAATATAATAGGTGATTAACTTGTAGGAAGCAAATTGGTGAAACATTCCAGGATTTATTTCTTAAATAGCTACAATCTGTTGTTGACTTTGTTTAGATTTGTATGCAATTTGGGGGGGGGGAGGGTTGTAGCATGTTTATGCTACATTATTGCACTTTGTTACATCTACAGATTTTATATATGTATGCTTCTGTGTATATTTGTTATACTTATTTAATGATGCAGATTAGAATGTTGATTGCATTCTAATAAAGAGAAAATATTAACAGTGGGTCCTACATAAGGAAAGCAGACAATAGGGGAAAGAGAATGATATTTTCATAATCATGGATAGAAGACAATGTACCTCAGTGCCATTCTATTGTAGAATATTACTCATTTAGCATGGATTGTTTTGACAGATAGGCTCCTAGTTCAACTAAAATTAGTGACGCTTGGGTCTTACTGAAATCTTAAAGCTTAAGTTAGTAATGATTAACTTGTCACATAGAATTCAGTGGGATGTAAAAAAAACCTTGTTTTAATGAGATTGGGATAGAAGATTTATATCTCAAAAGTCATGAGATTTTGGCTTATTAAGAAGACATAAAGGAAAGGAAAGGAAGGTCAGCACGCTCAGTATAAAAGGCAAGGGAGCGTAAGATTGCCATGCAAGATTTCTTATGCTAAGCTTTCATCCAGTCTCAATTTTAATACAACAGACAAAAGCAGGACAGAAAACAGAAAAGGCTATCTCTTAGAAAGGGATGATTTATGCATTTGCCACACACAAATTCAAAAGTTATCAATGGATACTCACAGGCTGTTATTTGTTACAGCAGCTATATCGATTACTTCCCATTTTCCACTTGTAATAGGTTTAACTTTCTAAGTATAAAGATTAGATAAAATATGAAACTCCATAAATATGTTACACCAGGGGTGGGTTCTAAATTTTTTTAGTACCGGTTCTGTGAGCATAGCTTATTTTGTGGGTGTGGCTTGATGATCATGTGACAAACAATTCTTTAGGATTTAGCAGAGATACTGGTCTGCCAGGCTTTTAACTGTTTGCAGAGCCTTACCAGTCTACCCATTTGTTTTTGGAGCGCACTGGTCTACCACCACACTGCCTTTTACCACTGATCAGCTGTAGGGTGGCCCTTTGAAGCACCACGGCAAGAGTTTAAACAGTTTTTTGCTGCTCTGCCACCACCGAGAGCATCTGAAACCGCTTTCAGGCAGCTTGGCCTCAATTGCTAATCTACCACCACCGAGCGGTTTACAAGGAGTGGATCAGTTCTAGCCGATCAGTTGGGAAGCTTCTTGGCTTCTCAATTTAAAGCTACAGTGTCTTGGTGTTTTTTTTTCTTCTTTGTCAAGTGAACCCTGATTTTTTCCTTCTAGTCGATCAGCTGGGACTCGGGAAGCAGCGAATAGATTGGGGACAGGGACAGGCAGAGGTGGTATTTACCGGTTCTCCAAACTACTCAAAATTTCCACTACCTGTTCACAAGAACCGGGGAGAACCGGTAGCAATCCACCACTGTGTTACACATACATGCATAAAACAATTGTCATGGTACCGAGTAACAATCCCAACCAAGTTAGAACTTTGAGACTGGAACTCTTCTCAAAGATTCTCTTTATTGGGTACATCATATCAGCATATTCAAATGTGAAACCAACTCCAAATATTTCCCGTGGTTCAGTATAATTAAAAAAGTACATGATTCCCTCCCCACAAATGCAGGGGTGGGATTCAGCCAGTTTGGACCTCTTTGGGAGAACCGGTTGTTAACTTTCTAAGCAGTTCGGAGAACCGGTTGTTGGAAGAAATCTTATTTTGTTTTTTTCCACTTTACAGGGCTAATCCTGTAAGGAAGGCAGGAAGGAAACATTCTGGTGTTGTTTCTAGGCTAATCTTTATTGCCCTGCTTACAGAAACTGCCTCTCTGGTTAACCCTTGTTACATTGTAGCAGCTAAGGTGAAGCGCCCATCGATCTGAATGATGTTGAGTTGGCCATGCCCACAGTCACATGACCACCAAGACACACCTACCCAGCTGGTCATTAGGACAGAGAACCGGTTGTTAAATTATTTGAATCCCACCACTGCCCAAATGTCACAGGTCACATTGCCCAACTGGGTAAACAGCAGGCTCTTCAGGCACTCTACTCCTTTCTTGCTCATACTGAGCAATGACCTTGGCTCTACCAGCCTCTGCCTGTGTTGTGTCGCTAACACATCGTAGAGTAACATTCCAAACCTCCTATCCTCCCCCCATCTGTGTGGCAACTGAGAAACAAACAAACAAACAAAAATGCCACAGCCAGAGTCGTTTCCAAAATTGAAAACAATGTCTGCAGCAAACTCTGATAACTCCAAAATGATAATATGTATGTATTGACATTATCACAAAAAATGCTGCCATTATGGCCTTATGCAAGTACATAAGCCATGGCACTGAGTGATGACATCACACAGGTGTCAACATTTGCCTCTCTTTGCCCCTCCTTATGAACAACCCTGCACAAACATAAAGAAACATGCACAAATAATCATTACTTACGCCAGCGCTATCAGTGTAGTGAATATGTTCATATCCTTGTGAATCACTGATAATTTTGTAGTAGCTAATTTTGTCAGAAGCAAAGAAAGGTTCTGATGGCTGAAACTGCAAAAAAGAACAATAACATGTTTATAGATATAATGGTTAGCAAGTATTCTATTTCATAGGTTTATTAATTTTAACCTCTCAGAAAAATACATTGACTATCACATTTTTTTAGGGATTAAAAAAAATTATTTCTCAAAGGTCAAGTTATTCCTAATGTTTTCAAAATAAATGAAACAAAAGCAATAGGTTTCTACTATGGCATTGGCTGTTTTTACAGATGGACTCTTCAATATGAAACATTAGAGAATTGCAATTACTTGGCTCTTTAACAATTCATTTTTCATTACTTTTTATTTTCTTTTGTTGTTTTTGTAATATAAAAAAAGGAAGGTAATTAATTAAAAAGGAAATCATAATTTACGATTTGTTGACATACAGACAATACAAAACAATAAATAGTTTGAAGGCAGCAAAGAAATGCCAACATTCTAGCGCTGCCCAATTTTGTGTTCTCAAGTTCTGATACCTGAAAGTTCACAACTACTGAAATTTAACCAAAAGATTCAGTTCAACTGTTTTATACCGAGCATGTTTACTTATGTTACTCTGCTGAAAAGACTGGCTTGTCCAGTAGCTCTTCTGTAAACTGAATATATCATTGATTTAATACTATTCTGCAATTCCGTATATTTAACAGAAATCTTGGAGAGTTGGATCAGAGATCTTCAGCCTTTTTTGGCACAAACAACTAGTTGTTCAATATTTTTATATCTGCCGAAAGTACACTGTACTATGTGAAGAAATTGTCACTTTTTCTAATTTTTAAATCATTACTGTTGTTAAATTGCTAGATTTTGGTACTGTCAATCATTAATTATATTTATTAATGTTAGATTTTAAGTCAAATTTTCTAAATAGCATATTAACAAATCTCATGGAAATGAATTTGTTATTCATAGAAACCTATTTACAAAAAAAAGAAAGAAAGAAAGAAAAGAAAAGAAATTAAATTAAATTTGAAGTGGCATAAATGAGACTATGTGAAAGATTTAGGATTTCGAATTTCCTCATTCAGAGGAAATTCTTGGTCTAGATAACACCAAAAAGACCCTGCCTGAAGTCTTTTGCCTCTCTGTTACCACCATCTATTCCACAAGGATCCACCTATCACTCCCCTAACCATGATCTCTGAAGATTAGGCTCCCATTGTCTTACAGCTTTCTGATGAGTAAAAAGTAAAAAATTTCTATAATGCAACATAAAATGGTTTTGTAGCATAAAGACATGATTAGGGTTTAGTCTTTTCCCTCCAATTTGGAAGACAGTTCATTTACAAATGAACATTTGTAATTACAAATATATAAGTTTGAATAAAAGTAAATGAATACATAAACAACAAAATCACACAGATTTTTAAAAAAAGTCTCAAAAATATATTTTTATCTCAGGAATGGGAAGATTTTCAAGTTATATATCAGCTCCCAAGAAATTAGCAAAGAAAAAAAAATCTTCAGTTCAATCTGATATTGCGCAAAATGTCCAAATGTCCACAAAAATGGAAGTAAAAGAGAATAAGTCTTTTAATACAGAAAGACAAAAGAAATTAAATTCTAATGCAATATCTATTGAGGGCAGTTCCCTATTTCAAAGAAATAACTTGAATCCTGAAATGAAGTCCTATTATTTTGTCCTTTTACAGCCCCCACTTCTTAAGGTGATTCTAGTTGTTAATCAAAATATTCAAATTCAGACATTCTTTGGCATTCAGAGTGGTGTGCAAGTTGTAGTGCTAAATGGCTGCTCAAATCAATATTAAACTAATTTATCTCTTATTTTTCATTTCATTTAGTGTTTGATATTCTTTACCAAGAGAATAATTGTTAGGGTTTCAAGTTGATATGGTGAGATTAAGAGCTCTTTCTGCTTTCTTTTTTTTAAAATATGAACTGGACTTAAACTGTCTCAACAAAATATGCATTCGGGAAATTAGTGCTAACCACAATCACTGACATATTCTTGTTCTACCAGAGGTGTAAATAAACTTCTCAATTGAAACTAGTTTTGTATTTGTCATCCTCTTGACACATCTATATCGATTAGGGCACCAACATGAGTCAGCATGCCAATTCTTAGAGCAGGGGTGTCAAACTCAAGGCCCAGGGGCTGGATCCATCCTGCGGGGTGCTTAAATCAGGCCTGCGGGGCCACCCTGGAAACAGTGAAGGACTGGCCTGTAGTGCCTCTGCCAGGGAAAACTGAGCTTGGGAGGGTAGTGTGTGGCCCTCCTGAGCTCTGTTTTAGCTGGCAGAAGGTTGCAGGAGGCCGTTACAGCCGAAATGGAGCTTGGGAACCCATTTTCACTGGCAGACTGCTTAGGCCATCATGCCCACTCTGGCCACACACCCCAGCCCCCTCAAAGTCAAATACAACCTTGATGTAGCCCTCAATGAAATTGAGTTTGACACCCCTGCTTCAGAGCATGTAAGTAACCTTCAAGTGCATCTATGTTAGCAGTTTTAAGTTTGTCTTTGAGAAAACTTTTAGGAATTGACAGATTTTTTTCTGGAAGATATTTTGCCTGAGGAAAGCTATTTTGTTGATAAATGCAGAGAACATTTTTGCAATCAGTGTCACTATCTTACTTGAAGTTACTTGAATTTAAATTACTTGAATTTAATCTCATTAAATATTCCAAGTGAGTAGAAACCATCTTTTTTCACGCTTCATAATTTACTGCAGACAACAAATTTATTTCAGTACAGTAGAACTCTAATACCCCATTTGAATAATTCCACAAAACATGTCAAGCAATTACCTTTAAAAAGCCATTAACATCCTCGTAAAATCACCAGTGAACAAATTGCTTACTGTTATCTTATCAGAGCTGTTGGAACAATAGTTCATTCTTGGAATAGAGTTTGTTCTTATTTATTGCATTCAACAACAATATTTAGCGTGTCATATACACTTAATCTTAAATACTTAGTAAAGAGATGAATTATAACTGAATAAAAAAATCTTTTGGAATGTCTTTCTTCAAAAATGCCATACTATTATTGTTGCAATACATCTATCAGTATTCAACTGGGGGAACAATATATATATTTGTGTTTTTGTCTTTTTTAATGCACATTTTTAAATGTTTTGTTTAGTTTTGTTTTGTCTTTCTAAAAAATTTTTTTGAAGTTTTTTCTTGTAAAAAATTAGCATTCTAGCTTCCATTTCCACCAGTTGGCTAGTATTGATGGGAGTTGGAGATGTAGCTCAACAACACGAAGAGAGATCCATGTCCATCCAAATTATTTTATTCCTGTCTCTACCCATTTTTGATTCTATCCCAGTCAAATTTTCAGGGACATTTAAAAAAAGGAGTGTTTCAGGTAGTCTGTTTTATAGAGTAATAAGATACCTTGTATTTTCTTGATGCGACTGACTTATTTGAACATATAAACCATAGTGGAACAAGCATGACAATAATAACGTTAACCTATTTTTTCCTATTTTTATAGTAAATTTATACTCCTCCTTTTTTTCTTTCCTTTCTTTTTGCTTCACTGTTCACACCATACACAATCTGCTTATCACGTTGCTTCCTGAGATTTTATCGTGTAGAGCTAAAATGTGTTAGTTATATTAAGGTCTTCCTTTTCTGATCAGGTTTGACAGCAGAAGATACTAACTTCCATTATTTTGCAGGGTAGGTCTATATTTGATGCTTTTTAAAAAATCATGACTCTTTTAAGCAAATGATAAAGGGAAAAAAGCATTACTCTTACATATAGATTTAGTGATGTTATTGTACAAGTCCTTGTTCCTATAAAAGTGTTCCCCTTTTGGAACCAGAACCTGGCAATCTACTGACCATACTATAGATTTGCAACTATTCATTTTACAACCTTGATTTATAACCATTCGTTTAGTGACCATTCAAAGTTGCAATAGCACTGAAATAAGTGACTTATGATTGGTTTTCACACTTACAACCATTGCAGCGTCCCCATGGTCACATGATCAAAATTCAGGTCCTTGGCAACTGGCATGTTATTTATGACCGTTGCACTGTCCCGATGACATTTGATCATGATCTTTCTCAGCTGGTTTACGACAAGCAAAGTCAATGGGGGAAACCACAATTGAACCCAAAGCTTCTGTTGCTAAGCAAGACAGTTGTTAAGTAAGTTTTGTCCCATTTTATTACTTTTCTTGCCACAGTTGTTAAGTTAATCACTGCATTATTAAGTTAATTACATGGTTGTTACAGGGGTGAAATGCTCCTGGTTCGGACCGGATTGCCCGATCTGATAGTGATGGCTGCGGGTGGTTCGGAGAACCAGTACCAAAAATCCCTGCACACACACACCCCATGCCCAGCTGAGCCGCGCGATCATCAGAGGCTTTTTAAATTTATTTTTAAAAGCATTTTTTCTACAACCACTTCGGCTGAAAAAAATGCTTTTAAAAGTTTTTTTTAAAAAGCCTCTGATGATCGCACGGCTCAGCTGGGATCGTCAGAGGCTTTTAAAAGCATTTTTTCTACAACCTCTTAGGACCAAAGAGGTTGCAGAAAAAAATGCTTTTAAAAACCTCTGACAATCAGGCAACTCAGCTGGGATCGTCAGAGGCTTTTAAAAGCATTTTTTTACAACCTCTTCGGCCGAAGAGGTTGTAGAAGAAATAGTTTTAAAAGTAAAAAAAAAAATTGATCACGCCCACCCAGTCGTATTACTCCCCCCCACCCCAAGCCAGGCCCACAGAACCGTAGTAACACATTTTACATTTCACCACTGGGTTGTTAGGTGACTCTGGTTTCCCCATGCACTTTGCTTGTCAGAAAGGTGATCAGATGCCAGTTGCCAAGCATCTGAATTTTGATCACATGACCATGGGGATGCTGTAATGGTTATCAGCATGGGAAATTTTCATTAGTCACTTTTTTCAGTGCCATTGTAACTTCAGACTATCACTAAACAAATGTTTGTAAGCCGAGGACTACCTGTATGTCCCCAAAATGTGAACAACTACTCATTGTAGGCATTAGATATGAAAATGCCAGATTCCACTTATTATATTGAAGCAATTTACTACTTTTTAACTAAATATGTCAACCACCAAAATATAATCTTAAAGATGAAATCAGAAATATCAATGTTTGATGTGCTATGCTGAATCAGAGCAGAACAAATTGCCAATGTCAGGATGAATAACCACATCAACAAATCATAATTTACATTAATTTGATTGACATGAAGTCCTATCAATAGTTCCATTCCTCTAAAGACAAATGGATATGATGATATCCCACAAAAAAATGAGTTGCTATCAAGTTTCATATTTTCGTGTCCTCTTGTAACAACTGATTAAAACTACCTGTAACATGACAACATCTTCAACAATGTTTGGGTCTTTGACTACTGCTTGAAGAGAATGAGAAAAGACTGCAATGACATTACATATCACACATCCTTTTTAAAAATTAGGGATTGGAAGACAGAAATGCAAGAGAGAGGTGGGTTCCATATGACCTACAAAGTATAACGAAGACTATAATGAAGACTTTGTTACAGGGTTAATTAAAAAGTTGAGAAGCCAATGTATTTCACACATCAGGGGGTGGGGTTTTAATTGCAATTCTAAATGGCCTTGAAAAAAATCCTCAACATTTCACTTGTAAAAGAACAGTTACTAGGAGCTAACTTTGTGTCTATATATTAAATTATGCATTAGAAAATAGTAACATACAGTATTGTCCAGATAGCTTGTTGGCCAAGTGCTTTTAAGAAACAACATGGAAATAGAAGGTCTAATTCTACTTGGAATGGAGCTTCCTTCTCCCCCAGCGTTCCTCCTCAGGCAATTCTCCTCTGACTTTTCTCCTCGGCTGATATGCCCCCACTCATTCGCCCTGGGTAATGGGCCATAGTCCCTCTATCCCATGCACTTCGGTGTGGCAGATTCACCAAAGGAGGGTTTGTCCTGGGTTTTTTGCTGCCTGAGTTAGCCATCAACCAATCAGCTAACTGCCAATAAATAGCTTTAGGAAAGCCAAACTCTTGTTAGGAGAAGGAATGAGAGGGGCAGCCAAGGGTAGGAGACGAAAAGTCCTAGACCCAATTCTACTCAACCAATTGTTTTTCCTGCCCTGAAACCCACATATACACATGCTAACAAATATTTCTAACAAGCTTATCTTTATCTTACTAATATGGGGCTGGTATCTGGCAAGAAAGGAAAAAGTATAGATGTTTCTGATAGAAAACAGCTGGCAGCTACAATGAAATGCTTCATTTCCTCACTGTAAGCAAGATATCTCTTTAGCTGTGCTCTCTCTGCAGGAAAGGATGCTTGGCCGCCATGCAACATATAAGTCGATCCTTAAATCACTGTACTTACTCTGCCAACCCAGCCAGTTTTACTTTCTTCAATATGCTCCCTTTCCTGAAGAAAAAAGAGAAAGATTTTCATTGTTTTAGTAACCTCTGTCTGTTAGTCTAGCTCTTCTCTCTTTCAAGATTAATGTCAATATTTACAGAATTTTCTGCAAGTAGGATTTTTTATTGATTGATTGATTGATTCACTACCCTGCTCCCAAGACTTAGGGAATTACAATACCGAAACAAAAACATGTATATAAGCACATAAAACCTACCCAAATAAATATCAGCAACCCAATCATCTTAAAATCTTATAAACAGGATTATAAAAAACAACCACCACCAAAGGAGCCTGTAGTACAGTGGACTAAAGCACTGTTATTAACAGATTAACATCTGCTGCTTGCAATTACTGCAAGTTCAAATCTCAGCAGGCTCAAGGTTGACTCAGCCTTCCATCCTTTCAAAGGTAGGTGAAATGAGGACCCAGATTGTGGGGGCAATAAAATGACTTTGTATAAATATACAAAAGTATGAAGGCTATTGCTTAACGCATTGTAAGCTGCCCTGAGTCTCCGGAGAAGGGCGGCATATAAATTAAAGCAAAAAAAATAAATAAATCCCTATTTTAAACAGACCCATTTTGCATGCAGAACCCATTAGGTATATGAAGGAGGCAGTCCCTTAAGTAGACAGGAAACAAACTATGTTTTTTAAATAGCAATAGCACTTAGACTTACATACTGCTTCATAGTACTTCACAGCCCTCTCTAAGCGGTTCACAGAATCAGCATATTGTCCCCAACAATCTGGGTCCTCATTTTACCCACCTTGGAAAGATGGAAGGCTGAGTCAACCTTGAGTTTGGTGAGATTTGAACTGCCATATTGCAGGCAGCTCGCAGCCTGCAGTACTGCACTCTAACCATTGCGCCACTGTGGATGCAGACACCAGCATTCTCAATTCAACTTAGAAACTTATTCATATCCAATGAAGTAGTCAGAGAATCAGGATGCTTACCTGCTAATATCTTGGCCATTACATTTTGTACCAACCACAGTTCCCAAGTTGTTTTCAAAGGAAGGCCCATGCAGCTCATGTTACAGAGTCTAGGGGATGAGGGTGAAAGTCTCTGCTGCCAGGTCTTCATGGTCCAGATAGGGCTATACTGGCAACTAGCCTAAATTGCTGATTACTGTGGAAATCTGCCTCTGGAAGAGAATATTTGTAGTGCAGGGTTGAACCATGGGGTTCTTGATAATTTCTGAGCTTCTTGTTTTCTTGCAGGTATTTCATTAGTAGGTAGCATCATCAGATAGTAACAGTGATGATGTTAACTATGGTAGTTGGGTAATGAAACAACTGCAAGAAAACAACCAAGCTCAGAGAACACCAAGGACTCCACAAATCTGCCTCTCCCATTCCTAACTCAGGTTTCCCCAAGCTTCTCTCCACCAACTCCATTATTTACCACACCTACCATGCACTCCCCACTAACAAAAAGAAGGATATAATTGTCTGCTTGCACTGTCAAGCTAATCTTCACCTTTCAACCTCTAAGAGCTGTGATGGCGCTGTGGTTAGAATGCAGTATTGCAGACTACTTCTGCTGATCACCAGCTGCCAGCAGTTTGGCAGTTCGGGTCTCACTGGCTCAAGGTTGACTCAGCCTTCCATCCTTCCGAGGTTAGTAAAAATAAGGACCCAGATTGTTGGGGCAATGGGCTGAGTCTTAGAGAGAGCTGTAAAGCACTGTGAAGTGGTATAGAAGTCTAAATGATATTGCTATTGCTACAATCCATCACATTCGTACCTTTGGGCACTGCCATACACCACCAGAGTAGTCACAGATGGTGAGCATAGAAAAGTTTTGAATCCTTCTAAGCCACTGCAGACAGATTCGTTCATCAGTCACCCATGTTACAACACTTAAGTAGTGATCCCTGGAGAGAGAGAGAGAGAGAGAGAGAGAGAGAGAGAGAGAGAGAGAGAGAGAGAGAGAGAGAGAGAGAGAGAGAGAGAGATTTCAGCATTTTTCTATATAAGTTTTAATTTAATTTAATTTAATTTATCACAATTCTATGCCGCCCAACTCCCAAGGGACTCTGGGCATCTTACAGCAAAAATAATGTGAACAATGAACAGAAAAATTATTAAAAACATTATAAAAACATTTTAAAAACATTAAAAGCCCATGCACACCATTCATGGCTGGATCTCGCAAGATTACAACAGCGAGATCAACGGCCCCAGACCTGCCAGAAAAGCCAGGTCTTCACCGCTTTCCGGAAGGCCAATAGGGTGGGGGTAGTCTGGATCTCAGGAGGTAACTGGTTCCAGAGAGCTGGGACAGCCACAGAGAAGGCCCTCCCCCGCAGGCCCGCCAGCCGGTATTGTTTAGCTGACGGGACCCGGAGGAGACTAACTCTGTGGGATCTTACCGGTTGTTGGGTAGAAGGCAGTCTCAAAAATAGCCTGGCCCTGAGCCATGTAGGGCTTTAAAGGTAATAACCAACACCTTGAATTGTGCCTGGAGACCAATAGGGAGCCAGTGCAGCTCGCGGAAAATTGGTGTAATGTGGGTGTATCTAGGTGCACCCATGAAAGCTCGCGCAGCTGCATTCTGGACCAACTGTAGTCTCCGAACACTTTTCAAGGGTAGCCCCATGTAGAGTGCATTGCAATAGTCTAACCATGAGGTGACAAGGACATGAGTGACTGTGAGGAGAGCCTCCTGATCCAAGTAGGGTCGCAATTGGTGCACCAGGCGAACCTGTGCAAAGGTCCCTCTAGCTACAGCTGCCAGATGTTGCTCTAATCTTAGCTGTGAGTCTAGGAGGACACCCAAATTGAGAGCCTGTTCTGAGGGGGGCAATTTCTCCCCCCCCCCAGAACCAAGGATGGACAGTCGACATAGTCTTTAGGAGGCAATACCCACAGCCACTCGGTCTTGTCTGGGTTAAGTCTGAGCCTGTTGACTCCCATCCAGACCCTCACAGCCTCCAGGCACCAGCACATCACATCCACCACTTCACTGAACTGATGCGGGGTGGAGATATACAGCTGGGTATCATCAGCATATTGCTGATACCCCACCCTGTATCGTCGGATAATCTCACCCAGCAGTTTCATGTAGATGTTAAATAGGAGGGGAGAGAGGACCAAGCCCTGAGGCACCCCACAAACGAGGGGTCTAGGGGTCAACCTCTGTCCTCCTGCCAACACTGACTGTGACCGACCAGAGAGATAGGAGAACCACTGTAACACGGTGCCTCCCACTCCCAACTCCCTCAGTCGTCCTAGAAGGATACCATGGTCAATGGTATTGAAAGCTGCTGAGAGGTCAAGTAGCACCAAGATAGAGGAACGACCCCCATCTCGGGCTCACCAGAGATAATCCATCAGCGTGACCAAAGCAGTTTCCGTGCTGTAGCCAGGCCTGAAGCCAGACTGAAAAGGGTCTAGATAATCCGTTTCATCCAATGACTGTAGGAGCTGAAGTGCCACCACCTTCTCTACAACCTTTCCCACAAAGGGTAGGTTGGAGACTGGATGAAAGTTCTTTAATTCTGCTGGATCCAGGGAAGGCTTCTTGAGGAGGGGCCTTACAACTGCTTCCTTTAATGGTTGCGGGAAGGACCCTTCCCTCAAGGACGCGTTAACCTTGTGTCACCTCCCTGCTGGCCAAAACCAGCCAGGAGGGGCACAGGTCCAACAAACAAGTGGAAGAACTCATCGTTCCTATAGCCTTGTCCACTTCCTCAGGAGTCACAGGCTCAAATTCATCTCACACAATAGGACTAAGACCTGCCCCTGTCATCTCGGTCGGAATTGCCCAATCAGAGTCCAGGTCCATCACTTGAATTCTATACCTAAATGCTTATCATTTATATGCCATTCAATATTGTTACAATAGGTATTATACAGGTAGTCCTCGGCTCACAACATTTCACTCAGTGACCATTCGAAGTTATAACGGCACTGAAAAATGTGGCTTATGATCGTTTCTCACACTTATGACTGTTGTCGCATCCTCATAGTCACCTGATCAAAATTCAGACACTTGGCAACTGTTTCATATTTATGACGGTTGCAGTGTCCTGGGGTCACAGGAACACCTTCTGCGACCTTCTGACAAGCAAAGTCAATGGGGAAGCCAGATTCATTTAACAACCACGTTAACTAACTTAACCGTTGCAATGATTCATTTAACAACTTTGGCAAGAAAGTTTGCAAAATGGAACAAAACTCACTTAACAAATGTCTCATTTAGCAACATGAATTTTGGGCTCAATTGTGGTTGTAACTTGAAGACTACCTATATATGTATAATTCAAATTGCAGTTCTATAGAATAAGAAACTACAGTTCTATGACTAGAAACGGAGGAGCACAGGGTAGGACAAGATAAAATAGAGTTGAAGAATTTAAACTAAAATCTGATACCATGATCCACAGAATATAAAAGTTGGAAGCGTGGCTTGGAAAATTGAGATTTATCTACAAATAATTATTTGACTTCTTCCAACCTAGCTAGGGTACCTCCTCCCAGTGGTGAAATCCAATTATTTTTACTACCAGTTCTGTGGGCGTGGCTTGGTGGGCATGGTGTGGCTTGGTGGGCATGGCAAGGGAAGGATACTGCAAAATCTCCATTCTCTCCCCACTCCTGGGAGAAGGATATTGCAAAATCTCCATTCCCACCCCACTCTGGAGTCAGCCAGAGGTGGCATTTGCCGGTTCTCCCAACTACTCAAAATTTCTGCTACTGGTTCTCTGAACTGCTCAAAATTTCCGCTACCGGTTCTCCAGAACCTGTCAGAACCTGCTGGATTTCACCCCTGCCTCCTCCCTTCCTGTCCATGTGTCCATGTGTGCGTGTGTGTATGTATATGAATAAGAGAGAGTATATTTATATTAGTATTTGTACATTTGTTTCTAATGTTTGAAGAATATGTTCAGATATAGAAGCTGATGTGGCTCATCCTGTCTTATGTGGGGTTCTGACATTGCATATAATATCCTTTACATTTTACAACATCAAATACACTTCTCCAGTAATTCAATTTGTATATGTCTCTTCACATATGCAAGTTATGTCACTATGATATAAAGATTTGTTTACAGTGTTTTAATTTGGACAATTATGTGTATATCCCATTATTTGCCACCCAGAATCTTCTTGGAGTTGGGCAGTTTTAATAAATATGATTAAAAACAAGAATGAATGATCCAGCTGCGTATACATTAAAAAAAAAAGAAGTATTAACAAATAAACTCTCCACAGGATTTTTAATGCAATAAAAGAATGTTTTTAAAAACCATATTATTACTCAATAATTATAAAATAATTACAATAATAATCTACAACATTCACCAGAACAAAGCATATTACTTGGACTTACCCTGATATTATACTAGCTGGTGCAACAATTTCTGAGATATTTTTTGAGGGAAGGTCTAGAATATCCACAACAAATAGTTTTATTGTTGGATTGATAGCACCTGCCTGGATAAAATTAAAACATCTTAAAACAGATTATGTCCAAATGGCAATGTTAATTAGAAAATTACAAAGAAGTTCGCTTTTAAAGCTCAACATAAATTGTAAGAAAATTATGTATATATGTTTTTAAAAATTAATTTGTGTTTTATAGAGGTTCATAGCTAAAAGTGTGAAAGCCAGTACTAAATGCTTATAAAAATAATGTATTTTTTCTACATTAGCAAAAGCAGTCAATTCAGGATACATTATGACCACCCATATTTTGTGAACAATTATTCTTTTAGAGATCAATGTAACATTAACTCCTGATCACATGACTTAGTAAAAATTTCTATTATAGAAAATGATTTGCTATTTTCAGATTAACTGAAAATAGCACTAAATAACACTAAACATACCTCTATAGCACTAAAGTACTATAGTGCTATAATAAAATAGCACTAATAACACTAAACATACCTCTCAAAATAAATTAGAATTTCATACATTATTCCTGGCCCATTATTAATTTATAATTTTTAATCTCTGAAAAAAATCAACAATGAGCATATCTTTCAACTATTTATTTATTTAATTTATATTGCTGCCCATCTCACAAATATCTACAACTATTAATATTCAATTATTAAAAAGGGGTTTTAAAAAGCTATATGAACAGAGTTAAAACAAAGAATAATAACGGGTGTTAATGGGGCCACCTCACTGGTTCACCTGTCCCTAGGGGGGGTCCCCAGGGATGCTGGCATAACAAAGCTTTGAGGGACCTAGTGACTCTAGCCCATATTCAGTCAAGTTCCTTCTTTGTTGAATTTAGTGGCACTCTAGATCAGGGGTCCCTAACCCCCAGTCCATGGACTGGCACCGGTCCGTGGCATTCCAACAACCGGCCCATGCAAACAACTGAAGCCCCATCTGTGTGATGCAGGCAACCCACAAAACCATGCCCCCTCTAGTCTGAGGAAAAAACTTTTCCCACAAAAACGGTCCCTGGTGCCCAAAAGGTTGGGTGCTGCTGCTCTAGATGTTTCTTTTCCCATTTCATCTCCCCAACTTCTCTGTAAAATACAGGGAATGCAATCTAAACCAAAGTCTCAGCTGCCCCCTTATTCCAAGCAGCAACCAAGACTTCAGATGGATCATCTAGCAGACCAGGAGGGACAATCTCAGGCTCTTTCTGAAACTTCTCCAGCTCCATCAGTTGCTGGGGATGGACCAATCTAATGAGTCCATATTCCTTGCAGTGGATAGTGGCACCAGAGAGTCTCATAATAATTAGGTCATGATCTGACAATGACAAGGGGGATACCAACAGCTCTGTTTGTATTTTCTATTGAAAAGTACATTGTGTCGCCAAATCTAATTGAAATACTGATCAAGGGAATGCTTAACCATCTTCCTCCTATGTTACAATTCAATCAAAATTCCTCTCAGAACTACTCTTGATCTTTGATCAACAACTGTTTCCTCTTGAAACAAACCATAGCTTTAATCTTGATGATGGAAGTAATTTCATCAGGACCAAGTTGAATCAATTGCAAATATGCATAAAAACTAATTTAATTTTGCCCTGTAACAATTGTACTGCCTTTCTGACTTCCAGAAATAACTTTAGGGTATGTCAGATATTTTCAGTTACACATGATTCTGAGAAATAAGCAGAACAACATATGTCCAGATTCATGTCCCACTAGAGATTTTAAGAAGCTTCTGCTGAAAGTGAATATGGGTGACCTACTTTAGAAGTTCAATACCATGATGAATGATAGTCCCACTCGTATTCATTCTACCCCAGAAAAGAAGTTACATTTACTTTTTAAAATGCATGACAAGCTGGGACATTTTTCCTTGCTTTGCTGAACCCCTGAAAATTCTAGCACACTTAAAGCAATATCACAACCTCTACATTGAGGCTTTTTCCCCATCACTTCCTGGACTGGCCATGGGATATTACAGCCACATGATCAGTCTATGGAGCATAAGAGAAAACAGCCTCTGCAAAGACCCTAGAACAGGGGTGTCAAACTGGTGGCCCATGGGCCGGATGCATCATGCGCAGCCACACCCACCCCAGCTCCATGGATGGGAAAAACATGGCAAAACGTCATGTGACAGCAATGTGATGTGGCGACCTGTGCCCTAGAACTATTGAGAGCATACCAGTTTCTAAAGTTTGACAAAGCTGAAACCAAGTATAGTTCTATTACATACATTAAAAAAAAAAACAGAATAATTCACATCTGCCCTGGCAAATATATCAGCCTGGAAATCTGTCTGCCAAAGGAGAAATGCCTGTAACCTAGCCCGCTCCTCCCTGTTCATGTCAGAGCTAATGGTCCTTAGTCCCTTATTTGCTATGCAACTCAATGAGTTGAAGTGTTCCTTTTTCCATTGATCACCCAAGTGCTCTTCAACAAATCATTTTAGAAACTCAAATATTCCATAGCCTTCAATTGCTTTCATTTCCTGTTTCCCTAGAGATAATAGAATACTTCAGAGCTGCCAGATGCTATTGACTTAAGTCACAGTAATCACAGCAAGCTGTTGAGGAGAGACAGACAATATTTTTGTTAGCAGCAAATGATTAAATGTGACTATTCTCTTAATCAAACCACTCAACAACTATGTTTAATAAATAACACAGACCTTAGGATATGGGATTTTAATGGTCTTTGGATATTGCAGTGTATCTTCTGAATAAAACGAATACTCAATAACAGGAACTTCCGTGTCATTAATCTCTGCAAACGCCAAAAAACTGCCATTTGGAGACCACCACAGAGCAGAATGGGTGCCAAACATTTCCTCTGAAAAAAATGCAAATGTGTTCTTTTGAAGCAATAGTTGCTAAGTTGGCTTTTTTCTCTGAAACATTGTTCATAATAACTTGCATGTATAATTTCAGATGGAACTTTGGTTACTAAAATTCAGATTACTTGCAATGTTTTGCAACCAAAACAGTAAGTCAACTCTCAGAAATGCCTTTTTATAGAAATACGGTGCTATGGACATATTCTGTTATAAAAATCTGGCTTTAATAATGATGCAAATTATAGTATTTTGATTTATCTTAGCTTTCAATATTACGGATAATTGTTTCATGTTTATACTATAACATTTTCAAATATATCATCTATAATGAACAATAATTAAATGTAAAGAAACATAACTTTCCAATTATGTACCCAAATTTAGTATTCCTCTGGAAGAAAATATACAAGTACAAATTAAACATTCACTGAATATTTTATGTCTAAAAAGCCACTTTAATAAATGCAATTACTATGGGCTGTCTTGGAGGTGATAACAAAAATATAAATGTTGAAGACTTCCTAATTTCTTTATGAAGAGAAGTACGTTTATACAACATTTTTTCATTTTCAATCATTCATTACTAAAAACTATATTAATACAAAGTAGAGTGAGCAACACCTGTATGCAAGAAGCTTGTTTAATGAATCAAAAGAAATGGTTGATAATTCATACAGAAATATAATAAAATATATGGATCCACTTTCTAATAGCTTGGAGGATTTTCAATGCCCTGGATTTGCAAACAGACAGACAGACAGAAACATTATTTTGGTCATTGACCAATAAAAGTATATTCAAGAAAACGAAAACACAAAACTATCTTCTAGCAAAAAAAATTACTGGCAACTATTTGTAGGCAAAATTTACACATAATGTAATAAAATTTTGGCACTTTTATAGAAATAAATTTATCTTGATTGTTTAATAGATATTGCAAATAAAGATTATCAGATTGCCCTAGAGCCTTGATAGTACAGTGGTTTGGTGCACCCTGTCATTAACACAGCTGCCTGCAATTTCTGCTGGTTCGAATCTCTCCAAGGCTCAAGGTTGACTCAGCCTTCCATCCTTTCTAAGGTAGGTGAAATGAGGACCCAGTTTGTGGGGGCAATAAGCTGACTTTGTATAAAATATACAAAAGAATGAAGGCTATTGCTTAACGCATTGTAAGCCGCCCTGAGTCTCCGGAGAAGGGCGGCATATAAATCAAATTAAAAAAAAAATTAAATAAAAAAGGGGTAATCATCTGGCAGCAATACAGAAGAACATGAACTCTGATTTCTATGGTACTCATATCACAAGGGCAGTATTGGGTTTCATATGGAGTTTTCTTATATTTCCCTTCCCAGGACAATTGTAAACCAAACCAAAGATAAAGCACTCCTGAATTTAGGAACTGTGATATAAGTAAGAGATTGGATTAGTCACTAAACTTTGTTTATCTGCAATTATATTATGTGAGAAAGCAGCAATTTCTACATGACCTTCTAAGATCCTTTGTCGTAATTTGAGCTGACTCTAACTTGAGCTGACTCTAAAGTTAAGATGGCATCACTGAAGAAACTATAGTGGCTCAGTTTCTTTGGAATTGCTGTTTCCCATGAAGGTTGGTAGTTGTCAGCCAATATTACATGAGTCAATCCACTAGGGTTCTGATGTAGTTTTAACCAATAGATAAAGATATTTATCAGATAATAGATTCAAGCTTACTGACTTCTGCTTCTCACTAAAGTACTGATTTGGAACACAGCAGATAACCTGGAAGATACTTAGAAATTTTGTTTGAATCCTTTCTGCGATGATCATTCTGTTATAGGGTCCTATTGCAGCAGAGGAACTTAATAAGGGGAAAATAATAAGTTTGTAAACTGATGCAGATCTCTATTAACTGTGGGATACATATAGTCCAGATAGAATTGGAATATTTATTTATTTGTTTATTAACTTGTATTCTACCCAACTTGCCTGGAATTCTATCATAGTTCTAACATAAAAGAAATATAAAATGACTACTAAGAATTCCTCCATTAATTTTTGAACATTACAAAACATGTTATGTAAGAAACCCTTTAGGGGTCAACATTTAGCAAAGGAGAAAGTTGGACCATAAGGAAGGCTGAGTGCCAAAGAATTGAGGTCTTTGAATTATGGTGCTGGAGAAGACTCCTCGAGTCCCTTGGATTGCAAGGCAACCAAACCGGTCAGTCCTAGAGGAGATCAACCCTGACTGCTCTTTAGAAGGCCAGATCCTAAAGATGAAACTGAAAACTTTGGCCACCTAATGAGAAGGAAGGACTCACTAATGCTGGAAAAGTTTGAGGGCAAAAGAAGAAGGGGACAACAGAGAATGAGGTGACTGGATGGAATCAGTGAAGCAGTCGGTGTGAGCTTAAATGGACTCCAGAGGATGGTAGAGGACAGGAAAGCCTGGAGGAAAGTTGTCCATGGGGTCACAATGGGTCGGACACAACTTCGCAACTAACAACAACAAATTTAGCAAAGGAATATTCAACTATTCTGCAAATATCCTTTGGGTAATCTTGGTGATTTAAAAATCAGCTTTTGGTTCTGTCCCTAGAGACAGACGGTGGAAGAGTTTGGAAAACTACAGCTGTTGCTATTAAATATAACATGAGAATACTTTAATGCAGCTTAGATAGGATATCTAGTGAAATCTTAATTCAGTGGGGATATGCACTGTCTTTCCTTCTATTTAACTTCTATAAAAACATTATAAAAAGCTATCTAATTATAAAAAATAACAACGGGTAAAGCAATAATCTTCCTCTAGTATCTGGATGATGTGCCAATTCTCTCAACAAATATAGTAGGCCTAAGAAGTTGGATTCAAGTTTCTGCCACTTTCTGTGAGGCAGAATACCTAACAGGAAATCATCAGAAAAAAACGCAAGATGATGAATTTTTCCAAGAGACCTTGAGGAATAAATGGGAACGGTAATTGGAATGCAACAGTTTGGTTCAATGCTTTAAATAGGAATCATGTTTCATTTTCTGATTCTTGGTCTGGACAGGTTACATATGTCACACAATTGCACTAGTGCTAACCTGAACTTCCTGTCTATTGGAGATGCCCTCCAACCAGAGGTGGGTTTCAGCAGGTTCTGACCAGTTCTGGAGAACCGGTAGTGGAAATTTTGAGTAGTTCGGAGAACCGGTAGTAAAAATTCTGACTGGCCCTGCCCCCATCTATTCTCTGCCTCCCAAGTCCCAGCTGATCAGGAGGGAATGGAGGTTTTACAATATCCTTCCCCTGCCACCCACCAAGCCACGCCCACCAAGCCACACCCACAGAAGTGGTAGTAAAAAAATTTGAGACCCACCGATTCAGACCCAAAATAATTTATAATTCTCTAAATTTTAGGCCCCTGCAAATTGTCCAGTTTGAATTTATAAAAGAAACTTTTAAGATGCCACACAGTTTACTTTCTTATTTATTAAATCTGCTGTGATATCCATTGAGACCAGAACCGGTTATTGTATATTGTTTAAATAGGGTGTCTTAAATTAACTTTTTTTAAAAAAAATCTTGTGCATTTTTGGCCTTTCAGGATGATTTCAATTCAATAATCCATTTTAATGGTCCTGTAGCTCTGACCATTTCTCATGAAATTAAGGACAGAAAAAAATATTACAACCAGCTGTTCATATAATCTTCAATTGAGAGATTATATGCACAACTGGGTGTTCTTTTCTCTGATCTTGACTTCATGGGAGATGGTCAGAGCTAGAGGATCATTAAAAATGGACATCAGGTTCTGATCTTCAGAAATATAAAAGCAGTTCTTCTCTCTTTAGGAGCAACATGGTAAAATGTCTACTGCTAGCTATTTATTTAATACCCTATATTAGATGGAAGAAGTGTTTCCATCTATGTTTTATTCTTGGTGTTAGTGGTTGGGGATATTTGATAGTATCCCTATTTGATGAATATGCTTGATCACATAAGCTAGAAGTGGAACTGTGCACTGATGATGCAATCTAGTTTGGTAATGAAATGTCTGCAAGAAAACAACCAAGCTCAGAGAGCACCAAGGACCTCACAGTTTAACCTTGAGATACAAATATTCTTTTCTATCGGTAGAAGAAGAATCAATCTTCATATACTATGATACTCGTTCTATGAAATATTTTGGCCAATTTATGTGGATTATTTTATAGAAAATTTAGAAGGAAGCATATTTCACTCAAAAATGGTAACAATTATACATTTTACATGTTACATTTTATCTCTTGATTATGTATATGCAATACAAACTATGGATAATATTGTAATAATAATAATAACAACAACCACACTGTGTTCCTTGTGAAACATTCAGCTGCGGTGAGGATGTAACTTTAGAGAAGCAAAGTATAACCAGTATCAATAAGATTGGAAGCTGCTTCTTTAATCATCTTTCTTTTCTTTTTTCACAATTTACTATTCTTATTATCTTTATTTCCTTTTATGATTTTACTTCGTTAAACATTTAATAAAAATAGTATTAAAAGTTCACCTGCTGTTTACCATACATATATTTCTTTTTGTCACCTACTTTGATGGCAATACTTCTGTTTGATTCTGAATTGTGTTGTTGTATTACCCCAGGGAAAAAAAAAACACAAGATGAAGGAAGTGATTTTCTACTTCCTGTGAACATATATACTTCTGAATCTCTACCCTTTCAATCATGTGTGAATGAAAGAGAAAAGAGGGGGAGGTAAAATATGAGACTAAGGCTTGTTTAATATATCTATCTAGGCCAATCCAGAATTATTACCAAAGTACAGCTATTACCAAGCCAAGGCATATTTCATTAGCCATTTGGAAGGGCACTTCCACAAATAAAGAATACCACTGTGCTGGATTTGCTGCTTTGCAGCCATATTTCTGAAAGGTATCAATTTTTCTAAGACTCTTTCTTGGTTTTCTGAAGCTACTTCATCCCTGTCCAGATAACACTTTCACTGGGATTGTTTCTGAAGCAAAGTGTCTCTGAATTAAAAGGGGGTTTTGAAAGCTAGAAAGGGTTATGTAACTCAAAGATGGAGTTGCCCCTCCCCCCTTCATTCCAAGCACTGGATTCAAAAGAAACTTTGCATAAACCTAATATTTTATTTCTGTATGTGATGGCAATTAAGTTGCTCTTAAAAGTTTTTTTTTCCCTTTCAATGACAGTTACCTTCATATACCCAGTCTGCTAATCCATTTAAAATTTTGTTTTCGGCTCCATTCTGAGTGATTTCAATAGCACTGGCGGTTGGTGTTGTTTTCACATGAACATTGTTCTGGTAAACATAAGCCTGCCATAAACAAACATTACAGTATTTACCATCAGAAAATGATTTTATAACCTTTACTTTATATCAAACCAATTACATTTACTTTCATTTCCTGCAAGTCTAAAGTGGAGATTCTTTTTTATACTGTAAAATTCTTCTCACCCATCTAAATGCAGGAAATTGAATTTCTTTTACCCTTGTTATTGTAAGAATGAAGAAAAAATCAGAATGGTTTACAAGACAGACCTAGAATCAGTGGTGAAATCCAATTTTTTTTTACTACCGGTTCTGTGGGTGTGGCTTGGTGGGAGTGGCAGGGGAAGGATACTGCAAAATCTCCATTCCCACCCTAATCCTGGGGGAAGGATATTGCAAAATCCCCATTCCCACCCCACTCTGGGGCCAACCAGAGGTGATATTTGTCAGTTCTCCAAACTACTCAAAATTTCCTCTACCGGTTCTCCAAACTGTTCAAAATTTTTGCTACCAGTTCTCCAGAACCTGTCAGAACCTGCTGGATTTCACCCCTGCCTAGAATGTTGCATTTTGTCTAATTAATCCTGAGAAATCTTAGCATTGTTTTATCCAATTTCCTCTACATTAAAATATTGGTTCTCTTTCCATTAATTTCTTGCACTTGCCCCTTAAAGTATTATGAAATAACTTTGCAGCATGATGTTTAGATATAAGATTCTATACTTCCAAGATCAGGTCTCTTCTTTCCTCTCCTTCTATTACTCATTCAACTAGTTGCTAGTGGATTTTTTTCTGTCAATATGTCATGCCATTGGGAGCTAAACCACATGATAAAAATTTAGCCTGCAACTATCTTACCGTTTTTTTAAACCTAGAAAGTTTGTGAATTAAAGCTGAATTCAGGTCAAATTCACTCTGATTAAGCTGGGAAATCAGAATTATGCTTTCACAATTTGCTGATTTTAAAAAATGTGTACTTAATGACTTTTAGAATGAGGAGTCAAGAGAGAATTAAGCTCCCCCACTCCCAAGTGGCCTCACTTTGAACTGGGTCTCTATGCATTTACTGTAAAGTTAAATATATATGGCACAAGTTCTTTGTATATTTAATATTTAGTCTGGTTAAATGAACTGAAGTCCTCGTATAAAATATTCTGGAACATTCCTATCCCTCTTACATTTCCCCCTCTACGTTTTTCAGAAATTTCTGTTGCATGTATGGTGCAATTTGGATTATAGAAATGGTGCACAGGAATATCTGAATTGGTGTTACTTAGTTATAAGGAAGCAAAATCCTATGTAGTTTACTAACCAGTTTGTGTCCAACAGGTGACCATGATATGTACTGGATAGTTGTAGGAAGTGGGTTCTCAGTTATTATTGTTCTGTGAAGAAACATAAATAAAATTATCAATATAATGTAAGCCATTGAAATATCATGAAAAGACAATACAGTTACTGACCTGTTATTTAAATCATAGATATGGTATGATGCCGTGTATGAGTGCCTCCACACCTGCAAAACAATATTTGCATATAAAGAAAAACACTTAAAAAACAGGAGTGTAGTTCAAAGTTAGTATTTTTTTAAAACTCCTGTTTGCATGAATTTTACCCATTTTACATTTAATGATCATAAGATCGTGATAGACAAAATTCAACTTTAACTCAGACCTCTTGATACTTTCTAGAAATAAAAATTTCAAATAATAAATATTAGTCCTAGTATATGGCTACTATATAGCATATAATATTTAGCTATACTGCTAAACTATAATTTATTATGATATGAAGACCCCCCTCAAGATTAAGGGCTGTCTTTTCCCTTATCAAAAACACATTGAGGGCATTTCTACGCTACTCTGATCCCTTTTACCAGTTCTCCACAAAGCAATGTGTAACTAAATCACAACTATATTTTTTTTGTCAATCTTGGAATTCTGATAACATGAAGACTCACCAACAGAATTAGTGATATGAAATGAGTGGCACTCTTTCCCGAACTACCACAGACCTCAGAGCAGGAAAAATCTCCTTACTTCAGGTTTACAAGAAGGCAAATAAATAGTTACCACTCCCACACACACAATCTTATTTTTCAATATCTATCTGTGACACTGTTTCAAGAATATTATGGGCAGTTGCTGCGACAAGAATCTGGCTACAAAACGGTTGTTCCTTCATTGCATTTAAAATATAGATGAAAATATTAGGTGAAGGTGATGTCAGCATTTTGCAACATTCTTTCCAATAGATAATGATTATGGTGGATGGATTGGATCAGGTACCTCACTGGAATATCCTTGGGAGTTGTGGACTCCAACCAGCCATAGGCTAAGATGGAAGACATTTGTCCTTGCAGACTAAGAGTTGAGGCAAATTCAATGGTACAGGGGGTACCTTGGTACACAACTGCTTTGAAACTCATCAAATTTGGTACTCAATGCATTTTGATGTGAAAATTTTGTCCTGGTTGTCATCATTTGATTGCTATTCAATGCATAAACTAGATTTACTGGTGTTGGCTACCTTGTGACACTCTATATTATTCCTCATAGGAAAAATTTGTTTGATACTTATCATTTTTGGTTCTCATTGCACTTCCTGGAATGAATTAATGATGAGTCCCGAGGTATCACTATATCTGTGTTTTTGTTTTGATTTTCAAAAGATACAACCACTACAGTTGTATGATTTTCTGGATTCAAAGAGGAAAATGTGATTTGAAGTATGCATGATGTACACCTTGTATCTATCAGTGAGAAAAAGCTGCAGCTTTAACACATGACTTAAGGAGAGATGTTTGTAGTTACAAGTATTCGAATCCATTGTTTTCCTTTTGAATCCAGATTACAGCACAACCCTAATATCCATGGCTTCATGGAGTCATGGTGGCTGGAGTAAGGGAAATATATTCTCAGGAACTACTCACAAGCACATGATGTTGAAATACTGGGTGAGAAGCGGGAATTACAGTGACTTAAATTCAGATATCAGCAAAGCAAAAATTTCAACCAAAGAGGAAATACATTTCTCAGCATTGCATTAGTCCAAAAGGGAAAACCAGCCCTGTTCCCTTTTCAAGTAAAGCAATATATTGGTCAAGTTCAAAGTGTCTTCTGAACCTTTGCAAAGCTGTCATCTAAAGGTGCCCTGGGAATTCAAAATATTTGCTTTTGTTTTCAATTAAGAACAAATCACTGTTATCTAACTCCTAAACTATGGGAGTACCCTGAAGTCAAAATTAACTTCAAAACTCCCTGTAAGGAATCAAACCAAAACAATACTAATAGTTAGCAGGCTTTCTTCATTATTTGCTTCATCTCTAATCCCCAAGTAAGCCTTTGGAGCCCTCAAAATCCTCAGCCATTGTAATGTAAAATTATGAAAATCACAATTGGCTTGTTTTCCCAACCTGTATTTAGATAAGGCTAACAGTTGGGAACAAAAACCTCTAATTATTTCTAAAAATATTCCCCCGAGGAAAGCACTGTGTAGGGGTATCTTACACAAACAGGATGCCTTCAGAAAAGACTTTAAATCATTTACATTCTATAGGGATAGCTGATGTGACAATCCTTTATTTATACTTATAATTTCAGTATTCTGTGTATTTATATCTTTAATATTTCTCCAGGATTTTTTCTCTTCAATACTGTCTCACTCTCATGCCTGCAGTCCTAAAGTCCTGTAAACCACCAAGGTACAGGTACTTCTCAATGTAAGATCACAATTGAGCCCAAAATAACCATTTCTAAGCACAATTGTTAGCTGAATTTTGCCCATTTTACGATCTTTCTTACCACAGTTGTTGAGTGAATCATTGCAGTTATTAAATTAGTAAGACAGTTGTTAAGTGTGCTTCCCCATTGATTTTGCCTGTCAGAAAGTCAGAAAAACTGATCATATGATCCGGGACACTGCAACCATCATGAATACAGGCCAGTGGCCAAGAGGCCAAATTTTGATCAGGTGACCATGAGCATGCTTGCAACAGGTTGCAAGTGTGAAAAAGAGTCACACGTCACTTTTTTCAGTACCACTGTAACTTTGAATGATCACTAACCAAATGGCTGTAAGTTGAGGACTACCCGCATGGAGTAAGTAATTTGTTATTGTTTACAAAAACCACTGTGTTGGTGGTCAAGAAGTTAGGAATAAATGAGAAATTAAATACAAGATAAATATTAAAGTAAAATCATTGAAAAGAAATTGGTGCAATGTGGAGAACTGGCTAGATTTTAATAACCACAAAGGGCCTTT
Source organism: Arizona elegans (assembly GCA_022577455.1). NCBI lineage: Eukaryota > Metazoa > Chordata > Lepidosauria > Squamata > Colubridae > Arizona > Arizona elegans. Next base: position 128,102,558 of record JAKOOJ010000001.1, read on the forward strand.
CAAGTCCTCACCTATCTAAATGCCAAAGTGAATCCATATTGTAAAGCAGGGTCTCCAAACTTGGCAAATTTAAGACTTGTGGACTTCAATTCACAGAATACCTCAGCAGCCTGGCTGAGAAATTCTGGGAGTTGAAGTCTGCAAGTCTTAAAATTGCCAAGTTTGGATACCCCTGTTGTAAAAGATTAAAACTATTTTTATCAATACAAATATACCAAGTGGAGTATAAAAGTATAATATCATTGCTACCTTCTCATAATTGTATCGCAGAAGAGCAAATTTTTTGTCAGGTGACAATATTGCCTCAGAACTATTGTAAGTGTCCTGTAGATAAAGAAAACAAATTAGTAATAAAACACTGATGTTTAAGGAAGGAAATATTCAGTACAGAGGACTTTTGAACTGATGAAGTAGTATTTTTTTAAAAAAATACATACTAATGTGTCATTTGATAAGATTAAAGACTCTTTTCTATCATCAATGTTGTACAGGAAAACATCGTTCTGATTTTTGTAGACATACTCATGACCTAAAAAGGGAAGAAAAATAGGAAAACATTCAGTGCCAATAAACAAAACCTTCTCCCCTGACACACAAAGTCAATAAAAAAAATCCTGCATTATTTATTAAGTTCATTGTCATAAGAGTCTCTTTATCATGTATGAATTCAAACGAGTTAGAGAATACTTTATTTTTAAATTGATTATTATGTGGTTGGAGAATAATCTACATAAATGAATTCTGGCACTCCATGTTTATGAAGTAGAGTTTATGAAAAATGAAGTGGGGATGATGGGGCAAAAATGATTTAATTAGTTGGCTAGAACACATCCCATCTACAGTAAAGGAAGTATTTAGGGATGCTGGCTTAGTCTATAACCATCCTAGACTGATTTACTTATCACATTTACACCCTGCCACTTCAAACAAGTTTTAGGAAGCTCACATAAAATTAAGTATCTAAAACAGTACATTTTAACAATAAGTTAAACCCTGGGAAGTGAGCTTATAATAATCATGACTAAAATATTAAAAGTTACCCTTCCCTCCACCCAGCCCCAGTTGCAAAACTGGGTAGTTGGTGGAACTGCCAGGTTTTCATCGCTTTCCAGATTGTTAAGCAGATGGATGCTACACAGATCTCAAGGGGAAGAGTGCTTCAAAGAATCATGAAAAAAAAAAAAAACCCTGCCTCTGGGTTTTCCTGCTTTTCCAATCACCCAGAAGGAACAAACCCATAACCCATAACCCATAATCAAACAGCGCTGAAGTTGAAACAGTTCTATTTGGAAGAGAGGATCATATAGTTCTGTTCTGTTCTGTTTTCTATGAGTGCATTACTTGGAACGCTGACATAAGCAATGTACTGACTACAGTATAGGGGTCCCATTGTTGAAACAACTCTCAAATGCCAGAAACAACTACAATTTCGGGATAATCTTCAAACGCTGTTCAGTGTATAATAAAAGTATATATCACTGTTGCTAGGGCTTCTCACTGAAAAAAGGAATACAATCAAAATTGAATAAAAACTCATCACGAGGCTGTCGGCTACCAATGAGAGGTAAAACAGTGTCCAATTGTCTCAAATATTTCTCAGATGAATTTTGTATGTAATTAGTCATGTTAGTGATCAGTTAGCTGATCACTGACATATGTGTCATTAAGAAAGAATGTGCACTTTTGACTGTGTAAACAAATCTTGTGAGACCAAAGATTGTATGGTTGGACACAACTCTCACGCTTTATCCAACATATATTTGTAAAAAAATGAAACCACTCTAAGGCATTCCAAAAGTTTAGGATCATTACCTGACATCCACCGCACATTATATGATTTGTATTGAAAATCACCACTCAAATAATCATCCAAAGAAAATTTTCTACGGATATCGGAATCTGTTAACAAAAGAAGAAAGAGAGGGGGAAAAAAAAGTAAGGTTCATCTTGAAGGATGCTATCACCCTATTGTAGCAGAATAGGACAACTCAACCCAGGCAACTCTCTGCAGCCAACTTACAATGGCCAACTTACCATAGCTAACTTGCTGTGGCCAAGTCACCATGGCCAATTTGCCACAAGACAACTCACTATAGGACAACTTGCTGCGTGACAATTTAATAATTCAATTATTTAAAATAAATTAAAAATTATTTTAATTTTTGTCATTCACATTTCATTCTGTCCATCCTTTTGCGTCCTTTAATGATTCTATTCCACGATTTCTTTGCTTATTATTGTAACTCTTGTCCCACAGCAATACTGAATTATTTTTCTTCTGTTTGATGTTTCCAGAAATAATAAAGCATTTCATTTCTTTTTGCTAAAGAATCTCTTTATGCTGTTTTATCAATCTGAAAGTGCCTTTTCACTCAATTTTCCATGAAAGGCTTTGCTAAAAATTAGCAGCTTCATTGATTGTATGGATCTAATAATAGTTTTTATTGTACCATGTTATTTGTGCATACATAAAATAAGAATTGTAATATTACATTCTGCCATTCTTCTATGTTTTTAATTCTCAGTTGATAAGTAATTTAAAAAATAAAATAAAATCCAATTCTATTAAAAGGACAAGAAAGAATACAACAAAATAAACAGGTATTGCAGGAAAAAAAGTGTGAGGAAGCCAGCTGTAGACATGAGCTCTGAGAAACAAAGTTGCCTATAAATTCAAAACATCATGTATAGGCAACAAAGTCCATGTCTTATTGGCATGTTTAATTGAGAAATGCATCTGTGTCATCAGTCATCAGTCATCAATCATCAATCATTAAAAAACAGGCATAATTAAAGTCCAAAGTTCAACTTTAGTATCTCAATAAAAGTCTAATAAAATATCATCAGCTGTCAAAGTTTCTAGCTTTTCAGATAAGAGATATTATTAGACTTTTATTGAGACACTATATATATGGTAAACAAGATAAGATCCATATTCTCCAAAAGGCCTTACTAGATGATATCAATAAAGGTAAAAGTTTCCTTATCCAGTCATGTCTGACTCTGGGGGGAAGTACTCATCTCCATTTCTTAGCTGAGGGTGTTGTCTGAAAATGTTTCTGTGGGCATGTGGCCAGCATGAAATCATGCAGCAGGGCAGAGCATGTGGTGCAGTGGTGGGTTTCAAATTCTTTTATTACCAGTTCTGTGGTGTGGCTTGATGGGCGTGGCATGGCTTGGTGGGTGTGGCATGGGAAGGATACTGCAAAATCCCCATTTCCTCCCAATCAGGTGGGACTCAGGAGACAGAGAACAGATGGGGGCGGGGCCAGTCAGAATTTTTACTACCAGTTCTCCGAACTACTCAAAATTTCTGCTACCAGTTCTCCAGAACTGGTCAGAACCTGTTGAAACCCATCTCTGGTGTGGTGAAACATGAACACTGTTACCTTCCCAGTGAAGTGGTACCCATTTATGTAGTAGCATTTTCATGCTTTCAACTTGCTAGGTGGGGCCCTCAAATCTTGAATCCTGGTTGTCAACTTTTCAGCTGACAAGCTCAGCTTTTTAACTGCTGAGCCATTGCACCCCCCGCCCCCTAGCTAATGTAGTCAGGACCAATTATTTGTAAAAAGTAGTTTTACATTCTCACAGAATTAAAAAAAAAATAGGCCTATCCAACTGAAAATATAAAGAGTATCTCTGGTTTTAATTATGTGTGGTTTCAAAAATGATACGCAATAGATCAATTAAAAAAAGAAACAAACTTGGAGTTTTGATTTTAACTACTATGGGGAATTATCTGAATTCTCTAGATTCACTATGTACAGATGGAATCACATCTCTCATAAAATGGTCAGAGAGAAGTGATGGTGCACAATATGCTACGCTAGATTAGAACACTGAATGGTACGTTATTGTAATGAATGATGCTATCTATAATATATAGAGAGATAAAACGCTAAAGTGCAAAAAAAAAAAAAGATTTTACAACAGGGAGAAACAGACTTACTAGAAATAATAGGGAAGAAGAAAAGGTGTAGTAGCCAAAAATCAAAAGAAGTCTGGTTTCTGACTAACACACTTAAGGAGGAAGGAATATTAATTATGTTTGCTGCCTTGAGTTATTTATAAAAATAATAAAGGCAAGATAAAAAAACAAACAAATTTTAATTTCTATTTAAGAAATAAATAGAAGGCCAGAAACCAGGACACTGTGAGTTCCAGTTCCTTCTTATTCATGAAGGCTTTAAGCCAGTCGCTCTCCCTCAGCCTAACTCACCTCACAGCAACAACCTTGTTGTTTCAGGGAAAATAGGAGGAAGGAGTGTTAGGTATATTCACCCCAGGGGTGGGTACCTTTATTACCAGTTTGCAATGGGAGCATGCGTGCTTCTGTGCATGCACAGATCACCCATGATGATGTCGTGGTGGGTGGGCGGAGCCTCCCGCTGTTTTTACTACCGGTTCTATAGAACCGGACTGAACCGGGGACAACCCACTACTGGTTCACCCCCTTGAGTTACTTATAAAAATAATAAAGGTGGGGTTTTAAAAATCTAGAAAAAAAGATGCAGTTCACAAAAGATTATGCCTTTTAATAAAATGTTAATTGAAAAAGCTGCTGTCAGATTCCTCCTGATTTTAGGAACATAGTATGAGTAACCAACAGCCAGAAATTTATATTCTGTGAAGATTGATTCAATCTAATTAGAGATAAAGGGTGCAGTTATAATCTCAAACTTAAAATATCAAAGTCCTTTCTCATAACAGAGCTAGGTGTTCAGGGCATCTTTTGTTTCTGGCAGATCATTGATTACCAAATACAGAATGCAATGGTCAAATAGACAAACCTCTTGTTACAAGAGAGAATCTCCCAGAATTTTCTCCAGACTGGATTTTAAAATTAATTATTTTCTACTTATTTCCTCCCAAAGCACTTTGAAAATTAATTAAAATATTTGTTTTCCTATTTGTTTGCTTATTATTAAAATTAATTTAAAAAGTAAAATAAATAAGTAAAGGCTTACTCTACCAATAGAGAAAAAAAGCTAAATAGTAATTACATAGTGGAACAAGCCCTAAATATATTACAATGATTAAAATAAACTTATTAGATTTTTATCCTGCCTTTAAATATATATTCTGGTCAACTCAATGCAGTGAACATACCTATGGTATTCCCACCTCCTATTTTTCTCTACAACAACAACCTTGTGAGGTGGGTTGAGATGAGAGAGCAACTGGTCCAAAGTTACCCAGCTGGCTACAGCTCACAGCTTCCTGGTTGCAAGGCCAGCACCTTAACCACTACAACAAGTGTAGTGTGGTTCTTTTGTCATTTTCTAAATGTGACAAAAGAAAAAAAAATCCATATAATACCCACAGAGAGCGTATAGGATTTTAGACAATACAGCAAATATTAATTTTTTTTCATCTGTAGAATGCAAAGACTTTTCAAAGATAAATAACAAACTTGTATTTTAGATCTATTCCTTGAATCAAGGAATTGAGTTTCTTTCTTTCCAGTTACATAAAATTATCTTCTTTGCTGTGTTGTACACAGATTTTATCTTTTAGAAATACAGTTTGCTGCATACTTAAAGTTGTAGCCAATATTCAAGATTATAGAATTATATAAAAAAATAAGTTCACTGCAATTTCCTAAAAAAATCTGCATTTACTATTTTTCTTTGAAAGTTTATAATTTAACATATTTCTATTTTTGAATATAAACTTTTCATTAACACTATTTGTTTTGAGTTTAAAAGAATGATTTCTGGAATTTAGTTAGTGGTATACTGGATTCCTTTTTTAAAAAAATTAGGTGTTCTGAATTTTCCAGAAAGAAACCACTAAGTAATTTAAATTTGTTGATGCCAACATAAACAAACTATCATTAAGAGCCGTGGTGCCACAGTGGTTAGAATGCAGTATTGTGGGCTACTTCTGCTGACTGCCAGCTGCCTGCAATTTGGCAGTTTGATTCTCATTGGCTCAAGGATGATTCAGCCTTCCATCCTTCTGAGGTGGGTAAAATGAGGACCCAGACTACTGGGAGAAATATGCTGACTCTGTAAACCGCTTAAAGAGGGCTGTAAAGCACTGCGAAATGGTATATAAATCTAAGTCTGTGAACTGTAAGAGAATGACAACATTCCTGAAATTACAGTATTCTGTAACCAGTAATTGGAATAATATGCATCAGTATATTTGTATACTGTATATTTACGTCATGCACACAGCATAATTTTGAGGGTTATTTTACTTTACGCTTTGTATGGAAATACAAGAGGAATTAAGTCATTGTTCAAACATTGAAATAATTCAGTGTAATTGTTCCTGGTGAAATGGTTGTTTTTCTATAAAGAGAAAACTTCCTCTTTTTTCTATATGCCAAGTTTCTGTTACAGTTTCACATATAAAACACAAAAAAGAAGGCTCCACTCTGTAAGAAGTTATTTCACTGATAACAGTTACAATGTTTCACTGATTCCTTTGCAGATCCTCACATTCTCATCATAAGCGATAAATTCTAAAACTCACAAGGATAATAAATCCTAAAACACACAGGAACTCTGAGTGTTCATTGACCACAAATTCATTCAGGATTTGAGGTTTAATAAGCGTAACGTTATACAAATTCTACTAAATAGCTACTGAACTAATTTAAGATAAAGCATACAGTAATGAATAACCAATTTCATCTGATATAACAAAAATGAGACCAAATTTATGCTACAAGTGGATTCATTTTAGCATGATATTTTATTCAGTTGAATCCCACCTTTATTATTTTTACAAATAGCTAAAGTCAGTAAAAATATTTAATACCTTCCTCCTATTTTCCCCACAACAATAAAACCTTGAGGTGAGTTTGGCTTAGAGAAATGACTGGCTTTAAGTCACCCATCAGGGTTGTGTTCAACCTTGGGGGCTGGGGTGGCCATGGCCAGCTCAATGTCACTTGTGTCAGGGGCGCCTGTGGCAAAACAATTTTAAAGGAGTAGCATTACATCCAATCATTTATTGAAACAGCTGCCCCTTTTCAGATTTACAGAGAAACTAAAAAAGTAGGCTGCTTTAATAAGTAGCAGGGAGATGCTGAATTATTTGAATTATTTTCTGGAAGAAAAAAAATTATTTTCAAAGTTTGTACAACCCTGTTTTATATAACATCAGATTTATTTATTTTTTTTGCTCTGTTTTAGATAAAGAGGCTCTGGCAGAAGGCTTTACTTATTTACTTACTTACTTAATTTGATTTATATACCGCCCTACTCCCAAAGGACTCAGAGCGGTGAACAGCCAAACAGTAAAAATACATAGATACAAAATTTAAAAACAAAGTAAAATCGAATTAAACAATTTGGCCCAGACAGATTAAAACACCCCAATCATTTAAAAACCGATTAAAATTTGCATAATTAAAAAGAGGGAAAAGATTAGGCCAGGCCTGCCTGGTGGAATAAAACTGAGTTTTATTCCACCAGGTTTAGAAAACTGAGTTTCAAAAATCGTTTACAATACTAAAATAGGAAGTAATGATTAAACTTACCTTCCCTTGTTAGCAAAACTACTGGAACAACTATGACTGTAATGATAACTCCAAGTGCAAGAAGCCCTAATAAGCACTTCACTATCGTCTGGAAAGAAACAAATGAAGAAGTTAAATATATGTTAGAATCTGGGAAATATCTTCTTGACTAAGCCAAGGGTTTATTTACTACAACATCCTATTTCTAAAATTTCATTGCATAATTTTTTATAGAATGATTATAATGTGGAGGTCTTTTTGAAGATGCACTATTTCTGAGTTTAACTAACTTAACATGTGAAAGAGTAGTCTGCATCAAGACAAGACATCTTTTAGAAGTCTACTGTAAAATCAAAAATAAAGGATCAGAAAAACTAGAAACTGTTGGTAAGTATACCACCTTATGTTCAGAAAAAGGAAACTGGTTAGAAAATCTTTCATGTGACAAAATGTGGTTTTTTGGTCTGTGCTTCTCTCTTTCTCATTTTCTAAAAATTAATACTTTTGATATATGTCCAGAATGCACAATTTTCTTTTTCTGCAACATTGGTGGTTTCCTATATTTTCAGTACTCTGAACTTGCCTCCTTTTCCTACAAAGGCATAAAAGAGATACAGTACTAGATTTCTTACAATATACCACTTTGTAATACCAGTTGTAACAGACATTAAATTTTTTTAAAAATATATTCAAAAAATAAAATTATATTTATTGAGTGAATAAATCATATTTTTTAATTTTATACGGTACATCAAACATACTTTTATGAACAAACCAAACCATCTGTCATGCATTTCATAGGTAACCAAATGACTGAATATTCATAAAGGGTGCTAAAACTAAATTCAATTTCCCTCCAAAATTTCATCCCCCTCCCCCTCAAAACAAAACAATAGTTTTCCTAATAAAAAACTCCAGGAATTTCATTTCTCCAAGTCACAGCCATGACATTACAAAGTAGTAACCCGCTCATCTGCACATGATACAAATAGAACAGGTTTCTTGTCTCTCAGTTGAGTGGTTTATTTTAATTTTATGTTAAAATATTATTTGAATTCACAGTACTAATTAGGTTTTATCCATTTGAAAAGCATCTGTGAATAAAAACTTCCTTCAATCATCCTACCAATCATTTTGTATAAAATTAGCCTTGAAGCCAGAATATTCAAAGGATAAATTGAAAAAAAAAGCTTGTTTTTCATGGAGAATAAAGATAAATATAGCTGGATTATCAACAGGCCTTGTGCCATGTTTTAAAAAACACCCTCACCACTTATCAGGATTATTCTCCAGTTATATTTATTGCTATTATTATTATTATTATTATTATTATTATTATTATTATTATTATTATTATTTCCTTTGAATAAGGTTGTTTTCCAGTGTACATGGGCAAGTCCTTATTGTTTTTTGGTGGTTTAAGCAGTGGTTTATCACTAACTTCTATAGAGGACTAAGATAAAACACTGGTCAATGGTCATCCAGCTGGCTTCACACCAAGGCAGGTTTAGGATTTCTAGTTCCTTAGAATTCCTTCCTTAACTACTGCCCCAAATTGACTGTATTTAATTTATTACCAACAGATTTTAGCTATTTGATTCCCCCCCCACCTTTGATTACTCATTTAATACAAACAACCTTCCACTCTTATCAAGATATAAATAGTAGGATTATAATATGAAATTTATTTCTCTAAGGGGTGGTTGAATCTCAACATTTAGACATTTATCTTAGCAACTTTGTCTACAAGAATTATATTGGATTTTACATATAATCTTTTTAACCGGTAACTCCCATTCAATACTGCAGATCTTTGCCTGGACCTGTGTTGATTTCATAAGGTTAGCTGCCCATTTCTCCACTATGAGAACACCGATGCTGTAAATCACACAGGTTTCACCTTCATACTATAGGTATGCAAATGAACCCTCTTTTTGGTACTATGTTCTGTCTCTTGTTTAAAAAGTAAATATAATTCTGAATGCTGTGAACAAACAACACAGGGCAGGAGTATTTCTGTGGCCCCTGTCTCCTGTCAAAGATGACGGGAGTATGTGGGTTGCAACTACCCAAGGGCGGGCACAAAACTGAACTCCAAACTTGTTTTCCTCTCAAAGCAAGAGAAAAGCACTCCTGCGGTTTTTTTGTTTGTTTGTTTTTAAATTTGTTTGTCAAAATCGATCTGAGCCACTGGAATTTCACTCCCGGTTAAGAACTTTGCTACTGATTAACATTTGGTTGCCTTTTTAAAGATACAGCTGGGAGGCTCTGTTGAAGGGAAGAGGCTATCCACTTTAAGTGTTGTTCAGCAGTGCCGAGGTGCAAAATGTTTCACATGCTGACAGCAAAGCCGCCCTCTTCAGAAACGATACCGCCACGTGTGCAGCACCGCGGGGCCGGCTAAGGAGGCTTCAACGTTTGAATCGTGGGGCGCCTTAAATCGTGCCAACAACACAGCAAGCGGCGAAGCTCTCCCCACCCCCTTGCCAAAAAAGCCACGGGGCACCTCGAGCTGAGAGAGGCGAGCGCCACCGAGTCGCCTTCCTTGCCTTCGCTCAAGGAAGGAAGCACCTAGAGGAGTTTCGCCGCGGTTTTCCGCGCTGCTTCAGCTAGACGTGAGGGGCGAAACCCCACTTACTTACCTTCATTGCGGGAAGTTCCTGCCGGTTCTTTGGCTTCCAGGGAAATCAATATGTAAAAGGGGAAGAAACAGCAGCGGCGGGCGCCTTTTCCTCAGGCTCTCTCCCTCCCTCCCTCCTCCCTCCCCTCCCGTCCCGGATACGCTGGGTCGTCAGCAGCGCCAAGTTAAACATTAGAGAAGTTCGGAGACTGAGGGCAAAAATCTCTTGGCTGTCATTCTCTGTCAGGATGGGGGGCCCGGCCCCTCTGTGGCCCACCACAGGCGCAGAAAAGCAACCGGAGAGAGAGAGGGGGGCGTGGAAGGGAGGAGTCAGGTTGGGCTCGACGGTCAGGAAGAGGTGGAGGGGGAACCGAAGGCGGGGAAGACAATATGGGGGCGAGGTGCCAAGGCGTGGGGAAAGGCAACCCCCCCCCCCAAAAAAAGCACGAAAGCAAAACTCCCGCTCCTGCCACAAAGGCAGGAAGTTACCCCGCGGTTTGGAGAAAGCGCGAACGCCGCTCAACCGGTGGAACTGGGTGTGGGGACGAGGGAGAGGTTTTGGCGCGCATGTGAAGGGAACAAACCTGGCTGCTGTGCACACGGAGGACAAGTCCAAGCAACTTCTGGACGACTAAAAAGTTAGGGCGAACCAGGGCTTGGAAGGGTGACCGAGTTGAACTGTTAAACTCTGAGCCTTGGGTCTTCGGGAAAACGGCCTCCTTGACTTGGTCTCTGGGGATAATGTTGCTAAAGTGTGCTAAAATAAAATTAGATTTTTTTTTCCCCCAGAAGCGAATGCCTTTGAGTGGGAAGTAAACGTTCTTTGTGGTGGATGGTTTCTTACTGGTTTGTTTTTATGTCCCCAGCCCAAGTGTTTACCCAGAATGTTTGTGTTTAATGCAGAACATCTGCTCTATGATCCGGTTGGAGTCAGCTTTCCCAGCCTAGCACCACATACGTATAGCCAGCATGACAGGTTGGCTGGGTTGATGGGAACTGTGGTCTGATATATTTGGACAAGCTTCCTCGGATCCAAAGGCCAGATGACATGGACAACCAGCAGGAACATGTCAAGTGTCATCTGGAGAACCTTTCCAGACTCATCTGGTTGTTGGAGAATTTTGTTCCGTGTCACTGTAAAGCGGTTCAATGTTCAGACTAGTCAGTCAGAATGTACCTTGTTTTTCTGAGTTACTACTTCTCCAAATGTTTCAGTGCAGTTTTTCGCTTCACAAAAAGCACACAAAAAGTGTTCTTTCAGAACACTTGTATATAGACGTATCTGTTTTAAGTGGTAAGATTTAGAGTGTGGGAATTTTTGCAAGTTAGAACGATTTACCATAGTAAACAGGATAAAAAGAATAATTAATAATAATAAACAGTAAAATAATGCCAAGCCAGTCTAAACATGTAGCTGAGTGTTTGATGAACCCTGCAAGTAGAACAACTGTGGCAAAAGAAATAAATGTATCAATAATGATGGGTGTCTCTGGTTGAATCCTAAATGATCTGTAGCACCACCTAAATACCATTGGCATTGACAAAATCCCAGCCATCAGTTAACTGCAAAAGACAGCTTCCATCCTTCCAAGATACTTTAATACTATCAAACAATAACATCTGCCTATCTCAGGTCTTGGGAAGAATTTAATAGGTGGATAAAAAGGCCAAATACAGTCTAAACATCTGTCTGACTTTGTGATGAACCATATTAATAAGAGTAATCTTCTAGTTAAGCACTATCTTGAGATGGTTATGGAGAGTGTGTGCTCTGAGGAAGAAGAGAACTATGCTAGAGTTTCAGTCATACTGGACAGAGGGCAAACAAAGAATGTTTCTTCCTTAAACAATACAGTGAGACGTAACTTACTGGAATCCATACCAGATCAGTGGTTAACTATGTCAGCAAGGATTGCACTAGATGTTGGAGTTCCTGGACATCTAGTGACAAGTAGGCTACAGGTTTCAGAACTGAGGGCTGAGCAACCAGGGCCAGCAGCTGCAGGACTACAGTACTGGCAGAAAAGTTGCTTACCTGTCACAAATACATCCTGCAACAATACCTTTAATATTGTAAACAATAACATCTGCCTATTCCAGATCCTTGGAAAGGACTTCATAGGTGGACAAAAATTCTAAATCAACTTTGAACATCTGGCTGACTGCAACCAACTGTAATAATCAGTATAGAAAGCATAAATAGATACTGTAGAATTAGTGATCCAACGTTATATTCCAGCAATGCCCATCATTTGGATGCCAAAATATCTTTTTCTTTAAATGGCTAAAATCTTGGAAGATCGCCACTATTTGGTATTCACATTTTAATTCTTTTACAAGATTTCAGGTCATAGCAAAACTAAATGAGATTTCAGGCATTAAAAGTTTTTGAACTTCAAATGAATGTTTATTTAATTTGTTAAGTATATTATACTTCTTAAAAAGAGAAGAGACTTCCCATGCCCTCACTGATACCCTGTCATCAAACTCTCTTTTGTGTGATGTGGTCATCAAAAATAAAGCATGATGGAATGGTCTGCATAAAGGATTCGCAATTGCTGGACCCATCTGCCCGTCCAAGGCCTTTAGAAGACTTGGATGGCAGGAGCAGGATGGCATATCTTTTCTCTTTTCTCATTCTGTTCTGTGTCAATTGTATTAATGCTATTATTCATACAACAACAACAATTTATTATTACAGTCTTAGACCAGAGATCAGAACAAATAAAAACAGTCAGTATATATACATTTAAAAATTCTAGTATAAAATAATAAATAACAACTTAAATCTATAATAAAATCCAGTGTCAATTATACATGGTCTGACTATACGATAGTTGCAATCCCTAAACTGTGTGGCCTGTTGTAGGTTTGACACTAAAAGGGAAATGACTAAGCAGTGCAAAGGGTTTGCTACCCTTCTTCATACATTTAAACCAGTTGCCCGATCCAGAGGAGAGTGCAAAAAACTGAAAATATGGAAACATTGTTGTTTATATTTTAACCACTTAGTTTTATTGCCTTTAATTAGAAGTATTGATTCAACCATTTTAAACATTAAACCATGGGCAACTGCCCCTCCCCAAAGTCCAATATACATTATTAATGGCTACTATTCTTCTGTTTTTATTCTGTGTACATCCATTTGGTCTCATGAATTATAAATAAATAAATAAATAAATAAATAAATAATGTACATGTACAGTATTTTGCATCCTTTGGTGTCAGTAACAATAGATGGCTTGGAAAAGACAAAGTGTATGCCACCATTTTGAAAAAAGTGGCTGAAAGGTTCTTGGATCCAGGGCCAGATGGAAATCAGGGTATCACTAGGAAGTAATTCTCTGGTTTCAAACAACACTAGGCATACGGATGTCTACACATTCAGTGGAAATTTCTCATGCAATCTTGAACTCTGCATTACGCTCTGTGTGCTCCAAATCTGCTTTAATGGCTCCCCAACCCACCAGAAGCAGATTGGGGAGCATTAAAACAGAACTGATTTGAAGGGAATTTATTCATCAGTAGTATCTACTCTGCTAATCTACTAATAAACTTGGGTTCAACCTTATGCATGAACATTTTTTTATAACCTGGGTACTCAAAGACCAATTACTCCCTCAGACCAAACAAAAGTTGAAGCAGTGTAAAGATATGTGAGAATAACCTTGGGAGACAGGGCAAAGAGACACAATCAAGGGAGTGGTCAGATAAAAGTCAGCTGAGCTCACAGAAGTAATGTGGGTGACGTGGCTCAGAAGAGACCGTTCCTACTTTCTTGGGTTGTAAACAGACTAGGGGGAAGGGAGGGAGGGAGGGAGGGAGAGAGAGAGAGAGAGAGAGTATGACTGTAATCTTGTTGCTGGTATCCTTAAGATTCATATTGACTGTTTCCTAATATGATTTGATTGCTTATTTGTTCCCTATGACTATCATTAAGTGTTGTACCTTATGATTCTTGATGAATGTATCTTTTCTTTTATGTACACCAAGGGCATATGCACCAAGACAAATTCCTTGTGTGTCCAATCACACTTGGCCAATAAAGAATTCTATTCTATTCTATCAGATTTGCAAAATTCTGTTAATGTTATCATACAATAAAGTAGAATTAGCTCATTTGGCTGTGTTTTTGCTCCAATCTACGCTGACAAGCAATGGGTAGGTTTGAAAAGTGCAAGAAAGAAACAATGCCCAGAAGTCCACCTGTGCAGTGGACGATACCATGACAATGCTTTGCATGGGGTCCATGGATAAGCACTTTACCAGTGAAGGTTATGCTTCTTCCATTTAACAGCCATCACTTTTGAAGCATATATGGAGGCTGATGCTGGACTCTTTTACCCACAAAAAATTGATTAATTCATTTGACTAATAGATATCTAAAACTGAGATTGGGTCCATAATAGTATGAGTATTTTTTTTTTAAATAAAGTCCTGTTGATAAACAAAATCAACAATTTCCAGGTCACAGAGTAAGCACCATGCATTCAAAGGCATCAGTTGTTCAATTATAAATAAACAGATACCAAAAGCATTTTTGCAAAATCAGAATCGAATTCTAAGAAAGGTGGCATGACACTGGGTCTGCGGGTTGAGTAATTCTGACACTTCCCTAATTTTGTATCCACAAAGTTATCTCCATAGTTTTTTTATTTGGCTTTTAATTGGAAAAGCTATGAAATATATAAAATAAAATACAAAATATATGAGCAGCTACTATAGACAGGCGATATCTGGCATGTTACACTCTTTTGATTCTGATCTGTGGTTTGTCCAGAATAAAATAAAATGCAGGGAAAAATGAATGCAAAGTCTGAGATAATTGTTCTTCCTGGTTATGGAAGCAGAACTGCAGTGAATTGTATTGGTTTTTGTGTGATATAAAAGTGAAACAATTTCTCAAATCTGACAAAAAATCATTGTTGTCATCATCATCATCAACAACATATTTAAATATGGGCATGTGGGGAAAACTCACTTAAGGGCTATTCATCTAAAAGAACCATCATTTTTTAAAAAATTATCAGAGTTGGGATCCTATTGAAGCAGCATTAAAATAAGGTTCATTGCAGCAGGCTAAGTGCACAACTATGTGGACTAGAATGTGCACGTATATTTTGCTGAATTTGTCATAAGCTTATTTCAGTGTTAGTATCCATTCCTGGATATTTTGTACAAGACTCAGAAGAAATATCATTTGGGCTTGCTTGACAAGAAATTATTTTATCCCATTTTTTTTCCATTTCAAGTAGCAACAAAAGTCTCTTTCACCTAGGATCTCTGTAAGATAAATGTGTCTTTCATGTAAAAGTCTAGTGCAGTGATGGCTAACCTTTTTGCTGTTGCATGCCAAAAGTAGGGGGAGTGGGGAATCGTGCTCCCCATAATTCAATGCCCCCCATGCTCCCCCCGCTTTTGGCATGCAACGGCAAAAAGGTTACCAGCAGGCCCATTTTTCGCTCTCCCAGGGCTCCAGAGGCTTTCTTGGCGCCTGGGGAGGGTGAAAACAGCCTTCCCCAGCCTCCCAGAGGCTCTTTGGAGGCTGGAAATGGCCCATTTCCCGACTTCCGGTGGACCAGAAGGCTCAAAAATCAGCTGACCAGCTTGCACATGCATGCTGGAGCTGAGCTAGGGCAACGCTCATGTGCCTACAGATATGGCTCCACATGCCACCTGTGGCACGCGTGCCATAGGTTCACCATCACGGGTCTAGTGTGATATCTGAAGAAAAGCTGAAGACTTTAGCAAAATCCATCTCTTGCCAATACAAAAACCCCAATAAAAAATAAATACAGTAGACCAGGTCAGGGGCCTATTATATTTCCTCGTGTACTAGATTCAGAACAGCTAAATCAAAGAATCGTGCCACCATTATTGAATTTCTAACATTCAATTAATGACATCAGAGAAATGTAAGGGTGTCCTCTAACTTCCCATGCTTTAGAAATGACCATTCTGTATGATTGTTGTTTTTCCACAATCTATTGATGGAACTATAAAACATGTATTTTTACATGTCATAGTAGGTTGCGTTTTCTTATGTTCAAACAGCTGCTCATTTGATAATGTTTGTTCAAAGGACAGTTAAACTTGCATAATTCATTGTGTGATCTGCTTAGACATAGCAGTTCTTTTCCAGCTATCTTTGTGTTAAAAATTGTGGGTAGGAGGCAAAGTCTTCTGTAGGAAAGGGCTAATTCAGTTCTTATCTATTGCACTTCTGTGGAATGATAGACTCCAGTTCTGCTCATTGAAGTATTCAGCTTGATCTTAAAGTACTGGCTTCTATTTATTCTGATCATCAGTATCCACCTTAAATCCCAAAGATAACACTTCAGAATTGTATAATGCAGTCAAGAGAATGGCATACTTTCAACCATCCAAAACGTAAATTGTAAAAAAAGCAAATAACTTGCACTGGATAACATTATGTGGTGGAAAGGACTTTCCTTTGCTCTCTTCATTCACCACAGCTTCCAAACATCTCCAGCTTCAGAGAACCATCCAATGCCTCTTCTCACATATCCCACTCTTTGAGGTTTCGAACTTCTGAGTTCTATTTTTAACCTCTTGTGTTTTTAACTGTGCTATATTTAGATGTATAGAAAAAAAATATTACCTACTATAAATGTAGTTGGTGTTACTGCTCTAGTAAAACTGTGCCATTCTTCAAATTGTATTCTGATTTAAGCAATAGAAGTCTCTCAGCTCAATACTTAGCTCTACCTGTAGCTCTCTATGAAATTAACTCCACGTCAAATTCTCACTTTCTAGGTAATTTGAAAGTAATAGGAATTTGAACCCTAGGTTTAAAAAATAATGAAATTCTTTTTTAAAAAGAAAGATACATTGTATGAATACCAAACTTTAGTTTCAGATGGTATTACCCATTTTGGACTATGTATTATGACTGAAGAAATTAAATAATGCCCTTGTTTCAGGTTCTTGTCTCTTTGTCAACTGCATACAGTAAACCCATAGCAAAACTATCAATTGAATAGCTTAGTAAACATCTGCTGTGATTAACTATGAAAAGGATACAAAAGGAAGTGCTATTCAAAGGAAAGGAATGAAGTTTCTCTTGAAATATACATTCTGAAGATAATCCAGGATGAAAAATATGTAGTGGTGGAGGGATACTCCAGACATATTTGCATTATGGGAATAACATACTTTGTGGAGAATATTTTCAGTCACTTCCTTTAAATTTTCACCAGCTTTAAAAAAATAACTGGTGTGCAGGTGTTTATTTAAAATACACAACTGAACCTGGTTATAGTGAAGTTGAGCAAACAGGTCATAGAACAGCAATATAACACGGATCCTTTGTTTCATGCTACTAACAACTTCTGCAAAATGTGAAGTATCATCTGAACCTCTATAACTGTCTGGTTTGGTTCTGCAACCCAACAAGATAGACACAGACTTCAGGGAATAATTAGAACTGCAGAAAAAACAATTACTACCAACCTGCTTTCCATTGAGGACCTGCATACTGCACGAGTCAAAAAGAGGGCTGTGAAAATATTTACAGACCCCTCACATCCTGGACATAAACTGTTTCAACTCCTACCCTCAAAACAAAGCTGTAGAGCACTGCACACCAGAACAACTAGACACAAGAACAGGTTTTCCCCGAATGCCATCACTCTGCTAAACAAATAATTCACTCAACATTGTCAAACTATTTACTAAGTCTGCATTAATCTTCTTGATCACCCATCTCCTCCCACTTATGACTATAACCTTGCTGCTGGTATTCTTACAGTTTATATTGACTGTTTCCTAATATGATTTGATTGCTTATTTGTTCCCTATGACTATCATTAAGTGTTGTACCTTATGATTCTTGATGAATGTATCTTTTCTTTTATGTACACCGAGAGCATATGCACCAAGACAAATTCCTTGTGTGTCCAATCACACTTGGCCAATAAAGAATTCTATTCTGTTCTGTTCTGTTCTGTTCTGTTCTGTTCTGTTCTATTCTATTCTATTCTATTCTATTCTATTCTATTCTATTCTATTCTATTCTATTCAGTATGAAAGGACAAATTCTGTCCCCATTGATACTGCCACTGATAGCAAAGCTCCAAGTCCTAAGTACTTCACTGACTTCCATTTTCTCTGTGGATCTCTGGAATTTATTTTGTAAAACCCACAGCTTCTTTTTTTATTGTAGGTTTTTTTTAATAAAAAGCCATTTTACAAATTAATGTAGTGAAATTTGGCATAAATGAAAAGATTTATGATACACTGTAGATACATGAAAATATTTATACTATATTTATGTATTTGCTAAAAGTGTATTTACAAACCACCCAGTGTCCTGAGATTGGGCTATTTACAAATAATAACAATAGATGAATAAAATAAAAGAATTTCTGTGCTATTCTTTATTTAACATGAAGAACACAGTGGAGAAAAGATGGTACTTTTTAAAAACCATGACACACTACAAGGCAATAGAGCTTCAACCAAGCAGGGATACACTTATTTATTAATTAATCAAATTTTTGTAGTAGTCCATCTCACACAAAAAAAGAACTCTGAGAGGCATACAATGATTGAATTAAACAACAGGAAAAAAAGATATAAAATATGAAATCCATATTTAAAAATAAGCATTCTAAAAATGAATATACAAAGGCAAAGAGAGGATAAAAATGGCTACCTCACAGTGGTGGGTTTCAATTTTTTTTACTACCGGTTCTGTGGGTGTGGCTTGGTGGGGTATGTCATGGCTTGGTGGGCGTGGCTTGGTGGGCATGGCAGGGGAAGGATACTGTAAAATCTCCATTTCCTTCCCAATCCAGGGGAAGGTTACTGCAAAATCCCCATTTCCTCCTGATCAGCTGGGACTTGGGAGGCAGAGAATAGATGGGGGTGGGGAGAGTCAGAATTTTTACTACTGGTTATCCGAACTACTCAAAATTTCAGCTACCGGTTCTCCAGAACTGGTCAGAACCTGCTGAAACCCACCTCTGCTACCTCAGCAATGGAGCCATTTTAGCAAGTCTTTGGTTCTCTGGGAGCCCCAGGCTCAATAACATAACCAGCACTTGAGGTCAAAATCAAAAAGGATAGGACCAATCTGCAAATGCTAATATCTAATTACATGGACCTATAATTCTCAGGGAGGCACGAAGGTTCAGTGGTTAAAGATGCTGAGCTTGTCAGCTGGAAAGCTGACAGTCCAGATTCGAGACCTGAGCGCCGCATGACGGGTGAGTTCCTGTTACTTGTCCCAGCTTCTGAAATTCGAAAGCATGCAAATGCGAATAGATAAAGAGGTACCACTTCAATGGGAAGGTAACAGCGCTCTGTGTGCCTTGGCATACACTCATGCTGGCCACATGACCATGGAAAATGCCTTCTGATGATGCTGATTTCCTTGGCTAAGAAACCAAACTGAGTACTGCCCCCCAAAATCGGACACCTTGATCTTTTACAATTCTCAAAATTCTTCTAAAATTTTCCATCAATTTATTTTATTTTTTTCATATGAGAAAGATGAACATCATGAAGTACATGGAGAGGAATAAATAATTTTACTGAATTCAGAATAACTTTACTAAAACTAATTTAATTTGATTCAGGGGAATTAAATGTTATTTTTGCCCAGCTTGCCTTTGCCTTATCCACTTTTAGTCCAAGAGTAAAATTCAGCCTAAATTACAATAGGTATTTAGATAATCCATAAAAGAGACAACAAGCAAGTCAAGGTTAATCAGTTTTATAAATAAATAGTGACACGTTATCAGTGGCAGTTAAGTCTCTGTGGGGAAAGTATTTGACAGATAGAAACGAGGAAGTTCCCCAAACAACTAAGCATTAGCTCAGCTGCACAAACACCTTGCATTAGATTGGAATCAAATGTCAGCATATGAAACTCCAGCTAATTGGAGGTGTCTTGGCAACGTTTTGACGAAGTCTCATTCGTCATCTTCAGGCTGGTGTTCTCGGCTTTGTGCTTCTAGGAGCAATGTGTGTGATCGCAGCTGTTTCTTCCTTTTAACTGCCAGAAGGAGTGTGAACTGATTGGGTGGGAGCTTGGCTGTGTTCTGATAGGGTGGAGATGTCTTCTGATTGGTTGGGGGTTTAGCTGTGCTCTGATTGGATGGGGAGTTGGCTGTGCTCTGTTTGGATGGGTGTGTGTTCTGTTTAGGTGGGGGCTTGGTTGTGCTCGGGTTAGTCTGAGTAGCAGGGGGATTTGAGCTGGTGAGCTGTGTTGCTGTTGTTTGGCTTCGTGTTTGTGGCCGTGCTATCTCTTCATGTTGGGTGTCAGTCTGCTTCATTTTGGATTGGAGGGGTTTAAAGTGGCTAATGATGCAGCTGTGGTCTGGCTTCTGGTCCATGGTCGTGCCTGATCATCAGTGTGGGCTTGAGTCTGCTTTCTGCGTGGATGTGTGGTGGTTACATCCTGTGTGGCTCTTGTGAGTGTGGGTCTGGTATCATTCTTTGTGTTAGGGACTCGTTTGTCAATAAGGGCAGGTTTCCAAATGGCTGGCAGG
The DNA here is from genome assembly GCA_022577455.1 of Arizona elegans. Lineage (NCBI taxonomy): Eukaryota > Metazoa > Chordata > Lepidosauria > Squamata > Colubridae > Arizona > Arizona elegans. The sequence goes on from JAKOOJ010000001.1 coordinate 128,123,172, forward strand.
CGGGAGGTATCATCTCGTTTATTCATGCTGTTGGACGTTTTTCTATCTCGATGGCTTCTCTGATTATTCTGTTGTTAAAGTGTTCCGTTTTGGCGATAGTTCTGGTCTTTTTAAAGTCAATATCATGTCCTGTGGCTTTGAGGTGTTGGACCAGGGAAGAAGTTGGTTCCTCTTTTCTAACTGAGTTCTTGTGTTCTTCAATGTGTGCACTTATTCTTCTTATTCTTCTTCTTATTCTTCGTCGAAACGTTGCCAAGAAACCTCCAATTTTACGCGGGAGAAAACCCGAATAACCAAAGACCTAGATACAAACACCCGTGAAAACCTCAGAAAACACACACACACACACACACACACACACACACACACACACACACATATATATATATATATATATATATATATATATATATATATATATATATATATATATATATTTCTTGACAATGAATGACAAAACTATAGTAATAAGACACCAGCAGGATCCAAACACCTGTTGACACATTCGGATTTATACACTATCCATGCATCTCCAAATCTGAATGATAAAATTCTCTAATTACAAGTTAGGTATTATGTTAGAATTGCAAAGGAGTTGACAAATGACAAGTATTAAATTCGATAAGTATGGAAGGTTTATTGATGAAACTGAGATAAAACTTCAGAAATAGAAATGTTTAGTTCTGGAATTGCAGATGGAGTTCTCCTTTTATTCAGATCTTTGATTGATGACAGAATGTCCAATTAGGATGTATGTGTAAGTATGTCTGTGTGTAAATGAGTTCGAATTAGAGCAATATATTATGCATACTGGATAATGCTAACCTACTAACATAAGGACAGGTTTTGGACTTACTAATTGACAATCGACTTACCATTGAAGTGTTCATTTATTTATACTTTGTATTAATTCATCCTGCTGCACTACTTCATCTATCTGAGAAACAAGACTGACGGTGTCCCTGTCCATGGGGCACCAGAGTGGGTGAGGCCCAGAGATTCTCCTTCCAAGTGGCAGCCCTCTCCCATTGGCTGTCGTGCCCCATGAAGTGAGGCTCTTCTCCCACTTGATACTTTAGAAAAACACAGAGACTTGTACTGATGATGTTACCTAATGAAATGTTTGCAAGCAAACAACCAAGCTCAGAGAGCACCTGAACTGTACAGATTGCTTAATATGATTACAATTTATTATTGAAATAAATAATAAATTAATCAACCACAGTTCCTAGAAATATATTCCAAGTATTAGGCAAAAACATCACACTGTTTCAGATTTGTGAACTTGTATCCATTCATGAAAATGTTTGGAATTTTAGGAGTCAACAAAAGGCTGCAGATGAATTGGGTCATATTTTAGATTCTTTCTTCAGTAAACCTCATCAGAAAAGTGAATATTAAGTACAATTATAGTTTATATTTACTATATAAGATAGGAGCGCAGCTTCGCTATTACTTCCATCAAATAAAATTCTCCTATATCAGGGGAGTCAAATTCTATTTCATTGAGGGCCGCATCAGGGTTGCGTTTGATTTTGGGGGACCAGGGTGGGTGTGGCTAGGGTAGGTGTGGCCAGTTCAACGCCACTCATGTCAGGGGCACCTGTGGTGGCCTGAGCGCTCTGCCACAGAAAACAGGCTCCTGAGCTCTGTTTTCAGCTGCAATGGCTTCCTGCAACCCTCTGCCAGTGAAAAAGGACCTGAAGAGGGCTACCTGTGGCCCTCCTGAGCTTCATTTTTGCTGGCAGAGGCACCACAGGCCGGTCCTTTGTGGTTTTCAGGGTGGCCCCGAGGGCCAGATCTAAACACCCTATGGGCCAGATTCGGCCCCCATCCTATATTGTAGCCTTATGATCTGAAGCAAACACATATACAGCTTCCATTTAGCCAGAGTTTGATAGATCTATCATTTGTAAAATGTTCTAATATTTTTTTCAAAAAAGAGCCATGTTGCCACCAATGCTAATTGGGATCACATGTTAAGAGTGGAATGAACTAATTAGCCAATATGATTAAACACTTTCTTTGGTCAGGGCTGTAACAAGAGCCTATCTCTGTTAGGTAATCACCAGCTTCTTGAATTAGGCCTATAAAAACCCCCTACCAAAAAAGGAACTCGCTCAAGAAAGGTGTTATTCTGCAACACTGCAGTAGTTGCGTCGGGTCAGAAGATGGGCAGCTGCAATTTTTTGTAATAGTCAAGAGCATGCCCCAGTAGAATAAATTGCAGTAATCTAACCAAAAGATGATGATGGCATGGATCACTGTTTTTAGCACTTTTTAGTCTTGGAAATGACACAACTGGCAAAGTTGGCCAAAAGCTGTGGCCTCCACCTGCTGCTTCAGCAGAAAAAGTGAGTCCAGGAAAAGGCCAAGACTCCATACCAGCTCCTTTGGAGGATACCACCACTAAAGCAATAGATGGAGCATCCATGGAACAAAGAAGATTTCTGTGTAGACAGCAACTCCATCCTGCTAAGAATCAGTCTAAGTCTGTTTCAGCCTATGAAGTCCTTCTCAATCCTTCTACTCCTGCATCTTTTCAGCCTGAAGAAAGTTGGTGATACCTGACCACAAACTGATGGCTTCACATTAAACAAAATGGGTGAAAAGTGATGATGAATGATGAATAATTATGAATGCTTAGCAATCACTGTTTTTATATTCAATTCTGATTCATATTTTGAGACCATCAGAATCAGTCTTTGTTCATTACAAGTCTATCTAAATTTCCCTCCCTCCCTCCCTCCCTCCCTCCTTCCTGGTACTTTCTCCATATGCATGTGATCACATCTGGAGTAAAATCCAGCAGGTTCTGACAGGTTCTGGAGAACCGATAGCAGAAATTTTGAGCAGTTCAGAGAACCAGTAGCGGAAATTTTGAGTAGTTTGAAGAACCAGCAAATACCACCTCTGGCTGGCCCCAGAGTTGGGTGGGAATGGAGATTTTGCAAAATCCTTCCCCCAGGAGTGGGGTGGGAATGGAGATTTTGCAGTATCCTTCCCCTGCCATGCCCACTAAGCCACGCCATACCCACCAAGCCACACCCACAGAACTGGTAGTAAAAAAAAAATAGATTTCACCACTGGATCACATATTGTATATACTTCCCTTTCCCTCATTTTTCTAGGCAGTTTTTATTCCAGTCAATAGTTGCAGCTCATCTCATGGCCAAGCTCCTGGAGAGAATGGACAATTATCGCTCCTGCATACATATATTTATATCCCATGTTGTATTATTTATACTGAAACACTCTGGTGAAGAAATGCATCACAGAACTCAAGAGATGCAAAACAAACTACCAGTAGTAAAAGCACAAATCCTGTGCTGGTAGAAGGAAGTAAATTATGCTTATTTCTGATTGCATTAATTCTAAGATGGGGGTGGAGAGAAGTCTTCACTCACTCACTCACTCACTCACTCACTCACTCATTCATTCATTCAATTTCTAAAAACAATAGCAAAGATTCTCCCACAAAATAAAATGCAGTCTGTTAGGTTTAATTCTACAAACATGCAAAGAAGAGTTATATATTTAACTGCTGGTAGGAAGGAAAGAAAGGTGGGTGGAGTCCACATTTCACGGATGGAGTATCTCTTGTTAACTTCCTCATTGGAAAACTCTCACAAACAATTCAAAAACCTGGAAGTAGTCATGTTATCATAACAATTATTTGCCAAGGCAAACAACCTAGTGACCTATTCTTCTCCTGGAATGAATGCCATGTTTTATGTGCCCTAATAGGCTTTCTTTGTTTTCTTGTGTGATTGTACCAGTCAATCATTTGATGGTTTTCTATCGCTCAACTTTTTAAGACCAGATTACAAATTTTCCAAGATATGCATTACTTTACTATCTAAGAGACAAATCCCATTGTATTAGGTATATTCAGTCTGCAGAAATACTTTGGTAAAACGTGGGTCCTTCTCTTCACGGTGGCACATCACCTTTACCGGCAAAGAATTTCCCCTCCAAATCTGGTTTTTATACCTTAACACAACTGAATGTCTTATTTCCCAGTTGGATTATGAGAAATATAAGAGGCTGTGGTGAGGAGCCTGTCCAATCAGAAGACCTGTGTTTACATATTAGTAGAAGTAAGAAGGTGGCCAAAAAAGATCTTCCTAAAGGATGCTGAAGAAGCATAATATTTACTATCGGTTGCCTCTTTTTTTCAGTCAGAATGGAAAGCAGGTGTCAAGCTAAAGACATGAAGTATTCCTCTCTCTGGTAGATAACCTGGCTATATGTAAATACATTAAGCAAAACATGGTTTCCCCACCATGTGCCCTGCGAAATCACATGCAAACATCTAAAGTCTTTGCACTGCAATATTGCAATGCATGTTTTCTCACTTCCTTTCTCTCTGCGGATCATGACGGTTTGCTTTCCGACACCTCATGCCCCATCTATCATTTTTAAATACATGAATAGGGTATTCCCCCCCTCCCACATTGTGACGGCCATATTGTAGCTCTTTCTTCCTCTTTTTATCAATTACTATTTTATGAGAAAATAATAATCGATGCAGGTAGTTGTTACATACTGAATTATATTAGAGCCTTATGTTTTAGTGAAACAGGTGCCGGCTAATTGTAATGAGTAGAGAGGATGGTTTTGAAGGACAGAGGGGAGATCATCTATCAAAGCCACAAGCCTGAAGGCCGTGCGGGTCTGGATGGGGAGAAATAGGCTCAGACTCAACCCTTCCAAGATTGAGTAGCTGTGGTTTCCGGCGCCACAATATAGTCAGCTGGTACCATCGCTGACTATTGGGGGTGAGTCTTTACCCCCCACAGAGAAGGCATGCAATCTGGGCGTCCTCCTGGATGCACGGCTGTCTTTAGAAGAACATATGACGGCCGTGGCCAGGGGGGCTTTTTATCAGGTTCGCCTGATCCACCAGTTGTGGCCCTTTCTGGACTGCGACGCCTTACGCACAGTCACTCACGCCCTTGTCACCTCCCAACTGGACTACTGCAATGCTCTCTACATGGGGCTCCCCTTGAAAAGCACCCGAAGGCTCCAGCTGGTCCAGAATGCGGCCGCGCGGGTGGTTATGGGCGCAACTCGTTGTGCCTATGTAACACCCCTCCTGCACGAGCTGCACTGGCTCCCAGTGGTCTTCCGGGTGCGATTCAAGGTGTTGGTTACCACCTTTAAAGCGCTCCATGGCATTGGACCTGGGTACCTTCGAGACCGTCTTCTGCCACCAGTAGCCTCCCACCGGCCAGTCCACTCCCACAGAGAGGGTCTCCTCAGGGTGCCATCGGCCAAACTATGTCGGCTGGTGACACCCAGGGGGAGGGCCTTCTCTGTGGGAGCCCCTGCCCTTTGGAATGAACTCCCCCCAGAAATTCGCAAAATCTCTGATCTCTGTGTATTTCGCTGTGCCCTCAAAACCATGTTGTTCCGCCAGGCTGGGCTATCAACATAATGATTTTAATTGGTTTTAAATTGGGTTTTTAAATTCAGGGTTTTATATTAGGCCTACTATTTAATAATTTTAATCAATTTTAAATACTGTCTGTCTTTGTGTTTTAATTAGGCTGTACACCACCCTGAGTCTTTCGGGAGAAGGGCGGTATAGAAATAAAATAAAATAAAATAAAATAAAATAAAATAAAATAAAATAAAATAAAATAAAATAAAATAAAATAAAATAAAATAAAATAAAATAAAATAATAAAATAAAATAAAATAAAATAAAATAAAATAAAATAAAATAAAATAAAATAAAATAAAATAAAATAAAATAAAATAAAATAAAATAAAATAAAATAAATAAAATAAAATAAAATAAAATAAAATAAAATAAAATAAAATAAAATAAAATAAATAAATAAATTCAATAAATGAGATTGTTTGCCCTGAGGCAAGAAAATGGTTTCAGAAAAGACTTCTGATAGCTGCACCCTGCTTCACATGAAGATAAAATAAGGAGGAAGGGAAGGACAGTGTTACAATAGCTGCCCTAATAAAAGTAACTTTAGGCCTGTGTGATATCTATTTCTTAATCTTATCTATCTGATAGGACACTGACTAATACAATCAATCAAATAGCATTCGTTAAAATGTAGTAAAAGTTATGTTGTGGTATCTTCCCTTCATTCCAAGTGATTTGTTTTCAAGGCAAAAAATATGTATGTCAAAATAACATCCACCAATGTTAAAATGTCTATCCGTCTTCATCTATAATGACTAACCAACAGGTATCTTATCTTTATTTTCTATCATTTAAGTTAAACTTTTGTTATAGATTTCTTTTAATTGTTGACATATAAACATATAAAACCTACATGCATAAATGCCATTCTTTAGCAGCTTTAAAAAAAAGCTCAGGGCTGTACAGGTTGGAAACATGTGGAAAGGCCTTCATCCTGCAGTGGATAGACCATGGCTAAAATGACGATGATGATGATAATGATAATTAAGCTGCGGTGGTGCAGTGGTTAGAGTGCAGTACTGCAAGCTACTTCTATTGATCACTGGCTGCCAGCAATTTGGCAGATCAAATCTCACCTGAATCAAGGTTGACTCAGCCTTCCATCCTCGGTAAAATGAGGACCCAGATTGTTGGGGGCAATATGCTGACTCTGTAAAGCCACTTAGAAAGGGCTGTAAAGCATTGTGAAGCGGTATATAAGTCAAAATGCTATTGCTATTGATAATATAAAGAGAAATTAGGTTCTTGCTAGAAAGCTGCATAGGAAATTGTGTTTGATACAATAAATTATTGATACAATATTGTATCAATAATTTATTGTATCAAACACAATGTTACATAATAAATGCAATTAGTTAACAGTAAATATTAAATTATCCAATCTACATTTTTTAAAACCCTTGTTTAATTTTGCTGGCTTGAATCAGACTTGTCATTTTAAACAACTTTAGTTAGATCTGGACTTTTTATTTGCTTTCAATCGATGTCCTGACCATTGGGTAACATTTGCACCATAAGTAGAAGGATTCTTAATGAATGCTGAAGTTTCCAATGATTTAAGAAAAAAAAAATGTTTTTAAAGCAGGATTTTCTAGCAAGTGGCAGTTTTTCTCCCTGGAAATAAGTTAGTCAAAGAAATGGAGCATGCGAGGGAAAGAATATCTTATAAAAGGAACCCCACATAGAACAAGAAGCAGTTGATTTGATTGACAGGTGGATTTAAAGAAAACATTAACAAAAAGATTTTTCCTTCGAAATACTTTCTCCATTTGCAGAGGACATTTGCACTAGAACACCACAAGAACCTGTTCCTTCCCTTATTATCAAAGGGCACAAAAAATTCCTCAGTGGGTAACACTGGGGACTAAAGAGTGTGCTATGTTCTTTAGAAAGAAAAACAACAAAACAACAAAAGCAGAAATAAACCAAAAGGCAGCCACAGAGACTGAAAGTTGAAGATAGGACAAGAGGAGTTCTCTAACCCTCTCCAGCTGCAAAATTCTGCCTCCTTCAAGGTTTTGTTACATTTTGCTTTTTCCACCCTGCTATACTTCGGAGATGCTGCCTTTTCAAGGTTTTTTCCCCCCATAGTTTGTTCTGTTCTGTTTTAACAGCTTTGAAATTATGCTGAAAAGTAATAAAATGTATTATCACCAACTCTGGTAATAACAACTCTTTCCCTAGCTGTTTTTTCAGTTAAAAAAAAAAAAATCCTCATCAAGTTATTTAATCCTTGCTGGTGGATAGCATTTAAGTACAGGGTGCTTTGCATTAGAGCAGGGCAGTGGTGGGTTGCTACCAGTTTGCCCCAGTTGGGCAAACCAATAGCCGCCGGTGGCGGGAGGCTCCGCCCATCCGCCCGGACATTTCTGTGCATGCGCAGAAGCATTGCACACATGTGCGAGCGTGCGCATGCATACAAGTGAACCAGTAGCAAACTAAATTGAAATCCACTACTGGAGCAGGGGTGTCAAACTTGCATCATCACATGTCATATCGTGACTTTTCGCTAAACCGGGGGTGGGCATGGCCAGTGCATGAAGCATCCAGCCTATGGGCCGTGAGTTTGATACCCCTGCATTAGAGGGATACAGTATGCTTTCTCCAGAGTACTTCTTTGATTTGACTCTTAAGGGTTTGAAGTTTTATTATTTATTTAATTGTTTATGAAATGCTTTTGCCTAATGGCTGGCACATTTATTTATTTATTTATTTATTTATTTATTTATTTATTTATTTATTTATTTATTTATTTATTTATTTATTCAAATTTCTATACCGCCCTTCTCCTTTCGGACTCAGGGCGGTGAACAGCCAGATAAAAAACATCTATACAAACATCACAGTTAAAAAATAAAGTTAAAATAATTTATAAATTTGGCCCATAATTTAAAACTTGTCAATTAAAATCAATATTAAAATTTTAAAACGAACCCTAAAATCAAGACAGACCGGTTTAATTTTTGACTTTTATGATAATTGGTGGGGTTTTTTTTTATTATTTTATTATTTTCGGTGCTAATGTCCATATATGTTTTATTTATTTATTCATCAAATTTAGAAGACACTCACCTCTCTCACAGAAGGACTCTGGCTGATATACAAATAAAATATAAAAACATAACAAAACTGCATATAAACTTATAATAGAGGTGAAGAGAGTTAAAACTGAGAATTAAAAGGTGGTAGGAGGGACTTCAGGGCATAATCAGTCCCACAATGACATGGTCTTCTGCAGTGGTGAAATCCAATTTTTTTTTACTACTGGTTCTGTGGGCGTGGCTTGGTGGGCATGGTGTGGCTTGGTAGGCGTGGCTTGGTGGGCATGGCAGGGGAAGGATACTGCAAAACCTCTATTCCTACCTCACTCCAGGGGAAGGATATTGCAAAATTCCCATTCCCTCCCCCCTCCTGGGGGAAGGATATTGCAAAATTGCCATTCCCTCCCCACTCTGGGGCCAGCCAGAGGTGGTATTTGCCAGTTCTCCGAACTACTCAAAATTTCCACTATCACTTCTCCAGAACCTGTCAGAACCTGCTGGATTTCACCCCTGGTCCTCTGTGAGTCCCAAGCAGAATGGCACAGCCAAGTCCTTAGACAACTGTAACCCTAACGCTTGCCTCTGAGGTTGGGGGAATGTTACTCACTTCACCATGGATGGATGGATATACATATACATATACATATACATATACATATACATATACATATACATATACATATACATATACATACACATACACATACACATACACACACACACACACACACACACACACATACATATATACATATTGGGGGGTGGAAGGCTGTGCAGGCTGTGTGTAGCTTTGCACAATAAAGCAGGTAATAGATATTCTTAAGCATTTTTTACACATCGGGACTCTTGTTTCAGTAGCAGTCTTGTGGTGTTCCTGTTGGCATATCTTAAATACCAGCTGCTGGGGAGTGGCAGCACAAGACAGTTTGTGCCTTTCTGAACCAAACAATCTCTTAAATAAATGCAGCATAATTTTTCTTTCATTCTTAGTTTTTGGTGTCAGCTTTCTAACCTTTTATTGTTTGGGTGAAAATTGACAGAATCGCATACGCCTTCTGGTTTTTCCCTCTCTGGTGACTTTATTTCTCCTCAGGATGATGATCACTTTATCAGACACAAATTCTAAAAAAGTGCATTTATTTTGAATTTTGCATAGTTCGCAAAGGAAAGTATGATTCAGACAATTTTCGTTCCCACCTCCCCTAACAATTTTTTTCAGATGTCGGGCTAAGAATGTTGAGTTTGTACCAGGGATCTATAATTGTAGCACAGTTGTTTCCAGAACATCTTGGGTTAGAGAAAGCTTCTCAGTAAATTCATTTTGTGGAAGAACTGAAGTGCTGTAAAAACATTGAGATCACTAGTCTGGCAGAGTTTAATGTTTTTAAAACGTCATGATTTTAAATGCAGATGCCCACATACGTCTGGCTGTTTCCTGATGTGCTTAACTTTGCCTAGCTTTGCCTGTGAAAATGCTTCTTTATTACCCACCATCCTGAAAAGTTTAATTTAATGAAATTAAATCCAGCATCAGAAATAAAACTCTTCCTTCTCCTCCTCTTCTTTCTTCTCAGCTAAAACGTGCTGCTTACAGCTGTCTTTGTGGCTGATTACTATATCATTTTAGTATAAAAGCTTTTCATTTTAAAAAGTCTTTGTTTTGTAAGATTTTATCTACAGACATTGTTTAAAAATCTAACTTGCTTTTAAAAAAATACTTTCTATGGCATAAAAATAAAGATAAGGACATGAAATATAATATATAATATATAATATAATATAAAATATAATATAATATGGCTAGGTACTAATTCTTGCTCTAAAGTGTCTGAAACCATATCATTAAAAGGGCCCCTTTTTACTAATTGTAGCATGCGTCGGACTCTCACATTATGGCTATAAAATGGAAGAAAACTACTTGTGGCTTTTCAACAAGGAAGGCTTTTAAAGTTCATTATAGTGTAAAGTAAACACAATCTGATAAGATGTGTGTTTGTGTGTGTATGAATGTGCAAAAATATCTGTCTCCTAAAATGTCAGCCAAATTCAAGAGTAGATTTCTCTTTTTTTAGGTTGCTGGTTTTCAACTTTTATAATTCCCAGTCTGTACTTGGTTGGCAATTATGGAACTTTTCCATAGGGTAGCAGGGTGGAAAGACTATAACTAACAATAATGAGTTGTTCTCAAAAGAAGGGTCAATTCATCATTCTTGAAAACAAGAATAGTGAACAGAATAGATTTTGATAAGGGTTTTTATTATACATGCAATGTTCTTATAGGACTTTTAAAAGAGACAGCAAAAGTTCAGCTTAAAAAAAAGTTGGACGCCCAAAAAGCTGTATAATTTGTTTTATTTATTCATTCATTTATTCAAGGCTATTCACTGATAGTCTGGAAAATGGAGCCTTTTTATAACAAAGGTTTCAAGAAGGACATTTCCCCACAATTTTAACTGCCAGCCTTGCAATTGATATTGGTTTATATTGGTTGGATGGATCATTTTCATATACATATTATCTTTTTAGGGAAAAAATAAAAGCTCTTGCCAGCAAATTTGCTTGGCTCCCTTTTGAGAACTTCCTTAAAGATGTTTCAGAAAGATCCGAAAACTAAACATTTTGACCAGTAATATTGCGATTTTGGTTATTTCCAGCTGACAGGGAGACATTCATTTTAAAATCCCTCTGTAGTAGGATAAAATAGTGAAATTAATTTCATTGCAGGCCAATATCTGTAGTTTTAGAATACAGAGAAAAAATATTAAAATTCAAAAATAAAATCCAGTGGCTGAGAGTGGATATAGAGAAGATCTTGATGCCATGTTTTTACTGCATCTTATTGGTACTCTCCCTGAAGGTCCCTAGAATCAAAACAGAACAAAAAGTTAAGGACAAGCACAGTGTTAAGTACATTTATACAATTCCTGTAAAGGGATACATACATATAGTTTTTCAATTAAAATGTAGTAGTTGATAACACTTTTTATAAGAATGTAATGGTTTCTTCAATTTTGTATATGTACAATTGTCCAAATTGAATTCTAAAAATAATGCATACAATGTAGCCAAAGTTAAGTCCTATTTGCAGTGTTAGGTTGTAACCTTGTATTAATTTTATCCATAATCAATGTTACTTGTAATAATAGCAAATAATAGCAATTGAGCAAATTTACTTTGTCAGACAAAAATAAGATAGAACAATCCAGCGAAAAGTCAGTTCTTTATTTGCTCACATCAAATAGACAGAATCTTGCCAGAGTAAATGTTTACACTCTAATGGCTATACCCTGGGAGATTCTAGGGAGTGGCCATTTTCACTCTCTTCCTCTGTCTCCTATATAGCTCCGGGCTTTGCTATCTCTTGTCTCACCCGCTCCCTTGGGGGTGCTCCTTCCTTTCTGTGGAATTGCCACTTCACTATAATCTGTCACAAGTTGGAAGTACCAAGTGAAATATTAAAGAATGCTATGCTAACAGGGTGATGCCTTTAAAATGAGAATTCGAAAAGCTGTAGAAAATAAGTTTACTAACAGCTAACATATTAGTGTTGGTATATAGCACACCAGTAGTATAAGCCTCTGGTAGCATGACACTGTTCTGCAAGAGAACAATAGCAAAAAATAATTATGGTTTGAAAACCTAGCTGTAGACTCCCAGATGCATTTGTGTAATGCCCAGCCCCTGCTCTATATATAAGGCTAAGTGAGTGGACTAAGAGATGCATGTTACGGCCAAGTAAGGATGTAGATTGGTGGATGTGGTCTTGGTCTCCTCTTGGTGATATATCTTTCCTGAACGATGAATCATGATGAAATGATTCTCTTGGATGAAAAAGGAGAGTACTTTTTTTCCTATCTAATCATAAGATGGTATTATCATTTTTTAGAAATCTGAGATCAAGTATCCATTCAGGCCAAATTTCCATTTAATGGGAAGATAATGCTGTGACTTTGGATCACATATAAATTTTCATCTTAACCTATATACAGGACTATTGTGAAAATAACATGGGGAGTGGGACCTTACCTTAATAGAGAAAAAAAGAAACCCAGGCAATAAAGAAATATGCACAGAATATCAAGAAGTGTTCTTAATGGTTTCTTCATTTTTTTTCTTCCAGAAACTCCTATCACAGCTTTTCATGCAAAAATAAGACAACTGTTTTTTAATGTACTGTACGCTTTTTTTTAAAGGGTGGTTTGCAAAAACCAGATGGTAGCTTGAAGCTACGATAGAAGAAAACACATGGAATCCAGATAAGCTTCTGGAGAATAGCTGTGCTCTTCGTAAAGTAGCATTTTTAAGGAATAAGAGCCATCAGTTCAGGACTATAGGGGTGGGGACAAGTTAAAAAAAATATATCAAGATGGGAGTTTCAATTATGCTGGCTACTGTATTGAGGATTATTATTTTTTACTTCCCCAATGAACACCCCTGCCTCTTTTAAAGCAATGTACATAAGAGTGATTACTGTTTTGTTTATCTATTTAAAAGATTTTTATTGCCACCCATCTCATAACCATGATTCTGGGTAACGTAAAGGGATTACTAAGTATATTATATTAGTCAACCTTATTAAGAAAGTATTGTAATACTACCAGCCAAGTGGAAACAAATGAAAATTTTCTCTCCCCCAGAAGGCAACCTAAGAACAGTAGTAACCAAAATTAGTCAAAATTCAGGCACCTCTGAGTAACTTTTTGGTTAATCAGCCACTTCAAGAATTCCTGGGTAGCTATGTCATCCAGGAGTTTATTGTAATCACTGGTGAAAGTGCCATCTGCATGTCTTCGACCAAGATCTTCACCTGTATGGGCTCCTTCTGAGGATCTTAAAAGGGAAAAATGGACAAATAATATCTTTACACTTTATTAAAAAATAGATGTCAAAGGACCTCAATATACAACTTTTATACTTCTTTTATACTTTTATACCAACCTTCAGTGAAATAATCTCTAGATTACTATTTCATTTATCAAAATCTACTTCTTTTAAAAAGTATAATTAATAAAGAGAAATGTTGTATGCACTTCAAGGACTTTAAGCCTACAGTGGCGCAGTGGTTAGAATGCAGGCTAATTCTGCCAACTGCTAGCAGTTCGATTCTCACTGGCTCAAGATTGACTCAGCCTTCCATCCTTCTGAGGTCACTAAAATGAGGACCCAGATTTTGGGGGGCAATATGTTGACATTGTAAACTGTTTAGAAAAGGCTGTAAAGCACTATTAAGCGGTATATAAGTCTAGGTGCTATTGCTAAAGATCAGATGATTATACAGAAGGGATTACAGATCACGTCCAGTTATTTCATTCAAATGAAAATATTTTTTGCTGTAACTAACCCAGATTGAGCAGAATTGTTAATTTATATCAAGCCACACACACACACATACATACAGTATATACTTGGCTACTACTAAAGTTATCAACTTCCCTCTGGAGATTAGTATTTCCATTCTTAACTAGAAAGAAAGCAGTGACACTATTGACTCCTATGAATCCTATGTTTTTCTTCCAACAGTTAATTCTTGTTGGCTGACCTGGGGAACATTTAAACCCATAACTCTTCTTTTAACTCATAATAAATACTTTATTGATTGTAATCTGTACTTGGTGCATAATCATGGGGAGAGGACATTCTGTGCTGATCAATTAACAACCAAGGAACTTTGTTGCAGAATACATTTTAAAATGTTGCTTCATTCTCTGAAATCTGTCTTCTCAGAGGACAAGGTTATTTATCTTATCGGTAAAGAACCTCTGTGTGATATAAGAAAACCTGATTTTTAAAAGTATTATTAACCAATAACATTTCTCAGGATCATAAGTCCCATGTGATACCAGGAATTGCACCAGAATTAATATTTTGTGACAAAAATTATTGCTTATATAAGTCAGTAACAGAAAATATATTTTATGAGTCTGACAGTTTTAGCATTACTCTTGGAAACAGTAATTATACAGAGACCATAATTCTCCAATTAAATGTTCTTCTAGTCGAGCCATTCATCAACATCTTTTCCAACTTCAGATTAAAAACAATAGTTGGGGAAGACGGAAATACGTAGATACATCTTACTATTAGCAACATCGGATAATGCTAGTAGTTTTGCCGAGAATTTGTAATATGCGGCTATATTGTTTCCTAAATACTTTTGAAGATCTGCAAGATAAATATAAGGAGAAAGTCCCAATTTGCTCTTATGAACCTGAATGTTTCTTTTAACAGACAGTGTTCCTTTTCACAGAAATACACAGCTACATGTGATTATTCTCATCAGATTTGTATTTTGGATTTCATTAACACAAAGGAACAAGATTAATTTCAAAGATTTGCCAAGCTATTGTGAAATGATGTGAATTAAAAATATGGGACACATATGAACAGTGCAAAAGGAGCCAATACCAGTAAGAGTAGTAATGCTAATAATATACATGGCACTAATCTAATCCTTTGCCTCTAGGACTCAGAGAGAAGACAGCTTTGTATTCCGAGCATTCTCTTACTTCCTCTGCTAAATCTTACTATTTTCATTAAACAAAAAAGGTCAATTATAAATCATATATGTGCTACGCTTAGTTATTTTTCTCAGCAATGTGTCCCTAAGGAAAATAAAAACAACAACAATGAAGTACAAATAAGGATGTTGTTGGCATGGTGACATAGTGGTTAGAATGCAATATTGCAGGCTCAGTGCTAGCAGTTCGATCCTGACCAGCTCAAGATTGACACAGCCTTTCATCCTTCTTGAGGTTAGTAAAATGAGGACCCAGATAGTTGGAGGCAATATGCTGACTCTGTAAATTGCTTAGAGAGGGCTGTAAAGCACTGTGAAAGCAGTATATAAGTCTAAGTGTTTTGTAATTGCCTGTCAGTTCTGGATAGCTGCTCTTTATTACCGTATATCAAGGGGACTGATTTCCAATATCAAGCAAAATAAAACAGCAAAAGCTCTAACTTTTGCTGACCCTCACAAAATTGCTTCTTGACTTTTAATTAAAAAAATAAATAAATAGATGTATTTGGAGCCTCTATCCTCCCCCCCCCTCCTCCTCCTCCTCCTCCTCCTCCTCCTCCTCCTCCTCCAATCTTATTCTAAGAAATGTTCTCAAAGGATGCCCACTGGGTTATCCTAATCAGGTGTTCCAGAAATATCTTTTCGCAGCTTTGCTCCTTAATTTCAAAAGACATAGTTGACTCTCAGAACTTATTTTATTATGCTGATGACGGCGATAATAATAAAATTTTATAGAGTGCCAGTGACATGCACGGTGCTTTTACAATTGTAGACATGAAGAAGTGAGGTCAAAAGAGAAGGTATGGGAAGCCTTGCTCCAGAGAGCTCACAGTCTAAAGGTGTAAAGAAGTACAAAGAAGAATTGATGTTCAATGGTCAGGCTCTTCAAGCAAGGTGTTCTCTCTCTCTCTCTCTCTCTCTCTCTCTCTCTCTCTCTCTCTCTCTCTCTCTCTGTGTGTGTGTGTGTGTGTGTGTGTGTGTGTGTGTGGTGGAGACTGTGGTGAGTGGGATTGGTGGGCTGGAGGGATTGAAGCCAGAAAAATGTTGTTCCAAATGTTCAGTTGCCAAGAAAGATCGATTCGAGTCAGCAGTAGGTATAACGATCCAAGGAGCAAAAAAAGAAGGGGAGGTTGTTTTCGTGAAGATGGTGAGAACACGATGTAGGTGGTTAGTGATGGAATACAGGTTACTGATAGAGGTGTTGGCAATCTAAAGTTATGGGATGCTTTGAGGCTGGGTAGGGGTAAATATTCAATATACTGCAGAATGAGAGTGGGAAGGTAAAAAGAAAACATTAAAAAGAGTGGAAAGAGACTGACAGTGTGATAATGAGCTTCACAGCAACTTCTTGAGGATACTTGAGGGAAAGAAGAAGAAGTTCAGGGAGGAGCAATATGCACAAACTTTGGGAAACAAACAAACACATTAGGAAAAAAGCAGGATGCTGGAAAGTAATCAAAGACCTTGTGAGAGATTTGGGGTAACAGATCTGATAATTATAAAAATAAGGGAAAAAAATCAGATAAAAAAGAAAGAGAATTCCATGGGTCTTCTGTATGACTTGGCCTTATGGAGAATTTTGACCTATTCATATATGTAACACCACAGTAAATTTAAGACTTGCATTTTAATGGGCATTTAGAGTCATTTCATGCCTGCAGAACATCTTTAATTTCAAAAGTGAAGTATGAAATACAGCAAGCAAAGGAAGGAAAATACATTGCAGTTCCACTGAATTTTGATTGGCAAAAACTCCCCAAAGCTAAGACATTTTTTTTTAACAATAGTAGCAACAGATGGTTTCTTACTCTCTTCTTCCTCGCCCGTTCACTAACCAAGCAATGAACTCCTTAGCTGCTTGACCTTCCAAGTAAGAGCTGATGTCACTGGTATAGGTGCCGTCAGCATGTCTCTCGTATTCAGCGTGACGCCGGGCAAGTCCATTACTAAAAAAAAGAAGAGTTATTTGTTTAGACTCTTACCTCAGTCCCACATTTCTTTCCCAACATCTTTTTTCCGTTGATCCCTATATGATTAGTTTGAATATGTCTTTGCAATGTAGCGTGAGGATGAAATAGGAGAAAGAAATAAGAAATAAAATACATCTGTTGGACCACACATACCCCAATGGCTGGTGTTTCTGAGCAATCACTAAGACTAGGAACAGGTTTAGATTTACCATACCAAAGGGCAGGACCAAAGATGAGAGAAAAAGAAAAATCAGATATTAAGATGGATGTCTTTCTGGAGAAAAAAAAAATGGATTGTAACACAATCCTAAATTGCATTAACAGAGGGATACAATCAAGATCAAGTGAGGTATTAATACCACTCTATAAAGCCTTAGTTAGACCACACCTAGAATACTGCACCCAGTTTTGGTCACCACACTATAAAAAAGATGTTGAGACACTAGAAAAAGTGCAGAGGAGAGCAACCAGGATGATTAGGGCACTGGACACTAAAACATATGAAGAACGGTTACAGGAACTGGGCATGGCTAGTCTAGTGAAGAGAAGGACCAGGGGAGACATGATAGCCATCTTCCAATACTTGAGGGGCTGCCACAGAGAGGAGGGGGTCAACCTGTTTTCCAAAGCACCTGAAGGCCAGACAAGGAATAATGGCTGGAAACTGACCAAGGAGAGATTCAATCTAGAAATGAGGAGGAACTTTCTGACAGTGAGAACCAATCAACCAATGGAACGGCTTGCCTTCGGAAGTGGTGGGAGCTTCAGCACTTGAGTCTTTCAAGAAAAGATTGGACTGCCATTTGTCAGAAATGGTGTAGGGTCTCCTGCTTGAGTGGGGGGTTGGACTAGATGACCTATAAGGTCCCTTCCAACTCTGTTAATCTGTTATCTGTTATCTGTCAGAGAAGATGAGGGATGGCATCATATTTCATCATTTAATCTTTTATGCATTACCCCCAAACAATCTTTCTGGGTACTCTTTCTTTGCAACCCACATAAAAACTATTCTATATGGAAAAGAGAATGGGTACCATTTACTGCAGTGAGAGCAATTCTGTCCCCTGCAGCTCTCAACATGTCCTTAGATGCCTTCATTGACAAGGTTCCTGAAATGGGTTTCGCTCCTTCCAAAAGCTTATTTTACAAGCTTACAATATTTTTTTTTTTTTTTTTTTTGGCTTTTCCGAACAGACTCATAACCAAGGGATTGTGTACTTCGCAGTGAAATGATACACGACTCTCTGACAAATCACATTCTATTTGCTTTGTTAAGTTTGTTTGACTACCCAAAAATATCTCGAGGTGCCTGGCAAAACTTTCTCCAGGCATGTAAAAGGAAGATGCATTACAGAACAAAAGCTCAACTGAAGGACTCTGATAAAGAAACCCCCAAGCACATTATTCGTAAGTCACAGTAGGCTCACTTTATATAGGTATTCTCTAATATCTAACTTGGCAAACTTATCACGGGAGCAATGAATGAGTAACTTGTTAAGAAATCATGTGTGTCATCAGATATTGTTTATAACTCAAACACATGTACCCATCTGGATCTGTTTGCAGACTTTGACTTAGGCTAATTTATGGCCTTGGTATACAGTTGTCCAAAATAAGACCTGTTTTTCAATTGACAAATTGAAGCACTATCATTTTTTTCCCCTGATGAAGATTAATAAGGCTTCAGGTTAGAACAACTTATATGAGAAAGGTATACAGGTAGTCCTCGACTTACAACAGATCCTTTTCAGTACAACGGCACTGCAAAAAAGTGACTTATGACTGGTTTTCACACTTACGACCATTGCAACATCCCCATGGTCACATGATCAAAATTCGGAAGCTTGGCCACCGACGCATATTTATGACGGTCGCAGTGCCCCATGTGATCATCTTTTGTGACTTTCTGACAAGCAAAATCAATGGGGAAGCCAGATTCACTTAGCAACCGTGTCACTAACTTAACAATTGCTGTGACTCACTTAACAACTGTGGCAAGAAATGGGGCATCATTCACTTAACAACCATCTCGCTTAGCAACTTGAAATGGAAACGAGTTGGCCCCTTAGAGTTGGCAACGACTAGCCGGAGTAAAATCCGCAGAGACTTCTTTACCTTTATTTTACCTTATTAATAAAATAATTCCTAACATGTATGGGTTGTTGGTTTTTTTTTTTTTTAAAAAAAAAGATGGATTATGATGTCAGGTCTCACTCCAACAGTGTATTAGGGCCCCTTTTCTTTTACCTTTTACCTGACAGTGACATATATATATATATATATATGTCTATGGCTATGCAAACATCTTGAGCTACATGGGAAAGAACCCTGACTAGAAAAGTATTATACATTTGAACCTACGAATTAAAAGAACAAAATAAAAATAAATATTTGACCTTTACAGGAAGGAGTCATAAAATAAGGGTGTGGCTGGCCGATGAAGTCTCATAAGACAGAAATAGTACTATCCCAGTCTCCCTTAAGTCTTACAACAGACAACACAAAATGTCTGATAAAGCCTGAAAGTGGTGATTTGAGATATCACCCCACTATGGCTATGCAAACATCTTGAGCTACGTGGGAAAGAACCTGACTAGAAAAGTATTTTTATATATATATATATATATATATATATATATATACACATACACATACACACACACACACACACACACACACACATGGCGGGGTGGTGGGAGGGAGAGACAGAAAAGATGGGTATATATGCATTTAATTCATATACAGCAGGGGTGTCAAACTCAAGGCCCAGGGGTCGGATCCAGGCCATGGGATGCTTAGATCTGGCCTGTGGGGCCACCCTGGAAACAGCGAAGGACTGGCCCATGGTGCCTTTGCCAGTGAAAACAGCTCAGAAGGGCAGATGGTTGCAGGAGGCCGTCGCAGCCGAAAACGGAGCATGGGAGCCTGTTTTCACTAGCAGAGCGCTCGGGCCACCACAGGCGCCCTCAACACGAGTGATGTTGAGCTGGCCACACCTACCCTGGCCACATTTCCCCCCTCCCCCAAGGTCAAACACAACCCTGATGCGGCCCTCAATGAAATAGAGTTTGACATTCCTGATATAGAGTATAATTAATTTCTTTTTCATGTATATTTTGTTGGGATGTTTTGATGTAAGCCTGTATAAAGCGCTGTGAAATGTTGACAAAGCATTCCTTCACACATTACATGCTCACCAAATACAACCATTTTAAATTGAAAGAAATGCTTATGCAGATATATCTTGGGGTCATAGTTATTGTTCCCCACAGTATGCACACATGAATAAGAAGCAGAGGTTTTGCAAACTTCCAGCATTTGCCTCTGCATCATGTGCCATATAGCCCATATGCTGTGATCTTGTGAAAGAACATATGTGCAGATGGTTGTTGACGCCAATTTAACTTACCTGTGTCCACAATATAATATTCGGTAATTTGGAATATGGGCCAGGAAGGGAGTTACCTCAAGTGTGGAGTATATGCTTGAATGCAAGAGATTCCAGATGCAGAGTACAGATGGGGCTTAGCTATCCCTTTCGGGTCAAAGCCATAATTGTACACCCTTCTTGACATTGGAAATGATTGACATTCAGCTGACATATGCCTCAAATACCAATGGCAAAACTTCTGTTCATTACAACACTGAACTTCTGCAGAGTTTAGGGGTTGTCGATGGGGTGGGAGGAACCATTCTCTCATTGGAAGTGACTCCAGCCTTTCTCTGCCTTTTGTTTTTCTTCCTTCTCCACAATCTTAATGCCACCAAGCCCTTGCACTGGATTTCAATAGAATACTGGGGTGGCATGTCATCCAATTAATGTCCTTTGTTACATTTTCTTGAGCCACAAGAATAAATGTGCCAAGTGAAGAACTGAGGGAGAGAAAGAAAGGCTTGGTCTAGATGCCAGTTTTTGCATTTTCCTATTACTTGGCTGGAGAAAATCTTATTTAGCTCATACAGAATTCGCAGTGGCTGTTGAGAGGGCTACCTTTATTAACTAACTAACTAACTAACTAACTAACTAACTAACTAACTAACTAACCACAAAACACAGAGTATAAAACTGTTTTCCACTGCCTAGGACTCCTGAGATAATGGAATTCAGTTCCTAACATCTACTTGCTAATACTTGCTAGAAATTGGGAGTTAATCCAAGTCAACTGGAGGGCAACTTGTTGAAGGATGCTGCCCTGAGGAACCACTGCTGATCAGACTAGATTACGCCGTGCTAGATTGTATAAAGTAACTTTGGCTGTAACAATCATATGTTTTGCCTGAAGTATGAGTCAATGGAATTTATTTGATCTATATATGCATATCTGTGTGTGCATGTGTGTGTGTGTGTGTGTGTGTTATTTAAGCTATTTAGATTCACGTGTTTGAAAAGGGATAAAAATGCTTATAATAAATGAATAAAACAAATACATGCTCATCAACAGTGTCACCAACTTAGGCAATGCAATCAACCATTGAGATAATTTCTGTCCAGATGCCCTCTTTTTTCCCCGACAGCATAATGCAACTGCCAGCATCTGAGCTGGCAACAGCTCATTTGGTTCATGTGCACCAGTGTGCTGCAAACATCTCTGAAATAAGGCCAACGTTTTAAGGAATGTGCTACTGTATTTGCAATTAAGGCAAATATTAAAAAATGATCCAGTCAAGTCAGCTTACGATCTATTTTTGCTGCATCGCCTGTATTTCACAATGTATTTTAGCTGAAAATACCTTGCGAGCTGATCCAGGAAATTTTCTTTCTCTCTGTCTTCAAGTCCTTGTTGTCTGTGGCAGAGACCCATCACAGTTATTAAAATGGCATTTACACAAGTAGAAAAAAAACCACACAATATCCTTAATTAAACATTTCTGTGATACTGAAATGACAGGAATAATTTTTGGACAAGAACCCCATATATGAAGCCTATCACTTCTGTATTTAATTCCAGACAGATTGTAAATATTTTGTGTTTTATTAGCTACAATATTTATGCTTGGAGTAAACTTAATTGCTCAATCAATCTATCCTGTGGCTAAGGGTATTCAGTCTTATAAAGTTTTTTTTCCTAGATTAGAACAGCTACAAAACCCCCCAATATATAAGAACTTTAATTCTCCCTTCTCTAGAGTATTACTTCTCTAGAATTTACTCTCTAGAATACAGAAAATATCCAAGAAAAATTCCAAAATTGACAAAACCTAAATTTTGAATCAAAGAATGAAATCACTTTCTGTCTGAAGAAACACTTGTTTCCATTTGTAGACCTGTTCAGTTGCTCATATGTGACTTGTTATCGAGTTATTCATTATTTCACAATTCAAAAGTGCCTTCTGCAATAAGAGTGAATAAATGGATTTATTATGAACTAGTAATTATATAATTGCTCAAGTTCACAGTCAATCATTTTTCCAGCCTGGTGGCAATGATCAAGTCTTGAATGACCTTTCGTGAACTGATTGTCCTGTTCATAGGTTGAAGCTTTGTGTGCAACCATTTCTCTCTATATTGTAAAGATTTCTTACAGGAATGATACATATTGAATGAACACGGAGTGCTGGAAAGTACCAAAAATAAATAAATAGCCAAACAGGAAATGCTCGTTCTGTGAATCAGTTTGAACAAAGCTTCTTTCCTACGAAAGTTCAATTTTCTCCTATAATTACCATATTTTTTGGAGTATAAGACGCACCTTTCCCCCTCCTAAAAGGGGGTGAAAATTTAGGTGTGTCTTATACACCGAATGTAGCCCTGCCCACCCACTGGCCCCCACCCCTTGGCCTCTGCCTTGCAGCAAGTTACCTCCTTGCAAGCAGACAGCAAGAAAAAACAGCTCCTTTCAGCTTCAGCACAGTCTAATTACACAAGATGATTGGATCGGCCTCCTGACTCTCAGCTGATTTGTTCTCAACTGTTTTGCACAGGGCTCTGCTGCTTGCTGCAAAGAGGTAAATTGCTGGAGCAGATTTTTTTTCCCTTGTGCTAATCAAGCTATGCTGAAAACGAAAATGGAAGTAAAACAGGCTGTTGGCTGTTTGCTGTTTGCTGCAAGGAGGCAAAATTGAGCAGAGGCAGAGGCAGAGGGAGATTTCTTTTTCTTCTTTTCCTCACCAAAAAAGGTAGGTGTGTCTTATACTCTGATGCGTCTTATACTCCGAAAAATACGGTAATCCTTAAAACCAAATAATTGGTCCTAAACATCCACTCATCTTGTTGTGGATTACTGCAAAGAAACATATCAAGGAAAAGACTATTAACTGCCTATTTCATGATCCACTCAAAAGGGACAATATAATCTTATCTCTCCTACTTGATTAGGAAATCCTTACCATCAAATCACATTTATACCCCCCACCCCCATCAATTCCATTCTTAGGCATTTGGCCCCCTCAGTTTCATGTATTTTTTTACTTGCAAAAGAAATAAGTGTCCAGGGATCAAGTCAACAATCAAAATTAAGGGAAAACAATTCACTGTCTTCTTGATGTGTCAAACTACAATTCCCAGTTCTGGCTGGGGCAAATAGGAATTGAAGCCCAAAACATCTGAAAGGCAACAGATTTGATGTTGCCACTAAAAATTGCATAGACAAGTCCATGTGGTCAATAGACAACTATAAGAAATTTGACTTAGGGAAACTCAAAGAACATTTTTAAAGCAACATCTAATTAAGGCATTGAGATGAAACAATTACGTTATTGAAACTGAGAGAAGACATGAAAGAAGCAAAATAATATACACAACAATGGAAAAACAATAGAGGATGAAGTATTTGGTCACAATGACCCAAATACTGATGAGTCAGACAGTAAAGTACCAAATAACTTTGACTGTCAGCATGAGAAATGGCGAATGAAACAAGCATTGGAAGAGATGATTAATAAAATTAAAATCCACAAACTGTACGTTTCATTTTGGGAGGTGCACATTATTCTCGGTTCTAGTAATATACTCCACCACAAGAGCTCCTCAGACTGTACGTTAGGGAATTTTGATTCTAAACTGCTCAGATAAGATCAATCATCATGGATCTATACATCATATTGTAGTTCATACTGGGCAGTCGAGTTGCACAAGAACCTTGTATGCTGTCTACAAGCAGAGCAGGTTAAACAAAACAAAACTAAAATACTGTTGGGTGAGAACTAGAAGGAAAATTAGCTGACTCTAAATCGTTGTACGTAGTGTTAGATTTCAAGGCCTTTCTGCATGTATACAAGCAGAAATAAGATTTGTCAGAGTTCGGTGGTAGAATAAACACTTTACACGCAGTTTTAATTCAGTGTAGGATATCTCTGGTTATAGAGTCATTTAGCAGCTGATTAAAAATGGACCTACTCAAAATTCTAAGCAGCCATTGTCTCAAAGGTGCTTTTTCAAGAGGCAACTGGATTGCTTTTTCCTTGAGGAGGAAGAAGACATTTTGCTTCTCATCTAAGAAGCTTCTTGGACAAGAAGCAAACTTCTTCTTCTTCCTCCTCATGGAAAAACAGTCCAGGTGAAAAAGCACCTTTGAGTGTTTAGTGTTCTGGTTTAATAGAACTTTCTTTTGGGAGAAAGACCATATCTTGAGGTAGACATATAAACTGGCTCCATTTTAAAGACTGGAAAGTCAATCCTACAATATGACAACATTCAGTTTTTCTTGATTGTATCACAACACTGTACTATGTCATTATATTCCAGTATATTTTTTATACATACCTTGTTCTGCTTGAGGACAATAAACAGTTAATCCAATTGTCTTCTATTTAAACTCTAGCAGGTTACCAAATTGAGACTACATTTGAGTTAGAACATCTGGAAAGCTTTTACAATCAGTTGTTTAAAATGATACTTTTTCAGAAATAGTTTTATTAAGACTTCTTTTTCTGCTAAATGTCTGTTAGTAGATAGATTTTAAAGTACATTTTAGGACAGTGGTTTTAAACTATTGGGAAGTGTATATCTGCGTGCATATATGGGCATGTGTAAAATAAGAGTCAACATACTGAACTCTGGAAAAAAAGATCTACCAGATTGGAACAATAGGCATTAAAATAGCAAATATGATTATAGTACACAGCCCCATTGTGACATGAAGTAAAAATCTTCAATCTATCTACATTATCATTAGGGAATGATATTGATCAGGAAAAAGATGTTGAAATTAATCAGCATGTGAAAATTGGGAAATGATATAGTCTGTATTAAGGACCATCTCAAAATTTTAACTTCAAGTATCATACTGCCAATATACATTTGCAATGCCATACTTGCAATATTATGCACAGTTCTAGCCACTTCACCTCAAAAAGGATATTGCAAAGCTGGGAAAAGGTGTTTTAATTTTATCTTCACACTCACCAGTTCTTCCCTAAACAGAATACACCCACGCAGCACACTTGGCGAATTTTCATGCTCTAAGAAAAGCCATTATAGAAGAGACTGTACAGGCTAAATTATGTCTTAGCAAGCTGTGAAAAAGCTGTGAAAAATGTGAATTTTGTGTTAGAGATCATTAGGAAATGGGCTGAAAAATAAAACTGCCAATGTTATACTGCTTTCATAAAAATCTATTGTGCAGTAGTTTTTGTTGCTATAATTCCAAAATGTCACAGTAGCATCGAGGAAATTGGAGAAAAGACTGATTAAATACCAAGAAGATGACGTCCAATTCCCTAATACAGAAAAATGGCAAAAATTGTTTGTTTTTAAGTCATGGCAACTAAACTTAGGTACATGATATAAGAAAATTGACTCCACCAACCTTCAATATTTCAACTGCAGAACATCCGATGGAATGTAATACTATAAAACTTAGGAGAGGTCAAAGAAATTCTTCTTTTGGATTTTTTCTTTTACCAGAGATTGATTAAAATCACAGCCGATTTGGCTAATGGTATCAAAGAATGCTATTCATAGTGGCAATGCTATGTCTTCTAAAAATTCTGTTTCTAAACTCTAGGTAGAAAGGTGAACTAGAAGTTTCCCAAGTTTACAAGAATTGTTAGATCAACGTAGCCCAGTATCTCTTGATAGTGGTAAAGAGAACAATATCCACTGAATTGGAAAAATGAGAGGAAAAGTCTAGCATTTTAACCCTGAAGGACTGACCTATAGATAGGTGCAATTACGTATACGGGAGCATATATGTATATATACATGTACTTGCTTTGTATATATATACAAAGCAAGTACACCCACTTACTCTGGACATAGCTTCATTTTTGCCTACAGTAAAGAAACTAATCATGCTGCTAGAGATAAGATTTCTGCCAAGAAGCCAACTCCCCTGAACATAAGAGTTCAGGGCTTGGAAAGATTTAGCATCACAGTGACAGAGTTAAAGGATCCCCTTAAAATCTACTTGGCTTTATGGGAGAAGAACATAGCAGAATAGTTAAGCCTTTGAACCAGGAGGGTTATTAAATGCTTTTAATTTGCAGTTGAATGTATAGTATTGGTGTATGTTTGTATATGTAACTCTGAATG
The DNA here is from genome assembly GCA_022577455.1 of Arizona elegans. Taxonomy (NCBI): domain Eukaryota; kingdom Metazoa; phylum Chordata; class Lepidosauria; order Squamata; family Colubridae; genus Arizona; species Arizona elegans. Next base: position 128,149,621 of record JAKOOJ010000001.1, read on the forward strand.
CAATGTCTTCTGGTACAGTATATTGTTACTTGAAGATAAAAATCTGTGGAATGTATAAATCTGTATGATTTTATATAAAAATTTTGCAGTTAAAATTTCGGATGTACTGATTACAAAATTATATTTTATGGGATTACAATTACATTTTGCTTCAGACTCTAGCAAAACTAAACTGAGTGGGAGTTCATGGCTTTAAAGTAACAAATCTGTAAATTACTTGAAATGGAATTGACATCAACTTTAAACCCTAATGTAACAATGGACCCTAAATCTAAAAGAGAAGCTGAACAATTTGAGCTGCTGTATTTGGTCTTAAGGTATGTAAAGCTAAAGAGTAAGTTCTTCTGATACATGCCAACAGTGAAGTGTTTGGATTAAGAATCAGTGATGCTTCTGTCAGAATCTATATAGTATAGCCATCCTTCAAACAGGTAAAGTCTTTACTAAGTTTCTAGAAGATTTGGACTTCAGATTCTGTAACACTCCACTCTGAATAGTACTAATAGAGGTCTATGGGAGATAAAGTTGAACACATGGGAGACCGAAGTTGGGAAAGCTGTGCTAACATCACATGATTTGCACCCATGAATCACATGGGTCTTTTGAAGCCTATACAGGTAGTTCTCGACCTATAACCATTCGTTTAGTGACCGTTTTGAAGTTACAACGGCACTTCAAAAAGTGATTTATGACCTTTTTCACATTTATGACCGTTGCAGCATCCCCGTGGTCATATAATCAAAATCTGGACATTTTGGCAACTGCCATGTATTTATGATGTGTCCCAGGGTTGTGTGACACGTTTTGTGGCCTTCTGAGAAGCAAAGACAATGGGGAAGCCAGATTCATCTAATAGCTATGTTACTAAGTTAACAACTGTAGTGATTCACTTAACAAATATGGCAAGAAAGGTCATAAAATGGGGCAAAACTCACTTAAGAAGTGTCTTGCTTAGCAATGGAAATTTTGGGATATATATACGTACATATATATATATATGCATATATATAAAAACATACATATATATGTACGTATATATGTACGTACATATATATATATATATACACATATATATAAAAAGTGTTTTTCTATCAAGGCACTAGTCTACCCCAGCATGTGGGAGGGAGCATACTGTATCCTTTTTGCCTTTCAGCTCCAATCCAGGAACTCTCAAGCAGTCTCATTCACAACAAACCATTTTATACCAAATTTATATTTTGCTGATAAAGGAATAAAGGGAGACTAGTATGGATCTATTTCAAGCTATTTAGCTCTCATCAGCTAGCCATACCCTTACTTGGATTCAAACTTGGGCTGCCTGCATGTTAGACAGTATTAACCTCTGAGCCACAGATTCTCCTCCCTTCATCAGCTTGAGCCAGGGGAGAGATTATCTCTCTCCCCATATATATAAATATGTATGTATGTATGTATGTATGTATGTATACAGTATATATACACTGTTCAAAAAAATAAAGGGAACACAAGCAGAAGACATCCGAGATCTGAATGAATTAAATAGTCTTATTAAATACTTTGCTCATTACATACAGTAGTTTTGTGTTCCCTTTAGTTGTTTGAGCAGTGTATAAACTACTGTATGTAAAGAACAAAGTATTTAATAAAGCTATTTCATTCATTCAGATCTCGGATGTCTTCTGCTTATGTTCCCTTTATTTTTTTGAGCAGTATATCTGTAAAATTTGAATACACACACACACACACACATTCATACATACAAATTTTACAGCCAGTATGAGGCCTTGTCTATCTAAATTTCATTTCACGTCATCAAGGAGACACACTATGCCCCACAAAAATGGGAATACCTTTACTAAGGCTAGTGAACAGAGGATATGACCATCAGGATATTTTCTTATTTATGTCCTCTTCTTTTATATGGAAGTTGCACATATGGAAAGTAGTCACTGTTGCATAATCCCCATTCATTTTAGTGAATGCTCATAATCCTCCATTAATTAATATCTGTTTTCCATATTCGAAATATGCCCAATATTCAAATCTTAGGCTAGAGAATGAGAAAGTGGTCATATGAAGAAACAGTTCCTGAGATAACACCAATATATGAAAAATGTCTCTATTTAACCTGAACCCTGAAGGATAGGTTGCAAAGTTAGAATGAATGGATAGATGAATGGATGGATGAGCTGGCTTGATGGAAGACTTTGGATGGACAGATGGATGAATGGATGGATGAACAGTAAAGCTCTTAAGTCTTGCTTAAGTTCTGTGAATCTTATGCATAAACTTAATAAGCTAGAGTATCTGTCCATATATTTCATCATGCCTTTCTTTGAGTTTATATGTGATCAAGTACTTTGTGTGAATTTATTTCCCAGTGAAGTAGTTTGTAAGGGGTTGAGGTTGGGCATTCATTTTGCTTACCCGCTTCTTTTAGTGTTCATTAGCCACTGTACAAAATCTTGAGCTCGTCTGGTGTCCAAGTACTTGCTGTAATCGCTGGTGAATGTACCTTGTGAGTGACGTTTCACTTCATTCAGCTGTCTAGGGTCATCTAATGGTTCAGCCTGGGAAGCTTTGAATGATCTATAAGTGTGGTTTGTAACAAATTAATTGCACTGAAGATTGCACATTTGAAAGGTGCTGCACGGTGTATCGACCTCCTTCGAATATATAGATGCATTCTAAAAATAACTGCTATTAGAAAGGGTCATTAGTCGCCTAATTACTACTGAGTAACAGGAAAAATAGATGCTGTTTAGACAACAATAAGAACTATGGAAAGCATTAATAACTTGACATGTTGTTGACTTATCCAGTTTTCAGAGGTAGGGAAAAAAAGCATTAGTCTTTTAAAAGTATTTCCATTTCTGTCTCCCCTCCAATACAAGAACAATCCATTGTCCACATTTGGGTTTCTATTGAATTTTTTAAAAATATGACATTTACCTGGCTTTCTCTTCTGTCTCTTGAAGAGGGCTTTGCCAGCTGCTCTGAGCAATCATTAAAAGCAATCCAGCAACGAAGCACCAAAGTCCTTTCATTTCTGCTACCTGTAGACAAGGAAGGAGGAAACATAGTCAATCCAACATATTTCAATCCCATTTGTATGTAAAGGTGAGAGTGGTGTGGTGGCCTAGCGGTGAAGATGCTTGCCTCCTACTTGGAAGGTTGAGAGTTCAATCCTAGGTAGTGGTGGATATTTCTCTCCTAGGGCACAAAGAAAAAATATCTGCTGTGAACTCTGTGTGGTGTCAGGAAGGGCATCCAGCCAGTAAATGCTCAGCTCCATTCAGTTGCCTTGGTTCTACCCTGAATTAAGGGATCAAAAGGTCAGAAAAGGGAGTTTTTTGTATGTAAAAGTGATCCACCTGACTTCAAGCCATTTAAGGTTGATTCGAACAACATGTTAGTGCAGTGAAACCAATCACACTGAATAGGAAACAATCTTGTGGTAGATCTCTTCTAGCTCAATATTTTATACTCTGATAACCAACGTTCCTTTCTACCCCTTGTACAAATCCTTTTCACTGAAGATGCTGGGGACTTGGTATTTTCCACTGGCTAAGCCTTAGTGACAACAATCACAGCCACATGATTCCATGCTAGACTCTACAGTCTTGGCAGTTACAACCCAAGGTAAAGTGCCCCTACCCAACTTTTTAAAATATTACCTTAAGGCAACATGTTTGTTTTGAATTTCCAAGGATTCTTTATCAGCCAACATAGCTAACAATTAAGAAAAAAGTGTGCATGTGTGTGAGGAGAACCCAACTAGATTAAGTAACTAACTTGACAGTGGGTTCCAAATATTATAATATCAAGGAAAAAAAATCCACTCACAATGGATGCAGTGCATTACCATTGCAAAACCACTAAAATCAACTGGAGAAGTTTCCCTGCATTTAGGAATTCAGCATTAGCCTGCCTTGGTGTGGAATAAAACTTCTTACCATTGATTTCCATTTCTTCTGCCACCAAGCAGTAAAATTCTAAACAAATCTTTCATATCCTGTTGAAAGTCGAATACCTTATCTAGCTTCTACAGATCACAGCCAACAAGGAGCAGAACTTAACAAGAGGTGATTATATCAAAATCAAATTAAAAGGAATAAAACTTGGAGTATATCACGCCTGGTTGATTTATGCTTTTTTATTTCAGTGGACCTTAGCTGCGACTTTTTGCTTGTTTATTTTATATACTAACTTCTAAATTATGCATTGCACATACTATCAATGGTCGCATTCTCTTCTCACCTTCAGTTGGTTCTGGTTTTATTTGCTGATGTCCTTTAGTGGTGCAATGCTGCCTCCCAGTGTTTCTGTATAAAATGGCATTTTCTTTCTTTCTTTCTTTCTTTCTTTCTTTCTTTCTTTCTTTCTTTCTTTCTTTCTTTCTTTCTCTTTCTATCTCTCTCTTCTTCCTTCCTTCCCTCCCTCCCTTCCCCAAAAATCTAGAACCCTTCCTATATATCGCAGCAGCTCCGCAGAAGTTAATCTTCATAATTGTATTCAGAAATCAAAGATACTGATCCAGGAGATATGGGAAAATATATTGAAACTCAGTTCTCAAGATCCACATGTATACGTTATGATTTTATCAACATTTCATGCAGGAATTTGGAATTTTCTGGCTAATGGCTGGAAGTACGGAGTTGTCCCTGACTCATCCAATATCCCTGCCATCATGAAATTCAGTATCTTTTAAAGTAATCACACCTCTAGATTTTTGAAAGGTTAAAATAGAATGCAATTATCATGTGTTTTTCTTTTGTCTTGAAGTCTATGGCAAAAAGAAAAGGGTAAAAATGGAACTGGAAAGATATATACCAATCAGAGTCATTCTATGAGAGATATGGGTGGTCTCTAAATACAATAAATAAAAATATGCCAGATTGTTTCCTTACATTTAAAACACAAGGAATATAACATCTTCAGTCATCCTCAGACAAGATAATAAAAACAGAAATGGCTTGACTAGCCTAAGTAATTTCATCATATAATATTTGTTAAAAAATAAAGAGGAAAAACCCAGATGTATACTGTACCAACAGCTACCTGAAATAGTAAGGACAAGATGACACCAGAATGGGAGTTAATCTATTGTTTCTGAAATGTTAGAAAATATGAAAATTTTAAGAAAACGAGTGGCCCTTGTTCAGGCCACTAGAAATGCAACATAACCCCTACTAAAACTACGATTCTCTCAAAAAAACATCCACTGGTTTTCACAAAGAAACCTTGCTTTTATCCACAGCTGTTTCTGTTGCTCTGCCTCAGAAATCTTGTTAAATCTAAGAATAGCATAACTAATGCATTAAATCACACTTTATGACTATCTCAAAATTGCCTTCCCCAACTCAGATGCTCTCCAGATGTAGACTTTAGTTCCAAGAATGCTCACCAATGGTTATGCTGGTTGGGGGATTCTGGGAGTTGAAGTTCACATATTTAGCAGGCATCCAAGTTAGACAAGTCTGCCTGAGCAACACCAGACAACTGCTACTCATCAACAGAGGTAGAAAATTTCAGATGAACCATCCCAAATTGCATTGGCTCTAAAGTTGTCCTTACGGTTCTATACATATTTAAAATAGCTGGAGAACAAAAAAAAAAAAAAAAAAAAAGACCTGATATTTATATTGATTACATTTATGTTTTCTGGTTCTTCAAAAAGCTTGGTGTGATTAGAGTTTATGAATATCCAACAATTTTTATTCAAGACATTGTGTATTGAGCAGACCGGTTTAGCTATTACCCTTAAAATCTGATTTATCTTTTTTTTTTCTTAGTACTTATTGTTGGTAAGGTCAACATTTGGAATTTCAGATTGTAATTATATTCATAATACAATGTAATTACATTCATAATTACTATTAGTATACCTTCAGATTGTTTTTTTAATTGAGAGCACATCTTTTTTTAATTCTTCACAGAGAAAAAGAAATGTTGAAACGTCCCATTTTTAAATAGGAAATGAGTTGCATAATTCTGTTTTACCTGTTAGATTTTTAAAAAGACAGACATCTCTATATTACAGCTAAATTGCAAATTAAAAATACTAGAAGAATCTTTTCTACCTTTATTTTTTAAGAAATGGGTCCATGTTATTTTTGCTTGGAATCAGGGTTGCAATAATTACTTATTTATAAATAATATAATATTATAAATTAATATAATTTATATATTATTTTATTGTGATTCACTGTTCAGATCTGAAAGTTACGTGTTTCCAAATAAGATCCAAGATCTCTAAATTGATTTACTTGTCTAGAAAATATAGATTGCATTTCATACTGCCAAGCAATAGACAATCTAATGTCACCCAGAAATTTGGACATTTCAGTTGCAGCTGCTAAGGCTGAGCATAAAAGACTGTTGTACTTGCATCTGGACAGCAACAATTTGCCTATCCCTAGTATGTGTATTTGTACATGTGTATGTAGGTGTGTACACACGTATGCATATACAGGTAGTCATTGATGTACGATGACAATTGAACCCAACATTTCTGTTGTTAAGTGAGACATTTGCTAAGTGAGTTTAGCCTCATTTTACAGCCTTTCTTGCTTTCTTTCTGGTTAAGCGAATCACTGCAGTTGATACGTTAGTAACATGGTTGTTAAGTGAATCTGGCTTCCTCATTGACTTTGCTCGTCAGAAGGTCGCAAAAGGCGATCACATGACCTTGGAACACAGCAACAGTCATAAATATGAACCAGTTGCCAAACATATGAATTTTGATCATATGATCATGGGGATGCTGCAAAGGTCGTAACTGTGAAAAATAGTCGTAACTCACATTTTTCAGTGCTATTGTAACTTTGAACAGGCACTGAACAAACTGCTGTAAGTCGAGGACTACCTGTACATTATGTGTCTGTGTCTGTCTGTCTGTCTGTCTGCCTGCCTGTCTGTCTGTCTGTCTGTCTGTCTATCTATCTATCTATCTATCTATCTATCTATCTATCTATCTATCCATCTATCTATCTAATATATACACTCATATATGTTGCATATCAGTATATCTTGTTTCAACAATTTATGGAAAGTTGACTGTGTTAGTCTACAACAACAAAATCAGCCAAGCCTCTTATAGTATCTCAGCAAGAGTCTTTGATTCTAAGTACATTAACACTTTCAACCTAAATACATTCTTTGCCATTCCTAGTGATTTCAATAGAATCTTTTCCCAGATGACAGGCTCTACCCTTACGCATATGTATTCCACTGAAACTGGAATTTGAAACTGAAACAGCCAATGCACAGCAAAAGTGATGTTTCATATAATCTAATATCCATTAATAGATCACGGTTTCCAGGAGAGTTGCTATACACTTTACCAATATTTTTTTTGAAGTACGAGGGTCATATGAATTCTTTTCTGGAAATAAACTCGTGTCAAATGATTTTCAGGAGAAATCATTATTCTGAAAAGGGAACTTTGCCAAATCAAAACAACAATATTTCTCTAGGGAAGAGTACTTTCTTATAGCATATGCTAGCAAAGTGTATGCACACCGTCACCTTGATTCAAAGCACTTTGTAGGTGAAACTGAAACAAAATGCTGTGAGCTGGAGAACAAATAATGCAAAAATAAAAAGTTGCAAAGTATGTTTCAACATCCATGTAACCTTACATAATCTAAGCATCACTGGTGTTGATCAGTATTTGGCAGGATCTCCAATAATAATAATAATAATAATAATAATAATAATAATAATAATAATAATAATAATAATAATATCTTGTGGGACTTTAGGATTCAGACTGACAGGCACTTGGTCCACAACACACCTGACATAACAATAGTTGAAAAGAAAAAAGTATGGTTCATTGACATTGCAATACCTGGTGATTGAAGATAAGCAGCAAGAAAAAATCACAAAGTACCGGGACTTGCAAATTGAAGTTGAGCAACTGTAGAAAAAAAAAATGTGTGTTGTCCCGATTGTAATTGGAGCCCTTGGAGCAATACCCAAAGGGCTACCCTGCTATTTAGAAATTCTAAATTTGCCGGACTTGAACATTTTGACTCTACAAAAAAACCACCTTACTCGGAACAGCTTACATCCTCCGACGATACCTTAACAGTTCCTAGGTCCTTGGTTAGGACTCGAGCTGCTGAGCTATTAACCAGCCTCAAAGGCTATGAATCTCACTAAAGATTAACCAATAATAATAATAATGGTGGCAGGAAACATCCTTGTTCATTTCTAGACTGAGTGACAGTTTGCATGTTTAACATAAATCGGCGTGCAGTTTGGAAATAAATTAAAAAAAATTGGACTCTCCTTGCATATATAACTTCCTGGAAGCTAATATCATTAACCAATACTTAATTTCGGGCCAAAATACTCTGGGCTTTTTGTTTGACTTATAAAAGCAGCATTAAAAAAAAATAGTATTTTTTTTTAAAAAAAGAGGTGAGTTTTATAGAGAAGCCCACATTTATTGTTTTCAAGGAAAATGAGTACATTTTGACAAGTAAAACATTGGGTTTACAACGACTTTTTTTTTAATCACAGTAATAGTTAACTTATCTTTCTTTGTATTCTGTTTGGTACACCAGACTTCCCAATATGTCCACAACCTCTCCAATGTGCACCTTTTTCTATTCTTTTCAAATAAAATGGAATTTTAAACAATTTTGCAATCCATTGCTCAATCATTGCTAATGATCAAGAAAACAGCTCCCTGATTCTGTCTCCGAAAACACAAATGTCGATGTGCCGACATTCAAAGGCAACCTGTTGGTGCCTGCTAAGTCCTTAAAAATGATTCTTTGGTCACCAAACTGACACTCTAGCTCTCCATCTACCTCTTACCTTTGGATGCTTGGAAAGGCTATGAAGAAGCAAGGAAGGCAGAACGGTTTCTCTTCCTTTGGCAACTTCTGGAACCCTGGAGAATCCTAAAACAATTGCCTTCTAGCCTTCTTACACAGCCTCATATATAGTGTTCAGCTCCAGTAAGCACTTAGGAGACTGCATCATTGCTGACAGTTTACTCAATTTGGAAAAAAAAAAAAATCAAATGAACAAATCCTGTTGTTTGCCATTCGACAATTTTTTACAACTGATTTCACACATTTATTCTGTTTACTTTGACATCAGTGTCGACATATGATCTACTGTTAGAGGGAAGGCCACGAGAGCTCACTGTCAAAAAAATTATCTATCCTAGTGATACTGGAGTGATCCATTGTGGGAGTCAAGTAGTCAAGAAACAAAGTATTACGATTGCTTTCCAAATAAAACCTATTTAAGTATACTGTTTATTTTACCATAGTAATTCTAGAGGTACAATCCTGTCCCCGTTCAGCTTTTAACAAGAGGCGTAATAGTGCTCATGATGCCCTTAGAGAAACTTTGATAGAGTGATCCTTGCCTAGATTGGAGTACAGCAGTCCTGAAAATTTAAGGACAGTCCTGGCAGCTTCAGGAAGCAGGCCCAATAGTTTAAGGACCGAGGAGCTGCCATTCAGTGACAATTGTCCCTTTCCATCCATCTGGGCTACATCATGGATTTCATTTTTAGCATCAAATATTACTTGGGTTTCAAAAGATACACTTTCAACTGAATTCTGAGCGAATTTCTTCCTATCTGAAACAAGGGTGGGCTTCATAAATTTTAGTAAGGGGTTCTCTGCCTGGTTGCTGGATGGACGTGGCTGTGGTGGGCATGGCCTAGCCAGCCTCCTGCACCACGGCAGGAGGGGGGCGTTTTTGCCCTCCTCAGGCTCCAGAAGGTTTCCTTGAGCCTCCAGGAGGGCGAAAACGGCCTCCCCAGGCTCCGGAGGCCCTCTGGAGGCCAGAAACGGGCCTGTTTCTAAGCTTCCCAAACTTCCGCTAGGCCTATTTTTCATCCTCCCTGAGCCTCTACATGCAACCTGCATTTACCTACATCCAAAACAGGCTGTGTTGAGACTCCTGGGAGGAGAGGGGAAGAGCAGGGTGGATGGGGCCAGCCAGGAGTGGGATTTGGGGGTTCTCTGAACTGCACAGAATCTTAGCTAGAGGTTCTTCCGAACCCCTGTGAACCCCCAGCAGCCCACTCCTGATCTGAAGTCAGAAGACTATTAAGTAGCCCCTTAACAGAATCTATTCATAGTTGGTTCAAAACAGTTCTTTTGTATTTAATATTCAGGAAAGTGAGAATAACCACCACAACCATATTTTTAATTCTCCACCATTTATGATAATTTCTCTCTTTCATATTCTCTCTTCCTTCCTCTCTCAGGTACATTCATAGGTATTTATTTACCATGTAACAGCTATGTATTCCCCTGAATCTGGCAATCCCCAGAGCAGAAGTTATTCTATCTTTTATCAGTTTTACAACATGCGCATAGTAAATGGTTATATAGAAGATTGTTGCATTCTTTTTCCTATCTCCACATTATCTTCTTTTTTACACCTGTGCTTCAGTTACCATTGAAACCTGATGGCACATAAGTCCAAAAAGCAAAATCAGCAGCATATTTGAATCTTAAGGTTGGAATGGGAAGATACAGCCTATAGGTCATTCATATTTCCTGTTCTTTGGGCCTCTTTGCAATAACCCATCTTCAAGGTTCACCTCTTTCCTTGATATCAAAAAGGCAATATATTGGGAAGCTGCTTATCTAATTCCAGGGACAAGACAAATATCAGCACGAAGGACAGGAAGTCAGTGATTGCAGTTTAGCAGCCTAAAGGAAGCTATTAAATGTGATTCTTGAATTTACAACTTTTGGAAATGTGACTAAGTCTATTAGCTGGCTGTAGTGCCAATGTTTTTTCCAAAAATAGTTCCTTTAATCATTCTGTACAACTATATAGCATCATTTGTTCCTGAAGCCTCAGACTATGTGGACATCAATGATCCATGAAATGACAACTTTGATCCATTTTATGGGCTGCATGCTACCAGAGAGATTATTTGTCAAAATGTTTTAGCTTACCTTTCTCACATTTAAAAATATTCCTTTTTCCATACCTATTTTGGGAAAATTTCCACAATTAGGGAGAAAATGTTGTGAAAAATTCTTTTTTTCTTTCTTTTTACTTCGCGATCCAAACCCAGCATCCTCACAAATATCTCCTCTGGAAACTGCCAGGTACGATATCTGAGCGATTTTATTCGACTTTGTTTTTATTTATTTTAACATTACAACAAAATTAAACAGTAAGCAACCATGCTGCTGAAAGAAGTTGTTCAAATTTCAAGGATAGATTTTTTTTTTTAATTTCAAATACTATTTCTGATCCCTGCATATATTTCAGAGGTATTTTTCATAAAATAAACATGATAGTTGCAGTCCAGTGTTTTATTTGGAGGTGTTCCAGAGGTAGGATTCACTTACCTTCCCTACTGGTTCGCAAATGTGAGCGCATGGGAGCTGTTGTTAATTTAGTAACTATGTTGTTAACTATGTTGTTAAATTAGTAACACTGCTATGAAGTGAATCTCGCTTTCCCATTGTCTTTGCTTGTCAGATGGTCAGAAAAGATGATCCTATGACTATGGGATATTGCATCCATCATAAATACATGCCAGTTGTCAAGCATGCAAATTGTGATCATGTGCCCATGGGATGCTGCAATGGTTGTAAGTGTGAAAAACGGACATACGTCACTTTTTTCAGTGCCGCTGTTACTTTGAATAATCACTAAATGAATGGCTGTAAAATACAGGATTACCTGTGTCTGCTTGTTTAATTTGCAGCCACAATGGTATCAATACCTATCATATGTGTTATGTCCTTATAAGGACATCCGCCCGGATTGGCTGCCAGCCACCGGGCGGGAAGATTTGAATCCCTGTCAGGGGGCGGTGCGTCTGCCGGAGCGAATATAAGGAGAGCCCCGGCAGCGCACAGCCAGTCTTGCTACTGTTTCTTGTACTCAATAAAGGCTACTAATGTAACGAGCTGGTCACGTCTTCCTTTCCTGCGCCGATCTAACACTGGCGACGAAGGACTGAGAGAAGAACGAACCTCGTGGCACCAAGCCAACAAGACAAGACTCCGGCACCGGGAACTACAGTAGGCATTTCCAAAGGCATGGCATCCGCTGAAGTCACTTTGCCAGCCCTTGCTCCTTTCCGCCCAGGGAAGGACAAGTGGAAATCCTACGTAGTGAAATTCCGGCAATACCTGAGAGGCAACAACATCAGGGATGCCGATGATGACCGGAAGAAGGGCATCTTCCTGGCCAACTGCGGCTCCGAGGTCCTCGACATGGCAATCGATCTCGTAGCACCACGAGACATCGAAGAAGTGCCATGGACAGACCTTCTGCAGATCCTGGAGGACCACTATGCCCCAACAGGAACACCGGTGGCGAACCGTTTCACCTTCCACCAACGGGACCAGAAGGAGGGTGAGACGATCAAGGAATTCGTGGCCGCCCTACGCCAGATCGCAGCCAGCTGTGAGTTCGACCACGTGGACAATGCCATCGCTGACCGCGTGGTCTTCGGCATGAGGGACAGAGGCCTGCAAAAGAAATTCCTGAGCAGGAAGAAGCTCGTGCTCAAGGATGTGGTGGAGGAAGCCACCGCATCCGAAATCTCGGAGAAAGCAGCTGCCGCAGTAAGCAGAGCCAAGGGAATCCACAAGATTCGCTCCTCAGAGCAATCTTCAACAGAGGATTCCACGGCTGGATCCGAGTCGGAGGGAGAGTCCACCGTCCACAAGGTATCCAGACCCCCAAGGCGGGAAACCGCCCAACGGAACTACAAAGGGGAGCGCTGCGCCAGCTGCAGAGGGGACCATGCCAGAGCAACCTGCAAGTGGAGAGATGCGACCTGCCGACGCTGCAACAGAAGGGGTCACATCGCCGAAGCTTGCAGAGCTGAGGAACCAGCCCCAGAGCCCTCCAGCCACCGTCCCCGCGAGAATCGGAAGGATTACCAGAGGTCATCCAAACGGTCCTCTGGTCCTTCCAGACGCAGAGACGACGAATTTCCCCGGAGCGGAGCGGTCCACCAGACGACCATCGCTCACACGACGTCAGACAGTGCCACCAAGTTCCATGTGACCATCCACGTGGAAGGAGCACCCTGCAAAATGGAGGTAGACTCCGGCTCGGTCTACTCCATCATGGACTGGCAGCAGTTGAAGCGCCTGCAACCCAGTATCACCAAGCGAGAGCTGAAGCCACTACACTCCAAGCTCGTCGACTTCGGGGGAAACCCCATCGGAGTGCTAGGAAGAGCCAACATCTGGGTCACCTACAAGCAGTTCGAAGGCAAGCTCCCCATCACCGTCGTAAGGGACAGCCGACCGAACCTGCTAGGAGTGGAGTGGTTCAAGCCGCTGGGGCTCTCAATCGAGGGCATCAACCAAATTGGCAGGGACGAACTCGACTACCTCATCGAAGAGTTCAAGGAAGTCTTCGATGGTAAGCTGGGGAAATTTGTGGGGAGGCCAATCTCCTTCAATCTGGACAAGGGAATCACCCCAATTAGGCTCAAGCCCCGCCGAGTTCCGTTTGCCCTGCGGCCCAAAGTAGATGAGCAGCTGGATAAGCTGATCGCCCAGGGCGTCCTGGAACCGATCGATCATGCTTCATGGGAGACCCCCATTGTGACCCCACTGAAGCATGATGGGTCTGTGCGCATCTGCGCCGACTACCGTTGTACCATCAACAAGGCGTGGGCACAGAGCGCATACCCAGTCCCAGTGGTGCAACACCTGCTGCATTCCCTGGGATCTGGATCAATTTTTGCGAAACTGGACCTGGCCCAGGCTTACCAGCAACTGCCAGTGGATGAAAAAGCGGCGGAGGCTCAAACAATTGTCACGCACAGGGGGGCATTCAAATGCAACCGGCTCCAATTTGGAGTCAGCGCTGCCCCCGGCATCTTCCAATCCATGATGGAACGCCTCCTCCAAGGCGTTCCAGGGGTGGTGCCTTACTTCGACGATGTGCTCGTCTCCGGTGACTCAAGAGCTCAACTCCTTGAAAGGCTCAGGCTTGTCCTGCAGCGATTCAAGGCCAAGGGCTTGAGGGTCAGGCGGGACAAGTGCATCATAGGAGTACAGGAAGTCGAGTTCCTGGGCTACCTCATTGATAGCACAGGCATCCACCCCACCAAATCAAAAGTGGAAGCAATCCATGAAGCTCCAAGCCCAAAAAACAAAACGGAGCTTCAGGCTTTCCTTGGGTTGCTCAACTTCTACGCCATTTTCTTAAAACAGAAAGCCACAGTTGCTGAGCCACTCCACCGCCTGCTGGGGAAATCGGCTTCCTGGAAGTGGGGCCAGGAAGAGGAAGCAGCGTTCCGGGCCATCAAGGGACTACTGACGTCCAAAAGCGTCCTCATCCAATACAGCGAGACGCTCCCCATCAAGCTGACCTGCGACGCGTCGCCATACGGGGTGGGGGCAGTCCTCAGCCACGAGCTGCCCAACGGCACGGAGGCCCCCATTGCCTACTTCTCGAAAACCATGTCCGGCGCAGAGCGGAACTACAGTCAGCTGGACAAAGAAGCCCTGGCCATCGTGGCAGGAGTGAAGCGCTTCCACGAATATCTCTATGGAAGACGCTTCACCATAGTCACCGATCACAAGCCACTCCTGGGACTCCTCGCAGGCGACCAACCCACCCCAACCTTCATGTCCCCGTGGATGACGAGATGGGCCATCTTCCTGGCCGGCTACTCCTATAGGCTCGTGCACCAGCCAGGCACAGCCATAGGAAACGCCGACGCACTCAGCAGATACCCATTGAAGAACCCGGTGGAAGACCCAGCCCCCACGCTCCATCTATTCCACATAGATGACGACGCCAGCTGTCCAGTCTCCTCCGCAGATGTGGCCGCGCACACCCAGAGGGACCCCACCCTCCGCCAAGTAAGGTCCTGGATCCTCAGGGGGTGGCCAGCGAAACAGACGGAAGAGAGGTTCAGCCCGTTCACCAGGAAACAGATGGAGCTGTCCACCATAAAGGGCTGTCTGCTATGGGGAGACAGGGTGCTGATCCCAAGCACTCTGCAACGGCGGACGCTAGAGACACTGCACAACGGGCACCCAGGCATCGTCCGCATGAAGGCCCTGGCACGGAGTTACGTCTGGTGGCCCTCACTGGACAAAGACATTGAACAATGGGTCTCCAGATGTGACCCGTGCCAAGAAGTCCGCCCAGCACCGCCACAATCCGAAGTCACGAACTGGGAGACCCCCAGCAACCCATGGTCGAGGGTCCACATCGACTTCGCGGGCCCGATGCAGGGGCGGCACCTCCTCATCGTGGTAGATGCCTTCTCCAAGTGGCTCGAGGTGGTACCCATGGCATCTACCACAACAGAAGCGACGATCCGAGCCCTGCGCCGCCTGTTTGCCACCCACGGACTACCGGACGTGCTGGTCTCGGACAACGGCCCCCAGCTCACATCCCTGGCCATGGAGTCCTTCCTGGCAGGACTGGGCATCCGCCATGCCCTCTCCGCTCCGTACAGGCCGGCCGGAAACGGACAAGCGGAACGGATGGTCCGGCTCACAAAAGAAGCCCTCACCAAGATGGGCCCGGGAGACTGGCAAGAACGCATCGACAACTTCCTCCTCACCCAGCACATCACGCCGCATGCCACCACCCACAAGAGCCCGGCCGAACTCCTGATGGGCAGAAGGTTGAGGTCACCCTTGGACCGGCTGCACCCCCAATACAGCCCGGAAGTGACCGCAACCGCCAGCCGCCCGCTTCGCGCCTTCAGCAAAGGAAATTCAGTTTTCGCGCTGAATTTCAACGGCTCTCCTAAGTGGCTGAAGGGGAAGATTGCCAGCACAACCGGCCCCAAATCCTACACCGTCGAGTTGGAAGATGGACAGGTCGTGAGACGTCACATCGACCAACTCCGGAAAAGGTGGGGGGGAGCACACGAAAACCAGCCTGACGAGGTAGGCCTACAACACCCAGACGAGGTAGGCCTGCAACACCCCGGCGAGGTAGGCCGACAACACCCAGACGAGGTAGGCCTACCACACCCCTGCGAGGCAGAGCAACGCCATCCCGACGAGGTCGGCCCAGCACACTACCAGGCACTGTCACGTCGGCAGTGCAGCGAGGTAGACCGGGGCCAACCACACGGGGGATGGCAACACCAACCCGACCAGGTGGACACCCGGCACAGCAGGGCCAGGGACCCCCGACCCAGCCCGCAGGTAGACCGGGACCTGCCCAGAAGGGGAGCATCGCACCCTACCAGTGAAGGCAACCCACGACAGCCCTACCAGGGAGACCTCAACGCAAGGCGAGTAGACCGGGAACCGTCGCAGATGGGCACACCACAGCACATGGGCGAGGGTGGCACACGACTCCCCAGCGAGGGGGACCCCCGCCCAACGCAAGAAACAACCCGGCAACAACAACCCAACCCAGACGACCCCAACCACCAACTGGCGGTAGACCAGGGACTAGGGGGAAGGGAAAGCCGACAACAACCCGGCCAGGGAGGCCTGCGCCACCCCGGCAGGGGAGACCTCCACCAGCCCGAGGAGGAAGCCCCACAACGACACCCCGACCAGGTCGACCACCACCAACCCGACGGGGAAGGCCAGCGCCAGCCCGGCAAAGGAGACCTGCGCCACCCCTGCAAGGTCGGGCACCGGCCCGAACCACTCTCCGGACCACAACGAACCGGGCCGCAGCAGAACCGCAGCCACCGGGAGACCCAGGAAGAGCAAGTGACAGCTGGGGTCTTACCGAGACTCAGACGCTCTTCCCGGGTCGAGACCGAACAGCACCGCCGAGGCGAAAGATCCACAGGCCAGGAGGAAGACCACCAGAACCAACCATCCAAGGTCTGCGGTCCGGCCGGAGGCGCTGAGGGTGACCCCGCACACTCGCCAGCCGAACCGAGCCCGGGTCCGGGGAAGGAGCCAGGAGCCACAGGAACCCCGTCCGTCCAGGGCGGGGACGCGGAAGAAATGAGACTGCGCAGGTCAAGTAGGGTGCCTAGGCGTCCTACGTACCTGCGGGACTACGTCACGTTCATTGACGAGCGCTGAACTGTTTTTTTCTTTGGACTAGGGGGGAGGAGTGTTATGTCCTTATAAGGACATCCGCCCGGATTGGCTGCCAGCCACCGGGCGGGAAGATTTGAATCCCTGTCAGGGGGCGGTGCGTCTGCCGGAGCGAATATAAGGAGAGCCCCGGCAGCGCACAGCCAGTCTTGCTACTGTTTCTTGTACTCAATAAAGGCTACTAATGTAACGAGCTGGTCACGTCTTCCTTTCCTGCGCCGATCTAACAATATGAACATAATCCATACACTCTCAGCTGCACTGTTCCAATGTTGGGAGAATGTGATTAAGGAAGACAGCCATCAATAAAGCAAGCATTTTTATAGAGCATCAACTGAGGGCAGCAGTGGGTTTCAATTTTTTTTTACTACCGGTTCTGTGGGTGTGAATTGGTGGGCGTGGCTTGGTGGGTGTGGCAGGGGAAGGATACTGTAAAATCTCCATTCCATCCCCAATCCAGGGGAAGGTTACTGCAAAATCCCCATTTCCTCCCGATCTGCTGGGACTCGGGAGGCAGAGAATAGATGGGAGTGGGGAGAGACAGAATTTTTACTACCGGTTCTCCAAACTACTCAAAATTTCCGCTACCAGTTCTCCAGAACTGGTCAGAACTTGCTGAAACCCACCTCTGATTGAGGGGCATGGGAACAATGGGAGAAAAGCCAATCTACTGTGTGATGAACCTATCTGAGTCTACCTAATAAGGTGGCTGTACTCTCCTGGAGCTTTAAATTCTGCAGATAGAATCCCATAGAACAGAGAAATTCATTTCCATTAAATAAAATTCCATGAGTCTTTCCTCACTGCTGAATTGAGATGGCAGAACGCTATAATGGCATGAAATTTGCGGGCCTCTATCCGTCTGTCAATACTAATCTGGAGGGAATGGGAATGACAGGGGAAAGAATATTGAATGCTATCAGTCTCACTTATGGCGCGGATGAGTTAAACCAGCATCTCAGGGACAACACAGGAGAATGATATTGGCCCACAATTATGTACCATGGGGAAAAGTTCCATGAACAGCCAGCCAGAAATAAGATCAAGTTTAAGATACTTATTTATTGCCTAATTTTCATATGTTTTTAAAATTGCCATGGCAGTATCCCTGGATAACTTCTAAAACTAGAAACAAGTGTATTTTTTCAGCATCTTTTCAGCATTTTTGTGGATTTATCACAAAGATAGGACCCCGGTGTTAGACAGCAGAGGGCGTATGGCGTGCAGTCTTATCCGTCACTTAGCATTTCCATAAACAGAGAACCTGGAAGATACTATTGAGCAAGATGGGTGGATGGGTGGGCTTTCATTGGCGAGACACAGCTCTGGAAACGTACATATAAATATATCTCACACCATTCCTGCTAAGTGCAACACAATATGGTATATAAGGTAAAAAATCTAGAGTTACAATAATAAAAGACATAGGCAACATCAGCAAGGTACTAATGTGCTTTATCATTTGGGTTTATAGCTCAGGCACATGTACAAGCCACGATAAAAAAAAATAGGTAAAAAGCTTACTTAGATATTGTATAAACACCAGTTGCTCTCCACAGCATGGAATATATAGATTCAGTTCTTTTTTATTATCATTATATGTTTTTTTTAAATTCAAAACAAAATTAAAATACAAAACTCCCCAGGACAAAAAACCCTACAAAAAACAAAGCAATCAAAGCATTAAAAAGGTACATAAAAAAGACCTACACATATTATCCCCTCTAGTTGAACACTGATTAATACATTACTACAACATTAGTTCCCATCCCTTGCGAAACAGGCCCTCCAAAAAATTTTAAACTACTGAATATAGATTCAGTTCTGAAGTGAGCTTATCCTCCTTCAGCTCATGCAAAAAAGGAGAGGATTTTTTTTTTGACTGCCAAGTACTTCTCTCAATGCAGTCTGAGACTGTGACATTTCTCATTGAAAGTAATTTATGATGCAATTACAACACAATAGGAATCATTCAGCTTAACAAGTTATTAAACCAATTCTGCAAAATACACTCAACATCTGCACCCTGTAATTGCAACTTGTTTGGCTCTGGGGAGGAAAAACAGATACAATTGTAATACAGATGCAATTTGTGTTTCTGTTGATGAAAATATATGAAGTCAGTCACCACTTGTCTGGCTGAGGATGAGTTTTTGCAGTTGGTGTCGGAACAATGGTGTCTGTGTGTGAACCTCGACATTTACTGTATTTTTTGGCATATATGATGCATCTCCCCCCCCCAAAAGAGGCTGAAAATTTGGGTGCATCTTATACTCCGAATGTAACCCTGCCCACCCACTGTCCTCCACGCTTCAGCCTCTGCGCATCCTCTTCCTTGCTGCAGACATTGCCACCGACAATGGCTTAGCCATTTTGGGCACTACACATTGCGTTTTCAGCCTCCAAACGCTCCTTTTGAGAACCCTTCTAGGCTGCAGGGATCGGCAAAGCATATTGCCGCCAATCACCGCTCGAAAACATGACGTGTTTGGAGGTTGAAAACGTGACGTGCGATGCCCAAAATGGCTACCAAGAACAGCTCATGCTTTCTCTTACTCCTTCCGCGCTTCGCCTGCTTTAGTCACTGGAGCTCCCTCTGATGATCAGCTGTGCTTTTGAAGCTGTTTTTTAGCCTCAACGTGGCGCTTGCAAGTGAAACAATATTCCGCACTTCGCCTTCTGTTCTCATTGCTATTCCCTCCAATGATCAGCTGTGCTTTAGAAACTGTATTTCAGCCCCAACCAGGTGTGTGCATGCACGCTCAAAACAGCTGAAGCTGACCAGGCTAAGGACGCTAGCCAGATGAATATGTGGTAGACGGAACCTTTTTCCCCTATTTTCCTCCCGCAAAACTAATGTGCGTCTTATACTCCGGTGCGTCTTATACAGTAATAGTTTATGTCAAAGTTCTGCTGAGATGCTACAAAGTTGATTTTATGGCTTTAGTTCCACTGGGAAGAGGAGTACTATAGCTTGCTTCACATGTTCAGTTCAAAATATAAAGGGCACTAGTGATTTGACGGGAAGCAATAATCTCTATATTTTCAATGTAGTTGTCTGGGACAAGAAACTTGGTTCTCCATCAATCACTTTCATAAGAGATACAAATCCTCTAGGGAGGTTCCAACCTATGTGGAACCACTGCAAACAATTGTGCTAGAAGTGTGATCTTCCCTTAAGTCACTACTGTGACTAGGAGAAGGAAAGTTTGCAGAAAAATTCATATAATGCATACTAAACCCTTAGTTGCCCATCAAAATGTAGAAAGCATGCTACTCTACCTTAAAAAAAAAAACCCACTGAAATTTGAGCAAGAGTTTTTTTGCTTGCTGCTGCCTTTGGTTTGCAAAAGAGAGATGCCCAATTATATTACAGTACACAAAATCCAGGATTTCTTTGTTGTTCATATAGAAATCTTGTTCTTCATAAGGCTTGTCCTGCTTTGTTGTCTGCTTAGTTTTGCACTCTGCTTGCCTAATTCTCATAGCAACATTGCTCATCACACAACTGTGGCTTTTCTTTTTCAGCCAGCTTCTCATATGCTAATTAGGACTGAGAGGCAGCGACTGGCCCAAGGTCAAATATTATATCCTAGTGACTTTGTATCCATAATTATTAGTTAGGAATGCAAATTTTCTACTAATTTATGCTCAATAATTTGATTTGTATCATGCAAACAGAACGACTTTATTATAATTGAGGGGTCTCTCCGAGTTTGGTTGTTTTGTTGCAGACATTTCATCACCATACTAGATAACTTCATCAGTGCTAGTAGGGAGTGGGGTTTGCTCTCATTTTATATTCTAATGACTTGCCCTGTCGGTGTTGGTGGGAGTGGTTTTGGTGCTTCTTTGGTTGGGCTATTTACTGTTAGCTTGTTTGGCAGTCCCTTGATTGGAACTTGTTTACTTCTTGATTGTGGATCTGATATTAATCTTGGTTTTAATCTATGCTCATTTGGGTTTCGATTGTTGGTGCTGGTTTATTATAATTGCTATTGCTGAGAAATAAATAGTGAACTAACTTAAAAGAATACAAGAGAAATAAGCACTTTTTTCTAATTTATACAAAAGCACTGTTTGGGCTAGCACCAACCCGGCCCAGCTGGTTTCTGTGCCTAAAGGAAGACTAGAATTAGGAACACCTTGTTCCTAATCTAGCATTTTAAACATGCTAGTCTAATCTAGCATTTTAAACATGCTTCTTATTCTATGAGACACAGGTATATATTATAAAGCAAGAATCAGGTTTCTAAGCATCCAGATATTGATGAACTTTGCTCTCATCATTCTGAATCAATAACTATGCTAGCCAGAATAGATAGGAACTGGAATTCTCAACCCAACACCTCTCAACTCCTGTTGCTTAAAGGAATTTGGAAGCTGGCAATTCTTATGAATCCCTATTGCGAGTCTATGGGCCTTACCCAGTTTCTGCCTTGTTTACAATCTTGCCACAAAAGCAGCTTTTGCTGGAGGCTTAATCTATTCCATTGTATATTACAAGGCTTCTGCATTTCATGTGCTAAATATTGTCTCCTTCGTACAACTCCTTGGAGCTTTCCCTACAAGCATTTATTCATTTATATTTTTAAAAAAATTATATACCACCCATTTTGGAGACTTGTAAACAGTATGACAGTTTGTAATAGAATACAATAAAGCCATCCCTAATGAACCAATTAAAACATCTTGGTAAAAAACAAAGTGAAAATGAAGTCTAATAAAATTAACTTGTGTCAAACGAGCAGCCCACAACCCCTTTCTCTACTCATCTGTTCAGTGGATCAAGAGAATCCTATCAGCCTTGTGAACAAGTTGATTTGAATTAAATTTACTCCGTATACCCAACAACTTCAAGCAAACGTGGACAGATGAATAACTCTTTCCTGGGCAGTCAAAACTCTGAAAGAGAGCAGGGTCTCCAGGAAAGATGTATTAAAGGATTTGTAGTATCGAAATCCTTCTGAGGAACCCTTCCCTCTAATGAATTTACATTCTTACCAGAAAGTTTTGCAACCACATAATTCCCCCTCAGTAACATGACCATGGCTTTAGCTCAGGGGTGAAATCCAGCAGGTTCTGACAGGTTCTGGAGAACCGGTAGTGGAAATTTTGAGTAGTTCGGAGAACTGGTAGCAGAAATTTTGAGTAGTTTGGAGAACAGGCAAATACCACCTCTGGCTGGCCTCAGAGTGGGGTGGGAATGGAGATTTTACAATAACCTTCCCCCAGGAGTGGGGAGGGAATGGGGATTTTGTAGTATCCTTCCCCTGGAGTGGGGTGGGAATGGAGATTTTGCAGTATCCTCCTGCCACGCCCACCAAGCCACACCATACCCACAGAACTGGAAGTAAAAAAAATTGGATTTCACCAGTGCTTTAGCTCCAATGACCCTCTCTGGACTAGGAGATCATCCAAGGTGCTTTTCTTTACAGTTGCTCTTTATGAAGAGACTATAAGACAATGGTATCTGGGTCTGGGTATCTGGGAAGTGAGGAAATTCATTAAAATTTCTGCAGAGGCAAACAGAGCCTTTTCGAAGGACCCTATGTTTGCCTACTTCCCTTGCTAACTACTTTTGGATATTTCCTGTTAATTGGTTCAAAGAAGTTAGACATCTTAAAAGTGACAAGATTGCAATCACCAAGTGAGTACCTTCAATCCCTGATATAAGAAAATGAAGAATTATTTTTTTAATAATTTTTAAACATTTAAAATAAACAGCAAAACGTTAGACAAGGTTTGGGCTACAGAAGGTTTTAAACAGATTAAGAGTTGAGAAAATATTGTGCAATTAACCATTTGAAATTATTTTTTAAAGGATAAATAAATTATTTTTTAAAGGATAATACCACTTTATAATGCCTTGATAAGGCCACACTTGGAATATTGCATTCAGTTTTGGTTGCCACAATGTAAAAAAGATGTTGAGACTCTAGAAAGAGTGCAGAGAAGAGCAACAAAGATGATTAGGGGACTTGAGGCTAAAACATATGAAGAACGGTTGCAGGAACCGGGTATGTCTAGTTTAATGAAAAGAAGGACTAGGGAAGACATGATAGCAGTGTTCCAATATCTCAGGGGTTGCCACAAAGAAGAGGGAGTCAAACTGTTCTTCAAAGCACCTGAGGGTAGAACAAGAAGCAATGGGTGGAAACTAAGCAAGGAGAGAAGCAACTTAGAACTAAAGAGAAATTTCCTGACAGTTAGAACAATTAATAAGTGGAACAACTTGCCTGCAGAAGTTGTGAATGCTCCAACACTGGAAATTTTTAACACAATGTTGGATAACCATTTGTCTGAAGTGGTGTAGGGTTTCCTGCCTGGGCAGGGGGTTGGACTAGGAGACCTCCAAGGTCCCTTCCAACTCTAAATGGTAAAAATGGTAGGTAAAATGAATGTACAAAGTCAATTTATTTGACCAATTTATTTTATTTGACCATATCCCCTGACAATAGGAGGTATGTTGTTATTTTGGGTGGTTCTTTTTGGATTTACTATTAACCTTGATTGGAAAAATGTGATATGCTATATTTGTTCACATTTAAGACGGTGTTTAAGCCTTTCTCCCTATAGTTACTCTATGTATCCTATTTTTATACTATGGGTAATCCTCAACTCACAACCATTAATTTTGTGACCGTTCGAAGTTACAACAGTACTGGAAAAAGTGACTTACAACTGGTAGTCGCACTTATAACTGTCACAGCATTCCCATGATCATGTGATCAAAATTCCAGTACTTGATATTTGGCATGTATTTATGATGTTGCAGTGTCCTGGGGTCATCTGATCACCACTTGTGACCTTTCCAGTTGGCTTTCAACAAGGGAAATCAAAGGGGGAATCCAGATTATTTTAACAACCATATTATTAGCAACTGCAAGTGATTCCCTTAACAGCCATGGCAAAAAAAGGTTATAAAATTGGGTATGACTCACTTAACAACTGCCTTGCTTAACAACAGACATTCTGCTCTCAATTGTGGTTAGGAATCGAGGATCACCAGTAGTTAAACAGGCATTGTATCTGATTTCCTTTTTATTTAAACTAAGGAAATTTGGAGAATTTGTCTTTTTAAAGGAGAAATTATTTCTTTTTATTAAGTTAATTTGTACCCTGTTTCCCCGAAAATAAGACATCCCCCGATAATAAGGCCAATCGGGCTTTTGACCGCATGCGTTAAAATAAGCCTCCCCCTGAAAATAAGCCCTCCCCGAAAATATTTAAACGCAGATCTGGAAATCAGGTAAGACGGCAAGAGGAGCCCCATTTTACTCGATGCGCCCCAAAATAATAAGACCTCCCCAAAAATAAGGCCAAGTTTTTATTTTGGGGTTAAAAATATATAAGATAGGGTCTTATTTTTGGGGAAACATGGTAGTATTTTGTTTATATCAGGATAGTGGGGTTTTCCCATGTGAAGGATTCCAAAATCTTACTTCAAATATGACAATGTTTCAGAAATTAGACTAGAGCTGAGGTGACCTAGATACAGGGCCACCCCAAGCCCATGTTGGATATGTGTGAAATGTGGATTTATGAACTTGAGATATGGAATATTTATTTGAATAGGACATGGTATTGATTGGACATGGGTGATCTTCTTTGAATTTGTTGGGATTTGGAATGGGGAAAATATTGTGTATTGGAGCTGGTCTTTTTTTAAAGGAAATACTTGCCATGTTAAATTTTAAGGGAGTATTTTATACCTTTTAAATGGAGTTTTGCTTAGAGCTAAGACCTGAGATAAGGAATGTTGAGTTTTATATATGTTAATTAGTGTTAATATTTTAGTGTTCTGCTTGGACTTTTTGTTGATAATTGGATGAGAAGATGTTATTTATTTAATTTGCCTATTGTTAAAAGATGAGTTATAGTAGGAAGACTTTTATGTTTGTTAATTAAGAGGAGGTGAAGAGATTATGAAATTATTTACTTTCTTAAGGGGGTTATTTTTACTTTTTTTTTCGCCTTCTTGCACTCTTCCCCCCCTTTTTTGTATTGTCTGTTATTTTTGTTTCTAAAACTTTTAATAAAATTATTACAACAAAAAAAGAAGATACAAGAAAATTGCATTAACTGTTTGCTGCCTTGAGTCATTTATAAAAGTAATAAAATGTGATATATAAAGAAAAATAAACAATAACATACACAGTCACAAAAATGATTCAAATTGGTGAGAACACAGAGTTGAGAAAGCAGTTAAAAATGAGCATGTTAAAATAATCAAATGCAAACTGATAAAGATTTGGCTTATAGCACACCAGATTTAATTGTGGTTGAAAAGAAAAGTGTGGATAATTGATAAGGCATTACTAGGAAATAGTATCAGATAGAGAATTGGAAAAGATCACAAAAAACATGATCTGAAAATTGAAGTTGAAAGATTATGGCATAAACCAGCCAAGGTAGTCTGACTGGTTACCAGCACATTGATGCCACACCAAAAAAAATTAAAAAAAAAAATCTTAGATGGCACTTAGAAAATGTATGCATTGACAAAATTTCCATCTGTCAATTACAAAAGGCCACATACTTGGATAATGTATATTATGCCAATAGATTATGAGTATTCTAAATTCTTGGGAATGTAAAAAATTAGCACCCACTCCTCTTCTAGAAGAATGAAATATTTTGAGAAATATTAAAAAAGGCAGAATATTATATTTCTCTGGATGAAAATGAAGAAACCTGCTCTTGGAAAGCAGCCCCCACCTTTCTTAATAGCCCTCAGCAGATGTCAGCACTTAAGAAATAAAGAGATACTTAGCTCTATTCATAAGCAAGTACCCTCACCCAAGATCCAACAAAGGTAGGATTAGCCCTCAGCCACAATAGGAATTACCTAACACAAGCCTTCATTGCACCAGCAGCCCAAACTTCAACCAAACTTAGCTCAGACAAACATGACCATGGGAGTTTGACAACAGCAACAGAATACATGTTCTTGCACAGGAACAGGAAGCTCAAATACAAAGCCCAAGAGAAGGTATAAATACCCTCCACTCTCAACTCCATGTAGTCCACTGCACGTGAATTACAAAATTACAATTGGGGTCCGTAGCTGGGGCAGAACACACGTGCTTCTTCTTCATCAATAAATGGACCTTCTTTCCAATCAGCCTCCAGCCTCCATTTTGTCTCCAGTGCCTTTCTCCCATCTTGTAACTGAACCAGATGGATATTTCTTCCAACAGGAAGAATTCCGTGTGTATGAAGGCCAACACCAGCTAAAGAATTGGTGGCTGTAATTTCACATTGTTGTGTATTTGATAATAATAATAATGCCTACAAATGCTCTACCTGAGACCCAAGTCTTAAAGCGGATCACCAAATGCTAAAGCCAAACTTGCCTTGACCAATATCAAAACACACATTTCACTTTTAACTGAAAAATATTGCTCAGTTGAGATCCAATTCTCCACTGGCAATATGGAATAGCTGCAGCCAAGTGTTAAGCAGCAATTTTGTTGACTTTCATTTGAAGCGAAATTGTCTCTGATCCTCTGAAGCATTTTTTTCCCCAGTGAATCCATTTGCTCGATTGGAATAATCACCCAGATACAGGACTGTCTCCAAGAGCACTTCCCCTACACACACACACCCCAATTCTTTATATTCTTGACTCAAAATGTATGCTTGTATTTGACTTGTGAGACTACTGACAATAGAGGGAGAGAATAAGCAAAATATGCAGCCTTTAATTTCACACTTTTATTTGTATTCATTTATTTCCAGGCTAACAAAAATTCCCAAGCAGTACACAAGGGTCAGTCAGAATCACTGACACCTCTTTAATTCCCTTTTTAGCCTACTTTTGGAATGTGCATAGTTTGTGCAATTCACGTTGCTTCGTCTTGGAATCAAGACAGAAGAGAGGACTCCTTAAGGCAGAGAAAAACACTGTTTCAGGAAATGTGTCATGTGAATGTAGAGATGCTTCAAAGAAAGGCCTGGAATTCCATGGTTTTGGTCCGTGTACCACTGAAAAGGAAGAGAAACATTATTCTATTATTAATAACGTAACAGAATCATAGAATTAACATTATTAATTCTATGGTTCTTAAGCAGAATTCAAACAAACAATAAAAACTTTATAAAATGGGATGGGAGACAGAAAAGGGGATTTGGGTCTTTGCATCTCATCTTATGCTCTCACACGCTAAGCAATAGCAATAGCACTTAGACTTATATACTGCTTCACAGTGCTTTACAGTCCTCTTGAAGCTGTTTACAGAGTCATCATATTGCCCTCAACAATCTGGGTCCTCATTTTACCGACCACAGAAGGATTGGAGGCTGAGTCAACCTTGAGTTGGTGAGACCCAAATTGCTAAACTGCTGGCTAAGGTTGCATAGCAAGACCTTGCTGTTGTAGTATGTTATACATGGAGGGGTGGGTGGGTTTCCTGTTCCAAGAACAAAAGCCAAAACTTGTGTGATTCTCTCATTCATAACAAAAGCCATTTAGGTCCTGAAGGGGCATCAGCACAGTTACAATGGCAAACATCCAAGCCAAAAGAGCCAATCTGCGCTGATTGTAATGAAAACAGCTGGGATCAGCATTAGGTTTTTGTCTTAAAATGAGGTCTTCAGAATTGCAAAATCAGCCCCCCCTCCCATTTATATCGCAAAAACTTTTCTTCTATTTGTGTTTTGACAAGTAGCATAAACATGCTGGCTTCCTATCAGAGGTAACCTTTCTTCCCTCCCCCCCCCAAGTTTACAACAATTTTGGCATCTAGGGCACATCTCCCTTTTATATAGAATACAGAATAATAGAGTTGGAAGGGATCCTGGAGATCTTATAGTCCAACCCCCTGCTCAGGCAGGAAACCCTATACCGTTTCAGACAAATAGTTGTCCAATCATTCTTAAAAACCTCCAGTGTTGGAGCTCACATAACTTCTGAAGGCAAGATATTCCATTGGTTGATTGCTCTAACCACCAGGAATTTTCTCCTTAGTTCCAGAGTAGTTGCTTCTCTCCTTGATTAGTTTCCACCCTCCTCTCTTATTGGAAAATAAGAAGTTACGATAGCAGGCATTTGCATCTGTGATTCCAGTTTAAAAGCAAAACTGGTTTTAAGGAGATGAAGATGCTTAAGCTATCAGTCTTGTCCTTTGCCCATTGGAGGAAGATTTTGGGCTCCCCATGTAAGCAAAGGGTCAGCAGTACTGTTCCTGTAGGCACCATGGTGCATACGATACCCTGAAAAGCAGTGGCTAGACCAAAAATTCAGCCTAAAATTACCTTATTTAAATCCCAAGAGATCAGCAAAAGTTGTGGCATTTTCATGTTCCCACCTAAAATCTTGCAATACTTTGGGTGAGAAAGTGAAGTGAAAATCCTGTGACATTTAGTAATTTCCCAAGTAATTTAGGCCATTTTACAAACAATCTTATTGGGCACAGTTTGGATTTATAGTGTCATACCTGCTAAACAGAATTTTAATTAAAGGGATAGCCGAGATTAATTAAATTTTATTTAATTAGTTGTAGTATTTGGAGGCTTGGTTTTAATTCTGGAAGTCCTCCCATTCTTTTCTCTAATATACTCTAATATATTATCTGACTATGCTACATCTCAATGTGGTCTGAAACAATGGATAGAAACTAATCAAGGAGAGAAGCAACCTGGAATTAAGGAGAAACTTCCTAACAGTGAGGACAATTAACCAGTGGAACAGCTTGCCATCAGACGTCAGTGCTTCATCACTGGAGGATTTTAAGAAGACTTCCACCTGTCTGGAATGGTATAGGAACTCCTGCTTCAGCTAGACTAGAAGATCTCCAAGGTCCTTTCCAGCTATGTTCTCTTTGATTGAGTTGCAGTAGCAGTTTATTTATTAGATTTATAGCCTGCCTTTCATTCAGGAGTTCAAAGCAGCATATATAGCAGTCCCTTCTACAAGTTAGGAACAGATTGCCATGGAGAAAATCTAGGTGGCCACTAAGAATCAATACTGACTTGATGGCATGTAATCAAAATCAATCAATCAATCCTCCCATTTTCTGCTCCTAAAGGCAATTTTGTAAAGTAGGTTGAACTGGGTAAGAATAACTTCCTCAAATTTAGCAGGCGAACATCTATGACCGAGGGTGGATTAAAACCTATCCCCACTCCAGTGGTGGGTTGCCCCCAGTTCGGATCGGTTCTATAGAACCGGTAGTAAAACCGGCGGGAGGCTCTGCCCACTGACCCAGACGTCATCAGGAAACTTCTGCGCATGTGCAGAAGAGCGAGAGAGCGAAGCAAGCACTCGTGTGTGGCCCCGCTGCAAACCGGTAGTAAGGTAAATAGAACCACCCGCCCTGCCCCACTCCTAATCTAATACTGAACAACTATCCCAAATTATTTGTGTGACCCATTAGCGCTTAAATGATTTGATCATATCTACCATTGCTTGAAAATCCACTTGTGCATTGACTAAGGCTTTGGAGATCTGTGCCGAGTTCTGAAAATGAACATTATCTGAAATAAAAAAAATAGCAAGGAAGAAAAGAAATTAAGAAAGTGAATGTGGCTGATTAAAAACAAGAATCCCACCAGTCTGACAAATACCAGAAATCACGCAAGAGTAGAACATTAGACTCGTGTCATGAGTTAACAAGCGATATAGCAGGGACAATCAACAATGAGTCAGCAGTGCTCAATGTGCCAGATAGAAAATGAAAATATGTCTAAATGTATTGACCCTGCTCACAGGAACAGAGAAATGCTTAATGTTTCTTTAACAAAGTGGTTCTGTCTCAGGATTGGTACCAGTTTTTCATAGACCTCACCATCTGCCGTTCCATGGATGAGAAGGTAATCCACATTATGGAAATTCTGAGCCCTTGCCATAACCGTTGAATTCTGAAAGGGAAAATAATGAACAATTATGGAATTGCCAAATGTAAAAATGATAGGTGCCTTCATTACCAATTGTCCTATGTTCTTGTGACAGTAATCTATCAGGCCATGAAAAGTTTTTCTTTACTTTCTGCTAATTGTTCTTAAATCTTAGGCTTCAGGGGTTTTGTTCAAGGAATTGCCTGCAAATACAGAGAAACCTCAACTTACAACAGTTCATTTAGTGACCGTTCGAAGTTACAGCAGCACTGACAAAAGTGACTCAGGACCATTTTTTTTACATTTACGCCATGACACATTTCACACATGTTGCGGCATTCCCATGGTCATGTGATCAAAATTTAGGTGCTTGGCAACTGGTTCATATTTATGATGGTTGCAGTGTCCGGGGAGGGGGGGAGAATGTCACGTGATCACCTTTTGCAAGCTTCTGACAAAGTCAACGGGGAAGCCAGATTCATTTAACAACCATATTACTAACTTACCAACTGCAGTGAATCACTTAACAACTGTTAAGTGTTGTAAAATGGGGTAAAACTCACTTAACAAATGTCTCACTTAGCAACAGAAATTTTGGGTCAATTGTGGTCATAAGTTGAGGACTACCTGTTTCTCATAGTAGTGCAAGATCGGAAGATGTAGAGAGACCTGGTCCATAGAATTGCCAAGAGTCAGACATGACTGAATGGTTAACATCATCATCATCTCATAGAAATATTTCAATGCAAGACTCAAATGAGTTATCATTAAAAGAGATACAGCCATCAGCCAAATGTACATTTCAGTAATAAATTGTTTTGCAAATCTATTTTGAAAATTTGTTTGAATTATGGTTACCTTAGGGTTAGTTCAAAGAAATGACTTCCTTCTTAGGTAGCCCAGAAAAGATATAGTCCAGAAAAGAGAAGTAAGATAAAACTATGAATGAGTCAATAAACATCTCATTTCATCTTAATTTCTCATTTTCCTGAAATAAGGCTTGGTTTGCCTTATTTCTACATCATAAACATTCTGCATAAGTAGCCCAAAAATTTCAATGTACTATGGATAAGATTCCTGCTGTTTTGTTTCAAATTGGAGGGAAAAGACCATGGGGAAAATGCTATGTAAAGTCATATACCTCATTTTTCCAGTAAAGTTAAACTACTATTTGCCAATCCCTTGAGCCATCCGCACACCATACTGGCACAGAATTGGATGCCATAACTAGCAATACCTATCTTGCCAGCCAATGACACTGCCCTTATTCCCTGTGTACAGGGCATATTAAAAAAAAAAAGTTGGAGGATACCTTCAGTTTTGTTCCTCTCCCAACCCTCAAACATTAGCGGTCGATGGAAAAACATCTATCAACACAGGCTGAGCGGGGGAGGTGGCAAGTTTTGATAGACAGACTGACAAAGATATCATCTGTCACTCTGTTTTTGCCCAAGTGGTTTGTGTGAGCGCATCTAAAGGGACTCCAAGTAGCATCTGATAGGCTTCTTTTGGATACATGTTTAACACTATTACGGAATAGCATTAAACTTTTATTTTAAAAAGCAGACTGAAGAATTATGGATATACCTAGTGAGAGTTGGATTTTGAAGCAGCAGAGGCATCTGTCTCTCATTCTCTCTCTCTCTCTCTCCCTCTCCCCCTCCCTTTCCTCCTTCTGCCCACTGCCTTCAGGCCATTTTAGGTCTCTAAGCCAATCCTTGGTGGATGCAGCAAAAGAGCTAAGTTTTATTTCCCTGGCTTCTCTTCCTTCCCAAAGACAGTGCCTGGGGTCCACAGGGAGCAATTCAACACCAACACAGTGACTCTTGTATGGTAGTACTTATGGCTGACCATAAGTAGGGTTGCCAGGTCTGCTTCCAAAAAATAGCGGATAAGCGGGGGGAGGGGGTGTTAAGTAGTAAAAAAAAATAAAAAAAATTACAATTAAATTATATATTTTCTTACAAACATTTTAACACGTATTAAAATAATCACTTCAAAACTTTACTTAAAATTCAAAACATCAAATTTATTATAATAATATGTAAAATATTAAATTACATTTTACTTTGCTATCGTGTGTATTTTTTATTTGACTGCACAGCTTTGATCAATTTTTTGTGTTTAAGGAATAATTCTTTAATTTCAGTGCAATGTTGAGAAATATTAAAAAATATGCAAAGTTCACTTCGAACTGATGGTACAAGCAGTCGGTTACATTTGTCAGTCCACAAATTTCCCATGACACTGAAAATTCGTTCAACGTTTGCATTTGATACTGGAATTGATGCACAATACTGGAACAGTTTCAGTAAACTCGGAGCTGGCTCTTTCTTGAAAAAGTACGTCCATTTATCAAGGGATGAATCGCCCTGCAGATGAACATAAACTTCTAAGGCAGAAATTTCATCGAAGAGAGTGTTGGGTGGAAGTTCTTCTCGCCATGGTGTTAACCATAACCAGATGTTCGTCATTTCTTCTAAAGTTGGAGGATTATTGCGATCAATTAGATTGAAACAATTTAGCATCTCATATACTGAATTGGTGAAATTATACCACTTTTCTAGGTACGCAATGGCTCTTTGATACACGTTGATGGCTTCTTTCTTGAACTTTTGCACGGCATTCTCAGGCAAATGTTTTTTACATAAGGCAAATAAAACTTTCATTCCAAAAAACTGCTCATCGTATTTTTTTTGCAAAGAATCACGCAGCTTACACATGATAATGTGAAGATCACATAGAGAATTTTCTTGCTTTCCAGCTTCAGTAGGCTGTCTTGCATTATTGACATGAAGAAGTGCGTGAAATATAAATACAATTCTGAAATTGTTGGTTCATCATCCTTTGCGAGTTCATTTTCCTGATCCGAAATAAGGTTCCAGATAACCTTATGGCACTCATCAGATCCAAGAGAAATAAAATACGATTTTAGAGGTATCCAGTTTAAAAGAAGTCTTTCGACTGCTTTAAACAAACTTAACCAACATGTTGGATCATGGCGCAAA
This sequence comes from Arizona elegans, assembly GCA_022577455.1. NCBI lineage: Eukaryota > Metazoa > Chordata > Lepidosauria > Squamata > Colubridae > Arizona > Arizona elegans. The sequence goes on from JAKOOJ010000001.1 coordinate 128,182,463, forward strand.
ACGTCATGGAATTCTGACTCGCAAAACTCAAAAAATGATTTCAACTCTTCTTGTTTCTTCGCAGAATTCAAAAATTCGGCAAAAACCGCCAGCACTACATTTTCGATATCAAAAGATAACTACTTTAATGCATTTGCGCTGTTGTGTAAAATGTGATTATTGCAATGAGCAGCTACAATATTGTCATTTTCCAGCAATAATTTTTGGTAAACAGATTTGTTCACTCCATAATTGACCGATGCATTATCTGCTGAGTAAGCTGAAACATTATTTATTTCCAATTCGTTATCACTAAGAACTCGACACAGCTGATTTTTTATTGATGTAGAATCTTCGAAAGAATCCTCATAAAAGTCTAAAATTTTCACACACAGTCCTTCTTCACAAGTAAAATATTGTGCAACAACGGGATACATTTTGCGATTTCTCTTGTTTGATGCGTCAGCGGAGAGAGAAAATGGAATTCCAATTTTAAGATCATTGAGAACCAACTCAATAGAAAAAGGATACAAAACCTCATTGACAATAGCTGATGATTTGGTTCTTCCACAAGACATCTTTTTTACAATTTCTGAATCACCAAAAATTTGCTTCATTAACTTAATACCACAATCTTGAGCCAGGAAAGAAATATGGTGTTTGATCCCATGGTAAGTTTCAGCCATTTCAGCTACAGTCACTTTCTCACTGAAAGAGGAGTCTTTAACAATGAAAAACAAATTGATTCGCTTGTTGCTAGAAGCTATTTTCTCCTTATCTAAATGATTTTTTGTGCTTGCATGCTGTGTGACAGCTTTTATACCATTATATTCAATTGTGAATGATTTCTGACACAATTTACAGTAGGCCATCGTATTTGTTCTGTCGGTTTCGTTGTTGGTATTCCATGCAAAAGTAGCTTCCCAGTCTTTGGTGTATTTGCACACTCCTCTCTTTCATTTTAAAGAATTCAAAATCTTGCCGCTGTCACTCCCATCACTCGACGCCATTTTAGGTCAGTCGACACAAGCTACAATACATTTTAAAAATGTGAACTGTACATAATTTTATAATATATTTTTATTTTAATCTCATCATTAATTTTTTCGGAGAATCGAGTTCAATGGATATCCAATCCTTGTCTCATTCTAACTTATGAAAAAAAAGACAAAACGCGATTCTCCTATCCTTATTCTCTTAGACTGTACAGCTTTAGATTACGTACCATTTCATCATAAAGCTTTTGAATAAAAAAAATGTCCACTATTTTGTGAAAAAAAATAGTGAACATAATGTGAAAAAAGCGGACTGTCCGCTCAAATAGTGGACACCTGGCAAGGGTAACCATAAGTCAGGGGTGAAATGCTCCCAGTTCGGACCGGATCACCCGATCCGGTAGCGATGGAGGCAGGTGGTTTGGAGAACCGGTAGCAAAAATCCCTGTGCCCCCCCACATACCCAGCTGAGCTGCACATTCATCAGAGGCTTTTTTTAAACTTTTAAAAGCATTTTTTCTACAACCTCTTCAGCCAAAAAATGCTTTTAAAAGTAAAAAAAAAAAAAAGCCTGTGATGATCACGTGGCTCAGCTGGGACCGTCAAAGGCTTTTAAAAGAAAAAAACATTTTTTTTCTTTTAAATGCCTCTGACGATCCAAGCTGAGTTGCCTGATCGGCAGAGACTTTTTTAAAAAGCCTCTGCTGATCAGGCAACTCAGCTGGGATCGTCAGAGCCTTTTGAAAGCATTTTTTTTACAACCTCTTCGCTGAAGAGGTTGTAGAAAAAATGGTTTTAAAAGTAAAAAAAAAAAAATGGCCATACCCACCCAGTCACATTCCCCCCCCCAAGTCACGCCCACAGAACAGGTAGTAACAGATTTTAGATTTCACCACTGCCATAAGTAACTATAACACAAACCAACAGAATCAATGAAATGCATCAGCTCACAACCAAGACTTATTGTTGTGACTTATTGTTGTTGAAAGACTGGAACTGCTCAAGGCATTTTAAGCTATCTCGGGAATAGTTTGTGGATGAGGTAAAGGCTATGTTATGAGGGCATGCCTTTTTCATTTTAAAAGGAGAGCTTTAATTTCCTGTATAAAATAAGTGTTACCCTCTGCCAACCACGCCCACCCCCCATCCAAATAGACAAGGCCTCCCAGTTACCCTCAAACATCAATTTAAGACAATGTCAGATGGAAGAACCGGCAGAGACAAGAAGAGGGCAGCCGACACAACTCAGCCAAGGAGCAAAAGCCAGGAAAAGGAAATTTGAAACTAAACAGTAAGAGTATAATTAAAATATAGGAATGTTTACAGGATTCTTACTTTGTAATGCTCAAGATTGTCAGATTTGGTTGGAAGACCCATAAATCGTTCAGTGTAGATGGATGCTGCAATATACAATAAATGCAGTTGTCACAATGCACAGAAAGACATTAACACGCACACAAGAGCAAATGTATTGTAAAGCATGCATTTACATTCATTCATGCTGCGCATTCAAGGGGAAGTTTTGGCAGCTTTTGGCCTCAGGCTACAAAACACATCAAAGCAGCCATAATCACGCAGGGGGCAAGCCTATTATTAGCCAGAGTGATGAGAGTGCCTTCACTCTTTTAGTTTGTATATTAAGTGCAAAACCATTTTACACAGATAGACCTTCTTACTGAATTGATTACGAAAATATTTTTTTGCCAAGGAAGCAGGGAGTTGTCAAAACCAAGCTGTTTGTACCTTAATTTGATGGTTATGTGGAAATATATGTGTCTGTGATATGCATTCTATGCAGGGGTGAAATGCTACCGGTTCACACTGGTTTGGGCAAAACAGTAGTGGTGGTGGCGGGTGGTTCGGAGAATCAGTAGCAGCAGCAGTGTGAGGCTCCGCCCACCTGCCCGGATGTCGTTACTTCCTGGTTAAAACCTGTTTTTGATCCTCTGTGCATGCTCAGAAAGCTTTGCGCATGTGCAGAGGGTCTAAAATCACATGTGATGTGTGCGCACTTCCGAACCGCTAGGGAAGGTAAGTAGATTTCACCCCGATTCTATATAAATTGGAAATTAAATTATGTGTTTTGTTTTGTGGGCTGACTACCATTTTGTATTGTTTCTTCAGCAGCAAACCCTTGCAAAGGGTTAAAAAAAAAGGTTGCCTTGGATGGCATAAATAAGGTAATGAAGGTGGAAGAGTGTTCAAGAAGTAGCTGGGCCTGATGCCAAGCTGCCAGCTTCGTAGCCACAAGATTGCGTGCAGAACCGATTGAGATGAAGAGCAGGCCCAGCCAAAGTTTAACATCTGAAGCTACGACTGATCTTAGAAAGGGCACCTAATAATTGGAAACAGGAGCGTTTTCATGGACAACTGTTTCTTTGAAAAGGCCTGTGTTTTGCCTTGGTTGTTTTAAGAACATCTGCTTTGAAGACATATACTCAGCAACTCTGCAAACTATTTCAAAGCAAGCTTTGCCCAAGAGAAGGTGTGCTTGTTTTTAAAAGAAAGTGTATTTTGAAGAAGGTGTTTTTAGATGAAGTGTGCCTCAAACCTTTCTTTTCATATGAGCAAAGGCCTAGCAGTGACCTAATTTTTTTAAAAAATAACCCATTTTCTGTATCCAGCTGTCAAAACTTCAGATTGTTAGTTGTTTTTCCATACCATAATATTCCCAGCTGGAAACAGGAGCCACAGCTATTCCACACTTAAACATGCCAGTACCAGACCCAAGTGCCAGAGATGTAACATATCCACCGTAGGACTAGAAACAAACAAGAGAGAAGTTAATATTCAAAAAGGCAAGTATTTGCTCTCTAAGAATCCAAGTAATAATATACTGAAGCCAAGGAGAACATTTGTTTTGGCATCCAGGAATACAGATTACTCAACAATTTCTCCTGAATAATTTTCTATGAGCCACTAGAGCAAATGGGACTTCCCAATATTTCTCTTCTTAAAAAAATACCGCTCTCTTTAATTCCTCTAGGAGTCTAAAATGTTGCACCTGAGGATCTCACCTTATTTTAACCTCATAACAATCTTGGGAGAGATTGTAGTTGATCCCAAATCAGCCAGGTGAGTTCCATAATTGAGTGAGAACCTGAACCTGCATTTTCCCTTCTGCAATGACAGAAAGAAGGGACTATGATTTGGTTCTTACATTGTATCAAGCCATATGATTTGGGATTGGCTTTGTTTGCACGTTATATACACCCAGCCATTATGGTGTGTGAGCCACGGCTTATTACTCAGTTTTATGTGTGAACCCATCCAATTGTGGATTATATTCAACAAACCATGTTTAATAATGTGGCATAACATGATATATGAACCTAGCCAATGTTTATTGCAGGTTCAATTACAGAAAGTGAAAGAAATGCTGCTGTGCCCCAGATGTGCTTTTAGCTGAAGAGTAATAACCATTTACGTTAGAAATGATCCGTGACAAAATTTCTCAATTTTTCACGCCTTTTTCATAAAAAGAGAAAATAGTTCTTCTCGGCAATTCTTCATGCCCCTTTGCATATTGGCACAGATTATTTACATATATGAGGGAGACTAAGGAATGTACTAATATTAGGAAAGTTGAAATTCTAAGGCAGGGGTGTCAAACTTGCATTGTCACATTGTCATCACGTGACATATCGCAACTTTTTCTCCCTTCGCTATATCGGGGGTGGGCATGGCCAGTGCATGATTCATCCGGCCCATGAGCCATGAGTTTGACATTCCTGTTCTAAGGTATAATGTTGTTCAAGAATCTGAACTACATTGCATGGAGATGAAGAAAACATTATGTGATATAACAGCATTAATAAAGGGACTGCGATCTTTACAAAGTAAGCAACAAAGAAAAATTCTACTGAGATGCTTTACAGTCTGAAGAAGAAGGGAAAAAAAATCAGGAACGGCTTTCCCACAGTGTAGAGTGAGATGACTGTCTTGGGAGGGGAGTTACTATGCCATTAAAGTCAGCACATTACTTCATTTGCTATTACAGCACTGTGGTAGGACTAGAGAGGTGATTACGGGATTTGATATACTAAAATAACATGGCAGTGTTATTGACAGTGATGGGCTAGAGAGCTTGCCTTTTACTGATCTGTCTCAAGGTGGGAACACGTGCAAAGGAAAAAGAAGCAAACCATAGAAACGGGGTTACTCAGAAGTGGGTGTCCAGAATTACCCTGTGTTAAGATGGGCGACCAATAAATTTAATAATAAATATGCGCACAGGGTATGGGCTTTGATCCTGGGGTCTGCTCACAGAAGATGGCAAATGATAATGTCTTTAGTTTGGCTTTAATATGTTGTGTGAACCTAACCATGACAGTTAAGGCAGGATTTACGACATGGTAAAAGTTGTGAAAAACTAGAGAGTTGTTTCATTGAACAATAGACTGTGATGAAATAAACTGTAGCTATACATTCCTTCAGTCACGATCAGTAGTGGGTTCCACTTAACCTTCATTACCGGTTTGGAATTGGGAGCACGCACATGCACTCGCTTGCTTTGCTCGTGTGCAGCACTTCTGCGCATGCGCAGAACCTTCTGCATGTAAGCAGACCATTTGTGATGACGTCCGGGAGGGTGGGCAGAGCCTCCTGCTGCCGCCATTACCTGTTCGCCCGAACTGGGGCGAACCAGTAGAAACCCACCACTGGTCATGATATATATGGCTATTTGCATTGTAGGGACCCCCCTAATGCTAGCAACACAGGTTCTCCATGGACTAACAAAAGAGCTCAACCCCAACCTTTACGATTCTACCAGCACAACGTTAAACATTAATTTGGAAAATAACCCCTTCTGATCTCAGTTACCCACAAAATTGCATGATTCTGCAACTGTAGACAAATATTTGCAGTAGCAGCTTATCTGCACTGCCTGGTTAACCTGTCATTAGAACCAGCAGGCAGAAATGGATGATGGTTTTCCTCTGTTAATTCCCTAGTCACTTTCAAGGTGGTCTGAGGGCACCTTTCTCTGCTGAAGTGCAATTTTTTCCCATCGTGGCTCTGTGAGGATGGGAGCATTTCATTTGTTGCAGGCTAACCTCAGAGGAAGCACCCCTTCAGCTAAGCCAATGCTTATCATGCCTAGCGCTGATCTTTTTAAGGATTAATTTAACAAGTAGGAAGTTGGAATGCTGAAAAACAAAGGGCCAACATGATCCAAAATTATGTTTGTTGCCAAGGATATCCCCCCACCCGCCCCAGTCTTAACAATGAGAGTAGACTACTTTAGTCTGGTGCTCCATTTAGAAGTGCCCATCATCATACGGGACAAAAAAATGACAAAAGTAAACTGGGGGAGTGGGAGCATGAGTGAGCGAAGGGACAAAATAATGTGAATTTTGGTAAATGAATACTTTGTGGAGACTTTCACCCACCAAGGTGTCCACTTTCTAAGCACACCCTTAATATGCTCTGGGTTTGAAGTGTTCCCAACTGCTTCTGTATAAAGGTTGAGGATGGCGACAGAATCATGTTGTTTATCTGAAATATTTTAAGAGAGCTTATATAGGAAAAAAGAAAGAGGGAAGCTTTTTCCAGCAAAGGGCTCCATCAGGCATAAAGAAAGAGGGGAATTGTTTTATGAGCTTCTCTACTAATAAGCATTGCGCTCTTCATGCGTAATTTATTTCACCTGTCATGAACTCCTTGGATTGGGTGGGCTCAGAAAATATATCCATTATATCATTTAGTCATAGCATTTTATATATAGTTATGTCATCACTGGTCAATATAATAATTATGTTAATATAAGAAGTTAGGACAACAATGTTACCTGATCTCAAATATCAATCAATGAATTCAGTTTTTGACATTTTTCTTTGAGAAAGTATGCCATATTATATTTTTTGCCAAGCTGCTTTATGGGAATCCAAGCCAAGGAAGAAGATAAGAAAAACAAACTGCAAGTGACAGGCTAAACAGAACATGATTATTCAAGATTTAAAAAAAATTTTTTTTTAAAAAAAAGTACTGTGTACATACCCAACCCCATATGGCTATTCGTTTTTCATCAATAAAACCCATGTCTATAAATTTTCTGTTTGGAAGAAAAATGCACACAATTAATTAAAGAAACATAGATGTTTTAAAGTACTTTGGGATGCTAGAAAACACAAGAAGGGTTATGTGGCAGAAAAATATTTTAAAAATCCTCTAATAATTACACTGTTAATAGATATCAGGTTCTTAATATGGGTCTGAGCCTACTAAAGCCAAAGACAGCTGGTCATTTAGATTTTATCTTAAACCACAATGTCACATGTACCTGTTTTGGCAACTTTTGCCAAATCCTAATCCTAATCTCCTTCTAACCTCTATTTTACAAACAGTGCAAAAATTCTGCTTCTAATTTTAAATTGCCCTTTCCAACCTAAGTTTAAACAAGCCAGGAGACATTGTGAATTACAAACCTAACTTCACTGACCTTTCATTAACTCTAATCTTTTGGACGTAATTAACTTAGAATTAATTATATCTGTGTATATATAAAATAAATTCCAAGAGGGGATACAAAAATAGATGTTGTTTTGCCTATGGTATATTTATCAGACCAGGGCTGCAAAAATCTTGGCATTCACTAGACTAGATGATCACAGAACTCAATACACCTCTTTTCTTTGGTGTCATCTTCTGGGCATCTGGATTTTTGCAACCTTGATCTGGTAGCCTAGCCTATGGGATCTGCTGATGTGCCCAGCTTCAAACATTTAAATGTAATAGGTGCTTTATCAAAATACAGGATTGTTTCTGGTCATGAAAAGGTGGGATAAAAAGCTTTAACTACGACAAATCTGAACCTCCCCCAGTATATGTTTCTGTGTGTATACATGCAGTCCTGTGATTTCTTGGTGGTGTCTCATCCAGTCTGCTTATCCTATGTTCAAGTCAAAGTTCTACATAAAACCATGTAGCTCAGTGGTGGGTTTCACTTACCTTTGGTACCAGTTCACTAGCGCGTGTGCGCTTGCTTCACTTGTGCGCACGCCACTTCTGCGCATTTGCAGAGCGTATTTGATGATGTCTGGGTGGGTGGGTGGAGCCTCCCGCTGCTGCTGCTACCGGTTTGCCCGAACTGGGGTGAACTGGTAGCAACCTACCATTGGTGTAGCTCCAATGGACAGAGAGTACTTTCCTCTATCTGGCTTTTAGGTCTGAATGAGAGATCTCTTTCGATAAATATGTCCAACCTTCCCAAAGTCTTTTGGAGACAAGGAAAGTCAGCTGTTATTAGCTCTTTCTGATTTGCTAGTTTAATGAACTTATTTTTCTTTTAGCTCTCTGTTTTGCAAGTTTGCCTTTATTATTATTCGTCACCCAGTCATCCAGATGTTCAGACTGGATTTGGCATTTTCGTCCACCTATTGAGTTTCGTCCACTCCCAAGGGAGTGGTGTGGTGGCCTAGAGGTGGAGCTCTCGCCTCACAATCAGAAGGCTGTGAGTTTGATCCTAGGTAGAGGCAGATATTTCTCTCTCTGGGCACACTGAGAATATATCTGCTGAACAAAACTCCGCATTGGTGACAGGAAGGGCATCCAGCCATTTAAACATTCTGCTAGCTCCATTCAGTTGCCCAGACTACACCCCGCAAGGGATTATGGAGTCGTTAAATGAAGATGAGGATGATTGAGTCCTTCCCAAGACCTGAGATAGGCTGATGTGGATGTTTGATAATGTTTGAGATATCGTCACGGGATGTAAGCTGTTCCAAGTAAAGCTGCTTTTTGTAATTGAATGATGGTGAATTTGTTAATGGCAACAGTGTTCAAATAGTGCTCCAGTTGTTTTGGGATATATTATTAAATTTATTGTTAGTTGCCTAGATGACAGAACTACTTAGTAATACTTAGCTTTTAGGTTGCACTTTCACCTATCTAGAATACTTTCTCTACATTTTCTAGCTGTAATCTTCATCTTCATCTACAACTTGCAAGATAAACTGGACAATTGGGGAGGGGGAAACCGAGGCTAAGGAAAAGTTATTTGTCTCAATCTTACTGTGTATCTCTGGGGGAAGCAGGAATTTAAACCGAGGATTTTTTTTTAAACAATGAACAGACATCTTCTACAAAAACCCCTTTCCTTGGCATTCAGTTGAAAGCATTGGTTGGAATCTGAGGTTAGATACGGGAAATCCAGATTCAAACCCTATTAATGGGTAGGATAATCTGCTCCCACCAAGGTTACATTGCAAGGTTTCATGAGGCTATCCCACAAAGAGGTAGCCTAGGAACGTGGGAAGTCAATATTGTCCAAAGGCATCTAGACATGAGCTTGAAGAAGTAACATGTTTAACAATTTATTGAGAGCTAATATTATTTAGGATCTTATCAGTGGGTCATCAGTGGGTCATAAGAACCTGGACCATATTTCAACAAAGCAGTCACAGGAAGAAAGGGCATCAGGAAGGTTAGTTTTCACATGCAAGGTACTTAGGAAGCAAGCAGGTTTATGGAACGATAATCCCATTATTAGAAATTCAAATTAATGAGGATCACCACCAGGGGATACAGCAACAGAGAAGCAGAAGAGAAAATGACCAAAATATTTCAAGCAGGTGGAAGAGTTTTCCTGTTGATGCTTACAATAAACCCTTACTTTTTTGGATGGTGTATTATTAATATTTATGGCAATAAAAATTAAACTAAACAAAAAAAAATCATTTCAATCAACTTTGACACCATGTGATATTATTGGCACCAATGCAGAAGTGTTTTGCCATTGTCTTTTTCCTATGTGTCTGTCTGTCCATCCATCTGTCTGTCCGTCTGTCCGTCCGTCTGCCTGCCTGCCTGCCTGCCTACCTACTTACCTATCTATCTACCTAAAGGGCAGGAATCATGGAAGAGAAGGCTCTTTTCCTTGACCCCACCAGCCAAAATTCCTTGACTGATGGGATCTGCAGTATGCCAGCACAGGTGGGGCTGTAGAGTAAAATAGGAAATTTGCCATTATCTTTTTTTGATAGAAGTGTTCTATCTGTGCCACCACACTCTGTACCAGTTGTAGCTTCCAACTACAAGGGTAGCCCCATGTAGAGGGCATTGCAGTAGTCCAGACATGAGATGACCAGGGCTTGAATGACTGAGTGCTGGGACTCCTGATCATGGAAATCCTGCAACTGGTGCACAAACCAAAGTTGTGCAAAGGCTGTAGTGACCATGACTGTTACCTGCTCTTCAAACAGAGTCCCGAGCCTAGGAAAACCACACCAAGTCGCGAACTGGGTCTGTCTGGGATAGTGCCACCCCATCCAGAACTAAATATATCAGAATCCCAGATCCTAAATGCATGTTTTTGCTGATAAAAAATCTGATCGGTACAGAAAAATGAAATGTACTTATGAATGAGTATGTGTAAAACTAACCTAGATCAAATCTGTCACCCTAGTATCTTCAGTTTATTACTTTATGACACCAATTTAAAACTGTTATGGTTACTATAAAACAAACAATTCTGCTATTGCATTGTACAAAGAAAGTAACGATAGCAAGATGGAAATCAAAATGGTAAATTGCCCCATCTACTTCACTCTGTGCATTTAAACAGCAAAGAGGAAACGGAAGCATCAGAAAGGAGAAATGGGGTAAAAGAGATAAGAGGTCCGTACAGTTACGGGAACATGCAAGCAAGATGTAGAGGTGAGAACTCTAGGTTCTATTCTTAGTCCAGCTGGTTCATAATTTGTCAAGCCAGACTAATAATCTTTGCTCAGTTTAAAAAAGGTCCATGCAAACATTACTTCCACAGGTGCGGAGCATCAAATTTATACCCTTTCTAACATATTCAGAGCTCTTAAGTGTTGACTTCTGAAACAAATCCAGAAGTCCTTCCAAGAATTCCACCAAATCCAGAAGAAAAAATGTTATATTCATGGGATAGGTCAAGAATATCGGGGTTGTGCAAGGAGAAATAATAAAAACATTTCTGTAGCTTTGTAAAGACTGCCACATAAACTCATCTGGCAGTCTTTACAAAGCTACAGAAATATTTTGCCAAATATTTAGGTTAGTTTAAATTTTGCCAAATTCCCAAATCTAAAAAGATAGTGTTATAGCAATGACTGATCGGAATATTCCCATATGTACTGAATTGACAGCAAATAGAAATTATAACTAATTTATTAACATACATTTCTTTAGCATCAAACATGATCAGCAACTGAATAAATCTCAGCGGCTATTCGTGAATTTACTCCTAGAAGGGCTGTAATGTTACCCAAAATCTCTCCTTATTCTTACCTTACAGCTGAGATTTGATCTTCAACTTCATAAACTCCAAGTTTTCGATAGACTGCATGCAACATCTTATCACCTTGGAAAGCGGTTCCTCTGCCATCCACAAGTGCTACCACAATATCTTCTTTGCTTGCAAGATAGCTGATCCAGCTAACGCCAAAGGTATGCTTCACATTTTGGCTACAAGGCCCTCCATACCTAAGGGAAATATCAATGGAATTTAAAGCATTCTACGTTAACATTCTTAAGGTCCTAAAATATTTAATCAATAGCATAAGAAAAACGGAATGATGAAGAAGTTCCTCATTGGAGTTTTGGAATTACTTCTCACACACAGAATGACACAGTGGTTAAAGTTTTGGACTATTATGATTGAGAAGACTACTCTCGGCCAAAGAAGCTCACTGAGTATCTTTGGACCAGAAATCATCTTTTATTTTCTAAATATCCCACAGAGTTTTATTTGTCAATGACCAAAATAAAGTGTCTGTCTATCTGTCTGTCCGTCCGTCTGTCCGTCTGTCCACAGAACTGTTATGGGAAAAGTTATTACTTTGAGCTCCTGAAGAAACCAAGGTGCTGGTAGCAAATACAAATAATTTCCTACATTACTTTGAGCTATCTTGCTTGAGAAGAGCAGCCTAACATGGAGTCCCCCCCCACCGAAGATGAAGAGGATTTCACTTGGGAACTTCTGCATACCCAGCATACATTGAGCTGTGGTGGCGCAGTGGTTAGAATGCAGTACTGCAGGCTACTTCTGCTGACTGCTGGCTGCCTGCAATTTGGCCGTTCAAATCTCACCAGCTCAAGGTTGTCTCATCCTTCCTGTCACTGCGTTTTTTTGTATTTACCAGCTGAGCTCATATTTCTGGACTGTCAGACTTTCCGTAGCTTGCCAAATTTCTTATCAGTAAGCTAACTACGCATGTCCGCATTCCTTTCTTTCTACTTCACACTTTCTTTGTTCTCTTGCCAAGAAGTCCGACCACAGAGAGGTAGCCGGCAGGAACGTTGCCAAAATGTAATTATTTAGATTGGTAAGATGTTTTATTTTCTTTATAACAAATAAATGAGTTTTTCTTAGAAAAAATATCTTCGGGGTTTATTTTCTTGCAAAAGTATACACAAGATAAATGCCACGATCCACGTCTCTAAATCAAGGTGCGATTACCCAAAAGCAGAATGGGATTAATTAGCACCCTGACACTTCCATCCTTCTTAGGTGGGTAAAATGGGAAGCCAAATTGTTACGAGCAATATGCTGACTCTGTAAACTGCTTAGAGAGGGCTGTAAAAGCACTGTGAAATGGTATATAAATCAAAGTGCTATTGCTATTGCTAATCCCGATGTGCTGTGGCCAGCTTTGCAAAGCTATTGAAAACTTTGACAGTATATATAAGGTATATAGGGAGAATGATTGAATAAAATGTTACATACACCTTTATAAGAAGAGGATATTTCTTGGATCGATCAAACTTTGGAGGTAGAAGCATCTTGTACCATAAAGCTAGAAGAAAAATGGGGAGGGGAGAGAATGAATGAAACTTCCTGTGGCAGTTTAAGATCCCATGGTAATACTTGTGGTGCAAAGTTTGCATTGTTGATAGCCAAGTGGATTAAATATCACTGCAGGCCTTTCTTTTAATCATGCATGCCACATTGTATTTTGCATTATACACTTGCATTTTCTATTATGACATCTGTGGTTTGTGATGCTTTATAAAGTCTGATTGAGTCCCGAGAACTTCATGGATTTGCCCATGTAATTTTCTTGGCAGCTATGCAGAATTAGACTTCCATTGCTGTGTTTCAGGATTTTTTTTTTCTTTCAACTTGCCAATTTAGCCTACAGACCTGTGATTCCTTTTTTTTTTAAAGTATCCAATCTAAGCATTAACAAGGTCTGATGCTGATTAGCTCCTGAGCCCAGGTAAGATCAGCCAGATGATGCTATCTGCAAAGATGTAAGAAAAACATTCTCCCAGGTAGTCCTTGAATTATGATCACAATTGAGCCCAAAATGTCAGTTCCTAAGCAAGGCAGTGACTGAGTGAGTTTTGCCCATTTTACGATCTTTCTTGTCATAGTTGTTAAGCGAATCATGCGGTCATTAAGCAAATCTGGCTTCTCCCATTGACTGTGCTTGTCGGAACCTGGCTGGGAAGGTTACAAATGGTGATCATATGAACCCAGGACAGTGAAACTGTCATAAATGGCTTAGGACCCAGTTATTTATGAGACCACCTTCTGCCTCCGATAACCTCCCACCGGCCAACACGCTCCCACAGAGAGGGTCTCCTCAGGGTGCCGTCTGTCAGGCAATGTCGGCTGGCGACCCCCCGGGGAAGAGCCTTCTCTGTGGGGGCACCCGCCCTCTGGAATGAGCTACCCCCAGGGATACGACTAATCCCGGACCTCCGGACCTTCCGCCGGGCCCTGAAGACTTTTTTATTTCAGCAAGCCGGGCTGGGTTAAAAAATTTTAATTGGGTGAATTTTATGGGTAACGGGGTTTTAAATTGGAGAAGCCTAAGATAATTTAATTTTGTTTTAATGTATTTTAATATTTGTATTGTGTGTTTTTAATTCTGGCTGTTCACTGCCCCGAGTCCTTCGGGAGAGGGGGCGGTATAAAAATTTAATTAATTAATAATAATAATAATAATAATAATAATAATAATAATAATAATAATAATAATAATAATAATAAATATATGCCAGTTGTGACATGCCTGAATTTTGAGGATGCTGCAACAATCTTAAGTGTGAAAACTGTTCATAAGTCATTTTTTTCAGTGCCATTGTAACTTCAAATGTTCACTAAATAGATGATACGCAGTCTTTGTCTGGGAATAAGCTATTAATGTATAGGATTCCAGGAATTAATTTCTTAATACACTGTTGAAGGGAAAACTCTACTGCACTGTTTCTTGATCTAAATTCAGATATTACACCGTAAGTTTTTAAGTAGCAACTATTTCATTCTTGTGCACACACTGAAAAATTAGATGTGAAAAACAAATAATACTTACTTATGCCATCCACTTCAAGTTTGTTAATCTTCTCTATTGGTAAACTGATTTTTTGCAGAGCAGACTCCAAATCTGCATTGTCTTCTAAGACTTTAATTTCTGTATATAAAAAGTTTTGAATTAGAAATACATTTCTCATTGATTCTCTGTTCTTGAAATGTTACCCAACTGGATACTAATAAAAGGTTAAATGTCACGTCTGTTAAATTGAAATGAGTATATGAATTTCCCAAGTTTATAATTATGGAAAGAGCAAAAGTTTCACAATGTAACTGAAACAGAGTTGAGATTTTCCTAGAAAAATGCAGGGATGGGGGTGGGTGGGTGGGACTAAAGTTTCCTGCAATTAAGGTAAACCTCATTATATAAATTCAATTTATTAGGTAATCTGAATATAAATAATGTAATGTATGGCTCATTTCATATACTCTGTTAAGTGTTTAATTGAATGAAAGAAGTTAATCATGATAAATCATTTATATCACGATTTTGTTGTATATTTACTTAACCTACAAAGCAGACAAATAAATAGCAAAGCCAGTATTATAATAGTTAAATGGTGTTTGTATCTTTTTCAGGTTTATGTGCCTAAAATTTTACGGAAGCTAAATATGAATACCAAATGGTTTCTAACCTAAACAGAATTTTGTCTTTTCTTTCTTGCAATCGGGGCAATACAAGTCAGCTTTAGATGAAGTGTAAAAACATTTTATCACTCTGGTCATCAGAATCAAAGATCTTTTCCTCACTTGTGCTTAACCACGACATAAACAAGCTTTGACATTTTTTTCCCACAGTGACTCATGACAGGGCCTTTATCTCTTCTCATCCTGATGAGTCAAGTTGAAGCTAGTCTTTGCTGTGCTAGTTTTGATGTATGATTTTCTCCTTATGCCTACATCAGCTAAGATTAGCCTCAAAGCTGGTTAGGCTTTGACACCCTTTGTCAGGTCCCATAGATTGGGATGCTGCCATTCTGGTGGAGACAGGGCCTGGGTGCATTCTTTAGTTTATAGCCTTTTTCCTGGTGCCTATCTAACCTGTACTTTGATTTATCTTCTTGGAATGTAAGGTGAAGAGGACCATCTGTTTTGTCTCAGCTTTGGAGCCTCCAACAAGCGACGCCTGAGAACAACTTCTTATCAACTTCTCACTCTGCGATTTGCAAAACAACTTCATACCTTCCTGGATTGGCCTATTGAATATGGGACTGAAGGGAGGGGTTTCTAACTGCTTTAACCTAATGGAATTGCGCGGGAATCCTCAGATCCAGATTTCTTTGTCTTGTTATCACTTTCCTTTCAATAAAAGTTTCCTTTTGAAATGCTAAGTGCTTCAAGAGTTCTACTTTCTTGAGCAGAGAGGAGAGGCAAATCCTTACATCCTTACCTTTGTTAGATCTGTTATCGTATATAGTAGAAATGGGGATGCCTGGGCCTGTAGTATTGATTAGAATAAAAAAAGAATCTCCATTAAAACAAAATATCTGAAACATATCACTACTGAAAATGATTTCATTGCTTAGCTACTTGCATATTCCCATTTGTTCATCGCTCACAGTTTTTTCTCCCCATAAGTTTAACATATTAATTTGAGAAAACTGCAAAGCTCAGTTGGGTGTTAGAATGACAGTAGATGTACAGGGACCTGAATTTACATTGGAAGTAACTTGCTCAATGTTTCTACAAAGTGCCCTACTTGATAGTGGGATTGCAGGATTCAACCCACAAATGTCTACATTTATATTATAGAGAACATGATCCAGTTTCTGGGATTCCACAGGTACAAAAACATCTCTGATAATACTTCATGGCAGTAAGATGCAGTAAAATCTGAAAAGTAATCCCATTTTGCCACTCTTACTGTTGTAGAAAGTTAGCAGCCACCCCTCTCCTAGAAGAATGAAATATTTTGAGAAACATTAAAAAGACAGAATATTATATTTCCCTGGATGAGAAATGGAGAAATATGCTCTTGGAAAGCAGCCCCCACCTTTCTTAATAGCCCTCAGTAGATGTCATCTCTCTCTCTCTCTCTCTCTCTCTCTCTCTCTCTCTCTCTCTCTCTCTCTCTCTCTCTCTCTCTGTGTGTGTGTGTGTGTGTGTGTGTGTGTGTGTATGTGTGTGTGTGTGTGTACCAACAGTGTTGCTGAGAATAAGGTAAAAAGTTAACCTTTGCATTCTATACAGTTCTCTTCACTCCCCCAGATGAAAAGATACCTAAATGGTTACATAACTTGAGCACAGAATTAACCATGCACAAAAGAATCTGGATAAGTTGTCTTAACTCATTTCTCAAGGTGAGCACATTCCCGGCGTGACACAGTTTTGGCATAGATGAATGATGGAAGTGCTTATTTAGTTATGTTTGCAATTTTGCTAGTGACATAGTCATCATTTGCAATGCTTGTACACCTTGTACAAAACATACATCTATGATAAAAACTGTACGGCAACTATTTTCTCCCTAATATGACCTGAGGGAAATGTACATTGCTATCCAAACATCAGTTTCATTCATCCGTACTAATCTACCAATATGGCTACCCCAGATTTCTCTCTTTAAATGGAATCTGCATTTTATTTTATAATTTATTTTATTTTTACTTTGGTTTGGATTTTAAATACCGTAACAAAGGTTAATCCTTTCAACCCGGAAACAATTTAAACTGTGTCTCTGCACAGATGGGATGGGAGCAAAGAAGCTACTTTTAAAAGTTTATTTTAGGAAACTAATCCAGAGCACTGGTCTGACAGAGCCTTTCCTGATTCCACAAACTTAGAGCTCAGTTGCAGAATCCTTGTACAGGGTGAAAAATATTCTAGGTTCAATTTCTAGAAGTTCAAGTTCCAGAGCAGTGGGGAAATGCCCCTGGCTGAAACCTCTCTTTCTCATCCTCATGATTTGATGGTTCAACATTCTGAAGACAGTTTCTTACATTCTAAAACTTGTTCAAATCAACTTTGAGCTCCCTCATGTCATAACCGACTCATTCACGTAATCAATGGGTGTGGCCTTAATTTGTCTTACAGTTCGTTTCAAAGGATGAAAGATTATGCTGCCAGGTCATATTCTCAGAGTCTTTGCCATTTCATAACTAGAAAGTGATATAGATGATTTATAACTCTGAAATGCAGCATCCTAATTTTCCAGATGATTATACTATACATTAAATTACCTTTATAATAGAAAACTGAATGGCATTATTTTATTTT
This sequence comes from Arizona elegans, assembly GCA_022577455.1. Taxonomy (NCBI): domain Eukaryota; kingdom Metazoa; phylum Chordata; class Lepidosauria; order Squamata; family Colubridae; genus Arizona; species Arizona elegans. The sequence goes on from JAKOOJ010000001.1 coordinate 128,199,941, forward strand.
GTAAAAGATGTATGTAAGTATGTATGTATGTATGTATGTATGTGTGTGTGTATGTATGTGTGTATGTATGTACTATTTACTACTCTATCCACCAGGCCCAATCCAGAGAGGGAATCCAACTCCATATGCAGGATTCCAAATAATAAACCATCTATCATGAAGGGGGAAAATCATTCATCGGCAACAAGCCAATTGCAAACAATCCCCACCCTCACCGTACCCAGCTACTGTAACATATGGATGGTACTTTTTGTATCCACATGTATAAGCTAAACATCATGATATTCACTGGGGATTACTCCCAGATAAGTGTACTTAATATTGTACACATTCATTTACTGCTATTAAGGTGCTCTAAAGTAGAAATAGTGAATTGTGACTTGAAATAGCTATTAGGATTTTATTTACCCACAAATTTGACATACCATAACAGATTAGTGCATAATAGCTGGCATCATTACTGAATCTTGCTGCATAATACTGGCATCTTTCTTTTCGTAAATTACAAGTAATGCACTGCTTTGATACAGGATTTCTTCCAATTCTGTAAAAAAGGCAGATTTAGAAAAAAAAAAATCAGTCTATATATAGAAAGATGTTCCCAATCTCTATTGGTCTTTTCCAATGTTTTCTTACTATAGGAGGGTGTGGATTTTGGATAAGATGTTCATGTGGACTAGTATGTTTTCCCAAAAATATGACTTACCCCGAAAGTAAGTCCTACCTTGATTTTTACATGTGCACCCAATATAAGCCCTACCTCCAAAATAAATCCTAATTAAGAACCCTCCCACTGAAATGTAAAATTTGTTACTACCAGTTCTGTGGACATGGCTTGATGGGGGATAATGTGACTGGGTGGGCGTGGCCAACTTTTTTTTTTAACTTTTAAAACCATTTTTTCTATAATCTCTTCGGCTGAAGAGGTTGTTTAAAAATGCTTTTAAAAGCCTCTGATGATACCAGCTGAGTTGCCTGATCGGCAGAGGCTTTTAAAAGCATAACCTCTTCAGCCTAAGAGGTTGTAGAAAAAATGTTTTTTTTAAAAAAAAAAGCCTCTGACAATCAGGCAACTCAGCTGGGATCGTTAGAGGCTTTTAAAAGCATTTTTTCTACAACATCTTCGGCTGAAGAGGTTGTAGAAAAAATGCTTTTAAAAGCCTCTGACAATCCCAGCTGAGCCGCACGATCATCAGAGGCTTTTTTTTTACTTTTAAAAGCATTTTTTCGGCTGAAGAGGTTGTAGAAAAAATGCTTTTAAAAATTAAAAAGAAAGTCTCTGATGATTGTGCGGCTCATGTGGGCATGGGGGATGGGGGCAAGGATTTTTGCTACAGGTTCTCCAAATCACTCGCCTCCATCGCTACCGGATCAGGCGATCCGGTCCAAACCAGGAGCATTTCACCCCTGGTGCATATATATAAATAAGACAGGGTCTTATTTTTGGGAAAACATGGGTAGTATGTTAAAAGTTGTTTTTTTAATTAAAATATAATTACTTTATTTGGAGTACTGGTCTCCATTATGTCTAATATTACAGTATTATTTTAGGTCGAACTTAATTTTCTTTATGTATATGAAATATGAGATAGTGATTTTTCCTTGTAATCTATGAGCCAAAGAAAATACATAGTTTTGATGAAGTTGGTGAATTGTACTCACTAACCGGAAGTACTCTTTACTTTTTTACACTTAATAGTAAGTTTTCTATTGCAGTGATGTGGGAAACCCACCACTCAATTCAGGAGACAAGACCACGAAGAGTTGGAGAACACAGGTTTATTTGCGCAAAGGTTCAGAGCATTAGCATGGCAAATTCTGAACGAAGGGCTATTCCCTTCAGTCTACTTTTATACCTTCAACATCTCTAAGTACAAATGAGACATCGCCCTTTGATACAATTATCTAGCTGAGACAAAGCTTTTAATAGAGTACATAGAAAGGGGAAGTTTATAGGCTTCGCCCCTTAGGCCTTCCATATAGGGTTTCTATCTTATACCATCTGTTTCCTTACACCTCCCTTCCTTTACCATTATTTTGCACAACACCGGGGTATAGTACCAGTCACATATAGTGAGCAAGTTTACTGTAATTTTCCTAAGCATTGCAACATAACAAAAGGTCATGATCACACAGGGTTGTCGAGTATTGGGGTGTACATTAATATTAGGGTTATCCCTGATTTCAGTACCTCCATTAGCAGTTTTGATAGCAACTTACTTGTAAATGTTTCTTCTTCCTGGGTAACCTTCAAATTCATTGCTTGAATAAAATCTGGAAGGCAACATCCATTAGCAAATAAATTATGCATTCACTATGGAACGAAATTATAAAATGTTACTTATTATGAAGATTTGTAAGAAAATGCTCAAACAACAGGAACAGTTCCAGCCAGACAGGAAATTCCCCTTCTTTTTAGATTTTTGTTTTTCCCAAAGCATTAGTAATTTATGTTCTGCTAACTGAGGTTTAATTTACTTTCCTGCCCAATTCTTTGGTTTTCTTGTAAAACTTCGGATTTGCCAGCCCTTTGAAGTAGACTAGGTTAGGAAACAGACACTGTAAGAACAAGGATGCAGTAACAGAATTTTGAAAGCCTAATAGAGATTCTTGGTCTTTCCCCTTTGATATCAAAGAGAATCAAGGCAGGGAAATCTTGAGTTTCTTTCTTACTCTTTCCTTCCTGTCAGACTAAGGTTGGTGCTTAACTAACAGCTGCTAAATTCTTTCATCAAGCTATCTCTATATTTCTCTACCCAGGGGTGTCAAACAGGCAGCCCGTAGGCTGGATGCATCATGTGCAGGCCACGCCTACCCAGGCTCTGCAAAAGCAAAAACAGTCACAATACGTCACGTGATGTCATGTGACACATCAAGTTTGACACCTGTGTTCTACAGGATTCCCTGAAGCTGCTTCCTTCATCTTTTTGTGTGGGAGGTATCATTTGGCTATGTAAAGATCCACATTCAGAAAATAAGCTTGCTATATTTTATTAGGATGTTGGACAATGGAATTCTTAGAACCCTTAGGAGCTGCCTATTTTTGCAACCTGTATCTTGTTTTTTTGACTCTGATACAGACAAAGAAACTAAATGTACTATTTATTTATTTTTCTGCAATGTTTATAGAAAAAAGGATCTTGAAAATCTCTCTCTCTCCCAGTATATATGAAGAATATTTGGGTATGTCTAGTTTAATGAAAAGAAGGACTAGGAGTGACATGATAGCAGTTTTTCAATATTTAAAAGGCTACCACAAAGAAGTGGGGGAGGGGTGAAGGCAAGACAAGAAGCAATAGGTAGAAACTGTTCAAAGAAAGAATCAACCTAGAACTAAGGAGAAATTTCCTGACAGTTAGAACAATTGCTGGTAATCAATGGAACAACTTGCCTTCAGAAGTTATGGGTGCTTCAACGTTGGAGGTTTTTAAGAAGAGATTGGGCAATGATTTGTCTGAAATGTTATGGAGTTTCCTGCTTGAGTAGAAGGTTAGACTAGAAGTCCTCTAGTGTCCCTTCCAACTCTGTTATTCTGTTATTTTTGCATGTAATACATGTATGCATGCTTCTCTTTAAGGAAGATAATTGGATCTTCAGCTCGTAAAGTTTTTTTTTTGTTATTGAACAATCCAATATATACTTATTCAAAAATAAATGTTGTTATATTATTTTGGGACTATACTCATACATAGGCATCTGTATTCTGAATTCCTACTGATTCAGAGACAAATTTAGTTTCTATATTGCACTAGACCATGGTTTGATTGATCAGTTTTCTAAACAAGCCAATATCGGCTGAATGTATATATTCTTAAATTACAAGCCAAGGCTAAGACCAAACCTTAAAGTAACTGAGGTCTCTCTGTTTAAGTTTTTAACTAGATCAATATGTGAGCATCTGATGACCTGGAGCTCCCATTCCTTCTCCAAAACTCTTGTTCTCTACAAAACTGATTGCAAATAATAATAATAATAATAACTAACTTGGAACTGGTTAAGATCAGGAGTACTGAAAAAAGAAACAGAAAGCTTTATTTTGGTAGCTCAAGAACAAGCCCTAGCCACAAACTGCATGAAGGCAAAAATTCAACATGTTACCACCAACAGCAAATGCTGTCTATGCAATGAGAAAGATGAGACAGTCGACCACCTGATCAGTGGGTGCAACAAAATTTCACAAACTGACTACCTACAACGCCATGACCGTGTTGCTAAGATCATTCACTGGAAATTGTGCCAGAAGTTTGGATTTGAGTACAGCAAAAACCACTGGGAACATCAGATTGAGAAAGTTTTAGAGAATGAGAAACTCAAGATCTTGTGGGACTTTAGGATTCAGACTGACAGGCACTTGGTCCACAACACACCTGACATAACAATAGTTGAAAAGAAAAAAGTATGGTTCATTGACATTGCAATACCTGGTGATGCACGAATTGAAGATAAGCAGCAAGAAAAAAATCACAAAGTACCGGGACTTACAAATTGAAGTTGAGCGACTGTGGAAAAAGAAATCGTGTGTTGTCCCGATTGTAATTGGAGCCCTTGGAGCAATACCCAAAGGACTACCCCGCTATTTAGAAATTCTAAATTTATCCGACTTGAACATTTTGACTCTACAAAAAACCACCTTACTCGGAACAGCTTACATCCTCCGACGATACCTTAACAGTTCCTAGGTCCTTGGTTAGGACTCGAGCTGCTGAGCTATTAACCAGCCTCAAAGGCTGTGAATCTCACTAAAGATTAAATAATAATAATAATAATAATAATAATAATAATAATAATAATAATAATTAAAAATAGAAATAATCCATGAGTATAATGTGGAGGAAGAAGGGACTGGTTTCATTCAGTAAAAAGTAAGGCAATTTGATTGTTGCTTCTTTATAGATGCTTTGTTTGCAAAGCCACATAGACTTCCCAATACATCTAAGTCAGCTATTATGCCTGAATGAGTAAATAATGCAGAGCATAGTAATACAACATATATAATAGTGATTATATTCTTGATTAAGATGTTATTAGACACTTCTAGTCATGTCCAATGTTTATGATTGGATGCACAAGTTGAGGGAGGGGAAATTCTTTTTCCTCTGTAGCCTAAATCTAACTCTGAGGCCTTTCCAGGCCATAGCTGTTGAGGGGAATCCATTATAACTAATCATATGGAATGACTCTCAAAGACCTTTAAAAATGGGGTTCAGCTGCAAGGCTAATGGAAAAATCATTCTTGCATTCTTGCATATGATTTTCATTGACAGGCAATATAACCAACATACCACGCGAGTGGGATACTTACATTGCATCATCTGTTACTCTATAAATATATATGGCCTCCCACTCACCACTAGTGATCTGGATTGCCTTTTCCTACAAAAACAACATATTTAAAGTCAGATACTTTATTCTGCAGCACATCTCTTGCAACATAGGTGAACTTTAGATTGGTTCTTTGGTTGACCTACCACCGAGTCGTTGATGTAATGGATGTGTTTATAGCCATTCTGGTCGCTAAAAATTTTGTAGTATGACATGGCATCTGAAGTGAAATAGGGTGCTGAAACAAAGAACTGAGAGACAACAATAATAAAACTGGAGATGAAACAGAAATTAATATCTTTGAGAAGTGAATGGACTTATGCAAAATACAGTAAACATATATTTATACCACATATTTTACTGTATAAAATTTTATTATTTTGTTTATTTATTAAAAAATTACTATTTATTAAATATATTTTACTATATTTACTATAGTAAAAATATAGCAAAGCTTTCTGATGTTACTATTTTCCGCCCCTTAGCCCATTAATGAAACATCTTTCATACTGTAGTGAAAGCATATTTGTTAGGGATTTACAATGTAACTAACATTTTTTACTTGAAGGTAAGACCCAGCAGGTTCTCAAAATGAAAAATGGATGTCTATGACATCCCCCTCCCCAAAATAAATTAAATCCGAAAAAAACAAATAAATAATTACAAAAGTAACAAAAGTAACAGAGTTGGAAGGGACCTGGAGGTCTTCTATTCCAAATTTCTGCTCAAGGAGGAGACCCTATATACCATTTCAGACAAATGAATGTCCAATCTCTTCTTGAAAACATCCAGTGATGGCGCACCCACAACTACTAAAGGCAAATTGTTCCATTGATTAATTGTTCTCACTGTCAGGAAATTTCTCCTTAGTTTTAGGTTGGTTCTCTCCTTGATTAGTTTCCATCCATTTCTTCTTCTGCCTCCAGGTGCTTTGGACAATAGGTTGACCCTCTCTTTTTTTGTAGCAGCCCCTTAGATATTGGAACACTGCTGTTGTGGTTGGTGGAAACCTTTGACAGATGGGCAAACACACAGTTTAGCTATCTCTATGAACTCTTGGGAGCATTTTTCTAGGTTTTACCTGTGCAAGTCTGCAGTGGGACAGCCGACTGGCAAAGCAGAACTTAACTCTGACACAAAGCCAGAGTGCTACAAAAATCACTTCTAGCTTTGTTTCTTGCTTTACAATGTCAACACTCGCTCTGGGATTTTGCTTCCCCCTTGCCATAAGTTTAACCATGGCACAAAACTTGCAGCTGCTTGATTTCCCCACTTTGCCTAGGAAGCTGGCTTCCCCAGGCAAAGTGGGTAGGCAAAACAGGAGTGAATTCTTACACCTCTCCAGTTTCATGGAGATGGCCTTGTTTTGGTTTCTCTGAAACTTATAGATGCATGGTAAAAAGTCAATAAAGAATGAAATGATTCTTATGATAACACCAAAAGTTGAAAGAGCATAGAAACCATACTCCACCAGCCCATCCTGTATGGCTCTCTTCTACGTGTTGCCGATTCTGTCAAATCAAAGAAAACAACAAGGTTGGGATGCAAAACAAAAAACTGACATATTAATGCTATAGAGTTTTCAATCAGACAGAAATATGAAAAAAATGAGGATCCATTCAAACACAGGCTACTTTTTCAATAATGACTTGTAGCATCCTCTAATGCCATCATTATATCAGCACAGCAATGGCTATTGGATAGCAAATCTTTGCCCTTAATTATCTATGTGGAATCCATTGTAACAACCTGAAAATATGTTAATAAAAACCAGGATATTCAATGATAATCTAAAAGCATCTTATGCTTTCATTTTTCAAATATTTTAGCAAAACTTTCAAAGCAAAACTTTAGGTTATGGACGCCTCTTCCTTTGAAGTATTTCTTTGCAAAATTCATTCCATTAAACTAAATTAAAATATTTAATATATTTACCTATATATGATGTGGCTGTAATAATATTATTATTTATCCTTCTTATTATCTTCTTTACCCCCCCTTTAATGGGTATTATTATTATTATTATTATTATTATTATTATTATCTCTTTTATTCATTAAATATGAAACTCAGACAACTGATCATTTAAAAATGTGTCACAAATACCATTGACTGGTGCTAATGGTTGATAAGGGTTGCTGCCAGCGTCCTAGGTTTTAAATAATTTTTAATAATAATAATAATAATAATAATAATAACAATAATAATAATAACCCCTCCGAGGAGGTCTACCTTGTCGTGGTGGAGGGGCTTGCTTGCTCTAGTGATCCTAAGGGCTATGCTGAACAGGTGCAACCATATCAGACAGACCTTAGGTGAAGAGCCAGACAAAATTTGCTCCACAACACATTCAAACATGGTGAATACGAAAAAAATGAAATTTATGCCGGCTGAACCGTCGCCCGGATTAACAAGGCTTCCGTTGGATGCTATGGCTCCTGGGCATTCTACACAAAATGAGTTACAGGGCTCAGCTCTCTCTGCTAGGCAACCAGGGCATGGAGCTGACAAGCTACTGGAAGAAAAACCCAAAAAGCGAAAAATCTGGACTAGGGAAGAAAACACCTCTATTATGGAAGCTTACTATCAGTCTGAGCCAGCAAAACGTGGATTTCAAAAAAGAATGTATCAGATTTGGAAGATGAACCATATGGACTGTGACACCAGTGAACAAAGGTTAATGGACCAATGACATGTAATCCTAAACCTCAAATTTTTCACTACAGAAGAATTAATAGCAATAGAAGAGAAAGCAATTAATGGTCTGAATACATCAACAAAGAAGAATGATTTGCAGACTCAAAAGCAAATTGAGGAAGAAAGGGAGGAAGAGGATACTGAAATGGATGAAGATAAAGAACAAGGAAGCACTAAAGAACAAACACCAACAGATAGTGCTCAATTAGCTGTAAAAATAAAGCATCAAATGGAAGATGATGAAAGAACACGTTTGTCAAAGCTGAACCAAGTGAACCGGAAAGAATTGAGAAATGTACTAAAAAAGGTCAATGAGGCTGTGCAAACTATTCGAACCACTACACTAGCCGAAACAAACCAACTGATGTATGCAGCAGCCGTCATAACCACCAAAGAACTGGGGTTGAAAATACAAAAGAACCAAAGAGGCAAGAAGGGGAAGGCTAAGTGGAAAATTCGGTTAGAATTGAAGATCAAAAAAGTACATGGAGATTTGAGCAACCTGAAGAACCTAAGGCAAGGTCAGCTAAAGAACAAGCATGTCAAAAGCAGCCTGGAAGCAAGATACGATCTGAGGAATAAGGAGATTGTGGTAGTAATTGAAAAGCTGAAGCAGAGGGTTATTGCTATCACTGAAAAGATTAAAAGGTATGAAAATCGAGTAACTCAGTTCAAGGAAAACTCACAATTCAGAGCAAATCAGCACCAGTTTTATAAGAGCTTAGAAAATGGAGACGGAGTAACAACAAATGAAAAGCCTGATAAAGAGAAAGCTCTGAAATTCTGGAAGAATTTGTGGGAAAACAACAAGAAGCACAACAGAAATGCAAAATGGATCAAACAGGTTGAGGACTCTATTAAAGTGCATAAAATGGAAGACGTGAAAATAACAAAAGCAATGGTGCAAAGACAGTCAAGAAAAGTGAAGAACTGGAGTGCACCCTGACCAGATGAGCTGCATGGCTTCTGGTTAAAGGCACTTACAAGTCTGCACAAAAGATTGGCAACCCAGATGAACCAGATCCTAAAAACACCTGAAAATGATGAATGGATGACAACTGGAAGGACATTTTTGATCCAAAAAGATAAAGAAAAAGGAAAGGACCCTGCAAACTATAGGCCAATCACCTGTTTGCCAACAACATACAAGCTTCTTACTGGTATCATTGCAAACCAAATCTATGGATACCTGGAAAGAAATAACCTGCTTCCTGTAGAACAGAAAGGATGCTGCAAAAACTCAAGAGGAACAAAGGATCAATTGCTGATTGACAAGCTAATCCTAAAGAACTCAAAGAAAAGACGAACCAACCTGTTCCTGGCTTGGATAGACTATAAGAAAGCGTTTGATTCAGTTCCCCATAGCTGGATCAAGAAATGCCTGGAAATCTTAGGCATCAGCAGCAACATACAAAAATTCATGGAATCTTCAATGAACCTCTGGAAAAAGAAACTTATGGCTAATGAAGAAGAACTGGGTGAAGTTGAAATTAAATGAGGCATTTTCCAGGGCAATTCCCTTTCACCCCTACTTTTTATACTCTCAATGCTACCACTGACAATCATTTTGAAAAAGATGAACTGTGGATACAAACTTGCAAAGAAAGGACTGAAAATCTCGCACTTGATGTACATGGATGATTTGAAGCTGTTTGGTAAAACAAAAGCTGAACTGAATTTATTAATTGAAAAGACAAAAGAATTCAGCCAAGACATTGGTATGCAGTTTGGAATTGACAAATGTGCAACAATAGCAATCAAAGCAGGCAAGATCATAGAAGAGGATGGAATAGAACTAGAGAACGAAGAAATGATAAAGGCAGTAAAATCAGAAGAAGGCTACAAGTACTTGGGGATTTTAGAAGCCTCTGACTTAATGCATAATAAAGTCAAGGAATCAACTTCAGCCAAGTACATTCGGCGAATTCGTAAGATATTAATGTCCAAATTGAGTGGAGGAAACATCATAAAAGCCATAAATATCTGGGCTATACCTGTGATTAAATACTCTGCAGGAATAATTGACTGGACCCAGATGGAGTTAGACAATTTGGACAGAAAAACAAGGAAGCTTATGACAATGAATCATGCCTTGCACCCTAAAAGTGATGTTGACTGATTATATTTACCAAGAGCAGAGGGTGGTTGAGGACTCCTACAAGTAAAGCAGACTGTGGAAGAAGAAAAATGCAGCTTGAATGATTACATCCAGAAAAGTGAAGAACCAATGATTAAGGAAGTAAATAAAGGAGGCCTTTTAAAGACAACTAAAACAAAAGCAGAATATAAGAAAGAAGTAATTGAGCAGCGAGCTGAAAATTGGAAACACAAAGCTCTGCATGGCCAATACTTGAAAAGTATTGAAGGCAAAGTTGACCAGAAACTAACTTGGAACTGGTTAAGATCAGGAGTACTGAGAAAAGAAACAGAAAGCTTTATTTTGGCAGCTCAAGAACAAGCCCTAGCCACAAACTGCATGAAGGCAAAAATTCAACATGTTACCACCAACAGCAAATGCCGCCTCTGCAATGAGAAAGATGAGACAGTCGACCAGGGCCGGATTTAGATTGGAAGAGGTCCTAGGCTATTCCACTTATGAGGCCCTTTCACCAGTGGTGGGATTCAATTTTTTAACAACAGGTTCTGTGGGCGTGGCTTAATTGGGGGTGTGGCTTGGCAATCATGTGACTGGGTGGGCGTGGCTAGCTGGTCATGTGACTGTGTAGGCGTGGGTAGCTCGTCATGTGATCGGGTGGGCGTGGCTGTGTGCATAGACTTTTTTCAGAGGGCTGAAAAAAGTCATTTCTGACTGGGCCTCACACATTTTGACCGGTCCTCACACTTATGACCATCCTCACATTTATGCCCGTGCAGGTTTCTTAACAACCATGTCACTCATTTCACAACTGCTTTTCTTCACCATGGTGACAAGATAGGGCAAAAACGTAAAATGTGAGGACAGTTGTAAGTTCGAGGACTGGTCAAAAGTGCGAGGACCAGTCAAAAATAACTTTTTCAGCCCTCTGAGTAGTCCATATGCACAAAAGGACTATCCAGAGGGCTGAAAAAAGTCATTTCTGACTGGGCCTCGCACTTTTGACCGGTCCTCACACTTATGACCATCCTCACATTTATGCCCGTGCAGCTTTCTTAACAACCATGTCACTCATTTCACAACTGCTTCTCTTCACCATGGTGACAAGATAGGGCAAAAATGTAAAATGTGAGGACAGTCGTAAGTTCGAGGACTGGTCAAAAGTGCGAGGACCAGTCAGAAATAACTTTTTCAGCCCTCTGAGTAGTCCATATGCATAAAAGGATACAGCAATAGAGAGAGATGAAGGAAGGGAAGGGAAATTAGAGTAGGAGTGAAGGTAAGAGAGGGAGGAAGAGAGGAGGAGAAGGAGAAAGGAAGAGGAAGTAGGGAGGAGAAGAAGAGGGGGAAGAAGAGAAAGTAAGAAGGAAAGAAAAGAGAGGTGGTAGGTTTGAGGAGAAAGATTGCTGTACAATAAAAAAGATGAAAGAGAAGAAAGCCAACCCCCCAAAATATAAAGATATTAAGATAAAGAATGAATTGTTAAACTTTAAAGAATAAAAGAGAACAAATATGAATAAATAACAATAATTAGAAACACACATACAAACATACAATGTATTTTCTTTGAACAGAGTATTTGGCCGGTTCACAAATTTAAACAGTGTTTAGTCATTTCAATTAAATTTACAATTTCTATATTTCCTTTTTGCCATATTTATTCCTCATCTATTTTTGTAAAAAAACAATATTACCCTCATCCTCATCTCTAATCTTAATCAAATTCAATTTTTCCCTTCTATTCTATATTATACCCCTTCCCATTGTCATCTATTTTTATATCCATCCTCACATTGGTTAATTATGTAATTATGTAATACAGTTGTTTAATATGAATTCAACATTTTAATATAAATCAATTAGTTATATAACTACCTTTTTTGTATATTAATCAATATGAACATGAATATTCCAATTATTTCCATGCAATCCAATTTCTTACAAATCAATTAATTATATTTACCAATAATAATAAACCAAATAATTTCCCCCATATATTCCTCCAAACCACAACTTAACCATTTCTGCTTTCAACACAATATACAATTAATAGTATCTCAATTATTACAATTCCCTAGTTAAATAGAGCTTTTTTTCTTTTGTGTTTTAAAATCTCCTCTTTTTCCTTAAATTTCCTGTTGTTTGCACCTACCTTTTTTGGTGAGGAAAAAGAAATCTGCCTGCCTAATTTTCCAACCTGCAAAGCCAACAGCCTGCTTTACTTTCTCTTTCGTTTTTCAGTATAGCTAGGGGGGGAAAAATCAGCACTCTTTGCAAGCAAGGAGCAGATCCGTGAGCAAAACAGCTGAGAGCAAATCAGGAGCCGATCTAAGCAAGGGCCAATTAGCCTATGCTGAAGCTCCGGGGGCCAATAAAATTACAAAAAAAAAAAACACCGAACCCTTTGTTAAATTGCTGGCTCCCCCGCCCCTCGCCCACCACTATTTATTGGCAATAAATAGTGGTGCGGAGGGGCAGGGCAAGCCAGCAATTTAACAAAGGGTTCGGCTGCAGCACTGGCTATAGGGCAGCCCTCTGAAGCCCCGCGGCAAGAATTTGAAGTTTTTTTTTCCTCCAGCCATCGGAGGCAGCAATAGATGGGGAGTGGGTGGGGTAAGCCAACGGCAGAGAGGGAGAGTGAGTGAAGATGGGGAAGCTGCTTTCTCCATCCTGCTCTCTTGCATCCGGAGCCCACGTGGATCCCAGGCAGCGGAACTCAGGCTAGGGAAGGGGTGGGCAATTGTGGCTCTTTTACAACCTGTGGCCTTCAACTCCCAGAATTCCTCAGACAGCCAAGCTGCATCAGGAATTCTGGAAGTTGAAGTCCACAGGTTGTAAAAGAGCCACAATTGCCCACCCCTGGCTACGGTAGGCTGGCGCTGCGCGGGTGGGAGGCGAGGGGCGGGCGAGCCAGCAATTTAACAAAGGGCTTGGCCGAACCCCCTAGAACCCCCAGAATCCCACCACTGTGTAGGCCCCTCTTGATCTTGAGGCCCTAGGCTGAAGCCTAGTTAGCCTATAGGAAAATCCGGCCCTGCAGTCGACCACCTGATCAGTGGATGCAGCAAAATTTTACAAACTGACTACCTACAACTCCATGACCATGTTGCTAAGATCATTCACTGGAAATTGTGCCAGAAGTTTGGATTTGAGTACAGCAAAAACTACTGGGAACATCAGGTTGAGAAAGTTTTAGAGAATGAGAAACTCAAGATCTTGTGGGACTTTAGGATTCAGACTGACAGGCACTTGGTCCACAACACACCTGACATAACAATAGTTGAAAAGAAAAAAGTATGGTTCATTGACATTGCAATACCTGGTGATGCACGGATTGAAGATAAGCAGCAAGAAAAAATCACAAAGTACCGGGACTTGCAAATTGAAGTTGAGTGACTGTGGAAAAAGAAATCGTGTGTTGTCCCGATTGTAATTGGAGCCCTTGGAGCAATACCCAAAGGGCTACCCCGCTATTTAGAAATTCTAAATTTATCCGACTTGAACATTTTGACTCTACAAAAAACCACCTTACTCGGAACAGCTTACATCCTCCGACGATACCTTAACAGTTCCTAGGTCCTTGGTTAGGACTCGAGCTGCTGAGCTATTAACCAGCCTCAAAGGCTGTGAATCTCACTAAAGATTAACTAATAATAACAATAATAATAATAATAATAATGTTATTGTTATTATTAATTGCACAGTCAGCCAGATGTTCAGACTGGGTTTGGCATTTTTGTCTACCTATTGAGACCTGGGTTGGGCAAATTGGATGTTTGACAGTGTTACAGATATAGTTGCAGGATGGAAGCAGTTCCAAGTAAGTCTGCCTTCTGCAATTGACTGGTGGCAAATTTGTCAATGCCTATGGTGTTCAAGTGGTGCTCCAGTTGTTTTGGGACTGCACCCAAGGCACCTATTACTATTGGTACTACCTTGCTTGTCTTTTCCATAATTGTTCTATTTCTATTTGTAGGTCTTTGTATTTTGTTATTTTCTCCAGTTCTTTCTCTTCTATATTGCTGTCTCCAGGCACTGCCACATCCACTATCCAGACTTTTTTGTCTTTCTTATGGACAACTGTTAGATCCAGGGTGTTATGTGACAAGTGCCTGTCTGTCTGGATTCTGAAGTCCCAGAGCAATTTAACTTTTTCATTTTCTATTATTATTATTGTCGTTGTTATTTACTTTATTCATTAAACATGAAACTCAGTCAACTAAACATTCAAAAATGCATCACAAATACCATCAACTGGTGCTAAGGGTTGATACAGGTTGCTGCCAGTGTCTTAGGTATCAACCAAGTACCTTCTTAAGATGTACGATGTTCCAAGTAGTGCAGTTTTTTGCAGTTCCGCTGGTGTTATTGCAGGAAGCTGCCATTTGTTGATGTATCTTATAAAATTCTTGGACATGGTACCAAGTGCCCTGATGATAATGGGTATTATTGTTACATGTTTCATCCATAGTCACGTAGTCTCAATGGCCAGGTTGCAATATTTCGTGATTTTTTCCAGTTCTTTTTCTTTGACTCTGGCATCTCCTGGTACCACAATGTCAATAAATTGTACAATTCAATTTTCGACAACTATGAACTTTTTTTGTTCTTTCTTATTGACAACTGTTAAGTCCGGGGTGTTATGTGGCAGGTGCCTGTCTGTCTGGATTTTGAAGTCCCAGAGCAATTTAACTTCTTCATTTTCTATTATTATTATTATTATTGATGTTGTTGTTGTTGTTATTATTATGTTACTTCATGTATACTGTGTGCTTCTATACCAGAGACAAATTCCTTGTGTGTTTAATTACTCTTGGGCAAATAAAATATTCAATTCAATTCAAATTCAAATGATAGATACACAAACTTTTGTAGGATTCTGTAAGATTGTTCAGAAGCTTGTTTAGAAACTTGAGGAAGTATAGCATGGTTTATCAAGGCTACAAGAATCTGGATGAGCATTAGATGGCAGCAAAAAACTCCAACTTTGCTGCCATTGAGTGGTCATTCAGAATTTGTAACCCAGATATAGTGGCCTTGAGTAAGGTGACTATTTAAACTCGTATTCAATTTTTATTTATTGAGTATATTTGCTGATTTGGTGATTTTTTTTTAGTGTGAAGTTTAGAATCCTCTCTGGATTTGCAGAAAAGTATTTCTTATCGTTATTTGCACACTACAGCTTTATTATCTCCTAGTATATGAGAGAGTCCACATTGTTTACGCCTTATTACTTCCGGTTTAATCGGAAAACAAAGTATGAAATGGAAATTTATTCCCCTGAGATCTTTTCAGCAAACACAGCTTAATGGAGTTCTCCCATCTGTTCGCACTCTTGTTAACTAACTGTTGGTGTGCAGAGTGATACGGTAAAAGCACTTTATAAACAGAAGATAATAGTGGTTTTATCCACATCTTTCCTTCAGTAAGAACATGCTGAGGCATGCAATTTGTACTGCATTTTGGATCTTCCAAAGTTGCTGATCATTTTGATTCTCTATCTAATCACAACTTTTCAGAGGGACAATCTTAAGATGAAACATTGGCCTTATCATTTTTCCATCCAGCAACTTGAACTCTAATACTTATTCGCATATCATGATACAACTTAATAGGGTTGATTTGAGTTTGATGTGACCATACTCTTTGTAGTTTGTAGCCAATAATGTATGACTTAATATGTTTATAAACCAGGCCATGAAAGATCAGCAGACCCTTGGTCAAAGATCAAAATGAAACAGAGGAGAAAAGGCTGTAATAGGGATGAGTAAAAACCAGCTCCCCATTCTCACCATTAATAAGTGCTAGCAATATTCTTTCTGAGACAATTTAGGATCCCACTTTAATTTGAAAACAACCTTTCCCCCTTCCTTTTGCACAGTAACTATCCCGTTATGATGAACATTTATCAAATTATTCACTGGTAAGAATTTTTGCTTTAAATTTTGGCTTGATGGGAAAATACTACCTCTGGGCAATCCCAAGATCTGGAGTGGTAATTGTAGTCACAGATTGCTGACAGGGAGAAGTTCTGGATCCTTTTCAACCACTGCACACAGATTCTGTCATTTGTTACCCAGGTAATCCAAGTGACATAGTGATCGCTAAAGAAAAAGGGGAAAAAGAAGGGAGTCAGTGAATACAGGGAGAAGAGAAGAAGGAAACATACTATTACATTAACAACGTATCAATGATAGGTAGATCAGATTAATAATACAGATGTCAACTTTGAAGCGAACCTGACTGAAGCCATCTTTTGCTGCCTCATAGTTGCCACAAACCCTGAGAGGGGGAAGGGAGGGGGAAGGAGATAGAGAAAAAGTTTTCCTGTGGGAAACAAGGTCATCTTAACAGGTGGCTGTGAAAGGAGGAGAGGAGTCACCAAGCAGCCTGCCAGTACTTTCATTGGACAATGTGACCGGTGACATCTGGGAGGCGGGACTTTTACTCTTTTAATTAGGTGAAAACCATGTGAACTTTTAGAGTTGGTTTTCACCGGCTGTGCCAATACGATGTAGCCAATAAACATGTTCTTTGAGGAATCTACCTGCCTTGGAGTTCTGCTTTCAAAGGATGCGTTATTTGGAACACTGACAATAGATATGATAGGCCAGTTTAATACCATATCTGAGTTTTAAAAGTTTAAAATTTAAATGTTATTAAAACACCACCCAAATTCTTTGAACAAGTGGGACAGGCTCCTTAGCATCAGCACTCTTGTACTGCTGTAACCAAGTGGCTGAAATGATTTCTTTTTTTTTAAAAAAAAAGTTTTTTATTTTGAATACATTAAAACAAGACACAAACACACAACATTTATATACATATCACTTTTTCCTACAGCTGCTTCGAAGTGATCCTGTCTTGCTATTTACCTTATTTTTACACATATTTTAATTTTGTCTTATTCAACAATTGTTTTCCATCTTTCTTTATTTGGTCTACTTTGTACCATGATCTTCAACATTTCCCCCCACCCCCTCTCCTTTATTCCTCTTTCTCATTTTTCCTATTCTCCAACCATTCATACCATCTACGCCACACTTTATAATATTCTGTATCCTTTTTCTCCTTGAGTTCTTTTGTTAATTTGTCCATCTCTGCACATTCTAAAATTTTTCTAATTAAATCTTCTTCTGATGGTGGATTTTCCTTCTTCCAATTTTGTGCATAGACTATGTGGGCTGCTGTCAGTATATGTAATATTAAATAATGTATTTCCTTGGTATAGTTTTCTATGGAAATCCCTAGTAAAAACTGCTCAGCTGAAATGATTTCTATCATTAATGAGAATTACGTCTTACATTTTCCTTTATAGCAGTCCTTGATCCAGAGGCTATATTACAAGTTTAACACAGAAAGAAAATTTCAGGGGGAAAAACTCCTAATGCAAATTACTGAAAACAATTGCTATTCTTTCTAGGGGGAAAAACAGGAACTGAGGATTTAAAGAAAATATTACCTTGATGCTATGACTGGTGGTGCAAGTATTTCCTTTGGTCCAAAATCTCTAGGATTTGTAGTATCTATAATCAACACTCTAACAGTTGGATTTTTAGCTCCAGCCTTCAAGGAAAAGTAGGAACAAATTGATTAAACTAAATTCTAATGACTTTAATTACAATATTTAAATAAAAAAACTAAGTAAAGTTCTGTAAAGTTATTTTATTCATTTCAGGCACATTTTCCATTTCCAGACAATTTTGGATCTTATTAAAAATGTGTCATAGCTAAAAATTTATTCTGAGAAGTTCACAGTAGACTGGCATCATTAACCATAAACACTAAGCAAATAATATAAAGATTACAATCTCATGGGAGAAGTCTTTTGCCCTGTTGTCTTCAAAAGTAACAGAGGAAGTCTAACATCTGCTACTTCAGATTCCATGCCCTTCCTTCTAGGTCAGCTGCCACCTTGAACATTACTATTACTAAGTATTTTCAATAGGAATTATATGTGAAGGGAATTGATTAGGTCTTTCAAAATGTTACAGTGGTACCTCGGTACTCAACTGCTTTGAAACTCATTGAATTTGATACTCAATGCATTTTGATATAAAATTTGTTTCAGTACTCATCGTTTGTTTGGCACTCAGTGTACAAGCTAGAACTTATTGGTGTTGGCTGCCTTGTGACTCACTATAATATTTCTGAGGGAGAAAATTTGTTTGGTACTCATTGTTTTTGGTACTCATCACATCTTCCAGAACCAATTAATGTTGAGTACCAAGGTACCACTATATTTTAATAATACAGGATACACAAGCTGGATTTTCATTTAGAATAGGCATAAGCAACACTATCCTAAAGGTTGTATTTATTTTAGATTTGTATTTTTCCCACCAAAAGCTACAAGCAGAGACTCATGATATTATAATAGCACCCAAGGGAGCTCTTCCCATTCTGTTTTCATTTTGGAGGGGTAGGGGGTTATGTTTTATAGGTGCGTTAAAGTAACCGCAAAGGTAATGTACCTATTTTATTTTATTTTCTGCAGAAAACCAGCAAGAAACACATTTTGCAATTTGCTGGCTGGCTGTCATACTTCAGGCATTTGACCTTGGGTGGGGGAAGCTATAAGATTTAGGCTCTTAGGCTTCAAGACACCCACACCCTTTCTAAAACTTCTCAATTATACTAGTTAGCGGGGTTTTTAAAAAGTCAGTGGTTACATTTGGTATAGTTATTTAATATTCAAATCTACAACAGAGCCGAGCTTAATGCTAAAAGGAAAATAAATAAACAAAGCACATCTACCTTTGGATATGGAAGAGTTATTTTTCTAGGATATTGATTCTCGCCATAATATGAGTATTCAATAACTGGTATTTCAGTATCATTGAACTCTATGTATGCTATGTTCTTGCCATTTGGTGACCACCACAGAGCATATTTTGTCCCAAGCATTTCTTCTAAAAGAAACCAGGTTAAAAGACATTGTTGTTCTGGTTGCAAAATTGTACAATGAACTATATGATGTAGTATTATCTTTAAAACCATGCCGGTATCTTGATCTACATCCATACCTCTAAAATCCTTAATCTGACAGATCATCAGTCAGTTTTGGGGTAACTGAGGAAGAGAAAGCAGAATCCCAGAGAAGTAACTATGAACTCCTGAGGGGAGGAAAATCATAGCAGAGAACTATCAGCTCATTTCAGTTGTGGGTTGCTTCCAGTTTGGTCCGGTTCTTGCGAACTGGTAGTAATGGCAGTGGAAGGCTCCGCCCATCCACCTCGACATCATTACTGATGATCTGCACATGCACAGAAGCTTCTGTGCATGTGCAGAAGCGTGCATGTATGCTCCCATTGCGAACTGGTAGTAAAGGTAAGTGGAACCCACCCCTGGCTCATTTGTGGGAAACTAGTCAAAAGCTAAAACTTAAGCTTGTCCTAGAATGGTTGGACAGATTTGAGGGCAAGAAATGAACAGTTTTTAATTGTTCCCCCGTCTTCTAGTCCAGATGAACAATGATCTAAAGATGCAAATAACCCAGAATTAAATGATTTCACTGAACTACCTCACAGATCTGAAGGCTGGCATCCAGTGAATATGCACAGGGGGAATAAACAGCACCAAAGTGCCTTGGTTGTAAACTTTCCAGAGGGCTATAAATGGCAAAATATCTCTCTTTCCTTCTCAGTGTTTGTGGCTCATGATTGTGTTACAAGTGCTATAGATAATGCACATATTCATTCTCATGAGTTCAATGAGCAATAACAATAATAATATTCTGAATAGCTATCACCATGAGGTGCCTGGCTGATGGAAGTGTAGATCTTATCCTAGTTTCACTAAGGGTTATTTATTTATTTTGATCTTTATTGTCAGATATTCTGGGGAAAGATGTTAAGACCACAATTCTTCATCTTTCCAATTTCATGTTGAATTCATATGAATTCATTAAATATGTCACATTTTACTTCCACCGTCTATAATGGGATTGTTCCAGGGAACTTTTTTCCTCAAAAGAGGAATGGTGGTATGTTCCACTCATACCTTCAATGCTCCCTCATGTCTATAATGGGATTGTTCCAGGGAACTTTTTTCCTCAAAAGAGGATACTTTTTGCAAGGAGCCATGAAAAAGAAATAATCTCCTCCCCTTCCAAAAATAGAAACCAGTAATTAGTAGAATTCTTCTATCTACTTCAAGTCTGGAGCCATTCCACTGATTTCTCCAGGTTTGCAGAATTTACTCCTCATTTCTCTAATACAATTTTGCATTTAGTTCATAACGGCGCCTTTTTATTATATTTTTCTTGATTGGCATGGTCTTTTAGAAAGAAAACTACAACTTTCTCCTAATAATGCAGGGTCACAAGATACAAGAGGCTCTTAACTAGGTACAATAAATAATATTACAACATCTGATGAAACTGTTTTGAGACAAAGGGAATTTTTTTTGCCATAAAGAGGAAGAATGATATGACAGGAAAATGTGAAAAATTGAAGAGACAGGATGTTGAGCAACTGTAGACTTCGTGGAAAATATTAACACAACAATTAGTTAGAAAGAACACATTTTGACTCTTGTTTGGGGGCACTGCATTACTTTATTGCTCAAGTCTTATCATGCTGAATCATTACACTGCTTTTAAAATGCAATTTACCTTCATAAACCCAGTCAGGAATTCCATTAAATATTTCATTCCAGTTACCATTTGTGGTTATTTGAATAGCAGCTTCTCTGGGATCTTCTTTGAAATAGATATTATTCTGGTAAACATAAGCCTAGAAGGAGGGAAGGAATCGATTTCTTTAGCTGTGGAAGGTGCAAATGATGTATGCAATCCAAAAATACTATATAGCACAGCTAAATAAGGGGCTCACATCAAAATCATTCCTTACAAACATTTATCTTTGCAGAAGGAAAATTTTATTCTGTTTTTCCCCCCCAAGTCACAGAGAAGAATCTCTGGAGAATCATGCAGTGAAAAATAGGGAGATATAGGCTTGTATTATGAATGAAACCTAACAGCCTCCTATGAGATTAGCAATGCTTTGCATGTGTGTTATATATGTTCATGTCCATCCCATAATAATGCATTATTTAATAAGCCTTCCACTTTCCAAACTCCTTGTTAAACTTGTTAGACTACAACTCCCATCACCTCAACCATCATGACCAAAAGCCTTATGAGGGATCAGGAAGTTGTAGTCCAGAGAACATGAGGTTGGAGAAGACTGACTATGGCACAAGAGTATTTTGTGTTAGCGTACATAAAGTTACCCTTAGATAAGAGATGCCTGGCTTAAGTACTGGCTAAATCTGAAGCTGTAGGGAATTCATATTTTACAAGCTAAATTTATTGTGTGAATAAAAGGAGATAACCATAAATTATCTCCTGCTCTTATCTAATTTACAATTCCCCTGGCAGATGTATGCACAAAGTTAGAAAAGCAATGAAATGCCTCAACAAAAGACTGAATCATAAAATTAATTGAACTTGCAGAAATGGTGAAGCTGATCAGTTTGGTCAGAAAAAAAATAACAATGATTTTTTTTTCTGGAACCATTATATGGACTTTTGCCAAAAGAATTTTTAAAAAATGAATTGATAACTGCGGGATTTGAGAATTAAAAATGAGATGAAACAGCTGGAGAAAAAATTAAGATGACAATCACAGCATCCACTGGAGTTGGGGGCCCAATACGTTTAAAGTAATAAAGAACTCGATGTGTGTGAAGACCAACACCAGCTAAAGAACTGGCAGCTGTGATTTCACATTTTTGTGTCTACATATAATAATAAAATAATATTCAATAGGAAGAAGAAGAGTAGAAGGCACATTTTTTAAAAAATTCTTTCTTTCTAATTTCTCTTACAGGAACAGTCTTAATCTAATTTCATACTATGATTAAGCTATGGTTTCTACTTATTGAGGGCAATCAGCTAATATCATAGACCCAACTGTTTGCAGCCCATTTGACTTTGCCTAGATGGAGTAATTTAAGAATAGTGACTTAAGATCTGCTAGATGGAGAGAAGATGAAGAGGAACTATAGGAACATAGCCAGAAGACCAGCATCTGGGTTTCTGTATTTGGTATATCTAACTTGAAACAAGAAAACGAGTATCACTCTAGAACAAACAATAACAGATCCATGCTGAAGTATATACTTTATCTTAAACCACAGTTCTAATACACCATCTAGCTCTGTTTACAAATAGTGTTATTGTTAACATTTGAAATTCTTAAGCATACTTGATAAACAGAAATAAGTGATGCTGGAAAAAACACCAGAGGCACATCAAACTCAACCAGAAGGAACATTATTGTGACACCCTATTAATTACTGACCAATTTGTGTCCAACAGGTGACCAGGAGATATGCTGAATATTATGTGGTAGCTCATATTCTTTGACAAAAACACTACAATGGGGAAAAAAAATCATGGAATGACATAGGGTTTTCTTAATTCATATTTCTAATTAAGTATTCAGTGCTTACATAAAAGTTAGAACCTGTACTTTTAGGACAGTTGATGAATGCTTCCCCAAACAATGTTCATTCTTTATTGGTGAGAGTATCTGTTGACAATGATATTTTGACGATGTTAATACTGACTATTGGTATCTGAACTTTTTGATATCCAAAATACTTTGGGATTATTATCCTACTTAGTAGGAAACCACAAAGGAAATGAAAAGGTGCTACAGGGGTCTATAAGAAGCCCACAAGGAAGTTGTAAGTACACTGACACATTTAGTAGACATTTCCCAGTTACTGCTATTGATACATTTATTTATTTTATTTATTTAAGAAAATTTTTATCAGAGATTCTTGGTCTTCTTTGGGCTTGGTTGTTTTCTTGCAGACATTTCATTACTCAGATTAAGTAATGTCATCAGTGCTAGTGAGAAGCCCTTACCAAACCATTGGTTCATTAGTTCTGAATTCTGACAACAGTGCTAGGTCCAGCCCAATGAAGATTGTTCATAAGTGACTGATAAACAGTTTAAATGGAATTTAATACAATTAACAGAGAACAAAATGAAGCATTCCAGTACACGTTTGGGAATATCATTAGAGATAACAGCTCCGTTTGAAATCTATTTTCTTAAATGATTTAATGGGTCTCAAAAAGAGCACTGCATAAACTTAAACATTAGTAATGTAGAAAATAAATCTGTCTTACCCTAATATAAGATCATAAATGTGATAGGAGGCTGTGTAAGAATACCGCCAAAGCTGAAAAGGTTACAATGGAGAGAGAAAAATCATTATATTTGCTAAATGTAAAACAAGTAATCTAATCTTCAAAATGCTTTCTCTCGAGGTCTTCATTCCATTCATTATCTCTATTTTATTAAAGACAATGCAATCAGGTAAGCAATGTTCATAAAAGTTCTGTGAGTATTCACAGTGGTACTATCTTAGGAACAGTCATCATTATTTTTCAGCCACGAAGAAGCTTTTCAAAATGCTTTTTACTGATGTAAATACTATTTCCAGAAAAGGAACCAATTTCTCACTTTGTGATTTAGACATTGATCAGCATTATGATTATGGAACGGTGATCCCACTAGATAGATAGATAGATAGATAGATAGATAGATAGATAAAGACAGAGAGAGAGAGAGAGAAAGATATATATATATATATATATATATATATATATATATATATATATATATATATATATATATATATATATATATATATATATATATATATATAAGTTTTCTGAGGTTTTCGCGGGTATTTGTATGTAGGTCTTTGGTTATTTGGGTTTTCTCCCGCGTGTTTTCTTATGGTTTTCTTACACGGGAGAAAACCCGAATAACCAAAGACATATATATATATATATATATATAGTGGAATCACAGTGGATGTGTATATATATATATATATATATATATATATATATATATATATATATCTCCATTCTTACAAGTTGTGTGCAGAGGCTTCTGTGCATGCGCAGAGACATCTGGGCGGGTGAGCGGAGCCTCCCGCCACCGCCACAACCGGTTCGCCCGACCCAGGGCGAAGCGGTAGCAACCCACCACTGGAACTGGTAATAAAAAAAATTGAATTCCACCACTGGGTTATCTACCTGGGGCCTTCAGGCTTTAGGAAACTCCTCAAGATTAGAAGTCAGTGCACAAGAGCTAGTCTGGCAGGGATGAAGGGCTGGTTGTTTATCCAAAGCAAAATATGAGAAATTCCTACTGCCTACTTTGCAGTAATGATTGTTTTGTTATGGAGGCTAAGAAGGATAATGAAGGAATAATGAAGGAGTGCTATGAAGGATAATGAAGGAATAAATCAAGGCCTTGCTTCAACTTCCTTTCCCAAAGAATTCCTTCAATGAATTTTTGTTAATGCCCTGAAAGTAATAAAATACTAATCCCAACTTTTAAAAAATAATACCTTAGAATAGTTGCTTTCCAATAATATAAATTTCTGATCTGCGGACATTGCGTAATTTGTGGCATTCACTTCTTTCTGAAAGATTAAAGCATCAAATAGTAGCCAACACGTAACCATCTCTTAGATTAAATTAAGCTCATAATTTTGAAACAGCGGCCATACATACAAAGGTGTGATTTGTCAAGATAGTGGTCGACTGTCCTGATTCGACATTGTGAAGGATGACATTATCTTTTGACTGATGAAGATATTCATTTCCTTCAATGGAAAGAGAAATGGGATTGTTCAATATGTTTCATGGAAATGCTATCTTGTTGCATTTCTCAGGCAATCAGGCATTTAATTGCTTACTTCAAAACCACAGGCAAGCAATTTTCATGTAAGTAAATAAAGGAGCTATGGAGGAAACGTAAAAGTTAAAAAATGGTGCTTTGATCTTGTAATTCTGAACAGGCAAAAATGACATCAACGCTGAGAAAAATCAAATATTTGCAGATTTTTTTAAAAAAAATCTCAAATGTTCTTTGTAGAGATGAGGAATAAATTGATTGAACCCACAATTGAAGGTAAATTTTGCATTTTTGCTCTAATACCTAAACTTTTAAAATTTGATGTATATCCCACTTTCCTACTATGGCAAGTATTTGATTATTATTATTAATGCTCCTGAAACATTTTGCATTGTAATTCTTCTTTAAAATATAAATACATATATATATTCTACACAAAAACACATATACTCATGAAAACAATATATACATTTCATATTGGGATTTTTAAAAACTAAAAACGGAATATTCATCTAAATTGCAAGTCCATCAAAATACGTTCCAAATGCTTAAAACCAAAGCTCATATTTGACAATTGAACTTCATGCATTCACAAAAAATAGAACAGAACATAAATTGAAACATCATCCCTATTTTTGTCTTATATAATGTAACTGATTGATAAAAATAAGAAAGGAAAAAATAATTCCTTAGTATCAGCCAATTTGCCCGCACCAAAAAATAAATAAAAATAATAATTTAAAAAATCATGCAAATGATGTTGTTTATCGCTTTAAAAGCCCCAGAGATTATGAAATACTGAATTTAGTTTTTAGACTAATTATTTAGGTTCTGACCAAGTCTAGAAACTATGTGGTTTCAAATAAAATACTCCAGGGAACGGCAGATTTAGCAGTTCTGGGCACTTGTAACACTTCTTAACTGTATACATTTGTACAAGAATCATGATTATCTAGGGAAGCAAGATCATCATCACTATCATCTTCCTATCACATATAAACTGTTTCTCACAAAGAACTTTTGGGTTTTATACACATATGTTGCAATGGTTTTATCTACAATTTACCTTGGAAGCAAATCTTACAGATCTTGGTTCCTCAATGATTCTTAATAGCACTGCTGATTAACTCAAGTCTTCCAATTCCCTGCACATTTTAAATTGGTTGATTGATTTAGTCAATTGTTTGAGATACCATGCACCCTGTCCCTGCACTGTCTTTGAACTACTGAGGGTAAGAAACCACAATTGAAACCCAAACAATCCCATAAAAAAATAAAAATAAAACAAAACCATCACTTTTAGCAGATTAAAAAAAACATGCATTTCATGTTCCACCACTGCCCCATATTATCCCATAATTCCAAATTAATTTCACGTACCTGAAACCCAGTATGGAAAAAAGGTTTTGTAATTGAAATCTCCATCCAAATACTCATCCAGTGTAAATGGTCTGGGATTATTTCGTTCGTGTTTATCTTCAGAAAGAAGACAGAGATGACAGATTAACAACAGTTCACACAATATAGAGGAAATTGCACCTAGAATGCTGTATTTTTCATTTTTTGAATAGGTAGCAATTTCAGGTTCATGGAGGTTGCAGTTCGAAAGAAATCAAACAGGAAAAGTATGTCAGATCGAAATGATGCAAGATGTGCCATCCTCAACTCATTTGAAAAATAAGCCTGGTTATTTGAGGGCCACTTATCATTGGTTGGTTTTGGCCAGTAAGATTGGGCAGAATGTGTGCGCTCCAGCTTGCCTTATAATTAAATAATGTCTTTTATCAGAACCATAAATGGAAGCATGAATCATCTGTTGTTATACCTTCCCTATGGAATAGCATTCTGCCAGAGATCCACTTGGATTTAGCTTCATAAATCTTTGGAAAGTTGGCTGGTCATCCAGGCCTTGAGGCAGAGTGGAGCTGAGGCCCTTCTTGGTACAGTATGTGTCATTTTATGTTCTGGATGTCCATGATCTGTTTCTTAAATTTTATTGTTTTCTTATTTTAAAGGGTAAGCCACCCAGAGATGTTTGGAATCAGGCAAACTTTACATTATTTCTGGAATGCTATTTCTGTAAGTTGAGTAATGATAAATAGTTAATGTGAGAAAATGCATTTCCAACATTTGGGAAAGATCACTTTTAGCATGTGAATGGCAACGACTCAAGGCTAATAGTATGAAATTTTTACAATGTGCATGCCACTAGCAAGATGAAACTTTGGCTCGTGCATTTCAAATAGTGGAAAAATGCACGTTGTGGATATCAGCAAAGGTACTCTGAGACTCACAGATGTGTTAACATCAGCACCCAATAGATTCCAGGTGTTCAAAATATTATGGGAAAACCATGACATTGTTTTGGCACGTGTGTGTATTAGAAAGCCAAATGGAATTCCATTTTTGTTTTTCTTTGTGGAATAGAGTTGCTATGCTGTATATATATATATATCTGTAAAAGAAAGGAGGAAAGTCACTAATGAACAGTACTGTTGAATAGCCAGAAATCCAGTACTTGCAATTCTTGTAGTTTTGCCATGATTATCCTTGGTTTACTCAACCAAAATTGTACGGAATACATTGTTGTATTTAACTGATACAATGATGGTATATAACTATGCTTTGGGGTTCCTCGTTTCCACTTTTTTGCAAAAACCATGAGTTGTTTTCATAAAGAAGCAAACTCTTGTGAGGGTTGGGGATGGGAGTGGAGGACAAACATTGGACAGCAACCCTCTAACCTAGTTTCAGAAAGATGCCTGTTTAACTTGAAATTAACCAGACTAAATACACAAAGCAGTAATCCACCAAGAACACTAAGAAACTGTCTATTAAGAAATAGATTCTAGGGAACAGATTCTGAAATTCTTACAATTTCCTGCAATAAAACATGTAATTTGATACATCAGCCATCTCACCAGGAGCTCTGGAAGGAAAAAGGTCATAAATTAGACTCACATTCTCTTCCAATGGTCATGTGAGTCAGTCTTTCTTTTATAATCACAGGGTCACTTGCTAATACATGTTATTATCCTTAAGCTCTGAATAATTTATTGACCTGCATAAATTCCTGTTTTATGCTTATTTGTGGAAATTTCTGTTTCTTGCCCCTCATGTGACAGATGATTCAGATAGTTTAGGGAATTCATCATGTTCTCACACACACACACACACACACACACACAGACACAAACCAGTGGTTCGGAAAACAAAAAAATAAGGGACTGTGTACAATTTGATGCAAGAGTACCGTATATGGATGGTGCAACTGCACACGTACACACAGACACATCCATCATGCTATTCCTTTTCAGTAAGCAATATTATGCAGAGCTTGGAGAAGCAGTAGGAGAAATAGCCAGCCAAAGAAATTAAAGGCATGGTATAAGAAAATGCACAAGAAACATAGTTTAAACTAGTTTACACCAATACATTCCATAATTTGGACTTCTCCTGTCTTTTCTATCCTTGCAAACTCTCAGTGATTTCCCTCACCTCCATTCAAAGTTTCACACATTGTTGTTTGTTTTTTTAAACTTCTCACCTTTCTATTTTTTAAGACCTCAATCTCATCAACTCTAAACCATGACTTCCTGTTTTCCTCTTCCTCTCAATCCATTCATTCTTCCTTGATGTATTTGTTTTATAATTTGATCAAATTATAAAACAAATGTACTCAAACAAAAACAAATGTGACAACCAATCAAATATGGTTGGTTGTCACTTCAAATGTATTCAAACAAAAATATATATGACCAAGCACCTCAACTTATTCCTTATGTTCAAAGCACTCCTGAATGTATTTATATTCGTTCATGCATCACCAATTTATTCTTGACACTGCTTTTTCTTATATTACACACACTCTTCTTCAATTTCCCATTTTCATGGCCTTTAACTTACTTTTATGTTTCTCCTAGCAAATCTGATTCTCACTTCTATATAAAAAGGTGGTACATTATTATGCATAGCTAATTTTGCTTCTTTCGAAAAGGATTCAGTTCTTGAAACAAACCGTAAACTAACTTTCTATCAGCATTTACCTATCCTAAAATATCCCTATTCATTTCGTCATCTTTAATAAAAAAAATTTCACCCAACATTTTCTGGCATGCTGTAATATTATTCTTTTCACTAAATTCCAAAGCAGCTTTCACATCCTTCTTTTCTATATCCATTTCCCATTTGTTCTATTGGAAAAATTATCTTCTCCTATAAATTTGTCATACAGTGTTCATGCTTTCTATTCCAGTGGTTTTACTCTCATTTATTTTATTTTTTCCCATGTCAATTTCCCATAAAATCCACTCCAAAAATATATACATTTAGTATCAGTCACCACTCTGGTGTCTTTCGCTGAATTTCTCAAATTACCAAACCAATGATCTTTTAAAGTTATAGTCATTTCTTTGAATTAACTGATGCTTATATCAATATTAAAAACAAACTTTTTTTTCTGAACAGATACTCACCAAAGAGTCACCATTTTCATTCATTCTTGGGTTCCTAAATGATTCAATACGTTGTCTGTTCTCTCTATTCTTTCTCCCATTGATATTTCATACCAGTATCACTTAGCAATGTTTCATCTATGGACTATGTTGATTCTGAACCCTGCATAATTTCTCCCTGAATTCATCTTTGATTCTTTCATTCCTGGAGCATAACATGCAATTACTGCCAACCTATGGATTCATCCTTTTATATCCACTCTCAACAACTCTCGACCATTCATATATTCTGACATATATTTGAGCTTTTTCTTTCATAATGAAACCTGGATCTTCACTTCCTCACATGCACTCATCAACTACATACACTTCAGAGGATCAAAAACCCTAGTTTAGCTTTGCACGGCCTTCCTTTTCTCTTTAGTTTTGCAGATATGTAACAAATATATATATTTTTGGAATGGTGGCACTGTAGTTAGAATGCAGTATTGCAGGTTAACCCACTGCTCACTGCCAGAAGTTCAATCCTGACCAGCTCAAGGTTAACTCGGCCTTCCATCCTTCTGAGGTTGGTAAAATGAAGACCCAGATTGTTGGGGGACAATATGTTGACTCTGTAAACTGTTTAGAGAGGACTGTAAAGCACTATGAAATTGTATTTAAGTCTAAGTGCTATTGCTATGTTTTGCCATTTGTTTGTTAATTCATGCTATTTAGCATGCTTCCATTCCAAAACAATCCTCCATATGCCATGGTCAACACAAGTTGAGTCCATCAGCTCTATCCTCCAGGTATCTAACATGACTTTGTTATTCAAAGTTTTCAAATAATACTTTTTATTACCAGTCCTAGCTGCCCTACATAGCTTTCTTTGCTTAATGGAAAGTACAATACCAGTCACTTTGAATATATTGGTACTGACGTATCTTAAGCATGCTCAAGATGTTTTATACTTTTTCTCGATCAAAAGACTATACTGCAAGCCAACATACTGCTACCCACATCTCTCTTACCATATAAGAAGGACCCAGATGGTTGGGGGCAATATGCTGACTCTGTAAACTGCTTAGAGAGGACTGTAAAAGCACTATGAAGCGGTATATAAGTCTAAGTGCTATTGTTATTGCTATATGCAGTGTATTGGCACACGACTTAGGAGAAACATGGAAAACAAATTACCAATGCTATCGGGTTAGCAAGCACCATCACCTCTTGAAGGAGTTCCATTCATGCTAAGTAGCCTTAGAGGCAGGAACCCACTTCAATCAGAGGTTCTTTAAGTCTACCCAAGATGCAATGAAGAAAGAAGAATCTGTAGCTTCTTGTGATTATTCCATGCAAGGAAAGCATATGTCAGCTCATGGCTGTGCAATGACACTCCCTCTAGATCAGAGGCAAAGTGGAATGAACAGGTGATTTCCCCTTCCCCCCACAAGTTTTGTGGAGCTGTCTTCTCCTGATCTCATTTCTTCCTGAAAAAGTACAATTCAAATGTAAGAGGTATTGAACATAGGCAAATTCCACTTGAATTTGTACTGCCATATGCTGCAAATGTTGCATGGGATGCAGTGGCTCAGTGACTAAGATTCTGAGCTTGTTGATGGCAGTTCAGCGGCTTGAATCCCTAGTGCTGTGTAATGGGGTGAGCTCCCATTATTTGTCCCAGTTTCTGCCAACCTAGCAGTTCAAAAACATGTAAAAAATGCAAGTAGAAAAATAGGGACCACCTTTGGTGAGAAGGTAACAGTGTTCCATGCGCCTTTGCCATTTAGTCATGCCAGCCACAAGACCACGGAGACATCTTCAGACAGCGCTGGCTCTTCAGCTTTGAAACGGAGATGAGCACCGCCCCCAAGAGTCAGGAATGACTAGCACATATGTGCGAGGGGAACCTTTACTTTTATGCTGCAAATCTAAAAAGTTGTGGAGTGGCAAAGCTCATTAGATCCTTGATTAATATCCTGCCTTTATATATCATGAAGCAATTGAAACTGCCAAGAGCTATTATAAATCAAGATAGTCCAGGAGGGATAAGGTTAAGGAAAAAAAAAAGGCAAGATGGCAACCATGATTACACAATCAAAACCCTGCCCCCCCTTTTAACGTTGCATGTGTGTGTTGATTGTAAAAAGGGTAGGCTTCTATTGTGTGACTGCAGCCAGCATCTTGACTTTGTGACCCCAAACTCTGGGGCAGTGGTGGGATTCCATTTTTTTTACTACCGGTTCTGTGGGTGTGGCTTGGTGGGCATGGCATGGCTTGGTGGGCGTGGCTTGGTGGGTGTGGTAGGGGAAGGATACTGTAAAATCTCCATTCCCTCCCCAATCCAGGGGAAGGTTACTGCAAAATCCCCATTTCCTCCTGATCAGCTGGGACTTGAGAGGCAGAGAATAGATGAGGGCGGGCCCAGTCAGAGGTGGCATTTACCGGTTCTCTGAACTACTCAAAATTCCTGCTACCGGTTCTCCAGAACTGGTCAGAACCTGCTGAAACCCATCTCTGCTCTGGGAGCACTTGTTACTAGTGCTTGTTTTTTTATTTTTATTTTACTCTTAATGTATATTATTTTCTTTTGGAATTAAATTAGGGCTTCTTCCCAAACATAACACAAGGTTAGCTGAAGAGAAGAAGATATCCATAATTCCACTTAGTATAGATCTAAACTTCTATAGCCTCTCTACTCTCTACAATCACTTTTAACTATTAGCTCCTTCACACCTTTCTGGTTTGATGACTGTTGCCCTTTGTAATACGAAAACATCTTTATTTTAACAGGTGTGTGAAGCATATCTATGTTTTGTAAATGGTAATGCTTTGGATTCTTCCTCCTGAAATAAATAACTATTAGTTACTATAGAATAAACATGTCACTTCCACTGTTGACACAGCTCCTCACCAGCACTAATGTAGAAGAAAACTGTCAAGACAAATAAACACAACAGGGAATATAGGTACACTATCACATCAAAACAGATGGGCTGCACCTTATAAGAACTGGGAAGAATATATTCAGAAAATGACTGGCTTGATTTATCAGAAGGGCTTTGAACTAAAATTGAGGGGGGCTGGTGACCATTCTTTAGGAATATTAGGATCTAATTCCAAGCCAAAAAAAAAAAACCCTACACAGCCAATCAAATCAGGAGGTAGGGAGGGAAGGGAAGGACGAAAAATTCAGATGCAAAGTAGGAGATATAGGAAATCATACCCAAGGTCAGTCATAAACGACTCAGATGCCTATACTCAAAGTTTAGGGAACAAACATGGCAAATTTGAAGTACTACTGCACGAGGGCAGGTACAATATAGTTGCTATTACCGAAACTTAGTGGGATGAAACCCATGACTGGAATGTACTGATAGAAGGATACAACTATTCAAAACCAACAGATCTAACAGAAGAGGAGGTGGAGTTGCTTTATATGTAAGGGATCACTTCCTTTCTACAGAGGTAGAGGTAAGAGAAGGGAACTAGAGGACAGCTATACTGGACTTAATTCTTACTAACAGAGAAGAAGTGATGGAGGGGATTGAAATTACAGGAACTTGTGGGAGAGTGATCATGTCATATTAGAATTCAATATAATACAGACACAAGCATTATATTGATGCTTGTCAATATAAGACACATAGAACATAATCATACCAGTGTCTTAAACTTTAAAAGAGCTGATTTTAATAAACTCAGGGAAAGCTTGGGAAAGATCCCAGGGATGAAAATCTTATAGGGGAAAACAACTGAAAAAGCTTGGGAAACTCTGAAAAATATGATTATAAAAGCTCAGTCCGGCTGAATACCACTGAAAAGAAAAACAAGAAATCAGAAACCAGCATGGTTACACAAAGAACTCCCTGACAAATTGAACAAGAAAACAGATACTCACAAAAAATGGAAAGAGGGACACATAACTAAGGCAGAATATCAACAAATAGCCTGAACCTGCAAAGATGAAGCCAGTAAAGCTAAGGCTCAGAATGAAGTAAGACTTGGAACAAATGTCAAAAATAATTTTAAAAAAAGTTTCTTTCATCACATAAAAAACAAGAAAAAAGTCAAGGAATCGATCGGTCCACTAATGGGAGAAGATGCCAAGGAAATAATAGGCACTAGCGAGAAAGCAGACGGCTTACCGTATTTTTTGCACTATAAAACACACCGGACCATAAGACACACATTAGCTTTAGAGGAAGAAAACAAGAAAAAAAATCTGCCTCTGCCTCCCAGCATCCATCTGGTATTCATCTGTGTCCTTGCAGCAAAAAGTGTCCTTGCAGCAAAAAGCAAACAGCCTGATCAGCTTCAGCACGTTATCGCAGCCCCAGCACATGGCTTGTCAGGACTCTGCTCCATTGCTCCTACCACTGGTCAACTGAGCTGCTGCAGCTGGCTGGGAATGCTGGAGCCTTCACTGCTGAGCAGCTGATCGGCGGTTGGATCAGCCTCCCGGAATACCGTTGGTCAGCTGTTCTAGGCAGCAGGGATCACCACCGCTGATCGCCGCTGCTGCTGTTCACCACTGCTGCCATTCGCCGTTGCCTAGAACAGCTGATCGGCAGTATTCTGGGAGACCGATCCAACTGCTGATCAGCTGTTTGGCAGCGAAGGCTCCAATGTTCCCTGCCACTGGCGAACGGCGGCAGCGGTGACAGGCGGAGCAGCGGTGACAGGCAGCAGTGGCAAACCAACCCCCCTCCCCCCTGCCACAATATTCACTCTATGCACAGACATTCCACCCATTTTTTTTGGGGGGGGAGTGCATCTTATAGTGCAAAAAATACAGTAATTCATTTTTTGCATCTGTCTTCACCCAAAAAGAAACCACAACTCAATTTACCAAAAACTAAACTGTAAAGAAAGACTAAGAATACAAATTAAAATAAGCAAGAAAAAGGTAAGAGAACACCCATCTTCTCTAGATGGATGGAGGTCACGATAGATTACATCCCAGAATTCCAAAGGAACTGGCAGACGTGATTTTGTAACCATTGAACCATATCTTTCAAAGTTCTTGGAACACCAGGGAACTACCTGAGGACTGGAAAAGTGCTAATGTGGTCCCCATCTTCAAAAAAAAAAAAAAAAAAAAAAAAGCAGGGGGTACAGATCCAAGAAACTACACACCAATCAGCCTGGCATCAATACCTGGAAAGATCCTGGAAAATATAATCAATCAACAAATCTGTAAACACCTAGAAGCAAGCAAAGTTATAACCAAAAACAGATCATGCAAAACAAATCTTATTTCATTCTTTGACAAAGTGACTAAATTAGTGGACCAGTGACATGCTGTAGACATAGCATACTTGCATTTCAGTAAAGCATTTGACAAAGTAGACCACAATCTACTTTGTAGTAAGCTAGAAAAATGTGGGACAGACAGCACCAACACCAAGATGGATTTGTAACTGGCTGATAAACAATACTCAACATGTAGTCATTAATGTAACTACATCCACATGGAGGGGCGTAAGCAGTGGGGTACCTCAACTTTCCATTTTAGGCCCAATACTCTTCAATATCTTACTAAATGATCTAGATGAAGGAATAGAAGGAGAACTCATCAAATTTGCAGGTGACACTAAACTGGTAGAAATAGCCAACACTCCAGAAGATAGGCTTAAGGTATAGATGGATCTCAACAGATTTGAAAACTTAGCCCTATCTAACAAAATGAAATTCAATTTAGAGAAAAGTAAGGTTTTACATTTAGGCAAGAAAAACCAAATACATAGGTATAAAATAGATCAACAGTAGTAACTGTGAGAGAGATCTTGGAGTCCTAGTGGACAGTCATTTAAATATGAGTCAGTGGGGTGCTATAGCAGGCAAAAAAGTCAATGCAATTTTAGGCTACATTAATAGGGGGACAGAATCAAGATCATATGAAATATTAGTACTGCTTTATAAAGCTTTGGGAAAACCACACTTGGAATACTGTAGGAAGTTAGCACCCACCCCTTTCCTAGAAGAACGAAATATTTTAGGAAATATTAAAAAGGCAGAATATTATATTTCTCTGGATGAGAAATGGAGAAACATGTTTTAAAGACAAAGCAGCTTCCTGCCTCCCCCTCACACACCTTTGTTAATGGACCATAATCTGCAACGCAATAGCAACAGAAACTAACACAATAGGGCCCATCTAGCAGCAGAAACTCACCACATGTGACCTGGGAAGCACATGTGACCATCAGCCAGCAAGGCTAGCTAAGACCCCCACCCCTTGGGAGTCTGACAACCAATCAGGATATTCTTTCTGGGCCCCAGGAAGTTCAAAGCCAGGGAGAGCATAAAAACCTGTGGACTTGTTGTATTCCGCCCTTTTTCTTTTCAGGAACTCAAGCCATGTGATCTTGTCCACCATTAAACCATTTTCCAAGCAGTCTCCATGTTTCCAGTGTCTTTTTCCCCACTTGGAGCAGAACCAAGAAGGATATTTCTTCCAACAATACTATATCCAGTTTTGTTTACCACAATATAAAAAAAGATGTTGTGAAGAGCAACAAAGATGATGATGGGTCTGGAAGCTAAAACATATGAAGAACAGTTGTTGGAATTGGGTATCTCAAGTCTAGTGAAAAGAAGGACCAGGGGAGACATGATAGGAGTATTTCAATATTTGAAGGGCTGCCACAAAGAAAAGGGGGTCAACCTATTTTCCAAATCATCAGAAGGCAAGACAAGAAACAACGTATGGAAACTAATCAAGGAGAGAAGCAACCTAGAACTAAGGAGGAATTTCCTAACTTAGTCTTTCATTTTACTAGACTAGACATATCCAATTAACCAGTGGAACGGTTTGCCTTCAGAAGTTGTGGGTGCTCAAACACTGGAGGTTTTTAAGAAGAGACTGGACAGCTATTTGTCTGAAGTGGTATAGGGTCTTGAACAGGGGGTTGGACTAGGTCCCTCCCAACTCTGTTATTCTATGTTCTATGTTCAAATACTGAGCTGGCAGGAAATGTAGAAGATGAAGGTTTTTAAAAAGCTACTTACCCTATTAGAAGTCCAGTGACTTTAAAAAATTAGAATTAAAAACTTATATAGTACATTTGGTTCCTTCTTTCCAGGAATCTGGGATTCTTGTACCAACTAGTACCTCATTAAATATATCTAACAATTCCGATAGTAGTTCCTCCTCAAATTTTGCATAGATTTCCCCCGGGAGGCCATCTGGACCTGGTGTTTTATTTTTCTTTATTTTGGCAAGTGCAAATTTGAGTTCTTCCATTGTGATTTTATTATTTAACATTTCTCTCTCTTCTTCTGCTATCTGTGGCAAGTTAGCTTCCATCAAATATTGTACAATTTTGTCTGGGTCAGTCGCTTCCTCTTTATATAAGGCTTCGTAAAATTCTCTCGCTCTTTCTAACTTATCCACTTCTTTTGTCAGAATGTCCCCATTGATGTCTTCTAGTATAAGGATTTGATTTTTTTCCTGTTCTTTTTTTAATCTATATGCCAGCCATCTTCCCGACTTGTTGGCTTTCTCAAAGTGATAGTATTTTATTCTCTTAATTTTTTGTGCCAACTCTTTCTGGTCCAGGATGTTAAGGTTATGTCTTGCCATCATCCATTTTTGTTTGGCCATCTCGTCTCCCGGGTTTTGTTGTAGTTTACTGTCTGCTTCCTCTAGATTCTTATTATAATCATCTCTAGCTTTTCTTTCTTCCTTATTTTTGAACGCCGTATACGATATCACTACTCCTCTCAGATACGCTTTCATGGTATCCCATATAATCTCCTTCGCCGTACCTTGCTTGCCGTTCTCAATAAAGAAGCGCTTAATTTCTTCATTTAATTTTATTATAAACTCTTTTTCATTCAAGAGGTTGGACCTTAAACTCCATCTTTGTTGTCTTCTCTTGTTAACGTAGTGCCAATGTATTTCAAGAAGTTTATGGTCTGTCCAGGTATTTATACTTATATCCGCTTTCTTAATTTCTAAACCTAATTTTCTAGTAGTCCATACCATGTCAATTCTAGACCAAGAATTCTGTGGGTTTGAGAAAAAAGTATATTGAGAGTCGTGAGGATGTAAAGTGC
The DNA here is from genome assembly GCA_022577455.1 of Arizona elegans. Taxonomy (NCBI): domain Eukaryota; kingdom Metazoa; phylum Chordata; class Lepidosauria; order Squamata; family Colubridae; genus Arizona; species Arizona elegans. The sequence goes on from JAKOOJ010000001.1 coordinate 128,237,230, forward strand.
GCCATATATCAATTAGATTAATTTCATCGACAAGATCGAAAAAGCTTTTTGGTAGAGGTAATCTTTTATTTCTTTTTCTCTCCCCACTTTTATAATCTTTCAGTGGATTAACAATTCCATTAAAGTCGCCTAGCATACATATTTCCGCATGGGCCCAACTCCCTAATTGTTTGTGTAATTTTTTATAAAATTGTCCCTGTTTCTCATTTGGAGCATATACTCCCACCAACATCATTTTTGCATTAGCTCTTCTAATTTCTACCATTAAAATTCTCCCTTTAGTATCTTTATACTTTAATTCTGCCTCGATTCCCTTTTTCACATAAATCGCCACACCCCTTTTCTTTTTCTCCGCTAATGACACAAATAGTTTACCAAATTTAATAAATTCTAGGCAATTTGCCTCATCTTCTTTTATGTGGACCTCCTGTAAACAAATTATATCTGGATTCTGTTTTGCCAATTTTGATAGAATTATCTTTCTTTTTTTATGGTCATTCAAGCCGTTGACATTTAAGGATAAGATTTTTAGGCCATCCATTTCTTAAGTTGTGTCCGGGTTCTAGTTCTTATTTGTCTTTAGTGTTACTGCCCTTACTGGTCTGGTCTTTTTTCCTTGTCCTTCCGCTTCTTCTTTTTTCTTCTCCTCCTCTATATCTTCTTTTGTAATTTGCTCCTGTGAAGTTTCTTCTTCCGTGATTACTGTATCGATCTCTTCTTTACTGATCTGTTCTTCTTCCCCTCCTCTTATTTGGTCTAGGAAGTCTTATGCTTCAGATAGGCTATCGATTTTAACTTTTCTTCCTTGCCATGATACTATCATCCCCTCTGGCAGGATCCATCGAAATATGACCTTCCTTCTGTTCAAGTGGCTCGCCAGAAACCTATAGTTTTTCCTCACTTCCCTCACTCTTCTAGGTATCTGTTTCAGGATATTCACCTCCTTTCCTTGGAATTTGATCTTTTCTTCTCTCGCTATATTAAGGAGAATATCCCTCACTTTCTTCCTGGCGAACTTCACGTGAACCTCCCTGGGAAGTCTGTTTCTTCTAACATAGTTCGTCTGAACCCTGTAGACCTCATCAAGTTCTTTAATAATATCTTGTTTGTCCTGCTGAAGGACATCTGCTATCAACCCGGCTATTTTATCACTTAGGTCCTCTTCCTTCTCTTCACATATGTTTTGGAGGCGAATGTAGTATGAAGCCTTATCCATTTCCAGCTGTAGCAGGGACTCTTCAATTCCTTTGCTTTGTATCGCATACGTTCGGTCCACCATGTCTAGTTTTTTCTTGCTTTGTTCCATCCTCTGTTCTACATCTTGGATTCTCCTTTCATTATTTGCGATAGAGGCTTGGATCTCGGTCATTTTTGCGTCCAAAACATGAATATCCGTTTTAAGTTCGGAGTGGCTATTTAGCAATTTCTCCTGCATTGCTAGCATGGTCTCTTGAATCAGGAATAGAGAAGATTGTACTGTTTGAAGAGTTGGAGTTGTTGGTGGTTTATCTGACTTTTGTATACCTTCTAAGGGTTTCTGAATTACCGGGGACAATGTTGTTAGAGTAGGGTTGGATGGAGCTTTTTTGACAGATTTCAAGATTGTCGAAGTCATTGTTGCCATTTCTTTCAATGTTATCTTTTGTTCTTTTATAATTTTCTCAATATTTTTCCAAATGACCATTCAATAATTTTGGCCTATTTGTTCTATCAATTCCTCTTCTTAAATCTATTAAGAGATTTGCTATCTTAATTAATTAGGATCAATTCTTCAATTCGGCAAGATATCTTCCTTGAATCTAGTCTTATAGATATTATAATTATTGTATAGTTAAATTCTGATCTTAATATAAGAGTTAGTATAATTCTTAAATATCAATATTCAAAGCTTAATATATGAAGTTAATATAAATAAATTAATAAATATTGTCTATAGAAATAAATAATCTATAATAAGTAAATGTAGATAGATATAAGTAGATAAATATAAATTTAAATAACTATATATATAAATAGAAATATAATAGATGTGATTATATAATTAATTTGTTGATTTTAAATCCGAGTCCTTATATATAAATATATAGTCATATAAGTATATTCAATAGCAGCAAGGTAAGATCAGTTTAAGTTCTATACTCTATATTCCTTAACTATTTATAATTAATTCTCATTAATACTACTATTCAGGAAATAATCAAGGTTCCAATATTAGAGATCCAATTAATCAATTAATCCAAAGATGTAGAAAATAGAAATCAGAGTGTCACCAATTATATATGTCTTTAGTTGTACAAAAGTGATGTCAGCCAAGTCATAAATCTTCTTCTCTCCGCTCTCCACTTGCTTCCAATGCGTTCCGGCAGTTCTCTATGGTGGATCCTGCTGCTAGATCGTCTTTCTGTCAATCTTCTGCTAAGTCCCTCCATCGACTTAGCCAATGATGGCTGCACTTCCTGTTTCTTTGTGGTACTCACAGGAGTAAAAATTCAGAGGATCAGAATCTCAGTCTCTTATTTATTTTTCGCTCCGCTTTTTATCACAGCGCCAGCCGCATCAACAGTCGCATTCCTCTCCCTCTCGCCACGACCTCCAGAGCTCTTTATACAAATGAAGCTGCTTTCTGCGTATTCCTGGTCGGCTTGCCGGGTCTCCGCCAATACAAACCGCTCCCACTCTCCGTCGCCGCCTCACACCATCGAGCACTCCTCACCCGACTCCGTCGACCTCTCTCTCCACGCCAAACGCCTCAAAGTATGGAAAAGTGGTATCCAATCTGGCACGGCACCTCAGATCTTCCTCTTAGCTCCCGTCTTTTTTGCTGGCTATTGCGGCTTCAGGCCAGCCATGAAAGGGCCGGCTCGCCGCATTGGTTTGACAGTTGCCGGGTCCAGCGGGGGGTGGTTGTGCCCCACTCTCTCGCTTGCCCGGCTCTCTCTCTTGTCCGCAGGTCTCTCCGGGACCTGGGCCCCTGAAGGGTCCCCAAAACGCGGTGATAAAGGGCGTAGGGGAGCAGCGATCACTCACCCAACACCCTGTCGCCTCAAGTCACCAACCGGAAGTCCAAAATTATGGATTTGTTATCAGTTCTTCATTTGCTGTACATGCTCCATACAAAGAAATTCCCTCATTAATTATGTGTTCGTATAACATCTTTAAACATAAAACATCTTCTGTTAATTACATGTTTTGTATTAACTTTTAATCAATGTTGTAAGACTTGTCTATGCAGTCTCCAGCAGTTCTATGAAATATCTATTCAAGTAAGGTTTGTGCTCATTATTTGACATTATTTCATTTTGCTGTAACCTAAGTCCATTGTAGGCAAAAGGTGAATGGTGAATTTCTGATATCCATTTATACTAGCTCTTAGGTCAGATAGGTGTCACGTAAATTGCATGTTTACAATATGTTCTATATTGAAAATAAACTGTATTGTAACACAGCGAAGAAATTGTGATGATTTCAGCATCAACCTCTAGTATCTACCATAGTACTGTGGACGATGCTTGAGTCTTCAAACTAGATCTGTTTACTGTCACTCAATTTTATTTGTCAAAACAAGATCAACTTGGCTAAGCAAAACTTCAAATTGGCGTATGTTTTTGTAAACTTCAGTTAGAACAGCCTTCCCCGAATTGGTGCTCTGCAGATGGACGGAAATGACAAACTCCTGAATTTCCTGCCACTATGTCAGTGGGAATAATTGGCCCAGCACAACTAAAGGAAAAAGCTAAATCAAAACCTCTTGGTCCTCTGTTCTACTTCCTCATTCTCCACCTTTCATTGTATAAATGAAAGAGGAGGCTTTTTAAAAAAAAATGCATTTTCAACATGCTCAGATGTTACCTTTGTCTTCTCGTATCATGAATTCCAGGATTAAACAATAGGACAAAAACAGTTTCAAGTCCTAAAACCACTGATGAGATTCAGTCAGTTTTAGTTTTAGCCACTACAGGATTGAAATATTAGTATTTTACAACTGTGTGCAATTAACAGAAAGAGACCGTGTGCACAATTGTTAACATTTAGAAAATACTTCTTAGCTCAGTTTCAGCAATGAAATATTTAGTGAGTTGGCAGATAGGCTTTGCATGCCTGCCAAAGGTCCCAGATTCCAGAATTATCACTTAAGGGTTTAACCCATGGAGCTTTTTGGCCATGAGAAAAGATTAAGCAGAGTCTGATAGAACTGTTCAAAGTAGTGCTTATTGCTTCTTCTTAGACAACATTAATTTTGCTCAAACAGACACCAGGATAGCTGAGGAGTTTAAGGTCTCTATATTATATATATATTATATATATAAAAATATAAAACTACCAGAAGAGGGTTCCTCCCCCCATTACTGACTGCATAGTGCTTATAACAATATAGCATAATTTTAAATAGTAGGCTAATGAAAAATGCAGCTGTATATGGGTGTGTATGTACATGCATTCTTCCTTAGTAAGTTGTTCTATCTTCCATTTTTTAAGGCTCTCAAGTCTTCATGAGAAAAATGAACTGCTTACTGAACTTTTTAAAAAAAAGAGGGATGATCCCAGGTCCCCAATGATTTGGCTCAAATCTGCACGAGGAAGACAACCTGAGGGATATGTAAAGTAAAATGGTGGGTAAGAAAGGTGAACCATATTAACACTCTAGAACTTGTATATTACAGGTATTTCTCAACTTGCAATCCGCTGTTTAGTGACCATTCGAAGTTACAACAGCACTGAAAAAAATGACCTATGGTCATTTTTCACGCTTAATGGACGTTGCAGCATCCCCATGATCATATGATCAAAATTCAGATGCTTGGCAACTGGTTCATATTGATGATGGTTTTAGTGTCCCAGGGTCACTTTTTCTAATCTTCTGCCAAGCAAAGTCAAAGGGACAGCCATGAGAACCCCATTACTAAGTTAACAACTGCAATGATTCAACTTAACGTTTAACAACTGTGGAAGGGGGTAAAATAGGGCAAAACTCATTTAACAACTTAGCAACAGAAATCTGGGGCTCAGTTGTGGTTGTAAGTTGAGGACTAGCTATATAAGCTCTTTAGAAGGCCAGATCTTGAAGATGAAACTCAAATACTTTGGCCACCTAATGAGAAGGAAGGTCTCACTGGAGAAGAGCCTAATGCTGGAAACGATTGGGGGCAAAAGAAGAAGGGGACGACAGAGAATGAGGTGGCTGGATGGAGTCACTGAAGCAGTAGGCGTGAGCTTAAATGGACTCCAGAGGATGGTAGAGGACAGGAAGGCCTGGAGGAACATTGTCCATGGGGTTGCAATGGGTCGGACACGACTTCGCAACCAACAACAACAAAACTGAGCCCAAGCAAAAGCAATGCATGAAACAAGGTTGTTTAGCATAGAGTTTACACCTTGAACTGAAAGACCTTGGCTTCCATGCACTGCAAAGTAAATGCAAGTAAATACATCATTTGAAAAGATCCTATGCATTGATAGCTCCAAACATTTCTCTTTTACTTGGATACAGACACGTCTGTCCAGTATTTCTAAATTTTACCCGATTTACAATTTTGCAGAGTTACAAATATTTGCACAAATATCACTAAATACAATAGCTTCAGCTTAAAGTGGGGGGAAAATGATGTTGTGTGCACACCAATGCTGTCCAAATTAGGGTGTTGGTAAAATACGTTATCATGCACGCATCCTAAATTCCATCTTCCCCCCCAACCAAAAAAAATTCTCTGCAAATACTTCCAATGATGCAAAATGAAGGAAATATTTCTCTCGTCACCCCTCCAAATTTAACATACCTTTCGCAGGAATTAACACAATGCACAGAACTAACAAGGAGAGCAAAAGGCAGGAGATCACTCCAACTAGGATTTTCAGCTGAACCTGCAGGGAAGAAACGAGCCCAAATTTTCACATCGTTCATTCCCTTCCTCCTAAGCGTACAGCATTTCTGCAACAATTTTAGTCAAGTCCTGCCAACTACAGAAATCTTAAAGTTTGCTTTTCAACTTTTCTTTCCTTGCTTGAGCATGCTTACGCATCAAGCGTTTCTCCACAGCAGAGCACCAGACACAATTTAAATTGCCCAGATTCTGATACTTAAGTTTTCGTTTTGTTTTACAGACCTTCATGCTTCCTGTTGTCTTAAAAAGTCCTACTGCTTCTTGCTGTTCTGAATGTTGGTCACTAACTCTCCCAAAGCAGTTTGAAAAGCAGCTACAGCTGCTGACGGAATAGGAGACTGACTTTTTTTTTTTTAAAATGTGTTTTAATAAGCCATGCCAAATTTCAAAGGTTTTCCATACAATTGGAAACAGATTTTTAAGGGCGTTCTAAACCCCGCAATGAACTGTGGGTGGCTGCAAAGGGTCTGTGTCATAACTCAAATCTGCTTACCCAAAGATTTACTGAATTGTATGACTCAGCAGCAAATTTAGCATGTACTACTTACAGCATGTTTTGGAAATATGGAAGATAAGATTTAAATTAAGATCCAGTCATAGTACAATCAAGACAAAGAAAATCCATTTTATCTGTTGGCTGACATATAAAAATAGAGTGGAATATGTCTCGGTATCTGTATATAGAAACTTGGGATTTATACTTTGGGAAGAACGTCACTGGCTTCCCTGGGAAAAGGATCAGGGAGCTGATCTCTCTCTCTCTCTCCTATCTATCTTTCTTTCTTTCTTTCTTTCTTTCTTTCTTTCTTTCTTTCTTTCTTTCTTTCTTTCTTTCTTTCTTTCTATCTATCTATCTATCTTTCTATCCTTCTATCTGTAATTCCAGGACAGCTGCTGGCATTTATAATAAATATTGTTTTAGAGAGTAATGGTTTTACCAATCTGTTACAAAATATCACGATTCCATTTTTTTGTCCAAAACTTTTAAGCTTACTACTGTATATTGGAGAAGGCACACAGAAGTGTGTGTGTGTATCAGACAGAAGGCATCCATTTAATTAAAGAAATCTTACTTCATTCTTACTTGACAATAAGATCCATTGATCATAATGGGGATACCCTTTTAAGAAACCACGATGAATGAGCACACAAATAAGAAGAAACTCTCATTTAACGTGTCAAGGGCTGAAGGGAATGAGAGAAAATTCAAGTTGAATCTAGGATATAAAGGACTACAATAATGCAAAACAGAGTAATTCCCCTTTTTGCACAGACCCTTAATATAATATTCAGCTTTGTTGATGTCAAATTTCATTTAGGCTGCAATCCATTTGCACATATCTGGGAACAAATCCAGAGGAACTCAGTGATATCTACTTTTAAACAAGGATGCTTAAGATTAGACTGCTGGTTCCTCTTAGAATCAGTCTTAATGGCAATATTTCAATTTCCTAAGCCTGAGACTGATGACACCATTGAAATGTGAATAAAATGGATACACCCAGCATACAGAGTGAATTTGAGCCACCTCCTCTTTCACAGAATTTATTCTTTTCCAATTACATTTTCAAGTAAGAATCTTGTCCAATGTGGTATATATCAGATATCTTGGCACTAAAACTCCAAGAATTCCCAACCAGTCTATCAGCTGGGAACTATCAGAGCATTTATATGGAACTAGGCCCCAAGCTCATTAGGGGTTGTTTTCTTACATAATGTTAAAGATAGTCCACGCAGATATTACATATTATGCAACCAGGGAAATAAAAATATGTAGAGTATGATTTCTAAAACTTATGCCAACAAGTATTGCAAATCATTTGGGATACAAAGAAGGGAGAAATCAGAAATTTAAAAATTTACCTATATTATTGTTAGGGCTGGTTTTCTTTTTCTTTTCTTTTAGCATCTATAATAATACTGTGAAGATTTTGGCATTAAGCTCAAAAAATATGTTTCTTTTTTCATAAAAATAGTCTACCCTGGTATTATTTACTAATATTATATCGATAATAGTATACCTCAGCACTTATCTGTTCCTTCATAGATATTTCTTTTTTAAAAAAAACACACTTTTGTTTTCAAGAAAATAAAAGGATTATAGTAAGACTAAAAAGCAGTAAGGTAAAGAAGAAAGAGTATTGTCGCTGTACTTTTTAAAAGAGGGAAATAAGCATACTATATATCTTTAAAAGAAACAATAAAGAGCATTGTGCCTTTTGAAAAAGGGAAATGAATATACTGTATTCATTTCCCTTTTTGAATGAATGAATACAGGATTCATTCAAAATCTCTATTCTATTTTGAATACAAAATATTCAAAAATATTCAAAAATCATGAATACATATTTCTACTTCTCTATTTCTCTCTGTTTCTATATGCTACATCATTACTAAATAAAGTTTCAAGTGGTTAAGAAAAACATAGTCCATTCTGCTAAGCTGCGCACAATGGTCCACCATAAAACAGACAACCTGTGGCACCCCAGTGGTTGTTGGACTACAATTCCCAGCATCCCGTACCACTTGCCATGAAGCCTAGCAATGATAGAGTTGAAGTTCAGCAATTTCTGGAGGGAGACAAATTGCTTATCCATTGTTTAAAATGAGACATGCTTTCCCTTGATTGTCAGCAAATGACAGATGTTGCTGTCAATTCATTGAACAAAATGAGAAGCAATAACCCAGGCAATTTTTCTTCCACACAGTCCCTGTCACTAGTACAGTTAGAGTCAAAGGTGTCACTCAGAGAATGGCAAGCAATGAGGCAATATATTATTACAGAAATCTGGCTGTAACATTGCACAACTGTTTCTTATTTTAAAATATTTTGTACTTAGGAGGGGATAAACCTGATTACAGATACATCCATAATATTGGTAGTATAGTCTAAACTCACCTGGCTTCATCACTGCGGTTGGGAAACTGGAGTTAAAGGGCTTTCATAAGGGATTCAGTCTGAGAACAAGAGAACCTGGCACAATCTTTTTTTAGTGGTTCCTGAGACTTGAACAATTGCATGGATTTGCAAGACGTTATAGTTCATTCCCTCACAAAGATATTTTGATAAGGTGAGTTTATTTATTTATTTATTTGTTTTAATTTGTATACCGCCCTTCTCCAGCAGGACTGGGCGGTGAACAGCCAGAATAAAACAGAACATACAAAATTTAAAAACAGTTTAAAAATAATTAAATATTTTTGGCCACAATTTAAAACAAACCCAATTAAAATCAATTAAATTTAACCAAAACTATGGGATCAAGCCAGCCCGGCTAGGTGAAATAAATAAGTTTTCGGGGCCCGACGAAAAGTCCGGAGGTCTGATATTGTACGTATCTCTGGGGGGAGGTTGTTCCAGAGGGCGGGCGCCGCCACAGAGAAGGCTCTCCCCCTGGGGGTCACCAGCCGACACTGTTTGGCGGACGGCACCCTGAGGAGGCCCTCTCTGTGCGAGCGTACCGGCCGGTGGGAAGCTATTGGTGGCAGAAGGCGGTCTCGTAAATACCCCGGCCCTAAGCCATGGAACGCTTTAAAGGTGGTCACCAACACCTTGAAGCGCACCCGGAAGACCACCGGGAGCCAGTGCAGCTTGCGCAGGAGAGGTGTCACATGGGAGCACCCTGTTGCTCCCATAATCCCCTGCGTGGCCTCATTCTGGACCAGCTGGAGCCTCCGGGTGCACCCCAGGGGGAGCCCCATGTAGAGAGCATTGCAGTAGTCCAGACAGGAGGTGACGAGTGCCTGAGTGACCGTGCGTAGGGAGTCCCTATCTAGAAAGGGACGTAACTGGGACGCAACAGTTTACCTTAACTGTTGATGTTGTACATTACTGAAACCACTGCAAAAGCATATACACAGAGCTCACTGTGTGCATGGCCTGAAATAAACAAATAATCTTGCACTGCAATGCTCCACCTACAATTTTGCTGATTTTGACCTCCCTGAATCTGCTCCACTGCAGGCTTAACATAAATAAACAACCAAGAACCAAACTTAAATATGGTATATATAATTTGTGTTCCAGAGTGTCCTGGCTTTGGTAATGCATATGCTCACCTCCATTCTCTTGGCTTTCTGCTACTTTATCCTCTTTGTTAGGTGGTAGGTGATGCTTCCCAAAATCCAACAGTAGCCAGTTTACTGCTAAGTAGAGATAGCGCAAGACTTTTTTCTCAGTTGCTAGAGTCTAAAATGAAATAAAATGAAACCTGAGATCACAAAGCTCAAAAAGAAATAGCAATACATTGTCCAATGCATATTCAAGAGGAACATTTGCTGTCTTGCTATTGAGAGAGATAGATTTTTATGCATGTTCTAAATCCGGGGTCCCCAACCCCTGCTCCATGGACCAGCACCAGTCTGCAGCATGCCAGAAACCGGGCCATGCAAACAAGTGAAGCCCGATCCATGAGATGCAGGTGGCACACAAAATCACGACCCCTCCGGTCCACGGAAAAACCTCTCTCCCCAGAACTAGTCCCTGGTGCCTTGGGGGCTGTTGTTCTAAATAATAAGAAAATGGGGGCCATGGCTCCAAAGGAAGAGCACTCTCTAGTCTCCCAAGTCTGCTACATGAAGTCAGAAGTCAGCTTCAGAGACATTCATGGTCATTATGGAGGATGTGATTCTTGAAGAGATAGTCCTAGAACTTTTCTATACTGCAGCTTTAAATGGTTTCCCTTCTCTGTATAAACTGACTGGGAATGAAGCCAGCTTGAGAAATTGTCTCCCGTTTTCCACCACTTCCTTTGTTTTGGACACAGAAATGGCTTGATGGTCTGGACCACATCTACCACAACCCTAATTGGTGAATTCTCCTGCTTCTTTATCCTTCCAAGACTGGAGAAGAAAAGGAAAGGAAAAGAGATAAAGGCAGAAAAAAACTAAAATTTAACTATTTTTCCCTATCACTTGGGCTAGAAGAGAAAGTAGAAGAATCCTTGCCAGCTTTATCTTTTGATCTCTTGTTTAAAAAAGATTTATCTGTTTGATAGGTAAAGCAGGAAAAGAACAAAGCCCAGCTTTTCACCATTCCTTTGGTGAACCTATAATAATATGAGGTAGGGAACAGAGACCAGCAACTGGAGTCTTGCCACCACAGTGCATAGCAATATCTAGAGTGGCCTACCGTGAAATGAAGCATTTGTTTGTTTGTTTGTTTGTTTGTTTGTCAAACATGTACAAGATAGCAGGTATAAATACGTACATGGACATGAACAAAGGAAATGAATGCAGATAAATCGAGACAGTAGGACAGGGATGATAGGCACACGGGTGCGCTTATGCACGCCCCCTTTACGGACCTCTTAGGAATAGGGTGACGAACAATAAATTTAATAAGCATGATGAGCAATAAGTTTAATTCAATCAACCTTAAGTTGGAATGCATTACTTTAGATTTGTAGCAGGAAAGGATAGGTGGAGGTTGCCTTCTGGGGGCAGGGATTGGGGGCAGGCAAAGGATAATGTCATGCATGACTCATGACGTGAACAATGGCTAATACTAGAACTGGTTGAGCTTGTCATATAGATCGGCTCTTAGTGTCAAGCGTCCCATGACATGGATCCTGGGTTAATCCAAGCCACTCACAAGATCCCCCTGACTAGCACAAGAAGAGATATTGTTAAGCAGCAGGATAACCGTATATTACAGCTAGCACTCCATATCATCAGACTGTTTATTAATGAAGGTAACCTCTATATTAATTATCTTGTCCAGCAACTAGAAGCCAGCTACATTCATGCCACTAAACTGGGAAATAGGTTTGTGCCAATCTTACTATATGGCAGACAATCTTGTTATTACCCAATATAAGGTGATATAAAGAACGCAATGAGTGCCCTGGCAATGTTGCCAAGACAATAATTGATGATCAATTATCAAGAATGTTTGATAATGATCTTCTCTAAAAGATTCACAATCCTTAGCTGGTCCATCAACAGCTGCACAATTGAGTAAGTTAACATCTTCAAATATTTTGCCAAAGCCAACGAGAGGGGCAAAGGAGTACCTTGACCATTTTGCAATTCCACCACACAAAGGAAATCTTTTATCTGCCATCATCAAACTCTTTCAGGGACTTGGTATCATAGCCAAGGATTTGGACTCTTACTCTGAAGAAGTTGCTCCATTGAACCTGTGGAATGCCAGCCTCAGGACATTCTGAGTCTGATCATATACAGGCACCATCAGAACAGCTGGGTGTTATTGTCAGATGATGAGGTATGGCTCCCAGCCCTTGGATTCAGCATGTACAGTGGAGAACAGAACAAAGATACTCAATGAGGCTCCTTGCCAAGCAAAGGAATAACTTTCTTGATTAGAGAAAATTGGCTGCAACTTAATTTAAGAGGCAGCCCTGACCCATGTTTCTCTGTTAGAAACAACTCTCTGATCTCTGATGTAAAAAAGATGTGGAGACTCTAGAAAGAGTGCAGAGAAGAGCAACAAAGATGACTAGGGGACTGCAGGCTAAAACATATAAAGAACGGTTGCTGGAATTGGCTATGTCTATAGTTTAATGAAAAGAAGTACCAGGGGTGACGTGATAGCAGTGTTCTGATATCTCAGGGGTTGCCACAAAGAAGAGGGAGTCAAGGTATTCTCCAAAGCACCTGAAGGCAGGACAAGAAGCAATGGGTGGAAACTAATGAAGGAGAGAAGCAACCTAGATCTAAGGAGAGATTTCCTGACAGTTAGAACAACTTGCCTCCAGAAGCTGTGAATGCTCCAACACTGGAAGTTTTTAGGAAGAGATTGGACAACCATTTGTCTGAAGTAGTGTAGGATTTCCTGCATAAGCAAGGAGTTGGACTAGAAGACCTCCAAGGGCCCTTCCAACACTGTTATTCTATCTCTTGTTCTGGGGTCATCCTTGTGAATCTTGCTGGTGAAGCCCTGGCTTTGGATTGTCCAACAAACCTGACTTTACTGCCTAACTTCAGACTGGATTTTGATTTCTCTTCTGCATTCTCTTGTTCAAAGTGAAACCACCTACCCAAGCAAGTTTTCTTTCCAAGAGACGTTGATTTACATTCCTTTCCTTGCTACTGTTTTCTGCTCAGCCTTGAGTAAATTGCTGTTTTCACTTAAGTTCAGGCCATGTGAGGTGGTACAGCCTAGGTTTTTAGAGCTATATTTGGCATTCTCAAAAGTGGTGCTAGAAACTGTCCTTAATTTAGATTCCAGCCTTGCTTGAGTAGAAACTGGAGTTTGGATAGCAGCAATTAACTATCATAGATAGGCAGTTCAAAAATGTGGAAAATAAATACCCCACCCCCATAAATTTAACTATTCCATCTGAGCAGCATCACCTTACTTTTCAGTAATAATTTTCAATTCAGCTAGAAGAAGGCCCTTATACATAAAATGACGTATGGTGACCTCTTCCCAGATATGTATATTAAATAGGGACTAGGCCACAAAACATGTAGCACAATTCCTCCTGGATATAGAGCTGTAGTTCAATCTAGATCACGGTGGTGCAGTGGTTAGAGTGCAGTACTGCAGGCTACTTCTGCTGACTGCAGGCTGTGTGTAGTTCGGCAGTTCGAATCTCACAAGGGTCAAAGTTGACTCAGCCTTCCATCTTGCCGAGATGGGTAAAATGAGGACCCAGATTGTTGGGGGCAATATGCTGACTCTGTAAACTGCTTAGACAGGGCTGTAAAGCCCTGTGCAGCGGTATATAAGTCTAAGTGCTATTGCTATTGCTAGGTCAGTGATCCTGTTTCTGTAGAACTGCAATCACAATTGAGGGGAGAGTTATGACATCTTACTGTTACGCAGTGAATACCAATGAGCCTTCACAGAGATGCTGCAACACTTTTTTTTCTGCGTTGCCACAAGACATGTATCATAAAACTCCTGTCACTTGTTATTTGTGTTCTTGTAGAGTGGGAAAGGGTGAAATGATTACACGCGTGGTTTTACACTGCCGATGTTATTGGCGTTTATGCCAAATTTAATCTTTCCTTTTTAAAAATAATAATACCAGCACTGTCAGGTGAGCCTTATGCTTGTATACTGATTTTTTCTTCCTGGCTTTTAGCTGAACTAAAGTTTTGATTTGATTCTGCCAAGGTTGTTGGATGGAGGAAGGCACATGTTGTATATAGCAGCCGTAATTTGATGAGGCTTAGCCTCAGTACTGTTCACAGGATAACTTTCATTTTAAGTGACCTATTTGGTTAATTAACCAATGCTAATAACTTGATAAATTAAAAAACTGACCCTGATTGTCTGCTAAAAGAAGAAAACTGCAACAAGAGTGGACGCAAGAAAAGTGTCTCAGACATGTACGGGTTAAGCATGTGTAGTAAGCATTGTCAAAAAGCATTCTGAACTCTAGGCTCTTAGAATAGTTAATGTCAGGAGCAAGCACAGGATTTGAGTTCAAAGCACTAAACGTTTATTCCATGTTACCTATACACAACAATCTGATATACTAACAGTCAAGTCAAATTGGCACTAGATAGGAGTCAATGGAAATCATGGGAGGAGGGGCTGAGCTTAATTCTCTTGTGGCTGTGTAAGGATTCCAAACTGATGATACATTTGACCCTGCCTCCTACAGTTGATAGTATTATGTACGATTGTACATTGCTTCCAAGAGGCCAGATAGGATAGAAACTCTGTTAAATTCCAAAGAAGGTATCCTTAGGCATTTTGATGCCTGTGGCAGGAGGCCGTCTAATTTATATAGTATTCCTGAGCAGTATTTTCGGTTTCTAATAGGAAGCAGCTACATATTCAAAGAAAAAAACACTCCCTTGAACATGAACAAATTGTTCCCTGAATGAAAATCTATCCTACGTACGGTCTTAGTTTTCCCCCTCCTGAATCGGACAAGTAGGGAAAAGTTTTTGAGTATCACAGCACACTTATGCTGGTTTTAGCCAAGGTGGGTAGGGTATCCATTCATTTCATCTATTGCAATTTTCTTGGAAATCCTCTTTTTCACAGGAGTACTTTAGAGGGAAAAGAATTCTCCTGGCAGTCACATGAGGAAGCAGACTTTTTAGGTATGATCACAATGTATCAAGTGGATAAAGTGTCTCCCCTCATAACAATTCATTTAAGAAAAAATCTTAGAAAAACATCTTATTAGGATAAGTTGTCCCTCCTCCCCATTATTGCCACACAAAGAGGGAGAGTAGAGTTGCAACAGGTAGGAAAGAAGATATAGTCCAAAAATGTAATTACTGCATTCAAGTCTGACAAAGGGATGGGCTATGTAAAGCTTTATTAAAGACTGCTGCATACAATTCGTTATCAGGACTGATCTGGTGCTAGAATTCTCCAAGGGGGGATAGGGGGAAGGTCCACTGGTTGAAATGGTCTTTAGAAACAGCAGATCCACTCTACTGAAACACAACATGTTAGGCTAGTAGTCTTACCCACAAACTTTTCTGCAAATGGGTGACCAAGAATGAGAATCAGCTTTCCTGCTGTGCTGGTTTTAGCCACTAAAAAAAGCTGGGGCAAAGAAAACATTCACTGTTTGTGAGAGATTAATTAGAGACTGGGATAATGTAGTAGTGATACTCTTTGGGGTAGCAACAGGAGATAGGAACAGGAATAGGAATAATCAGAATCGGAATCGGAATCGGAATCAAATAGAATTGAATAGGAACAGAACAGAACAGAACAGAATAGGACTAGGACTAGAATACTTTATTAGACACGAGTGATTGGACACACAAGGAATATGTCTCTAGTACAGGGGTTGGCAACCTTAAACACTCAAAGAGCCACAAAAGTCCTAACCTGAAGCCCCCCTTCAATTCTAGAGCTGACCGGAAGTCCGGTTCCCTCATCATAGTCTCCTCCTAGCACGGCATCCTTTTTCCTCTGCCAACTGGAAGTCGGTTCCCCCACCATAGAGTCTCCTCCTAGCGCAGCATCCTTTTTCTTCTACCTGTCCTAACCAAAAGCCCTATCAATTGTGGAGCCGACCAGCAACAGGGAGCTGCAGCAGAGGGATGAAAGAGTCACATGTGGCTCCAGAGCTGCGGGTTGCTAACCCCTGCTCTAGTGCATAAGCTCTAAATTGTTCTTCTAATTCTAAAATTAATCCTTTTTGAACATTTGAATGACTAGGGCTTGGGAATTATGCTTAAACTCCTAAACTGGAGTCGTGTTGCAAATCAAGCAACAACTATCTACTTCCTGATTTTCTTACCTCCTGCTGTTGAAGAACAGTTTTATGAAGCCTCTGCTTCCAAAGAGATCTTAAAATAGAGGACCACTGTACCTCCTTTCCTTCATCATCATACTAAGCAAAGCAAGAAATTAGAAACTCTTCCTTTGTTTTATCTCCCTCTATTGACAAGGAGGTTTCTCAACATTCTGATGAGATTTGTTCATGCTCTATTTTACATACCCACATCAGAGTAGAAAGATGGAAAGATTAATGGTGTCCATCAGCCTCCCTTAGCACATGGTTACATATATGAAGCCCCAGTCCCTACATATTTTCCACTTGTTCCTTGTATTATTTTTAAAATATATTGTTCCACTTCAAATAACACTTAGATGGGAGACAAAGCACCAGCCTTTGATATCCTCGTTGTTGTTGAAATTTTGCCACAGCAGTAGCTCTTGCTCCAGCATATCATCATTGTAATCAGAAGCCTGCTTTGCTCCTAGATGACCCACCTGAAAGGTCTTTGATCTGGAACTGAAATAAACCAAATGAGAAGGTTGAGGGTTGGAGCCTCTTCAAAAGTACATTGTATTTTGTACCTCTTTTTTATTTTTTAGCTGTAGAATCTTGCAATAGCATCATGGAGAAACAGCAGAAGACTCCAACTGGGACTATTAAAAGGAAACATGGCTTTGGCAGAGGAAGATGTCAGGTTAGAAGAATTATATGCCTGCCTCTCTTCTGGTTACTCTCTTGCCCAGCTGGATCATGGCAGATAGACTGGATCGCCCTCTGACTTGAAGGTGCTATTGCTGAATGCCAGGTCAATTAATAGTAAGATCTCTCTCACGATTTGATGGTGAATTAAAAAGCTGATTTGTCATGCATTACTAACACCTGGTCAGAGAGCTGGTGTGCTTATGTATTATCACTCCACATTCTATCATAGATACTTAGCACAGCACCAGAACAAGTCAGAAGAGTTATGGAAGAGCAGTTGCTGTACTGTGTAGGAATTCAGCTTATCTCTCCAGCAACTACCAAGGATGTACATCCTTGTATATCTAGGATGTATTTTCTATTAGGCACTCAGAATACACAGGATTTCGCACTATTCTATTGGTTTGATGGAGGTAGTTTCAGACTTGGTATTAAGGACTCTTGGTGGAGTCAGTTCTGAGGAACCTCAGCATCTTTAATAGAATTGCCTTGCTTGAACTGTTGAAGTTTTTATAGCTGCCATGACAACCATGGGTCTCTCCAAAGGTGTCACTGGCCCAATACTCTGTTGCTCATTTTAGGGAGCTTTTTCACCCCACTAGGCAGGAAGTGAGAGATCTGGAAATGGAGAATTTTTCCATTTATTTCTTTATCACATCTTTTAGGACAGGGGTGCTTAGGTGTGCTGAGAAGGTTACAAAGTCCTATGAGGAGTGACTCCAACTTCATGTCATAAGATCATTCCTGAAAGATGAAAGTGATGAATCTAGATAATCCATTACTCAGTGGCCAACTTTTTCTTCCTGGGTAAGTTATTCAAAATTGTGATTAAAATCAGGTGGCGATGCTACATAAACAGTTCTGCAATCCAGGGACAAGAATGCTTTAAAAGAATTGCAGAGACAGGTATTATGTTCACTCTCCCTCTTGCATAGCCGTAATAATACATGAATAATAATACATACATACTGTATACTTAATCTATGTTATCTTAAATACAACCACATGCTCAGAAACTAGAAACATATGTTAAATGTTGAAGAGTTCAACTTGTAAACAAAATTATCAAACGTTTCTAGAAATTCATGAGAACATATTTTACTTAAACTGGTATAATATATGTAACCTGGTGTATATTTTTATTTTTAAACAAGTAGACCTTAATTGTGAAAATGACCATTGACAGCAATCAAGTGAATTGTTTCATGATGGTCAGACCTCTCTTCTCCCCAGACTGAAGCACTGGTGAGCAGTGGTTGGGTGTCTTTATGTGTCAGCTTTGGAAGCCATATTAGGCCGGAAGCTTCCATGCTGCCACCTTCTCATGTGTGGGAAAGTAGGAGGGGGGATTTAATAGAGGGGTTGTCTTTAGACATAATAGTATTCTTCCTGTCGGTCAATGTCAGGCCGATCCTGTATCTGGAGAAGTGGTCGGAGTACTGTCTCGAGATGGGATGGATGGTGATTGGAGCATGAGATCGTCTGAGGACTGAATGGATGGTTTGGGATTTTTTGATTTACTGAGGGAATACCTAGACCTCTCAGATTTGGGTTTTCCCAGATGTGCCAGTTTACATATTCTAGTAAATAGAACTTTGAAAAATGCTTGCTTCAGAGGAGGTGTTTTTTTCTGGAACGCTGACATTATGGTTGCAAATTCCGAACAATTATCGAATGGCCGGCCCTTTCCCCCCAAGTTTCAGTTTTACTGATTGATTTGATGCCACCCAACTCCAAAACACTCTGGACAGCTCACAGTGCACCAAATATAACAAAAACAATATCTAATGGAAACAAACAGCAAAACCAGACAACGGAAAAACTAGACTTAGTTTTAATTCTGAGAAGTATAAACACTTTTCAAAGGAAGCAGCGAGCAAGCCAGCTATTTCATACTTTAAGAAATGAATTGTTTCATTATTTGTTTGGACTATTGGAGTACATACTCCATGGGGCTGACTTTGAAGACTACTTGGAAGCCTTGATTGGTCCAGAACAGTGTTTTAAATTGTTATGGGCATCATTTGTTTTCCCTATGTAATATCTTTGCTTCAACATGTCCCAAAGGTTTGCTTCTCATCCAAGAAGCTTCTTCAGAAAGTCCAGTTGCCTCTTGAAAAAGCACCTTTGGGACAACCATGATCTGGATGACTGAGAATATCCATGGACCCTTTGCTCCAACAGTTACACTTATTACCAGTATGCTTTTGGGTTGTCGTTTTTCATTTTTAAAACCTTGCCTCTTCCAGGACCTGGGTATCAATGGGATTACCTACTTTTAACCATCTTTCCATTAAGATCTGAGAGAAGATTCTCTAGATCCTAACCCTTAGGAAGTGGCATCTGCAGGGATCTCAAACGCAATCATCCTTAGTCATGCCCCCGCCCCTTCTGTGGAGCAGCACCTCCCCTGATATCAGACAGGCCGGCAAGTCATCTAGCTTTCTACACCCCCATTAAAATTTGGCTTTTTCAATGGTTCTTTAAGGCCAGATTAACTATATTTTTGTTCCTTCGTGGTGGGTGAATATCTTTTATTTATAGGTTATTCCTCTGTTTGGGAAATGTATCTTGATTTTGTTATATACTGCTTTAATTATGTGATTAATTGTTGGACTGTAGTGTGGTCAAGACGAGTTATGATTAGAATGGCATAGTAACCAAATAAATATTGTTGTCTTCCTAGAAGATGATTCTAAGTATACAGATGATAACAAGCTGTCCAGAAGCAATAAGATACTGGATAAAAATTCTGTAATTACAGAATGACTCTGATAAGGGTAGAGAACAGAGTTCCTTTCATAGTGGAAGATCTGGCACGTACAAATGCCTGCCATGGTTTGTGCGGTATACAAATGGAATATATATATTTTGGTAACTGTAAAATGGCATTTTAAAAACCAATAAACAATTCCTTTAGCTGCAAAGAAGGAATTGTGAAGTATTTAGTAACTCCACTACCCTGATTATAGGGAACCGAAACAGACTAATCAAGAAATAATTCTGGAAAAGATATATTTCAATTAAGTGAACTGAAAGCAATAGCAATAGCACTTAGATTTATATACCGCTTCATAGTGCTTTGCAGCCCTCTCTAAGCAGTTTACAGAGTCAGCATATTGCCCCCAACAATCTGGGTCCTCATTTTACCCACTTCGGAAGGATGGAAGGCTGAGTCAACCTTGAGCCCATTCAGGATCGAACTGCTGGCAGCTTGCAATACTGTATTCTAACCACTGCACCATCGCAGCTCCTGGATTAGACTATACTGTAGTCCTAGACCACAGCTGTCAAACTCCCAGCCCACGGGCTGGATATGTCATGCACTGGTCACACCCACGCCTGGTTTAGCGAAGGGCAAAAAAGTCCAAATACGTCACATGACATTGCCATGAGGATGTGAATTGATACTCCTGTCCTAGACTAAGGATTATAGTTAGCTGGTCTTTAAAAAAGAAGCAGCAAAAAGAAACTTGTTAGTGTCATAAGCTGCATCAGCTGGACTGTGGAGTGCTTCAGATCCGAAAAAGTGCTTCCCAGCCCAAAGTGAAAGAAACGTACTATAGAAGCAGCTGCATCTTAGAGCAACAGCTGCATCTTTTCCCAGAATGATATAACAACTATCTGCAGCTGCCAGAAAAGACAATATTTCCACACACACCCTCAAGCCGTTCTCAAGCCAAAGACTTTTTGGCCTTTGGATCCAAAACTTTCCACAACTCTATTCATCAGTATTTGCCTGGTGAATGGGTTAGCGCTACAAAAACAAATCAATAAATAAAAGCTACAGCAGAGAATAAACAGCAGAGAAAACACAGAGGCAGCCCTGTTTTTTTTGAATTCTTTATAAAAATGGCAAATGTGGAAGCATCATAAATTTGTATCAGGACCCACAAACATGTCCAATACTTGTATTTTCAACTCACTTCTTTATTAGCATTGTTAAGAACGATTTTACTGATTGCATTAGACTTTTAGTGTAGTCATTTTAGTCATGTAAAACAGTCATCTAGGAAAAGCAAGGAAATGGGATGGAGCTAAAACAAATTACCATAAACCCAAACAAAACCAAAGGCTCGTTTAATGATTTTCCTTTTCATTTAGCATAGAAATTAAAACTTCAAACTGCCGAGTACTTAAAAGAATGAAATAGCTAGGTAAAATACAAATATACTGTAATATGATCCATAGTCCAGAATATAAGGCAGTCTTTTACATAAATTTGATCCAAAATAGGTATAGGAATTCTATTTTATAATTCTGTTAAGAATTTTCCTAAAATTACAGGTGATCCTTGACTTACAACAGTTTTATTTAGTGATCGTTCAAAGTTACAACGGTACTGAAAAATATGACTTATGACTGTTTTTCACTTTATGACCTTTGCAGCATCCCCATGATACTTTGATTGAAATTCAGATGCTGGGCAACTGGTTCATATTTATGACCATTGCTGTGTCCCAAGGTCATGTGGTCACCTTTTGCAACTTTCTCACAAGCAAAGTCAATGGAGAAGCCAGATTCACTTAACAACCGGCTTACTAACTTAAAAACTGCAGTGATTCCCTTAACTGTGGCAAGGTCATAAAATGGGGCAAAACTCACTTTACTAATGTTTCACTTAACAACAGAAATTTTAGGTTCAATTGTGGCCATAAGTCGAGGACTATCTATACGTAGTCCTCAACTTACAACCACAATTGAGCCCAAAATTTATGTTGCTAAGTGAGAAATTTGTTAAATGAGTTTTGCTCCATTTTATGACCTTTCTTGCCACAGTTGTTAAGTGAATCACTGTTGTTAAATTAGTAACGTGGTTATTAAGTGAATCTGGCTTCCCCATTGACTTTGCTTGTCAGAAGGTCACAAAAGATGATCAATGACCTTGGGATGCTGCAACCATCATAAATAGGAAGTTACCAAGCATCCAAATATAAATCACATGACCATGGGGATGCTAAGATGGTCATAAGTCATCATAATTCAGTGTTGTTGTAACTTCGAACGGTCACTAAATGAACTGTTGTAAGTCAAGGACTGTGTTAGCTGCACATTAAATAACAAAAGAATTGGCAATAAAATAAAATGCCGATTTTATTTAAAACATTTTAAAATAAAACATTTTTCTGATCTTTTATGCAGTTTAATAAAATAATTCTATATTAGCATGGCTTTTTTGTCCACTGCAGAAAATCCCATTAAAATAAAAAGTAAACTCTCACACTGAATCATTTTACATCCTGGTTAGAGATGTAGATGTAGGAGCGACTTTTTTTCTTTTCACACAGTGACTTAGATCTGACCTGTCTCTATTCAGAAATACAGAACCCTGAATGGTACGGAAAAAATGGGAAGATTTTGCACACTATCTGTGGACATTCAGGCATAAGAAAAAGGTTTCTTTGAACTTGTCTTCGGAAACCTGAAAGCAGAAAAAGTTCCCATCTGTCTTTAAAGTTGGCCTTCTTAATCTTCTTCACTAGAGATATAATGATCTGCATAACTGAAAGCTGGAAAATTAATGGCTAGTTCTCTCCATTTTTTGTATATTTTCTTTGAGGTGCATTTCTTATCTTTGAAATACACCACAAAATTTTTTATTTTTAAGCAAGGAAGATCTAGACCTTTATATACCATCATAGTTCCCCAAATCTGGAAAAAAGTGAGAAAATCGTATTAGGAATATACCAATACAAGAATCTGATGTTGCTGAACTCCCATTCGCAGCCATCATTAGCCCAAAGTGACGGCCTTTAGGAGAGGTGGCTCAGCAATATTTGGAGAATCCAACCCAGAATTAACCCCAAAATACCCAAATTAATCAATCCTGACACTCACCTGGCCACAATTTATACAAAAGATGTCCCCATTTGTTTGATAATCTGCTTTTTTTGCTTGCAGTGTCTTATTTTCCTTTATAGTATAAAGGTCCCTGAAGTGAAAAATGGAACAATTTACTTTTCAAAAGAAAGATGTTGTGACTAATTTTTCATATAGACAGGAAGGAGTTCATCTCACCAGATAAGCATCATTGACACTTCCTGTAGATTCAACCCTATCTTCTGGATGAGTCAGCAAGACCAGAAAGCCTCACCCTTTTGCTAGTGTGGTATTTAGCTTTGTGGTGAGTTCTAGAAGTTCACTAGTCAGATGTAGGTATAAAAGGGAGCTATGAAAAAAAAATGAACTGACTGAGGGGGCAATGATGTTCAATACTGGCTACATTTCCTAAGTCAAAGCACTGGATTACAACACAAACCTGCATCTATAGTACTTGTGATTGGAATATCTACTGCTACCAATCTGCTTTAGTTTCTGTGGTTAGTATCTCTGCCTATTCAAAGTAGGCAGCATGACTAGTAGATCAAAGAGAATTCATGCTCTTGTTTCACAAATTGACAGTTGATCAATGATCACATAAGCAAACTAAGATTTGCTAATTTTCGGTTAAACTATTGGTATTCAGTAACTCTACCAAGGAATTTACCCATAGACCAGTGGTGAAATTCAATTTTTTTACTACCGGTTCTGTGGGCATGGCAGGGGAAGGATACTGCAAAATCTCCATTTCCACCCCACTCCAGGGGACAGATACTGCAAAATCCCCATTCCCACCCCACTCTGGGACCAGCCAGAGGTGGTATTTGCCTGTTCTCGGAACTACTCAAAATTTCCACTATCGGTTCTCCGAACTACTCAAAATTTCCACTACCGGTTCTCTGAACTATTCAAAATTTCTGCTACCGATTCTCTGAACTACTCAAAATTTCCACTACTGGTTTTCTGAACTATTCAAAATTTCTGCTACCGATTCTCCAGAACCTGTCAGAACCTGCTGGATTTCACCCCTGCTGTAGACACCACACTTGGTTTTCCCTGCCTTGATGGCTGGATCCCCCGCCCTCTTATTTCTTTATTGGCTGGACTTTTGAACAGCATTACAAGAATGTTGTTCTGGGCTGTCAGAAAAAGGCTGGCCTTTTAGTATATTCCGTACATTGCCAAATCATTAAGCCAAATCAAAGTAGAGGGGGTCACTTCAGAGCAAGATTACAGCTTCCATTTTTATTGGCATCAATGAGAGATTCGCTCGAAAAAAAAGCAGGGCAATCAGTGGATTAGCAATTGGTGCGACCACTGCAGTGATTCAGTCAATGGAACCAGTGAACAGCCTGCTTTCAAAAGTTGTGGGTGCTCCATCCCTGGAGGTTTTAAGAAGAGACTGGACAGCCATTTATCTGAAATGATTTATTTATTTATTTATTGGTTCGATTTATATGCCGCCCTTTTCCGGAGACTCAGGGCGGCTTACAATGCGTTAAGCAATAGCCTTCATACTTTTGTATATACCTGCTTAG
This sequence comes from Arizona elegans, assembly GCA_022577455.1. Taxonomy (NCBI): domain Eukaryota; kingdom Metazoa; phylum Chordata; class Lepidosauria; order Squamata; family Colubridae; genus Arizona; species Arizona elegans. The sequence continues at coordinate 128,261,338 of JAKOOJ010000001.1, forward strand.
TAGGGCTTTCAGCCCCCCCCCAAAGCGGTGTTCTTTTTTATATAAAGTCATCTTATTGCCCCCACAAACTGGGTCCTCATTTTACCTACCTCGAAAAGATAGACGGCTGAGTCAACCTTGAGCCTGGTGAGATTTGAACTTGCAGGAATTGCAGGCAGCTGGTGTTACTTAACAGTACTTCAGTCTGCTGCGCCACCAAGGCTCTATTTAGGGCCTCCTGCTTGAGCAGGGAGTTGGACTAGAATAGTGGTCCCCAACCTTTCTGGCTCCACTGACTGGCAGCAATGGTGGTGCTGGTGGTGCTGGTTTCGTGCATGCAACCTAGCTTCTGTGTATGTACAAATGTAGTTTGACATGGTTGCTCGACTGGGGTTAGAGACTCCTGGATTAGAAGACCTCTGTGGTCCCTTCCAAATCTGATGTTCTAAGTTCAATCAGAACAAGATATCCTGATGGTAACACAAACACATACACACACAGAGGTGGACTTACTTAAATTCCTTTTTAACATTGACGTGATGATTATTCAAAATAACTTGAATGTCGTCTCCTGAGCATTTTGGATCGTTGCAGTTTTTGCAGTGGAACATGATCAGGGAGGGGTTCTCTTTGTATTGTTTAAACTGTCCTTTCTTTGCCTTCATTTTCATCTCCATGCAGCTTTGCAGCTGAAGCTCTTTGATCTAGCAAAGGAATGAACAGAACCGGGAAATAACTCCCAACTAAAATTTCATATCATCCAGGAAAATTCATGTTGGATTATTTTAGTTAAGTATTATTAAGTGTTGTACCTTATGATTCTTGACAAATGTATCTTTTCTTTTATGTACTCCGAGAGCGTATGCACCAAGACAAATTCCTTGTGTGTCCAATCACACTTGGCCAATAAAGAATTCTATTCTATTCTATTCTATTCTATTCTATTCTATTCTATTCTATTCTAGTCTAGTCTAGTCTAGTCTAGTCTAGTCTAGTCTATTTAAATTTGGAATAATTAAAAAAAATCTTTCCATGCCTTAAATTGTAATTGCCTAAATACTGAATGTCTTTATTACATTACAATATCGATCCTCCTTGTTTAATGACCCTAACTTTGCCATTAAGTGAAGCAGTGGCTAAATGGGAAATCATGTGACCGTAAGCGTGCTTTCCAGCCAAGAAGAGACAAGACTACTTAGTTTCACATCTTTGACTTTTTATTTTTATTTTTATTTTTTTGCCTCCTAACCACTTCCTTATCTTTTGGAATGCTCAAGTGCCTACTTACTGTCTCGTACGCATGAAAAACAATGCAATCATGCCACTGTGTGCCATGCAAACAGTTGACAGTACTCTCTTGAAATGTCTTTCTCTCCAATATCTCTACTCTGTGACACGGTGGGAGAAATCAAATGATTTCTGCAGGCAATGTCTCCTTTGTGAGCATGCTCACATTGCTTTTGATGTGCAGAAGAGCTTACTTGCTTGAAATCTCTCTGCTTTGCAGGGGAAGGGAGAGGACAAGAGTTAGGCAAAGGAAAGATTACTTTTGAAAAAAACCCAAGGCTTTTCAAAAATAAGTAATAGCAAGCAAAAAAAGAAGAAGAGAGAAGTATTTCCAGAACCAAAATGGTCACACCTTATGGTGTGGGCCTTACCTTATGCAAATACTTTTCATGTGGCATCTTTTGGACGCGCTTAATTGCTCGATGCATCATTTTCTCACGAAACATATTAACATTTTCACGTTCAGCAGCTCCTGATCCATCTGAAGCTACAAGCACATAGACGCTTTCCTCAGCTCGAGCTCTTCCCCGAGCCTGGAAGAAACACGAAACTACAATAAAATACTAGGAACTCATACGTAGGAGTTAGGTTGTGTTCCTCTCTTTCTCTGGATGAGTTAAAGAGCTTTGCTGGAATATGAATCCTGATTTCAATATATGACATGTACAGTGGTGAAATCCTCTGCGGTTTGCCACTGGTTTGCTTCCTGCGCATGCGTGGTGTGTGCCAAATGCGGACTGTGTGTGCGCATGCACAAGGCACACCAAATGCACACTGCATGTGCAAATGCATAGTGCATGCCAAATGCATGCTGTGCAAGGAAAAAGGAGGCTTAAGAAGGTAAATAGATTCGCTAGAAAGCAAGATCTAGTGAATATAAATTGCGCAGCACAGCTGATCATCGGAAATACTGGTTCAGATGAACCGGTAGCTTTTTTTAACTACTGGTTTGCCCGAACTGGTAGTGTTTATTACTACTGGTTCTCTTGAACCGGTGCGAACCGGTAGCATTTCACCCCTGGTCATGTCCTTTCAAAAACTAGCAACTCATCAAGACAACAGAAAATGTCTTCCAGTAGTTGGCACATAGAATCTTAATTAATTAAATTTAGTTACTGTTGCTAATAAAATTTGAGGAGCAGTCTAGTGGTGAAGACTCTAGCCTCCCACTCAGAAGGTTGAGAGTTCAATCCTTGGTAGCGGCAGTTGTTTTTCTCTTAGAGTGTTAAGAGAAAACATCTATTGTGAACTCCATGTGGCATCAGGAAGGGAATCCAGCCAGTAAATGCTCAGCTCCATCCACTTGCCTTGACTCTATCTGAACCCTACAGGGTTGTAAAAAGGGCGGGGTTTGTTTTTTTACTGTTGCCAATACAATTTAAAATCTATTTTAAAATTTATTTAAATAGTGGTTGATATATGGGATAGAAGGAGAATTCAGATAAAATGGAGGGAGAGAGTTGCCTGTTTCTCCTGTACCAATATCTATCCCTCAACTTCTTTGTCCCAGTTACAAAAATATGCAGGTTCACATATCTTCATGGGATACATGGCAGAAGCCCAAGTATATTATATCTGGGCACTTGAGATAAGCAACCTGCCTTATTGATAGAATGACATTTTAAACGCTTTTTACGTTGCTGTTGAGAGCCATTTCGGTGTTGTGATTAAAGCAGAAGATGGTCATCTGATTAGCTGATAAAATTACAAGTGAAAAAGCAAAAATGAGATGGCTGGACCGTTACCTGCATCATGGCTATTTCATTGGTAACAAGACCATAGCGTATAACAATGTTGCACTGTGAGATATCCAGGCCTTCCTCTGCTACGGTAGTAGCAATTAGTAAGTTGATTTTGCCGGTACGGAACTTTTGAATGATATCCTTTTGTTCATTCTGTAGAAACATGTTGTTGTTACATTCATAAAAGGAATGACAGCATGACGAACGGCTCTTACAAATTGAGTTAAGTCATGAAGCATTTGTTTTCAGTCTCAAATGTTACAAACTATGTTTTGAATTAAAGCAACAACAAAGCAATTAAAAAAACCCATATATATAAATAAAGCTGCCACAGGTTTCTACCATAAGCAGGAAGAAGAAATTCCTGATAAAGCACAGAGAGCACCAAGGGCTCCACATAATAAATTCAGTTCATTCAGAGGTGCTATTTCTAACATATCCAGATTACCCAAATACAGTAGAGTTGTAGCTCTGACAAATATAAATTCTATCGGACTACCTCGGTCTACGTCAATGGGCTACGTCAACAGCCGTAACACTTCTTAGTTTCTGGAAGTCAGCACTTAAACATTTTAGCAAGAAAGTGTCAATCACAGAAACATATGTAACATTCACATAGAGCATTTGATATAATGATTATTAATGAATAACACTCTACTTCTGAAATTAGATAGGAAAAGTGTGTGGGGTGGGTGGGTGGGGGGGACACACTGTAGGTCAGGGCTGTAAAACTCCCGGCCCACGGGCCGGATGCGTCATGCACTGGACATGCCCGATTTAGCAAAAAAGGTCCCGATACGTCACATGACGCTGCTGTGATGATGTGAGTTTGACACCCCTGCTGTAGGTCATATGAAGGTTCTGGCAAGCCACCCATATTTCATGTTTGACATCTCATAGCTATTGGCTGTGCTAGGTTTGGCATGGTTCGATGTGCCATACTTTGGCAACTTTTACATACAAGGGCAGTGCACGCCCTTGTCCTCACAGAGGTATGGGGGTTTCAGAAATGTCTTCAGAAGAACCACCGAGAAAATGATTTTATGATTTTTTCTCTGGAGCTATAAATCAGATTATTTCTTGCTGCTTAGAACTCTGGGGGAAGAGGGGAACAGGGTGGTGCCAGCAGTGAGCTGGAACACAGAGCTCCACTCATGCAAAAGAGAAGCCTTTGGGGTGTGGTTTCGTATTCCTTCACGCTTCTCCATACCAAAAGTTTTTGAAAAGGAATGGAAGGCCCAAAGCAGCAGGAGATCGTTCCCACGAAGCCTTTTGTGCATTTGCAAAAGCTTTTGCCATGGAGAAGCGAAGCCTTTAGGGGCGCAGTCTCGAGGGGAAGAGGGGAACCAGGTAAAGCGAGCACGAGCACAACTCCACTCACACAAGAAGCCTTTGGAGTGTAGCTCACACGAGTGGAGGTACACACTAGCCCGCCTTTCACATAGCCCAGTTCCAAAGGCCACAGTCTGGTAGGGGGCTGTAACAGGGGTTGGGGATCCCTGCCCTATACAATTGAGAAGTAAAGAAAATCTGGAAATAGACTTTACATTTTTATTTTACCTGAGTCATGTGCTGAAATTCACTATGATGTCCTGTACCAATGAGGTAGTGAGCCTTCACTCCAACTTCTTCAAATTTGGGATTATCATTAATCCACCGATAGATAGCAAAGGCACTTTGACGAGTTTTTGAGAAAATAATTCCTCTGGGTTCATTGTTCTTTGTGAATTGTTGCATTAAAGTTGTGCGCAACTTGGTTAGTTTTTCATTTTCATATTGTAGTTCTTCAGCTAATTCTTCCAGCTCTCGTTGTCTGTCTTTAGGAACAAATGTAAACGAATAAAATATTTACGTAATTATGTTTTAAAAGAACTAGAGTATGTTATTATGAGCCATGCTGGCTGAAACTGATTGTAGTTCCAAAATATCTGAAAGCATTAGCAGATCATGTTCAAAAAGACCATCATCCATTTGTGGCCACTTGCAAGCAAAGACAGACAAGGGTATGAAGTGGGCAGGTGGATGCCCGGTGAGTCTGGTGGGCCAGATTCTGTGCCTCCCCCCGCGCCTCTATCTCCGCCTGCTGCTTGGAGGGCTGGCCCAGTGGTCACATTGCTCGAACTCAGCTGCGCTGTGCATGCTGTGCAGCCCCAGAGTGTGCTGGCCAAGGGGTCAGTGGGCTGTGGCAACTGCTGAACACACACACACATCCTGTGCACTTGCCATGTCCCCCACAAAGCTGATGATCTTAACTGGGGCTTATTTTGGGGGTAGGTCTTATATTATGAGCATCTTGAAAAATCATGCTAGGGCTTATTTTCTGGCTGGGTCTTATTTTCAGGGAAACACAGTAGAAGGCAGAAACTACAGGAGATAGGCAGGGTCTCAAATAACAAGGTCCTATGCCATGTTAGAGCTTTATAGGTAATAACCAGTGACTTGAATTGCACCTGGAAGCATAATGGGAACTAATATAATTTACACAACATGCTCTGTTGTCTGGGTACGTTCACAGCAAACAGTAGTAGTAGTAAATTTACCTACAAGTAAGCTATGGGGAACCTAACACTTAGATTCCTACCCACTTGCCCTGGGAGCACATGGTTTATAGTTATGATTAAATTAGGCTAATAGCCTTGAGAATAAGAAGGCAGCTTGCCTAAATCTCTATCCACAGAACATCCTAAATTACTCCTTCCTGAGTTTCAGCTAAAGTAGAAGTTGAGAAAATTGGGAAATTTATATCCCAATTTTTAATGAAAACCAGAAATTTTATAAACATGAATGAAAAGTGCAGGTGAAATGTGATTAAGCTACTTGTTACAGAGCAGCCTTACTTAATGAGCCAACTGCAAGAAATTTTGCTTCTCATTTTAATAGTGTACATCGATTTGTAGAAGTTTAGACAGGAAGTCCCAGATGGCTCATGCTTACCATAAAACAACTCTATAAGACGTGTATTGGTTTCATCTAGTTGTGAGGCTATGAGTTCATCTTCCTTATCTTCATCCATTGCCATCTTTCTGCTCCTTTCTTCCTCATAAAAGTTCTTCAGATGGTTATAGGCATCAATCATGCGGGTAGTATCATTAATCAGCAAGGCATCGTTGTATTTCTTCAAGTGTTCTGCACATACCCGCTCTTTACGAGTCCCTTCCTTGGCAGCTAGAAAAAAGAACAAGCATTGAGAAAACAATCAAGCAAAGGTGTAAAGAAAACTCTGGCCATCTAGTTTAGCCAGGTATTATAACCAGTGGTGGGATTCAAAATTTTTTACTACTCGTTCTGTGGGCATGGCTTGTTGGTATGGCATGGCTTGGTGGATGTGGCGGGGAAGGATACTGTAAAATCTCCATTCCCATCCCACTCCAGGGAAAGGTTATTGCAAAATCCCCATTCCCTCCTGATCAGCTGGGACTCAGGAGGCAGAGAATAGATGGGGGTGGGGCCAGTCAGAGGTGGTATTTACCGGTTCTCCAAACTACTCAAAATTTCCACTATCAGTTCTCCAGAACTGGCCAGAACCTGCTGAAACCCACCTCTGATTATAACCATGTAGTAATCCAATGTAAACATTACCTTTCTTTTCCTCCTGAATTACCCACTGTTCATAGGCCTGTGATCCAAAATCAACATTTGGACTGAATTGGCCATAGCCTTGAATCTCAGTCATAATATTTACGAGTTTCTCTCTAAATGTATCCTAAAATGTAAAGCATGTCATTAGTGAACAATCACAAGATTAGAAGGGATCTTTATTTATTTATTTAGTAAATCTATATGCTGCCCATCTCGCTGTCTCAAGTGACTCTGGGAAGATCAGCAGCTCGGAAAACTAGTCTAACATGTGCCCCCCCTCCCAGCAGAAATCCTCACACCATCCCTTTATGTCTAACTTTTGTTAGAAAAACCTCCAGATAAATAGATATTCAATCAAAATCACAGGACATCTTTTTTAAGTTTATAATTGAGGAAAATACTAAAAACATTGCATCACAGCAGACCAATTAATCCAGAGTCCCCCCAAGCTTAATTAGATGTGTGGGGCAACAGTCTCCAGTCTCAGAGTCAAATATGACCTTTGAACAATATGAATATGGTCAGACACAAGAGATTGGAGGAAGGAAATGACCCAATAGGATATTTTCTTGTGAATAATGTGGTAATTTTTTTTTAAAAAAATTATTTATTTGTATCCAACCTTTATTATTTTTACAATAGCAACAGCAATAGCATTTAAACTTACATACCACTCCATAGTACTTTACAGCTGAGTTCCCCAATTTCCTTTGCAGACTGGCGGGGAAAGGGGTAGTTCTGTGTGAGCAACTGGGAACCCCTGCTTTACAGCACTAAGCAGTTTATAGAGTCAGCATCTTGCCCCCAACAATCTGGGTCCTCATTTTAACAACCTTGGAAGAATGGAAGGCTGAATCAACCTTGAGCCCTTCAGGATCAAACTCCTGGCAGTGGGCAAAGTCAGCCTGTAATACTGTAATTCTAACCACTGTGCCATCACAGCTCCAGGAGGACCATTTACTCCTATCTCCCTATGTGCAATCTGTCACATATGTTTTTCTTTTTAATGGGCTATGGGTGCAAAAAGAACCAAGCTGGAATCTTCCTTGAGATTCTAGTTCTTCCCATGAAGAAAAGGAGAACTTTCTTTTCTAAAAGAGGAAGCTAACATCTGTAGGTGTGTCTTCCCCCCCCCACCTCGAATAAGGAACCATAGACGATGCTGTAGTTACATGATCACATTAAGGACAAGAGAAATCCATACCTTCTTTTTGACATCTGCAATCTCAAACTTCTTAACAGGTTCTTTTGCTTGATGTTGCAGTTGCGCAATGTGCTCTTGAACAGTCACAATCTCATCTGCATCCAGGTTGGCACATATCTAGAGGAGGGAAAGTGATTTAAGTTATGGGACGGGTAGGTCTGTGCGGCGCTTTGGAAACAACTGGCAGTACAATCTTAAAGGTGAGTTCTCATTGCCTGCCGGTTCAGAAGCATCTGAGGAGCTTCCCTTGAGCATCTCTTTGTTTCTTGAGAGGGATGCATTTAAGGCAGGTTAGACTAGACCAGGGGTCAGCAACCTTAAACACTCAAAGAGCCACAAAGGTCCTAACGGAAGCCCCCCATTCAATTCTGGAGCCGACCAGAAATCCAGTTCCCCCACCATAGAGTCTCCTTCTAGAGCGGTGTCCATTTTCCTCTACTTGTCCTAACTGAAATCTCTATCTAGAGCCGACTAGCAACAGGGAGCCACAGCAGAGGGATGAAAGAGCCACATGTGGCTCCAGAGCTGTGGGTTGCCAACCCCTGGCCTAGACAGTAACATCTCCTGCAGCAGCACACCTAAAGGATTGTCCTGACTATTGTGAATGGCTTTGCAATAGTTCTACTTTGCCTCTCGAGTAGACTCCAGACAGTGTTGCTTGGAGACAATCATGCCTCAAAATTGCAACCTATTATGAAGTGTCCCCCTAAAGAAGGTCGTTAAGATTTAGAGCTGACTGCTATGAAGTGCGGTTTCTGCAGTTAGAAATGTCAGACTTCCTTGTTCTCCATGGAATTATCTTCTTTCCAAAGTGTAGCAGGCATGCACTTTGGGAGTCTTGATGGATCTGTGTCTCTCTCTTTGTTGCCAGACAGAGGGAACATTTAGATCGCGCACCATATACAGTGTTATCTCTGGCTGAAAAGTCAGTTGCATTCCTTTCTGAAAGAAAATGATGGTGAAAGATGGAAGATAGAAAAGAAACCTCTTTGGATATTACGGTAACATGAAAAAAAAAAGGTTAAAATAGAGATAGAAATAGGGGAATAATAGTGTGTGTGTGTGTGTGTGTGTGTGTGTGTGTTTCTTTCTTTTTCGTAGGTTTTATGTGTGTGTCTCTTTAGCCAGGTTCTATCTATGTAAACCAAGATATTATGCAGCCCTAGTTCAGTGAAATCACAATTCACTAGTTTCTGGGCTTTTTTTCTCTTCTGGCAGCCAGCAGACCCTTTGCTGCCCATTGGGAGACTAAGATAGATCTATTTCGGCCTTATAAGGCCTCATCAGTTAGCCACACCCTCATCTCATGTATCCTCCCTGTAAAGGTACAATATTTGTTTTTCTTTCTTTTTCGTAGGTTTTATGTGTATGTCTCTTTAGCCAGGTTCTATCTACGTAAACCAAGATATTATGCAGCCCTAAACTGTGGCGCACATGCAGATTTCAATACAGGACTGCATTTGTATCACAAAGTACTGTCCTGTATTACTTTTACAGCTCTACACCCATTCCTCATTTAGTGAATGCTTTGGATAGCAAATACGATAATAGAAAAAAAAATCATTTTCAGACCAATGCGCACATTTACAGCCAAATCTCTTGCATCTAACTACAAAGCAAGGTGGAGATTAATGTTCCTAAGGCTGAATGAGAGAACTTTATCTGAGTGAGACAGTAGCATCCAGGCCTTAAAGCCCTTCAGGTCATGAGGCCAGGTTATCTGAGGGACTTCTCCCCATTACTTACTCTAAAGAAGATACACTAGAACTTCCGGGTTGGCTCCGCAGCGCCATTGACGGTCTTTTTAGACCGCCGCCCCCGCGATCCCGTTGAGCCGTTCTGACAGCGTTAATCAGCTGTCAAACGGCTTGAAAATCTCCCCTTTGGGAAAAGAAGGGGAGGAGAGCAGGTGGGTGAGGGTAGAGCTCCCCGAAAACCCCTGGATTAATTCCAGGGGTTAGGAGGGCGAGAGCGCCCCGTTCAGCCCACTGAAGCTCCAGATCCGGGGGGACTCTGTTTTTTTTACAGAGCTAGGCATTGCGTCCAATTTCTGCTGTCAAACAGAAGATTAAATGATTTCAAAAAAGCAGGCGGAACAGAAGCAGGAGGACAAGCTTTTTGCAAGTATAATACTTAACTCCGGGGATACAATGTTTCTAATTGGATTTTCTGAGCTGGAAGTAAAGATGGCGTTTCTTTGTTGCGATTTTAAAAGTGAAAGTTAGAAAGGAAAGTTTTTGCTAATAGACTCGTGCTCAGAGACTGGCTTTAAGTTGCTGGAATAGATTTTGAAGAGCTGTTTGGGAAAAGATTATTTCGTTTGGTGATTTATAAAGAAATTGCTGAAAGCTGCTCAAAAGGATGGCTCTGACTTTATGATTTTATGGTTGTGGGAAGAAAGAAAATCTTTTAAAATAAAATGGCTTCTAAGAAAGGAGATCCTGAAAGTGCTGGAAGCTATTTGGAGGTGTCAGAAATGAAACAGTTGTTTGATTTACAGAGTTATAAGGATTTTGATGCAGAATTTACAGAATTTATAAAAGAAGCCATGAATAATCATACTGCAGCTATAAGTAATCAAATAGCAATTCTTAAAGGGATAACAACAGAAATGACTGAGGAGACAAAAACAAGTACGGAGCATGATGACAATTCAGGAGATATTCTGATTGTAGCAGAGAAGGTGGAAGAATCTTCTCAAGAATTTTCGAGCTTATTCTCTGCTCTTTTTGGAAAAATTTATAGAATCTTCCAAAATTACGAATTGGTTTGGAAAAAAGTAGTAAATGACCAGACTTTCGAAGTTTCAGAAGATGAAGGAGATTCGCCAGTGGCATTTATACATTTAATAGAAAAGAAACAACTGAATTTTTTTTCACAAACTCTTGACAAACTTTGGTCCTACAGACGAAGGAATGAACTGATTTATATAAGCAAGAAGAGGCGATTGGGGGCTCTAAATCAGAGGAAATTTTCTCAAAAAGGGGACAACCTTTGAAGTTACATCAACCTCAAATTAAAATGAAAAACCTCCTCAAAATAGAAGTAGGAGGGATGCAGAAAGACTGGAAAAAACATAAAAAGAAAGCAAGAATGGAAGATTAACCTTTTCTTTTGGCTTTGCAGTTGTTCTACTTATGGTTAAAAATGATTATGTTTTAGGTGTTATAACTACTGAGGGGGAAAAAGTATAAAGTTAAATATTGATTTTTAAATATGATGCATTAATGGTTGAATGTAAGATTAATCTTTTTTGGTTTTCTAGTTTATGTATTAATGGTTAATTATGTTGATGATTATCTTTTAAAATTTTAAAAGTTGGAGGGAGGAATAATGAAGGGGGAAAATTTAGAAACTTAAAAAATGTAGAAATTTAATTAGTGAATACCTAAGGTTTATTTTTTGTTATGAGATTTCAAAATATCTGAACTTTGAGAAAAGTAGGAGGGGGAAAAATGTTTTTGCAAATCAATTGAATACTTTACTGATATATTAAGAGAATTTTTAAGGTTTGAATGTTTAATATTTGTTAATGGTTTTAAAACTCTTAGAATTATTGGATTATATGCTACTTTGAGTTTATAAAAAGGGAGGTTGATGAAATTATAAAAGGGGAGTTAAGGGGTCTTGGGAGTTATTAAATCTTGCAGTTAGCTAGTTTATTTTAGCGAATGTTTGGTGAAATCTATGCCCTGTTTTTGTTCTGGGAAGTCGGGGGTGGGGGGTGGTGAGGAGGGGTTGAAGATTGAGTTTACCAAGGATTGATTTTTTTTCTTTTTCTTGATGATAGTTTGAATGATTGTTTATATTGTATACTTGTTTGATCATAAAATAAAAACTTTTTATTAAAAAAATAAATAAATAAAGAAGATACACTCACTTCAGATCATGCCTTGAGACTTTATTAGAATGGACCCTTCAGTCAAGAGATGCCAAGCTGGGTTTTTTTTAGTGACAGACTTTTGCTGCACACCATATGAAGTACTCTATCATTTTCTACTCTCATGGAAAAGGTAGGTACAGGTAGTCCTAGGCTTACGACTACAACTGAGCCCAAAATTTCTGTTGTTAAATGAGGCATTTGCTAAGTTTTGCCCCATTTTGCCCCATTTTATGACTTTTCTTGCCACTGTTCTTAAGGGAACCACTGCAGTTGTTAAGTTAGTAACAAGGTTGTTCAGTGAATCTGGCTTCCCCATTGACTTTGCTTGTCAGAAGGTCACAAAAGGTGGATGACATGACCCCCAGGACACTGCTACTGTCATAAATACAAGCATCTGAATTTTGATTATGTGACTGTGGGGAGACGTGTGAAAAACGGTCATAAGAGATTTTTGTCAGTGCTGTTATAACTTTGAACGGTCACTAAATGAACTGTTGTAAGTCAAGGACTATCTGTATTTAAAATTATTTCTAAAATCCCTATCCATTTGCTTGCATTTAGAACAGGGGTAACTAGGGTTATGTCTTGCTAAGCCCTGGTTTAATTTGATTATACAGTTTAAATGAGCCACAGTGCCTGCATTCATGTGTCCCATCAAATCATTATGAATCATGATTTATAAACTTCCATGGCTGGGCTCTCATAGATCCCAAGATGCAATACATACATCTTTAACTTCCAGGAGGAAAACTGGGATGTTCGTCTAATAAATAAAAGAAAATTACATATATTATTCCTTGTAGGACCACTCAAACCCAGACAAACTCTTAGCAGCTTTGGTAATATCTCTTTAAAGATGTTGATTGATTTCCTATGTGAAAGTAAATTCCCTGCTCCAAGCAAGATCTCACACTTTATAACCGGCAATGATAAAGTTTGCTCTTGCAAAATATTTGCCACAGTTCTATGGTCATGTATAACTTACTGTTAGAATATGTTCCTCTGCTTTTGAGTGATTCGTTGCACCTCCCACTCCAGGTGAGGCTGTCAACCCCAGAATCTGAGGCTGAGCCACCAGTTGTTTTCCTTCTTTCTTTCGCTTCTCATTTTCCCTTTTTTCTTTTAAGTAGTAACGCATTATATTGTTATAGACAGCTTCTTTCTGGGTATGATGGCATTCGTCAATGATCATCAAAGAGAACACTAGAAGACACATTGTGCAAATTGGTTAGAGTCCTTCTGCTCATATGCACTGTAGTAAAACCAACTACTTCACTTTTGATCAGACTGTTTCTTGTGGATTCCTTGGTGCTCTTTGAATGTGGTTGTTTGCTTGCAGGCATCTCATTGCCCGACTAGGTAACATCATCAGTGCTAGTGGGCGTGTGGTTTGCTTCCTGTTTAAATAGAGTAGCTTGACCTGCCAGTGTTGGTTGGTGGAGGAGTGTAGTTTTCTTGGTAGTTCCTTAATTAGGGTATTGTTTTCTGCTTCTTTGTCTCCTTAGAAGTTACTTGAATTGGGTATTGTTATACCCTAATACCCTAAAGCCTAGTGAAGGAACTTCTCAGGAGACAATCAATCAAACAGAAAACAATATTCTAATCAAGGAACTACCAAGAAAACCACACCTCCACCAATACTAGCAGACCACTGTATACAAACAGGGAGCAAACCCCACACTCATTAGTACTGATGATGTTATCTAGTTAGGTAATAATGAAACATCTGCAAGCAAACAGCTAAACTCAGGGAGCACCAAGGAGTCCACAGTTCAAATCTGAGCTACGGGTATTTTCTTCTATTCGTAACATCGGTTTCTTGTTTGCTTTGGAGTTATTTTACACTGTGTATTCAAAAGGCGGGATATACATCTAAATATACAGACAGATAATGGCTTGATGTTATTTCTATATCAGAACTAAACACACAGAGCTCATGGGCAAGCCAGTATTACATCTCAAAGTCTATGTCAGGGATGTCAAACTGGAGGCCCATGGGCCAGATGGGTCACGCACAGGCCATGCCCACCCCAACTTTGCAAAGGGCAAAAATGTCATGTGACGGCGACATAATGCTGCGAGTTTGACACTCATGATCTATGTGATCTCTGCTTATTTACAGATCCTTTGCACATTTAGGACATGAAGTACATAGAACTACAAAGGTCTGTAAATGTGTTTGGCCGGACTCTTAGAAGTCCTGCAAGTAGAATATCTTCTTTATAAGGGAAAGGGGATGGGGTGTGTGTGGAGGGGGAATTATACTGAAATCTAACAGTCTGGGACATTTTTCCTCTATCCAATTAGGGCTATTGACTTGAACAATTACTTATGATATAAAAATATTTGACAGTATCATCAGGAAAGCCATTTTAATCAGCAAAAACGTAAGTCATCTGGAAGTTAGGTTAAGATTCCTCAATTGTGTTTTTGTTTAACTAGCAATTCTTTTGGCTGAAGGAAGATGGAGAGAACAGCAAGTGGCTAATTCTCATCAGGAAGAAAAAAAACTTTTTTTTAAAAAAAAAGTAGCTGAATCTGTGACTATTATTTCCCAGAGCAGCATGGCTTTAGGCAAGACAAGGCAAGGAATTTCTGGAAAGTTCTTTTGCTATAGCGTTTATCCATATGTACATAAATGAGAGACTGAGTCTTCCATACCATGCCAAATTGTCAGTATATAGTATTTATCCATGAATCCTCTCATCTAGAGCTTTAAGAAGTTTGACAAATAGTCCTCATTCAGCAAGACTTTGCGGTTATGGAGTACAGTGATGGAGTAACTCTGTGAGCAGTGTTCACAGTTAAAGAGTTGCATGACAGCAAGATGGGTAGCATATAAATGTAATAAATAAATAAATAAATAAATAAATAAATAAATAAATAAATAAATAAATAAATAAATAAATAAAACCTTTGCAAGTCTGTAAAGCAAAGAAGAGCTGAAGTAAGATTATAAACACAGTTATGGTTTCATTTAGTGACTATTTCACTTAATGACTGGGTTTCCAGTTCCAATTGTGGTTGCTAAACAAGGACTATCTGTACTTCCATGGTAGACTGCAGAATCTAGCAGAAGATATGGCTGGAATGAAACCTTGTATCATTCTCAATCATTTACCATGCTACAGAATCATGGATTTCCAATCTCCGGCTGAGAAATCAATGCCTTTAATTTTTGTACAACTAAAAATTGTGTTCAAAGTAAAATGAAATATACATTCTGAATATACTTCCCAAAGTGTCACTGCCTGGAATACACTTTAGTCTCTTATGACCACGCTAAGGCTGCCTGAAGTATTTTCCTCCTCTCTCAACTGTTTGCACTACATAGGAAGAAACAGCCACAAATGGAGGGGAAACTTTCAGAAGGATCCCTAATTTAGGCTATAAACATTTTCTAGACTGATGCCCAGGTTTGGCAGTCCTTCACAAATAAGAGGGCTTATAATAGGTGCATTACTTGGAAGAGCCTTGATAGTACAGTGGTTTGGTGCACCCTGTCATTAACACAGCTGCCTGCAATTTCTGCTGGTTCGAATCTCTCCAAGGCTCAAGGTTGACTCAGCCTTCCATCCTTTCTAAGGTAGGTGAAATGAGGACCCAGTTTGTGGGGGCAATAAGCTGACTTTGTATAAAATATACAAAAGAATGAAGGCTATTGCTTAACGCATTGTAAGCCGCCCTGAGTCTCCGGAGAAGGGCGGCATATAAATCAAATTAAAAAAAAAACAAAAACCAGTGGTGGGTTTCAAAATTTTTTACTAAAAAATTATGTGGGTGTGGCTTGGTGGGTGTGGCATGGCTTGGTGGGCGTGGCAGGGGAAGGAAACTTTAAAATCTCCATTCCCACCCCACTCCAGGGGAAGGATACTGCAAAATCCCCATTTCCTCCCGATCAGCTGGGACTTGGGAGGCAGAAAATAGATGGGGGCGGGGCCAATCAGAATTTTTACTACTGGTTCTCCGAACTACTCAAAATTTCCACTACCGGTTCTCCAGAACTGGTCAGAACCTGCTGAAACCCACCTCTGCTTGGAACCTGACACAGATAGAACCAAATGTGCTTTTGAAGCATACAGGTTGGGTTACTTTTCACCTAGGACCATACTATTTTTGGTATTATTTTCAATCTCCATAAACTGCAAGAATTATTATTAAGAGGTTCTGTAGGCGGACTGACTGCAGTTTCCCTACTCCTGCTGCAATACATTTTATGTTCAGTTCCACACAGCTATCTATACATGCCTGATAACTGGACTCCTTCTTCATCATCTTCATACACTTTCTCCAATGCATTCTCCAGGATCTTAGCTGTACAAATAATCACATCATACTCTCTAATTAGTTCAGGGAATGAAAATTTCAGTTGAGACGCCCCACTCAGTCCTATTGTTCGGTACGAATGCTTCAAATAGGGACCAAATTCATTCTCTAAATGCTGTTCCACCAATGGCACCTGTTTTTCAGATAGATAAATGAGAGAGAGAGAGAGAGAGAGAGAGAGAGAAGGATATAATTAAACAGATGTTCATGACAGTGGGCTCAGACCAGGGATGTCAAACTGGTGCCCCGCATGCCCACTCTGGCTCTGCAAAGGCAAAAATCCATGCCAATATATATCTCACATGATGTGTCAATCGAGTTTGACACCCATGGCTTAGACCAACATTTTCCCCCTCCAGTTCTCCAGCAAACATAGCCTTTGATTAGAGGACCTGAAATCTAATTATCCGAAGAAGCCACTATGGGAAAGCCACTATGCTTACATAAAGTTCCTTGGTTATTGTACTTATGCCTCCTGGTAGATCAACAGATGAAAACTATGGCCAGAGATACCTTTGCCCAGTTGGTGCACCAATTGTGGCCTTACTTGAGACCTGAGGACTTTATTCCAGTAGCTCACACCCTTGTATCTTTACATTGCTAAGATTACTGCAACATTATGTGAGGCTACCTTTATCATATAGCTTGGAAACTTCCACAGATGCCAAATACAGCCACCTAGTGCTCACCAGCAATAGTTGGTGGGATCATATGATGGGGAGGGATCCTACACTGACTCCTTATTAGCTTCCAGATCCAATTCAAAGTGCCTTTTTTAATTTAAAAGACCTGTAGGCTTAAGTTACTTGCAGCACTGCCTTTCTCCATGGGAGAATCTGATGGTGCTGGGAAAAGCAGCTGATTGTTTCCCATGTTGGGAAGGTCAACGGTTGCAAAGCATTTTTTTTTTCAACTGTAGGGCTAACCCTCTGGGTTGGGCCTCCCTTTGGGCATTACTTTAGCTCTGATATTTTTCATTTTCAAGGAGAAGAGAAAGACAGGACTCTTCTGGAGAGCGTTTGGAGTGTGATCTCATTTCATTATTGTTAGTGGGAATTGGTCTTTTTGCTTATGTGTCTTGTGTTTTACTTTGTCATCTGCTGCCGATAATTTGTTCAGAATGCAATAAAGAATGAGAAAGAAATTTGGTAAATAAATACATATCCAATAATTAAGCCTAGTAACAGGACATCAACACAAGTAGAAAAAAGTTCATGCAACCAGAACTCCTGCATTTTTTCCAGATCCACCAAAGAGATCTAGTTATACTTAAGCAAAGAAAGGCAGAATGTCCTTCATTCCTTTGAAGAAAGGCCAGCATGAAAGCTGCATCCTTCATTTATGCCAGGGGTGTCAAACTGGCGGCCCCTCAGGCTGGATGCGTCACGTGCAGGCCACATCCACCCCAGCTCCACACAGGCAAAAAAAACATCGCGATATGTCACATGACACGATTGAGTTTGACACCTGTGATTTATGCACTTGATTTCACTTAAGACCTCATTAGGATTACAAAAGCAAGCGATAGTGGTTTAGCTGTTGACACTGAAGTTCAGTCTGGAAAATACACAAAGAGAAGACGTCTGGGGACTCCTCAGATCAGTATAGAATTTGGAGAATTTCAGAACTGGCAATTATTTTATAATTCAATGAATCACAGAAATGATTTTGATCTTTGTAAAATGTTGTAAGACTCTGCTCAGAGTCTTCTGGAGTGGGCAGCCATGATACATTTGATTATATAAACGAAGTCCAGGTAGGTCATATTGCTCATGGGAGATGAAAGTCTAGTGGTAAAATTTTTATATTTTGGGACTTCACCATTCATTCTGCTAACCAGAGCTCTGAACTCCCATCTTGATGTCACTGTGGACAATACTAACTGCTGTTACCATTTATCACTGGATGGTTTACCTTGTTGACAAGAACTATAACCTTTCCACATTCTTTTGCTTTTCTTTTTTTATCTAAGTGGTCTTTGGCAATGTAAACAGCAACTCGAGTCTTGCCAGTGCCTGTGGGAAGGCATATAACAATATTTTTCCCTTCCAAAGCTGGTTTGGCCACTTCCATCTGATAGTCTCTCAGGCTCAGCTCTTTTTCAGAGGAAGGTCTTTGGTCTCTACTTTCAACATGATCTGCAGATGAAAAGAAAGTACAAATCACTGATAATGACAAAAAGAAAAGAAATTATCACGATTTCTCCTAGTAAGTCCTCCAACACTGGAGGTTTTGAAGAAGAGATTGGACAACCATTTGTCTGAAATTGTATAGGGCCGTGATGGCTAACCTTTTTGCCATCATGTGCCAAAAGCGTGGGGAGCATGGGGGAGGGGGTCACACACACACATGCCCACATCTATAATTCTATGTGCCCCTCCCCCGTGCTCCCTCTGCTTTTGGCATGCGATGGCACGGTGGGCCTGATAGGCCCATTTTTTGCTCTCCAGAGCCTTTCTAGGAGCCTGGGGAGGGCGAAAATGGCCTCCCCCTCAGAGGCTCGCTGGAGGCCAGAAACAGCATGTTTCCTGACTTCTGGTGGGCCCAGAAGGCCCGAAAATCAGCTGGCCAGTGCACACATGCGTGCCGGAGCTGAGCTCGCGTGCCCACTGATATGGCTCCACATGCCACCTGTGGCACCCGTGCAATAGGTTCGCCATCACAGGTATAGGGTTTCCTGCCTAAGCAGGGGGCTGGACTAGAAGACTTCCAAGGTCCCTTCCAGCTCTGTTATTCTGTTTATTTTAAAACCTATAATGACGGTTTAAAAACTTTAAAACCTATATGTCAGGGTTCCAACTAACACCCCCACACACAAAATGAAAAGACTCTGAGGCCTGAGATTTCCTCAAAGAACATTTTATTAGTGCATGTCATATTGGCACAATGCTGGTGAAAACCGGCTTTGAAGTGCCACAGGTTTTCCCTTTAATTAAAAGTAAAAGTTGGTCACTTCCCCCAAGGCATCAGTTACATAGTCTAATCAGCATACAGTCCAGATGATGGATGACCCCAGTCTCCACCTCCCAACCACCTGCACACATGACCTTGGTTCCCAGGGGAAAGAATGTTTTTTGGTTATAGCACCCCAACTATCTCTACAGCCCCCCTCCCTATCCCTCATCTCCAGTCTGTGTCAGCACCGAAGCTTTGAAGAAAAGAACCCCCAGTAGAATAGAAAGATGGCCAGCTTCAGGGTTGACACTATAATTATGGTTTAAAACATGTGTGTAAAATATTATCATATTCTAAACATAGACAGAATAAAGGAAATAGATTGGAATGAGAGAAAAATTAACAGAAAAATATCTGATATTTAAAAATATTATTTCTGGTAAAATTGTCAATGTAGGCCAATCATCAGGAAAATCACCATAAAGATATTTATTGATAGGATAAGGAACAGTCATACCTTTTTGTACAGCTAATTCCATTAAAAGCTAACTAAGCTAACAGAACTTACTGAAGCTTGCATAATACTTCCTAATGGACATCTAACTAGAGCTGTTTGCTTTATTTGAGCTACAGAAAATTATCATCCAAGAAATCTTTTCGGCAGTTATATAACCACCACTTCTGTTGGAAAAAAATAGTCCAATTTGTGGCCCAGTCTCAATGTTAGGAATGTGACTGTGGTTACTTTGTTCCTTTCTTCCCAAACATCCTGATATCCTTTCTGGCTATTAGAAAGCCATGGTGTCATGGTGGTTAGAATGCAGTATTGCAGGCTAATTCCATCAACTGCCAGCAGTTTGATTCTCACAGGCTCAAGGTTGACCCATTCTTCCAACCTTCTGAGGTCGGTAAAATGAGGAGCCAGATTGTTGGGGACAATATACTGACTCTTTAAATTGCTTAGAAAGGGCTGTAAAGCACTGTGAAGTGGTATATAGTGCTACTGTTATTGCTATTCTCTCACAGAGATGTGTTAAATTGAAAATTATCAGCACCGACTGTGGAATCAATGAACCTGAATTGGTGCAGACCAATGATACTATGATTTCTGTTAGGATCAAGCCAACTTCTCATGTAGCCACACAAGATAATTTCATATTATTTATCATACTAATTCTGTCCGTTCCAGAATTAATTTCCCTCATCTTTTAGATAGCTTCTAGTATAGACAAAGAAACTGACTGTATAATACTGGATATCTATTTGCAGTAGATCCAGATATAGGAGTACAGATAGTGCTCAACTTACGACCACAACGGAGCCCAAAGTTTCTGTTGTTAAGTGAGACATTTGTTAAGTGAGTTTTACCCCATTTTACAACCTTTCTTGCCACAGTTGTTAAGTGAATCACGGCAGTTGTTAAGTTAGCACAGTTATTAAGTGAATCTGGCTTCCCCATTGACTGCTTATCAAGAGGTCACGGAAGCTGATCACAAGACCCCAGGACACTGCAACAGTCATAAATATGAACTAGTTGCAAAGCATCAGAATTTTGATCAAATCATCATGGGGATACTGCAAACGTCGTAAATCTGAGAAAGGGTCATAAGCAGTGGTGGAATTCAAATAATTTAACAACCGGTTCTCTGCCTTAATGGATTTCTTCCAACAACCAGTTCACCAAACTGCTCAGAAAGTTAACAACCGGTTCTCCCGAAGTGGTGCGAACTGGCTGAATCCCACCACTGGTCATAAGTCACTTTTTTCAGTGCCGTTGTAACTTTGAACAGTCACTAAATGAACTATTATAAGTAGAGGACTATTTGTACCTCAGTCAAAAGAGTGACAGAGATGACAAAAACCCAGCAGGAGGAACTTTTATTTCTTCCTCTTGCTGGACCACTTTCCTTTTTTATATCTAACTTTAAAATTCCTATTTCTGTGAGCAGGCTCACATGGAACATGATCGGAAGGGTGCATGTGCATCATGGGATGGGACTGGGTGTCTTTGTGGGGAACATTGTGAATGGATTATCTAGCAAGCCTAAACCTAAACTCAACAAGGCAAAGTGATCAGCGAGAAAAGAAAAGTTACACACTGCAAAAAACAAACAAACCACATAGTGTTACCAACGTGGATTATGGGAGAATTGAAGCACGCAGTTTTGCAGAAAGAGTCTGTGAGCTACATATAGAAATGGTTCAGACAACTTACACTTTATGTAACTGTTTTATTTTGCTCTTCCATTGTAGGCAGAGGAAGCAGTAACATAAATTAAAGAACATAGCAGACCCCCCGATGCTGGTACCTTTTGGCCACGTATACAAAGCTTCTATCGCAAGAAAAAGTTGACTGAGCACATGCTTCTAATTTCATTTCATGCTTACCAGAGTACAAGGGGAAAAAAATCCTACCTGAATCATCACAGGTAAGGTTCATCTGTCCAAAGTTTGTATTCACATCACAGGCATCTGTTTCTTGCAAACTGACATCAGATTCTGGCAGGTTAAATATATAAGCACAAGAGTAAATGTCACGATGCACTGTTATTTCTGCCTCCGTTTAACATATGTTGCTGTTTGATGTAACCCCTCTCCTTAATCTTAAATCTTACTAAATAAGTAGGTGTTTCTGTTAGCATAAGAGATGCAGAAGCTGCTACGAAACGTTTAAAGCACAGCTGAAAACTTACGAATGTTCAAAATGGGTTTTTTTTTTCTCCTGTTTATATTTTCTGTGAGTTTCACTAGTTCAGACACCTGGGAGACAAACCTGAATCATATTCAGACATATGGATCTCTCATGAGGAATCAAATATGAGGAATCAAAGTCTAAAGCGAGTATATTTAAATATGCCTATGTTCATATCCATAGCACTAGCACTTAGACCTATATACCGCTTCATAGTGTTTTACAGCCATCTCAGAGAGGTTTACAGAGTCAGCATATTGCCCCCAACAACATGGGTCCTCATTTTACTGATCTGGGAAGGATGGAAGACTGAGTGAACCTTGATTGAACTCCTGGCTGTGGGCAGAGTCAGCCTGCAATATTACAGTCTAACCATTGGTCACCTGTATCCAACTCTCTCTGTCTTTGCCTCACTCTTTCTCTCTTTGTCCCTCCCCCCCCTCTGTTTTTCATAATTGTTTTTCCCTTACCTTCTCTTTTCTAGAGCTAAAAGAGAAAGACTGGTCCAAGATCATCAACTGGTTTTGTGACCTGATGCAGGACTATCACTCACAGTCTCCTGATTTTTAGCCTGGTGCCTTAATCACTGCACCAAACTAGCTGTTTCTGATTTTCTATTAGGTAGTGCATAATTAGGCAGTGTAAAGAAACCTTTTGTTTGAAACCATAACATTAAATTTGCTTTATCTAGCCCACATTTAACACAAGGTGCAACAGGATTTATTGTGGCTAAAAACTAGATTATGCAGCAGAAGAAGCAGATCTTCCTAACAAGGATGGATAGAGTGCCACCTACTGATTCCTTAGGTAGTTGAATCGGGATGAAGACTATTCGAATGGAGAGGATGCTACTTTTAGGCAAAAGTATAAAACTGGGGTAAAAAAAATCTGATTTGCAAAGTTCAATTTTAGCAAATGGCCTTATAAGGATGGAATCCAGTCATCCCTTCCAACATGCAGGAGATATGAGAGAGAAAATAAAAATTAAAAAAAAATGATTCATTTAAAACAATGTCAATACCAGCAAAATACTGGCCTGGAAAGAACAATTCAATTCCTTACTTATAAAATTAAATACTTATATAATCCCTTACTTTTTTTAGAAATAAGGACTGAATGCGCAGCTGGAGATGACAACGTATTTAAATTAAGAACAGAGCGTCTTCTCTTTCTTATTTAAATAAGCTCTGAATCCATTTTTATACATTTCTTGGACAGACAGATGTAATTGAATGACAACAGCAACAGGAATGAGTCATGACTATGTTTCCAGTGGGGGGTGGGGAGGAAGGCAAAGTTATGTCTTCTCTTTCAGCAAATGGAGGTGCTAGGAGCTGCTATGGGCAGAGAAAGTTCACACCAATTAATTCTAGCAGGGTGAAAATTGTACAATGATTAGGAAATGCATTTTCCTTGTAACTGTTGAAGAACTGATGAGGGAAATGGAGGGGAAACAAGGTTTTGGGGAAAAGAGAGAGAAAAAAAATTAAAAGTTCCAACATGTAGCCAAGAATGTGCATGCTTTTTCTAGCTCTGTATCCTCCTTGTCCCTGAAACAGAGATTTTGAAAGCTATTGGTAATCAGGGAAGATCATATCAAGCCAGGCTGATAAGCATTCTGGCCAGCTTAGTGCAATTTCCTGGGAACTGATGCCCCTGTTTCAGGGGTGAAATGCTCCCGGTTCAGACTGGATTGACCGATCCGGTAGCAATTGTGGCAGGTGGTTCGGAGAACCGGTAGTGATGGCGGCGCAAGGCTCCGCCCACCTGCCCGGGTGTTATTACTTCCTGGTTAAAACTGGGTTTTTTACCCTCTGCGCATGTGCAGAAGGTTTTGCGCATGCACAGAGGGTCTGCACACGCATGTGATGTGCGTGGCGCGTGCACTTCCAAACCAGTAAGGAAGGTAAGTAGATTTCACCCCTGCCCTGTTTCCTTCCCTATACCTATATTTTCATACTGCAAGTAGCAAAGCACAATCAGAACTGGATCCTAACATAACACTCTTTATAAACAGTTAGAGTGCGGGGTGGAGGTAGAGAGAATACAACCCTATTTTTTTTGGTCCTCAAATAAAATGCAAATTGCATGCATGTAAAATATTGTAGCCCAAGTAGTTGGAAGCACCTAGCTAACCTTGGTTGAATAGGGCAAGTTAAGCAGGGTTGGACCTAGTTAGTACTTGATGAGAATTAGAATTGGATTAGAGAATCCCAGGGTTGTTGATTAGGCTAGGAAGCTGAAAAAAGCACCTCCAGAATTCTGAGTATGCTACTACAATGAATGTACTTTCTAGTTGTCTTTAGATCAGAGGTCCTAACTTTCATAGAATACAGGTAGTCCTTGACTTACAACAGTTCATTAAGTGACTGTTCAAAGTTACAATGGCACTGAAAAAAGTGACAAAACCATTTTTCACACTTACAACCTTTGCAGAATTCCCATGATCATGTGATCAAAATTCAGATGCTTGGCTATTGGTTCATGTTTATGACAAGTGTCCCAAGGTCATGTAATCACCTTTTGCGACCTTCTGACAAGCAAAGTCAATGGGGATATCAGATTCATTTAACAAACGAGTTACTAACTAATCAGTTGCGGTGATTCACTTAACAACTGTGGCAAGCAAGGTTGTAAAATGGAGGAAAACTCAATGTCTCACTTAACAACAGAAGCTTTGGGCTTAATTGTGATCATAAGTCGAGGATTACCAGTATTATGAGCACTCTTGAGGTAAAACTAGTTATTGGTTGAGATAAAAACATTACAAAACTAACCAGTATTTTTTCCTTATCATTAACAGGGTATGACTAATGTTGGTACACAATACTTTTTATCTTGTTGAAGAGTTTTGTGTGAAAGCATCCATTAAGCATGATGAAAGTCAATACAAATCAACTCATTTGTTGACTGGCATGAAAGGGGAGTAGGAATGAGGAATATGAATGAAACAAAATAGATACAGGTAGTCCTTTGATTTACAGCCATTCGTTTAGTGGCTGAAGTGTAGTACCGCTGAACAAAGGGCGTTACGATCAGGCCGTGAAGTTACAACTCTTGCAATGCTTCAGCAGTCATGTGATCAAAATCCGGATGCTTAGCAGCTTCTCCCACTTATAACTCCAGGGCGTTTCAACTTCCCCCATGGGCCTATTTCTCTCTCCCCACCCTCTCCCCAATCTATGCCTCTTTGGCTGCCCTTCACTCGCTGGATCTGCTAGCCTTTCTACCCACAGCTGATTTTCATTGTCTTCTTTCTGCCATTGCTGACTATGTGTCCCCATCCTGGCCCTTCATGAAGTAGCTGCTGGCTGTGCCAATCTTCTTCTCAAGGCTGAGGTGGCCCCTTGTCCAAATTGCACGTGGCTTTGTCTAAACTGTGTGCAGCCTTCTCATGAGGTTTTGGAAGGCAGGTGCATGAAAAGACAGTCATAGCTGTTTTGTTGCAAAAGAAGGACACTTTTATTCTACACTTGGAGAGAAGAGGAAGAATACAAAGCTATCATTAGTGCTGTCATGGTGAACATCATTTCTTCTTGAAAAGTTTAGGACCCAATGTCTTTAACTTAAGGGAGATTTGGCATTTAGTTAAACTGATTATATTAGAGGAGAGCAAACTTTTCAGATAGAAAACACCATGAAGTGATTTGACATAATACTGTGCACGCCATCCTCCCAAAATGTTAAATTGGAAGACAGCATTTGGGGAGGTGGGGGGGGGGCTTTCTTTAATTAAAAATTCTTGGAGAACCCTGAATGCCATCTAGTGTATCATATATGTAATGGCATCCACCACTTACAATATTACTGATCTGTTATACAAATTATATGTAAAAATACTGGTAGCTGACAAATCACCTGAAATTGCAGGGAGGTCTTCAAATGATTTTTCTGATACATTCTTCTCCTCCTCCACAGCTTCTTGTAATTCAGTTCTTGGTTGCAGATTCTCCACAACTTCAGAACTTGGTGCATCATACATTTCATTTGTTGAATCAGAGTCTCCGTTTATATCTTCTTCTGTTCAACCAAAATAAAAAACTTGCAACCCATAACTGAAGCTTATTCATTTAAATAACCATTCAATTAATGACCTATATGAAATTGATGGACTGCAGTTTTTAATATACAATTTGGGATGTATTCAGGGCTAAACTGAAAGAAATCTTGGGAGTTTTATGATCAGAACTTCCCATCTGTCACAGGCTGTCCTTATTTGTATATGCACCCAAATAACAGGTATGAAGGAACCTTAACTTAAGGGTTACAAAGCACAGTAGCAAGAATCAACTTTTAAAAGTAAAGAATTTTCAGAAGGCTTGAAGCTTTAAAGCAGGCCTGTCAAACTGTTAGCCCGCGGGCCGAATGAGTCACGCACAGGCCACGCCCTTCCAGCTCCGCAAAGGCAAAAAATGTCATGATACGTCACAATATGTCACGTGATGTGATTGAGTTTGACACTTGTGCTTCAAAGTGTAGCTATAAAGATGAGGAGAAAAACAGAAATGAGACCACAGACCATGACAACTCAGAGAAATGAAGTCCTACTGAAATAAGTTTGAGACCAGTAAGGAATTGATCTACAAGTTGTCTATTTGAAAACAACTTTCATTGTTTTTAGTGTATCTTATTCCAGTGGTGAAATCCAAATTTTATTACTACCGGTTATGTGGGCATGACTTGGTGGGCGTGGCAGGGGAAGGGTACTGCAAAATCTCCATTCCCACCCCACTCTGGGGCCAGCCAGAGGTGGCATTTGCTGGTTCTCTGAATTGCTCAAATTTTCCACTACTGGTTCTCCAAACTGCTCAAAATTTCCACTACTGGTTCTCCAGAACCTGTCAGAACCTGCTGGATTTCACCCGTCTTATTCCCAAGTAAATGTAGAAACAAAGAAAGTAAATAATAATCTCCCAACACAATATTATCAGTCTCTATGTATAGAAGTACAGGTAGCCTTCGACTTACAATCATAATTGGGATTGGAACTCCAGTTGCTAAGCAAGGCTGTCATTAAGCAAGCCATGCCCAACTTTACTACTTCTTCTGCTGCAATCATTAAGTGAATCATACGGTCGTTAAAATGAATTCTGCAGTCATTAAGCCAATCCAGCTTCTCCGTGTTGGAAGCTGACTGGGAAGATCAAATAATCTTTTAACACTGGGATGCTGCAACTGTCATAAAATACATGTTGGTTGCCAAGTGTCCAAACGTTCATCATATGATCCCAGGGACTCTATGACAGTAATTGCAAGCATTAATCATAGGTCATTGTTTTCTAAGGCTATCGTCACTTCAAATGGTCACTAAACAAATGGTTGTAAGTTGAGGACTATCTGTAAGCATAGGTCAGAAGCAATTCAGTTATATTTGAAAAATATAGGTTATGCTCGTAAGTTTACCTAACCTTTGCAAAATGACTTCTTTTCTTGCTATAGTTTGTTTAATGAGTATGCTATTTTCTGTGATGACTACTAGCTAACTCTGAATCACAGTAGAAATAAAAAAGCGTTTGCTCTGGTCATTCTTGTTTACTTACAAAATGGCCGTCTGCATCTTACAAATTTTGCAAGGGGTCTGTAAACTCACGGGCCCAACTGCACCTCTGCCTTCTCACCACAATCCCGAACTCTTCCTTATAAACAGCAGCCCTGTGGAGCGAACCTCCCTAATGCGACAAGCATCGAAGGCAACACCACCAACACACAAACATTTATCAAAACGTGAACATGCGCCGAAACTCATGAAATTATATTATTACCGTTTGGGTGCCCACTTATGTAAGCAGCCATGTTTGCATGGCCCGCTTCATCCAGGGCTTTTAGAAAGGGTGACAGCCATTCTTTCTTCTGTACTATCCTAAAAAGCATTTCTCTCACTGCCGATTTATTCCCCTGTTTATTCTTTTCGACGATTACCTGTTTAGGAAAAACAAAGAAGCAAAAGAAACATTTTTGGTAAAACGCTTCACAATGCTTATCAGCGCCTGTTCTTATTGTCAAATACGGGTAGTCTGTGATTTACGACTACAACTGGGAGCGGAACGTCTGTCACTAAGGGGGGGGGACATGGAACTGTGCCTGATTTTACGACCGTTTTGCCACATCGTCAAGTGAATCCTGTGTTTGTTAAGTGAATCACAGGATCGTTACTGAATCCTGCTTCCCCATTAACTTTTCTTGTTGGAAGATTGCTGGGGAGGTCTTAAATGCAAATTACATGACCCTGGGATGCTGCAACCACTGTAAATACATGCTGGTTGACAAGGATCCGAATTTGGATCATAATATCGTGTGGATGCTGCAATAGTTGTTAAGTTACTTTATCCAGCACCATTTCACTTTGAACTGCTACTAAATGAGCGGTAAAGGTGATCAACAATATTAAGTATCTGGGGGTGCAGATAACTAACAATCTGACTTGGTATCTTCATACATTATCTTTAGTAAAGTGTGCAAACCAGCATCTGCATTTCCTGCTCGGATGAGGAGAGCACATCTTTCTCCTTCTGTCCTGGCCTCTTTTTACAGAGCCAAAATTGAGACTGTTTTAACAAACTGCATCACTGTCTGGTTTTGTGGCTGCAGTGCCTCAGAAAGTCCATTCAGAAAGTGGTAACAGCAGCCGAGATGATTATAGGAAGCTCGGTTCCTGTCATTCAGGATACTGCTTATAAGCGCTATGGGTTTATAGCTCAAAGCGTTGTTAGAGACCCCACACACCCACTTCATGGTCTGTTTCTGTTGCTCCCCTCTATGAGGAGCTTTAAGTATTTATAGCAGGACTACACGATTCTGTAACAGCTTTGTTCCTTATGCCAGAGGTGTCAAACTCAATTTTATTGAGGGCCGCATCAGGGTTGTATTTGACCTCGGTGGGCCAGGGTGGGCATGGCCAGCTCAACATCACTTGTCGAGGCTGAGTTTTCAGCCACGATGGCCTCCTGCAATGCTCTGCTAACTAAAACGCGGTCGTGCTAATGTTTTCGGTCATGACGGCCTCCTGCAGCCCTCTGCCAACAGAGCTCGGGGAATCTGAGTGGGCTAAGCAGCCTCCCAACCTCCATTTTCGCTGGCAGAAGCACTGTGGGTCGGTTCTTTGCTGTTTCCAGGATGGCCCTGTGGGCCAGATCTAAGCACTCCATGGGCCAGATCCAGCCCACGGGCCTTGAATTTGACATCCCTGCCCTATGCCATCCATCTGGTAAACTCACAAGATTCATTTTTCTCGCCATGTACATGCATACATCCAAACTAGACTGGGTTGTTTCTCTGTGTCATATAGTTTATGTGGGTATATGCATAATTTTATATGTATTTATTTATTTTATCATGTTTATGTAGTGTATATTAGAGGTGGAGACCCTTTGAGAGCTGTATGCAATGTATGTCTAAGTTCTAAGTAGTGCTTGTTTAGCCTTCACAATTGGGACCAGCGATTGAGTCATTAAATAAAGTGGTCACTGCGATCTTGCTTCATCTATCCTTTGCTTTATAGACCTTCAAAGGTTGTAAATGCCAGGATTTGTCACAAAGTTGCTTTCTCATCATCACTGTCAGCTGTGAATCGTTGCTAAACCAGGCCATTGCTAAACAAGGGCTAACCCTTTATATGCTACTCCCTATGTTTTCAAAGAGTCATACAATTCAATTTCCAGCTCTCTTCTGAGCAGCATTTGTCAACTCAAGCTCTGCTAGGTGAATTAAAAGAAAGAAGCAAAGTTTGAGAATATTCAAGGCAGACTCCTCGCCATAGTGGCAGCCTGGTTTTGAAATACTTCATTCTTTTTGATTTCTCTCATTGTTGCTTCAAGGAACTGCTGAGCTAGAACTCTCGGGTTCCAAAATCCAAGAAACACATGGTGAGTTTCTTCTAAGCAGTGTCCTTTATGGTTACACAGCTATAGACAGAAGTCTTGCATAACTAAAGCAAACTACTCCCATCAATAAAGATATACTCTGAGAACTTCTAAGGAGGAGCAGTCTAGACCAGGGGTGTCAAAGTGGATTTCTTCAAGGTCCGGATTAGCATTGTAGTTCTCTGCGGGCCGCAGGGGGGGAGGTGCGGGGGACAGGACGGGACGGACGCCTTCTGCAGCACTCTGCCAGACAAAAACGGGCTGCGTGGAAGCCTCACAGAGGCACCGTAAGGCCTGTTTTGGCTGGCAGAGGCACGGTAGGCAGATCCTTTTGATATTTCCAGGCTGGCCCAGTGTGCCAGATTTAAGCACTCCGTGGTCTAGACTCTCTTCCTCCAAATCAAACTCTCTAAACTTTGCTGTCTCTTATTTCTCTGGAATGCAAGATCCATTTGGCCAAAAATATGTGTCTACTCCAAAATTGATTTTGTAAAGTAATAAACTGGGTTAACAAAATCACAAATGAGAAGGTGATAAGCTGCCTGGGAAAGCAAAGGGAAATAATCAAAGTCATTAAAAAGCGAAAGTTAAGAGTATTTTGGACATGTGATGTGACACCCAGAAAAATACAGCATCCTTCACTTAATCCTCCAGAAAAAAATTGAAGGCAAACGAGGCCCAGGCAGAAGAAGACCATCATGGCTTCCAAACCTAAGGGACTGGTTTGGACAAAACTCAGCAGCACTTTTTCATAGGGCTGTTGACAAAAATAGGATTGCCAACATGATCGCCAACGTCCAATGATGGACATGGCACAAGAAGAAGAAGAAGAAGAAGGTGGTAATAATCCACAAATCCGATTTTACATGTAGGATGGGTTTGACCTTCCATACAGTTTTTTCCCCCTCAATCTCAACAATTATAAAGTGTGTGAATTTAACTGGGGGGGGGGGGGAATTCAGAGAGTTCAAAGCCCACACATTTTAAAGTTGTGTGATTTGAGAGCTGAGATTCAGAAATCCAGGTCTAGTATAAGGAATTCTGGGATTCATCCCAAATATTTCCAGAGCCCTCTTCTTTCCTGCTCTCTCTCTCTCTCTCGCCCTATTTCGCTGCCATCCCCCTGCCCCCACCTCATTTCGGGAAAGGACCCGGCTTAGCTCCCTCCTGTTGCCGTTACTTTGTTCCAGCTTACCCGCTCCATGTCTTCCACATCCAAGAGCCCATTTTCAAAACACTTCACAGCCACCTGAGTGGCCTGCAGCGTGTCGGTGAGGCGATCGAAGAACAGGTTCACCAGAGCCTTGCCCAGGTCGCCGGCCGCTTCCAAAGAGGGCGAGGGCAGTTCGTTCAGGCTGGGATCCAGGTAATTGCCAGCGTCGTAGCCTCCCTGCACCAGCGCCTGGCAGAACTCCTGGCATAAGCCCGGCGAGTCGCCAGCCTCTTTCTCCACCACGGAGAGCAGCTTCTCCGCGGCTTCCATGTCCCCCTTTTCTCCAGCCACGGCGCGGAGCTGGCGCTTTTGGTCGAGGCTGAGGGACGGCATCAAATCCAGCACTCGATTCACTTGGACGCTGGTCTTGATCCTGGTCCTAAAGCAAGAGATCAAGTAGAGGATGTACTCGTCCCGGGATGGGCTGGCGGCCGCTTCCATGCTGCTGCTGTAGCCGCCGGGAAAGGGAGCGATTCTGCGCGCGTGGAAAGCAATCCTGAGCCCGGCTTCCCAAATTTAATAAGTTCGGCCGCCGGGAAACACAGCAGGCTGTTTGGATCCTGATCCTGTCGCTTGGCCGGGCGAAAGTCAATCAGCTGGGCGATTCTCCGGCTGCACTTTCGGTTTCTATTCTCAGTTGGAGTTTAGTTTCCAGACGAAACTAAACTCTGAAGGGGGCGTGGTTATAATTTTTTCTACTTTCGCCCGCCGCGGAGGACGTTCCCTCTTTCCTGCTCATAATCAATAATCATCATAAGTTTATTTGTCATAAGCATATATAAGATAACAGGTAAAAGTATAAACATAATTTGAAAAACATGAAAAGAGTAAGTAAAAAGGAATATTAGGACAGGGACGGGTAGGCACGCTGGTGCACTTATGCACGCCCCTTACAGACCTCTTAGGAATGGGGCGGTCTCGTTAATAATTTCTCCCAATATTGCCTCCATCAGATGTTTTAGTCTTATCTTTCCTGGAATCCACAACCAAGAATTTCTAGTTCAATTCTCTTGGAGGCTAGAGGTGTGGGAAACTGATCAATATATTTGATTTGTAAGTCGAGTCTCAGAACGACGTTTAATACTGAAATCATGGGCGAGGCAACCGCCCGCCTATCATGTTTGACATTTGATTACTTTAGGAAGTTTATTGCAATTGTGTTTTCTTATTTTTTTTAAAAAATACTCTTTATATCTTTTATATTCTACTGGAGAGGGTTTTGTAAGCCACTCGGAATCTTCGTTGGTTACAGCAGCATACAAACCCAAATCTCTTCCGGTACTGCGTACAGTGGTAAGTACACATCCCAATTTGTCAATAGTGATTACTGTACCCAAGAAATTGCAGCTGTGCAGATATTGAGATAGTTTTATGACAGCAATACAACTTCCAGTGGATTCCTAGGAATGTAGGTTAAGTTTCTTTTCTCTGGTGTAGTCTGATGTATACAGACTGGCTTCCTCTTGATTCATAGTTCCATTTCGTGTCCTCCCTCCCCTCCCCACACTTTTTTTAAGCCAAGGAAATTAATAGCAATCTTTGTGAGAAAGGCATGTTTAAAAATAGGGAATGTGTTTAGGAAGAGGTCATGAAATACTCAAGAAAATATTCTAGATTTCCAGGTGGTTTAGATTTTGATATAATTTTTCTTATTAGTGAAATATAAACAACTATGCTACCACTGCCATTACCACCAACAAAATAAAATAGTGGCTATATATTTAAAAACCCAATAGTTAATAAAATAAAGGAAATGGAATAAGAAATAGAACTAAGAAAAAAAAAGGGATAGTGTTCTGTCCCCTCCCATGAGTGGCCTTGCAGAAGCTCAAATAGCCCGGTAGTAACAAACACAGGCTAGAGATTGAAGCTGGCCCTTTAATAAACAGTTCTTTCAAAAGTGTATCAGTTCAGTAGTTACCGGCAATGTTCCAGAGGTCTTGGCAGACGGCCAGCAGGCTAATACAGGAATGCAGACTCCTTTTTGAAACTCAAAACTAGCAGTTCTAAACTCCACTACATCCCAAATCGCCAACAAATTTTTCACCACGCCTTTCCGGCCCAACCTTTTATACTTTGTAGAGTGTGGCCCTACATCTCCTGACCACACCTCTTGGGACGTGGCAATAGCTGTTCTCTATGACGTCTCCTACGTCTCTCTCTTGCATCCAATAGGGGCTCCCTCTCGTTACCGGCCTGTTTCCTCAATTTGGCTGAGGTCCAGAAGCACATCAGCAACGGTCAGTTCTTGCTGACTCACCAGTGAAGGCGGCCCCTCCTGCACATAGATCATGCCAGCTTCCTCCATATCATCTTCTGACTCAGCATGAGAAGATAAATCAGCCTCCGGGGCCGGAATCACAACAGATAGATAAAACAATTTACAGCAAGGAGTCAAACTCAATTTCATTGAGGGCCGCATCAGGGTTGTGTTTGACCTGGGGGGTGGAGGGCTGCGGGTCGTGGCCATGGTGGGCGTGACACAGGACTCGTGTCGGGGGCACCTGTGCTAAGGCAGGACTTCTGAGATTCTCTCTTACTCTCATAATCTTCCTTCCTTGTCTTTTTCCTTCCTTGCTCTTTCCATCTTTTTCTCTTTCCTCTTTCCCTTTCTCCTTTCCTGTGCCTTCTTGCATGCTCAAATGCAAAAGGGGAAATATCTCTCCTTTTGTTTGTTTGGATAGCCCTCAGCCAGCAAAAATAGAGCTGAGGGGCATGTGCTGGCAAAGGCACCGCGGGCTGGTCCTTTGCTGTTTCCAGGTCAGTCCTGTAGGCCAGATCTAACCACCATGCGGGCTGGATATGGCCCGCTGATTTGGAGTTTGACAACTCTGATCTACAATATATCTAGAGACTGTATCAGATATAATGCCCAGAATGATTGACATTTCTGCAGTATGCAAATTTCATAATTTATTATATGTCTTCAGCACATTCTTCTTGTGTAGTGAATCTGCCATTATCAGTGCTCTGGCTGCTTGCTTCTCAGGGAAAGTTGGTATGGGATAAAGTAGAAAACAATTATATTACCTCTACTATTCAGGCTTTGTTCAGAGGTAGAACAGCCACTATATCTTATATTTGTTGCACCCAGAAAAAAATTAAAATTATCCCTTAAAATAATAAACAATGAAAAAGAAATGGAGGAAGGGGAAATATGCCTCCAACACTCTGGTGGACATTAACCATATTCAGATAGTCCTTGAGTTACGATCATTCAGCAATTGTTTCAAGTTATAGCAGCACTGAACAAATGATACTTATGTCGGTCCCCTAAGTTACGGCCATTTCAGTACATGGCCATAAATTCAAGGAATGAGGAATGATACAGAAACCAGTTTCAGAAAAGGCAGTGGAGACTGGGTAACACAATTTTAATAATGGTGAGACTTAAAGGTCTTCGTTTTGTGGAATACAACAAAATCTTTGATTGTATGATGCAAACTAGCTAATCGGTGTGCAAATACTGATTTTTTTAAAGGAACTTTACATTGAACAACAAGGAGGTCCTTAATGCAATAACCAAAAGTGGAGAAACAGTGGTTCATAACAGAAGGTAGAAAAAGCTAGAAACTAGGCAAGGATCTACGTCATCCCAGTATTTGTTTCGCTTTCAAAAAGGCATGTATTGCGTATCAAAATCAAATCAAAATGGAAGGATAACCATTTTGAGATATGAAGAGAGTAAATACTTTGTTGCCCGAACGTAAAGAGAGGACTTTGAGTTCATCATAAAAATAATAAAAAAAAGGATCCACCCATTTCTAGATAGAAAATAGTCAGGAAACTCCTTGCAAGGAAACTATTCCCCCAATAGAGGAACGATTAACGTTACGTCGCACTCTGCCTAAGTAATACTATTGACATCCATCATTCATCTCTTTCGTTGGTATCACTGATTTCGATGGCCGGTTTAACTTTCTCGCATAATCTCTTGATCGAGGAAATACACACGGCTTCCTTGCCTTTTAAGGAGAACACGGCCACGCCGACTTCCGTTCTTTTCCAAAACTACAACCGCGCCTTCCTCTTTTTTCCTCAACGTTCATTTCCGGAGTAGGCG
Source organism: Arizona elegans (assembly GCA_022577455.1). Classification (NCBI taxonomy): domain Eukaryota; kingdom Metazoa; phylum Chordata; class Lepidosauria; order Squamata; family Colubridae; genus Arizona; species Arizona elegans. The sequence goes on from JAKOOJ010000001.1 coordinate 128,296,060, forward strand.
GGACTTCCTCCTCAACTCCTATTTCCCCCTCCCCACCGCCCTATACCTCTTCCGCTCTCCCCGCTTCCTCATCTTTGCGAAGCGGTTCCCGAGCGGAAGTGGGCGACCGCCTTATCCAATAGAGGAAGGCGATACAAGAAGGGCGAGTGGGGGAAAGGAAGTCCCGCCTCTTCGTAGAGCGACTTAAGGAAAGAGAAGGCGGCGACTGCGGCCTTTGGGGGAAACTTGGACGCGTTTGTGGCGGATTTAGAATCCCGCCGAGCTTCGAAGTCGGCTGTAACCGTTTTAACGGTTCGTCTCTCGCAAATTCGGCATGACGTATCCGGCGTTCGGAGCGGTGAGTAAGGGAAACGGGAAGGCGCCGAGCCCGCTGAGCTGCTGCTGCTGCTTCTTTCCGTACTTAGTTTGGAAGGCTTGGTTTTGAAAGACATTTTCGCTTTCTCGCCTTTCGTTGGTGGGTCTCCTCGGTTGGGTTCCCTCGCCCTCAGTCTTCAGGTTCTATAAAATGTCTTCTCTTCTTCTTCCTTCTATCCCCAAACCCAACCAGAGCCTCTTTTCTCCCCTCCCCCACCCTCACCAACTCCTTGTCTTTGACTGGGAGATGTTATGGCGGCCTACAAAGGGGATGAACTTATGTCATCATTTCCACCCAGTAGGGGGTTGTAGGAGGTGACTAGATCGGGAGTAAATTGTAGCTACCGTAGTACAGAGGCTGTGCACAGGTGGTCCTCGACTTTATAACGGTTTTTCTGAGTGACCAAACTTAACGATGAAGGAATGTTCAAACGTGCATCTTCCTCCATTACAGTGTAAAGGTAATGGAGCCAAGCAAGTAAAGGGGTTCTCTGGGGTAGTACCTTGACTTAACAACAATTCATATAGTGACCGTTCGAAGTTACGACGGCGCTGGAAAAATGTGACTTATGACCAGTTTTTCACACTTATTTGACCTTTGCGGCACACACACACACACACACCATGGTCACGTAACTTACATTCGGAGGCTTGACGATTGACTCACATTTATGACGGTTGCAGCATCCCGGGGCCGCACGAGATCGCCTTTTGCGACCTTCTGACGAGCAAAGTTGATGGGGAAGTCAGATTCACTTAACAACTGCGGTGATTCACTTAACTGTGGCAAGAAAGGTGCAAAACTCACTGAACAAACTTCTCACTTAGCAACATAAATTTTGGGCTCCATTGTGGTCATAAGTTGAGTACCTGTATGTTACCTCTTCATTTTTATCCTAGGAAATAACTTTTTAAAAAACACTTAATAAATCAAATAAACTAACTAACTAACTTCTGCGCCTATTAGAATATTCTTTATTGGCCAAATGTGGACTCAACAAGGAATTTTTCTCCAAAGCATAAGTTTCAGTATACAAACAAGCAACACAGTGATAAATCATAAGATACAGGTAGTCCTCAACTTACAACAGTTCGTTTAGTGACTGTTCAAAATTACAACAGCACTGAGAAAAATGACCCAAGATCCTCTGGGTCTTGATCTAAAGTTAAATGAAGGAACAGGGTTAGCAGAACTTTATTTATATATTTTTAACATTTTAACATATTATTCTTAATATATTAAAATACATTAAGACTTATTTCCTGAAACAGGGAACAGGGAATTCCTGCGAAGTTCATGTTTTATCCTACATTGAAATGGAAAGAAAAATTGTTGCTGCTACACTGATCATTTAAGAGTTTTAATGTTTAAGATTTTTTTATAATACATACAAAATATAAACAAGAAAAAAAAATAGAAAATGCAAAAAGGAGAAAAAAGAGGAGGATGGCAAAAGGGGAAACATACAAAACATTCAGAAAGTATTCAGACCCCTTTCAATTTTGTTATGCTGCAGCCTGATTCTACAGTTGTTGAAATTCATTTTTTCTCATTAATCTACAGTCACTATCCCATAATGACAAAGTGAAAACAGAATTTTAGAAATCTCTGAAACTTTATTAAAAAGAAAAAAACTGAACTATCACATTGGCATAAGTATTCACTCAGTACTTTGTTGAAGCACCTTTGGCAACAATTACAGCCTCAGGTCTTTTTGGATATGACGCAACAAGCTTTGTACAACTGGATTGGGGGATTTTCTGCCACTCCTCTCAAATCCTCTCAGGCTCAGTCAGGTTGGATGGCGACCATCAGTGGACAGCCATTTTCAGGTCCCTCCAGGTATGTTCACTAAGGTTCAAGTCAGGGCTCTGGCTGGACCACTCTAGTAAATTCACAGAATTATCCCTAAGCCACTCCTGTGTTATCTTGGCTGTGTGCTTAGGATTGTTGTCATGTTGGAAAGTAAACCTTCGGCCCAATCTGAGCTCCTGAGTGCTGTAGAACAGGTTTTCATTGAGAATATCCCTGTACTTTGCTCTATTCGTCTGTGGTTTTGGGGTGAGAGTCCATCAGTACGCTGATGACACTCAGTTGTACATCTCCACCCCAGACCACCCCAATGATGCCCTTGATGTGATGTCTCACTGCCTGGAGGCCGTGCGGGTCTGGATGGGGAGAAATAGGCTCAGACTCAACCCTTCCAAGACCGAGTGGCTGTGACTTCCGGCGTCCCGATATAGTCAGCTGGTGCCATTGCTGACTATTGGGGGTGAATCTCTGCCCCCCACAGAGAGGGCTCGCAATCTGGGTGTCGTCCTGGATGCACGGCTCTCTTTAGAAGAGCATATGACGGCCGTGGCCAGGTGGGCTTTTTATCAGGTTCGCCTGATTCGCCAGTTGCAGCCCTTTCTGGACCGGGACGCCTTGCACACAGTCACTCACGCCCTTGTCACCTCCCGGCTGGACTATTGTAATGCTCTCTACATGGGGCTCCCCTTGAAGAGCACTCGGAGGCTCCAGCTGGTCCAGAATGCGGCTGCGCGGGTGGTTATGGGCGCAACCCGTTGTGCCCACGTGACACCCCTCCTGCGTGAGCTGCACTGGCTCCCAGTGGTCTTCCGGGTGCAATTCAAGGTGTTGGTCACCACCTTTAAAGCGCTCCATGGCATAGGACCCGGGTATCTTCGAGACCGACTTCTGCCACCAACAGCCTCCCACCAGCCAGTTCGCTCCCACAGAGAGGGTCTCCTCAGGGTGCCATCAGCCAAGTTATGTCAGCTGGCGACACCCGGGGGGGGGGCTTCTCTGTGGGAGCCCCTGCCCTGTGGAATGAACTCCCCCCGGAAATGCGTAAGATCTCTGACCTCCGTGTATTTCGCTGTGCCCTCAAGACCCTGCTGTTCCGCCAAGCTGGGCTATCAATGTAATGATTTTTAAATTGGGTGTTTTAATTTTTAGGGTTTTAAATCTGAGCTGCAATTATGTAATAATTTTAATTATTTTTAACTGATGTCTGTCTTTGTGTTTTTAATAGGCTGTACACCGGCCTGAGTCCTTCGGGAGAAGGGCAGTATAGAAATAAATTTATTTATTTATTTATTCAGCTTTCCCTCAATCCTGACCAGTCTCCCAGTCCCTGCTGCTGAAAAGCACCCCATGGCACGATGCTGCCACCACCACACTTCACTGTTGGGATGATATTGGGCAGGTGATGAGCAGTGCCAGGTTTCCTCCAGACATAAAATTTAGAATTGAGGCCAAACAGTTCAATCTTGGTTTCATCACACTAGAGAATCTTGTTCCTCACAGTCTGAGAGTCCTTCAGGTGCTTTTTGTTTTCTTTTTCAAACTAAGGGCTTTCATGTGTTTTGCACGGAGAAGAGGCTTCCCTTTAGCCACTCTGCCTTAAAGCCCAGATTGGTGGAGGGCTGTAGTGATGGTTGTCCTTTTGGAACTCTGTCTCATCTCCACACAGGATCTCTGGAGCTCAGTCAGAGTGACCATTGGGTTCTTGGTCACCTCTTTTACTAAAGCCCTTCTCCGCCAATTGCTCAGTTTGACAGAGCAACCAGCTCTTGGAAGAGTCCTGGTTGTGCCAGACCTCTTTCATTTGAGAATTATGGAGGCTACTGCGCTCTTAGGAACCTTCAGTGCATCAGAAATTTTATTGTAGCCTTCCCCAGATCTGTGCCTTGCAATAATCCTGTCTCTGAGCTCTGCAGGCAGTTCCTTTGACCTCATGGTATTTTCTCTGCTACAGTATGCCTTTGTCAGCTGTGAGGCCTTCTATAGAGAGATGTGTGTGTGCCTTTCCAAATCATATCCAATCAATTTAATTTACCACAGCTAGACTCCTATCAAGGTGTAGAAACATGTTCAACAATGATCAAGAGAACTGTGAGGCACCGGATCTAAATTTCAAGTGTTGTTGCAAACAGTCTGAATATTTATGCCAATGTGATATTTCAGTTTGTTCTTTTTGATAAATTTACAGAAATTTCTAAAATTCTGTTTTCACTTTGTCATTATGGGGTACTGACTGTAGATTAATGAGGAAAAAATGAATTTCAACAACTGTAGCATAACATAATTGACAAATTATGACAGACTGTAGTATAACATAATTGACAAAAGTGAAGGGGTTCTGAATACTTTCCGAATGCACTGTATATAAAGAAAAAAATAGAAACATTCATTCTCCCTTTCATCAAGACAAGTATAAGCATTTTCAATACTTAACACCTTCTCTAATATTTAAAAGATATGGAATAAAGAGACTTTTGTTTTATCTATTGGCAAATATGGGTAGTCCTTGACTTACGACCACAATTGAGCTCAAAATTTCCATTGCTAAGTAATGCAGCTGTTAAATGAATCCGGCTTCCCCCATTGACTTTGCTTGTTGTAAGCTGGCTGTGAAATACACAAAGGTGATCATGTGACTACAGGACACTGCAACAGTTGTAAACATCTGCTGGTTGTGAAATGTTCAAATCTCAATTACATGACTGCAGAAATTTTGCAATGATTGTAAGTACCAGGACTGGTCATAAAGTTACTTTTTTAGTGTTGTCATAATTTAGAATGGTTGATAAACAGGGCTGTCATTAAGTGAGAACTATATTGTGAAAGCTATATTTCATTATTATGTAACCAATATAATATATTAGTTACATAGTAATGAAACATAGCTTTCAAGCATGCTTCATTGGATTTTGAATATTTAAAAACTGACATTTTTATGGTATATTTGAGGAGGTGTTTTCCCAAAGTTGGTGTGTGTGTGTGCATACATGCCTAGTGCTAGGCTGATGAACATAGTAAAATATATCTCTTCTTTTTGTTAAAAGTATGGTGCTTACCATGGTCAGATGCCAATGCAAATGGCAGTGGGACAACCGGTCCCTAGAGGGGTACAAACTGCTGTAGCCCATGATGGATCTACTGGATATTCTGTTTATTCTGGTGCCTATGCTGGTGCTGCTGTTGATCCCTTGTGGGCATTCTTCAGTGCTACTGCTGGACAGGTAGGTCAGTTTAAGTAATTCTCTGAAAGTTTTGAAAGACAGTCACTTTTTTTCTGCTGATCAGTGTTAGAAATGCCCCACAATCTCAGGGTTTTGTTTGGTAATGGATATATTGACAGTATTATTGGTATTGTAACCTTATAAATGACCCTATAAAATTGCTTGCCTGTAATTTTTTAATATGATTGCCCATAGAGCGCAAGATAGTTCTTCATCTACAGCTACTACCATGTAGATTGCTAGCTTTTTAGGCTTGTTTCTAAAGTTTTATAGGTATTAAACACAGCTCAATAGAAGAAAAGGAAATGAAATAATTTTTCCCCCATCTGTGACAAACATAATATTCAACTGGACTGAGAGGAAGAATGGAGAAATTCACCTTCAACTTATCTGTTCGTTTGCATGGAATCCATAATCAGCTTTTAAGTGTAGATATAGGCAAGCAATATAAAGCTACCTTCCTATTATAACATTTTAAATAATTAAATTTTGTACTTTCTGTGTAGGAGGAATGGGAGGGCTATTGTAAATTTGATTTTTTACCTCAATTGGATTATGATCTTCAGCCAATTTTATTTGTAGGGCTATCTGGCAACTTAGAATAGCTACAGTACATCAAGGTTTATATAATAAAAACTTAGTGAATTGGTGTTTAAGTGAATGTCCATCCGGTTTCAGTTTGGAAGAGGTCTGTACATTATATGTGACTAGGTATTGAGAAATACAGAAGCCATATCTGTATAATCTGGGCGAAAGGACTGGTTAAAAGGTTATAGTAAAGATTCACCAAAGGGCATATGCATGGCCCCACAGGTCATTGGTCTCTAGAGCGTTTTGGGAGTTGTGATGCCAATTTGCATTCTCTCAAGAGTGTGGAACTGCAAAAGCAATATTCATGAAGAACTCCAGTTTCAGGTGAGTAGCTTTTCTTTACATTTATTCTTCTGCTTGCATTTTAATTTTTATACTCTTTACAAAGAATGCCTTACAATAGTAGTAAGGCATTTGTTCAACAAATCAGTTAGCACCTCTACAATAATAGCAATAGTAATATGATATTTCTAGCAGTAAAAGCATTCATATCTCTGGCACAACCCATTTGATGCTATATTCCATTGGAGGAGTTGATGAGAAAGAAATTACATGTGACCTGAGGCAGGAACAGTGTAAGAACTGACTTCTTAAATACTATCCTTTGACCCTGAATGTTTTATCATCCATAGAGAGTTTTTGATACTGAGCTAATTTGAAGGGATTTAATGGTAGTTTCTATTAAAAATAGATTTTTGTGTGTAGGATATTCTTTGTTCCATTTTATTTGCTTATTGACAAGAACAGTAAGCATTCATTTCAGCCAGTGCTAAATTCTGTTTGCTCTCTGATAGTCAGGGAGTTTAGGGAGGAAAAGTTATTTTATTGCCAGAATGGTGAGAGTTATTTAAATCGCTAAGTTTATGTGAATATGATTCTAAGCTCACGCTGGCAAAGTAAATTTAAATTAAATGGAAAGCATGCAGTTCAACAATTGAAAGAGTATGACGCTTTTGGAAGCTAGTATTTTCTCTTACTTGTGATTAAATTGTGAAAGGAAATAGATGCCAGAATATACTCTAACTCATTCTCTAACCTAAAAATAGATTCTGTTGATGAGTGCCTAAAGATAAAAAGAGTGGTCATATTGGATATGCATTCTCAGAGAAACGCCTAATTTCAATTGTAAAATGCTGTCCTTACTAACATTTCCATGGAAGAAGAATGAGTCTTAACTTAAAGTATGGCACAGTATTTGCTTCCCCTATAGACTGTCTTCTGATACAGGACAGGAATAACAGGAAAGGCATTTCAAAACAACATTTGTTTCATTAGAGCAGCAACTGCTTGAAATAGTATCCAGTACAAGTGTGGGTCAATTAATTGCTTCTTTTCTCTATAGGCAGGAAATAAACCATAAATTTTGTCTAGAAAGGTGACCAACTACTTAATAAAGCAGATTTCTTTGTTATAGTTGTAAATGGAATGCAGTAATTCGTTGTCATTCTGAGTATTTCTCTAAATTCCACTAAACTCTTTTGGGCACGGTTCAAAATTCAATCTCTTGACTTTCATTTGAAGTGTTAAGACAGCCTTAGCAAAGAATAAAATAAAGTTGATAGTGTGAGCTACTAAGGCCCCAAGAAAAATAGGGTTTTGGGTGGAAAAGATATAGGCATATGCTAGGTAGTATAATAATAGTTGTAACAATAGATATCTAAAAATAGATGCAAAACAGTTTACATAGTGCACAGAGCTCTTAATTACAGTATATTTAGTACTATTTCATCTCAAATGAAATAGTATTGATTGCAACTAAAATCTACAGGTAATCCTCGACTTACAACCACAAATGAGCCCAAAATTTTTGTTGTTAAGGCATTGGTTAAGTGCGTTTTGCCCCATTTTACAAACTTTCTTGCCATAGTTGTTAAATGAATTGGTGCAATTGTTAAATTGGTAACATGGTTGTTAAGTGAATCTTGCTTCCCCATTAATTTTGCTTGTCAGAAGGTTGCAAAACGCGATCACAAGACCCCGGGACATTGCAACCGTCATAAGTATGAACTAGTTGCCAAGCATCTGAATTTTGATCACATGATCATGGGGATACTGCAAAGGTTGTAACTGAAAAATGGTCATAAGTCACTCTTTTCAGTGCAGTTGTAACTTTGAACGGTCGCTAAATGAACGATTGTACGTCGAGGACTACCTGTACTAGGTGATCCATTTTTGCAAGTGAGGAAAACATGAAATACCATTGCTTTTTCATTTTTTTCATTGCTTTACAGCAGGGTTTTCAAGCTCTGTATCTTGAGAGAAGTTTTTCTTTGCTGACATTTGTTAAAGAACATGTTATATATCGGCTTTAGAATTCAACTGCATAATAAAGGATTGTGCAGTGTGTTCTGGAATAACATGTTCTCAGGATCAACCTGTATGATTTTGAATAAATGGGCTGGCATTCTAAGCACAATTGCAAGATCTGTTTAATGTAGCCTAACATCCTCAGATGTAAAATGCTGACAATTGAATAGAGCATAGCCTAGAATAACCCCAGCATTCTATTGCAACTTCTTCTACAGTTCTACAGGAGAAGTTTAAGAGCATAGATAGTACAGTAACCTATATTTTTTGGGGTGTGTGTAGAATAATGTGACTGATTATATTGAAGACTACGTGATCAGTTTCTAAGGAATTCGGGAATTTTCCAGAACATAGTTTGAAAACCACTGCTTTAAAGTAGCTATCTGGAACAGGGAGTTTTTCTGTGTTTTTAGTTTTTCATAAGTAGGATCGTCATTGCTGACTTCCATATTTTTCTTAATTCTCAACTGTAATATTTTAGTAAATTTAGTTTTTTATAGGAGGAATAAACATTCACTCCTGAAGTACCAGTCAAATAAGCACAATGTCATCTGCCATATAGCAAGACCAGTGGGGTGATGGAAGCGTGGGCCTTTGACACTCAAAAGAACTGATCAGGTAGAAACTTGCAGTAACATGGGCATTGTTTTTGGAGGGGAGGGTAAAGAAAGGCAGTGAAACAGTTTCTGAGTGTTCTTGCATTATGAACTGACAACAAAACTCAGAAATGTCTTAATCAAGATTCATTTAATCTTTTCCTTGTGCCCTGTGAATTTATCCAGTGAAAATCCTTTTGCTTTGGTGGTAAATACAAAAATATGTTCGTGTTTTGTACAATCATTATGAACAATCCTCTCAATTACATAGGTCTAGTAGAAAAGCTATACGTACAGAATTTTTTTCAATATGAGTATTTTCTTTTCCTATGGAGAACTTTATATCAGCATATTCCTATTTTTTTTAATCTAGCCGGGAAAAAGATATGCCCATTCAGTTTGGAAAAACACTTCTGAGAAACCTCCGAGAAGTCTACATGATTCCCATGTTAGATTAAGGAATTTTGCTTAAGGCCAAATCAAGCAACAGGATTTTCAATATCCACCATTCCTTATGCTTTCATTGGCAAAGCTCACAAAGTTTTTTTTTTAATCATTGCTGTAAAATTAACTTGGAGGTTAATAAGATATATTTAGGTTGCTTATTTTTATGTTTTAATATATTTTAAGATAAGCTTTTTTTGTTGTTTTAGCAAGCTAATGCATCATAATGCAATGGTACGGTAGCTGAAAGGCTGCATTTCATGTCTTTTTGAATGAATATTCTCCCATGTGAGAATTTGCAGTTGCTCAAACAGATAGCAAATTGACATGGATAACAAGGTAGCTTGACAAATTAATTTAAATGCTTTCATTATATAGATAATTTTGTCTGGATAAGCTTTATGTTTGTATTTTATAATTGGATATGGATAACTTTAAACTTATGAATTTGTTGGTCTTGTATATTTTTGTATAGAGCTGGATTTGAACTAACCTGAGAAACACTGTAGGATGTGCCTGGAATGAAGAAATAGGGAGAGAAGCTTTTTGTTTATTTTAAATGGTTTGTCTCATAATTTGCAAAGCTTGCACATGAAATAGTTTTTTAAGTTCAACATTTGTGAAAACTAGTTTTTATGATCTGTCCTATTGTAAGATGTCACAAATGATGAAGTTATAGTTCATTTTGTGATTTTGAAAACATGTCCATTGTGATTTACTTATGTAAAATAACTAGTATAGCAAATATATAGTTGAGGTATATTTGTGAAGTAAACTATTTGAATTTAAGTAGAACAGTATATTAACTATATAGAATGCATAAATACTTGATTTTCTATTACCAGTTTTGCTAATCCCTTGAATCTCAAATTTGTATGCATTCATTTTACAGAATGGTGAAGTGGATGCGGAGGAACTTCAGAGATGTCTAACACAGTCTGGAATAAGTGGAACATATTCTCGTAAGATTGCTACTGAATTTATTATTCTGGACTCTTTTATAATAATATATCTGTAATTGTTTTGTGATCCTTTATTCATCTGTAATGGGAGAACTCAATTTTTGTATCAGAAACCACATTTGGGGATGTTGATAGTTTTTACCTTTAGACGTTTTGCTAGTGACAACCCAATGATGTCTCCAAGTCAAGCAGGATCCAAATAGTTGAATAATTTCCCCTAGTTTTGAAGTGCATTAAAGAGAGAAGGTGCACATGTATTTTTAACCTCTGTTGAAAATAAATTAGTATGCTTATTTACAAATGCAGGTGGAGGATCTTCTCAAAAGTATAAAAAAATCTAAGTTCTCTATGTAACTGCAAATTGCTCATTCCTCATTTTCTACATACTGCCTCTTAGATCATTAGTTGTTTACTGACGGTGTGTAGTAAAAGATAATGAATTCAAATTGAACTCTCCCATCAAAAGGAAAACAAACAAGCAAAAAAAAAAAGAACTGGTTTTGTTCCTTTGCTAATCTAAGATTACCAGCAGTAATTGAAATTAGTCTTGAAAATGGCCTCTTAATTAAGTTATATGATACACTTATATGTGCACACGCATCTATATAGATAGTCCTTGACTTGTGACCACAGTGGACCCCAAAATTTCTGTTGCTAAGCAAGTCAGGTATTAAGTGATTTTTGCCCCATTTTACAACCTTTCTTGCCACAGTTGTTAAGTGACAATCACTGCGGTTGTTAAGTAACATGGTTAAGTGAATCTGGCATCCCTATTGACTTTGCTTATCAGAAGGTCGCAAAAGGGGATCACGTGATCACAGGACATTGCAGCCATCATAAATATGAGTCAGTTGCCAAGCGTCTGAATTTTGATCACTTGACCATGGGGATGTGGCAACAGTCATAAGTGTGAAACATGGTCATTAGCCAGTTTTTTCAGTGCCGTAATTTTGAAGGGTCACTAAAGAAACTGTTGTAAATCGAGAATTATCTGAATAAGTTAACGTTTGTCAGAAGCCACATTCTTAAAAAAAAAAAAGGAAGGTCCAGAACAAAAGCAATATTTTTTATGCTACCCAACTTCCAGTGACTTTGGCAGCAGTACTTAATCATGGTTAATTCAATTAATATTAAACATTTTATTTACATTCATTTTCCTGTAATTACATTACAAGGTCCTTAAACTAATATAAAATTAATGCTATCATATATACCAACTTTTATGCATGGAAATACATATCCCTTCACCACTCCTTTAAGCAGAAAGAGCAAATGAAAAGCAAAGCATGATAAAGATAGGGTGAGAGGAAGGAACAGGGAAGAGAGAGAAACTAGGCTGATGATTATGTGCGATGTGATAAAGGAGGGATGCCTAGTGGAGGGAAAAAAGAGAAGCCATATTCAGATGTTACAAGTGTTATTACTTGAGCAACAGAATACCTCACCTCTCTGTTAATACTTCTGGTGAATTTTAATCTCTTTGTGTAATACATGAAGGGTAACTGGCTGTTTGCCCTCCTTGTAGTAGTATTCTTGACTTGGTTTTCAAATGTCACCTATCACCTCTTAACTACCATTCCACCTAGGAAAACTGTGAACAGAGCCTTAAGTCCATCTGTGACATCAGACTTCAATTGGTGCTCTGTTCTCAACAAGTTGATTGCTACATTCAGTAGATTTGAATGGTAATCCTTTAAATGAGATTTGCCGTTCCTGTTTTGAGCACTAATGATTACAACTGAAATGGATGTGGTGCTTTAGAATTAATACTTTGTTTGCAATTTCAGCATTCAGCTTGGAGACCTGCAGAATTATGATATCAATGTTAGATGTATCCTTTAAAAATATGTAGCTGAATTGTCTGTTTCTGGATGTCTTTTTTTAAAGTAAGTTCCACTGAATTTAACGGAGCTTATTTCTCCAGTTCCATAGTCAGTGTCTCTTGAAAAACATCAATATGTAATGCAGGTGAGAGTATATATTAAGAAAGTTTGAATCACAGAGCAAGTGGAATAATTTGTGCAAACTTTTTTGCAGTATATCAAACGAGGAACAAGCATCAGGCTTCCTTCCACAGTCTCTTCTTTGTCTTCATCCTGCTTAGTTGGAACCGCAATTGCCAGCTTTAGAAATTTACCAAGATTTACAGGTGACGAAGTATGCCTGATGCCAGTCTTCAGATTGAGTTGTTCTAAGTTGGGCAGTGTGTCATAAAATTTAAAATTATAACTTTGGGTTAAATAATTTAGGATACATTTTTGTTTGTTACCTGAGGTGCAGATCTGATGGAGACTGTAATTCTGTACATAAAGGAACAGAAATGGCAGGATCAGTCTGATTTTATTAAGGACTGTAAACAAGTAAGAATATTTAATTGGTTCATTTAATGCTTAAAATATATGTAACTAGGTTTTCTGGTTGCATATATTCTTAACTGGTCCCATTAAAGATTGATTTGTACTTGTCCCATTTTAGACTACAATCAGTCTTTTATTTACAGCCCACTGACAATAATGCAGAAAACAGCTTAGAAGGAATGCCATGTTACAGTGCAACATGAAACAGTTATCAGTTGTCAAAACTAATGGCTCAGGGGCCTGGTGGCTCAGCAGACTGATAGCATTGTGATTAACACCAGCTGTCTGCAATTACTGTAAATTCGAATCTCACCAGGCTCAAGGTTGACTCAGCCTTCCATCCTTTCTAAGGTAGGTAAATTGAGGACCCAGTTTGTGGGGGCAATAAGCTGACTTTGTATAAATATACAAAAGTATGAAGGCTATTGCTTAACGCATTGTAAGCCGCCCTGAGTCTCCGGAGAAGGGCGGCATATAAATCAATTTTTTTTTTAAAAAAAGAACTACCGTATTTTCCGGCGTATAAGATGACTTTTTAACACCTGAAAATCTTCTCAAGAGTTGGGGGTCGTCTTATACACCAGGCAGACCAGCCCTAAAGGCTCTGACGAGCTTTAAATGGCTCTGGGGATCCAAGCTCTGACGATCCCAGCTGCGTTGCCTGCTAATCAGGCAATGCAGCTGGGATCGCACGAGCCGTGTAAAAGGAAAAAAAACCTTTCTTTTTACATGGCTCTGGCGATCCAAGCTCTGACGATCCCAGCTGAGTTGCCTGCTAATCAGGCAACGCAGCTGGGATCGCCAGAGCCATGTAAAAGGAAAAAAGTTTTCCCCCTCCAGGTTGCTTACCTTAGCTGCTAGTCGCAATGCTTGCCTTGCTTCGCTTGCCTGAATCCATTCCATCAGCAAGCCACTCCCTGCCTGCAATCAAGCAGGCAGGGGGTTGTGGACTTCAACTCCCAGAATTCCTCAGCCAGCAAAACAAAGCTGGCTGAGGAATTCTGGGAGTTGAAGTCTACAAGTCTTAAAGTTGCCAAGGTTGGAGACCCCTGTTCTATTGGGTAAGTTTTTTCCCCCTTTGGGAGCTTTAAAAAAGTTAATTGGGTTTTTTTTTAGTTGTTCTTTTTTAGACCTAGCCATTTAAAGTTTAGGAAGTTTTAAATTTAGTTTTCATATTAAAATAAAATAAAATAATATTTGTGCAGCTTTCTGAGATTTAGCGTGTTTCTGTAGTGTTTCACTCTAACTACACAAACACACAAAATCTCACAAAGCTGTATGTGGAATTTTGTGTGTGTAAAGTGTGAACGTTGTTTTTTTGGGCTTTTTGTGGCTATGTGAGGTTCCTGCTTGTTGCAGGGGCCATTTTGGGTCTAGCACAGCTGCTTTTACATTGTGGGTGAGCCAGTTGATGTTTTTTAATTTTTATTTGGTGTGCGTTGGAAGAGGGGTAGTCTTATATGGCGAGTATGGCCCAAACCCTATGTTTTAACAGGGAAAGTCGGGGGTCGTCTTATACAGCCAGTCGTCTTATACGCTGGAAAATATGGTAAACAAAATAGTCTTAGTGTTTTTACACATTAATGATGCAGTGATACTCGCAGAGAGGTCAGGCTGAAAATTATGACCCCTTCTAATTTTGTGGGATTACAGCTTTTATCAGATGGATGCATGAAGTTTACAGGGGGCTTACTTGTTTTTCTTATTTTATCAAAACAAATGGAAATTATGTTACACATTCAGTTATTTTTCCAATTAAACTTCAGTGGCACAATTTTGGGGTGTGCAATAGGCTGCAAAAAGGGCTTAGGTTCACATTGAAAGCTACAAATTGTCTGTCCTGATTTTCAGGGACTCTGTAAAATGCTTAAAAATACATTTCTGCATTTGTGAAATGTGAAATCTGAGCTACCTCTCATTCATTTTAAAATAAATATGTAGGAAAGCTCTGTTCCAATTCAGATTGCTTCCCAGGGTGTTGCTGTTGTTACAATTCCTCTTCTAAAGAAAGGACTTATATATGGCATCAATTGAAGTGCAAGTAGGAGCCCCAAATAATTTTTGTACTGTACTATAATATCTAGTATATGCCCAGCAGATGGCAACATAAGCTATCCTTTGATGCTCTCAAGAATGGTTAGTACTTAAATGCACAACTGTAACAAAATCCTAGGACTGTAAGTGAGATTCTGGAATTGAAAAATGCATCCTAAGGGAAGGCACTGGTAAACTACTTCCATAATATTGTTTAAGAAAATTAGAAGTATTGCTATTGTCACCAAAGTCAAGCTTAATTTGAAAATTGCTTAAATACCAGGGTTAAAAGGTTTAGATTGATAAGGTACTGTTTTCTAAAAGAGCAAAGTAAGAAGAAAATTGGGTGGTTTTTTTTTTTTGCTAAATGATCTTTATGACTTATCTGTTTAAAACATGAGCAAAATTGGAGCACAAGTGTGCAGAACAGTAACAGAATCTATACAAGTAAAACATTTATCTTTTTTATTCTTTTAATCACCTGTTCCCAAGTTGGTATGCTTCTTAACACATAACACTAGAGACAGAATACTGGAAAAATGGGATATAATGAATTTAAAGAACTTTGGACAGCTCTCAGTGCTTGGAAACACAATTTCATGTTGGTTGATCAAGACCGAAGTGGAACTGTGGAATTTCATGTGCTGACTCAAGTTATTGTAGCTATGGGTAAGTAAAGCTTTGCTGATTTAGAAATCTAGCTTACACAGGTAAGCCAGAGTTTTCTGCATTCAAATCTAGTGCTAATTATCTAATTTAGGTTAGAAATATATGGATTATATTCCTTTTTCCTACATCTGGGAAAGTTAGTCTTTTGTAATTGCACAATAGAGCAATATAGTACTCTTCTTAAGGGGTAGTCTTAACAAATTATCTTAACTTGCTCTATTTTATTCACTGTATCTCTGTTGAACTTCTATCTCAAATTGGTTATAACTACTGTAAATGATTTATGAATACCCAAATATTGGAAAAATTCTCCTAAGCTTTCTGTCCTGAAAGTGTGTTTTTCTTTCTAACTATCTAGGATACAGACTAAGCCCACAGACATTAATTGCTATTGTAAAACGTTACAGCAAGAATGGCAGAATTTCTTTTGATGACTATGTGGCTTGCTGTGTGAAGCTTCGTGCTTTAACAGGTAAGTGCTGGATTTGTATAATATATTCTGATTTTACAAAGTAAGCATTCACTGCTTGGATATACACCAGTTTGCATAAGTAGAACATATTTGCCTAGAAGAAGCTTTGAAAATGTCTTCTATTTTTTTGTCCTTCTTGCAGCAAATCTTTAGCTCTTGTGTGTAATTTCAAAGGCTTTTTCATACTGAAAGTGGGAGTATCCTCAAACAGTTGTCAGCTTAAAAATCAAGCCTCATATCAAAGTCCCAATGCTTTGACTTGTACTATTGACAAGATGACAAATATTATTCTTTAGATTACTTTAGCCTTACAGTACAATGAATATGGCAAAAGATTTTACAGAGAGTGGCAAGCATCATTTGGAGTCTGGTGTAATTCCGTTGTATCGCCGGTGATTTTATAGAAAGTGCTATTGTCTGATGACTTTAGAAATAAATGGATAATGGAATATTGTTAATTTAAACAAATTACATTATATATTGTGGTTGTGCTTTACTATTTTAAAATATACCACATAGATTTTTGTGTGTATATCTAGACAAGTTCAGGATTTGTATAATATACATTTGCAAATCTTTTTTTTTTAAGATTTCTTCAGAAGAAGAGACAGCATGCAACAGGGCATTGTGAATCTTCTGTATGATGATGTAAGTAACAATACTGTTAATTGGTAATAAACGTTTTTAACTAGAATTTTGTTTCTTACATTTCCTTTTATAATCCCACTCCCATAATACTCGAGAATATTTTAGGAAATTACATCTCAAGATAATGCTGTAGCTCAAACAGATGGCAGTTCCTTTAATTCTTCACTGGGCTCTTGATTTTTCATGTTCATTATTTATTTGCTTGTGTAGGATTTCATTTGGTACCTTCCAGAGTTTACAGATTTTTTTGGATCTGTTCCTCCCCATTGGTACCACAGAATATAGTGTGACTCCGATCTCATTTTTTTCCATTGGTTTTCAACCACTCTAGTATTAAATTATTTGTTCTTGACTGTTTTTTTCCTTTTATGATAGTTGTTTATTTTTTCCCCTTTACTTATTAATCTCCTTAACTTGCAGTTGTTAGCTTGGTTTTCTGAACCTAAGGGCCTCATTTGATGAATGCCAGTCTTGTGGGTGCAAA
This sequence comes from Arizona elegans, assembly GCA_022577455.1. Taxonomy (NCBI): domain Eukaryota; kingdom Metazoa; phylum Chordata; class Lepidosauria; order Squamata; family Colubridae; genus Arizona; species Arizona elegans. Next base: position 128,313,009 of record JAKOOJ010000001.1, read on the forward strand.
CCTAGCCCTTGACTAGGCATAAACACAGTTTGTTTGCTTTGTCATCATTCTTCTAGTTGGCAGGCCACTCTCTGGGAGGAAGCTTTTCAGAGGTGGCAAACTAGCTGTCTTGTTTCTTCCATTCCTCCTAAAGTGTTCCAGAAATTGTCTGATGACTGCCTGTCTTTGAGAAATCAATCGAATTCTCCCTGTTGACAGAAGATTCATACATATCTGCTATCCCATTTTCCCTGGCCTTTTTCACTCATTTACTCAGACAATGCAGTAGTGGTTTGCAAAGAATTTGCTGTTACCCAGCAGTTCTTTGTGCCTCTTGGAAAATTATATGCCTTGCTCCAGCTGATTTTATTTGTTTTGGACAATTGATTCTGGGAAGAGTAGCAATGTTAATTGGATTTTCTCCATTTATATACCATCTGCCTATCCATGGATTGATGGACCCTAAAATCCTTAGCAACAGATTTGTAGCCTTGTCTGCAGAGATCTGTTAAATCAGGGCATGATTCACTTTCACTAATAGGTGTCATGAAGAGCAGACTCCAGTGGTGGGAATCGGTGTGTCTGTTCTTAGGGGAAGCATCAGCCTTATGCCCTTAAGTGAACTAGTTATCCTAGGCTTTACATAGCTAACAATTACTGTCTTTATTAAACGCATGTACAATATAGATATTGTACTATATTGTTTTGTGTGCTGTTTAATCAGATTTCCATAAATAGAACATAGATGAAACTCTGATCCAGAGGTGGTATTCAGCAGGTTCTGACCCGTTCTGGAGAACCGGTAGCGGAAATTTTGAGTAGTTCGGAGAACCGGTAAATACCACCTCTGACTGGCCCCGCCCACATCTATTCTCTGCCTCCCGAGTCCCAGCTGATCGGGAGGAAATGAGGATTTTGCAGTAACCTTCCCCTAGAGTGGGGAGGGAATGGAGATTTTACAGTATCCTTTTGCCACGCCCACCAAGCCACACCCACAGAACCGGTAGTAAAAACTTTTGAATCCCACCACTGCTCTGATCTCTATGGTCACACTATTGTAAAACTGAAAGGTCTACAAACTTAAACTCATCATCATGCCTTGTAGGCAGCCTCTCCTCTTTTCTTGGGTGGTATTCCTTTTTACTGTAACCAGCTGATAAAGCGTCATGAAAGGCCTAATGCTTTGGACCTAGAGCGTCTTTTTTGTCCTTTTTGATAAAATCAACAGACTTTGAATCTATAACTACTTCCATCTCATGGAAACCGCTCTGTTTTCTCAGTCTGACTTTGGCTTATGTAGAAAGATAAAGTGCACTGAAACAGAAAATGTTACGTGTGATTGTCAAGATCAAAGTTTTTTTTCTCCGTAGTGATCTGTCAGCTTCCCAGCTTGTAGGCACTTTTAGAGAAAGGGGAAAACAGTTCAAAACTCCGTAGAATCACCTGCGAGCTGGCACATAGGTTTCAAAAGAAAGAAATAGAAAAGAAACCATAGAAGGGTGATGGGACGGGGAGTGGTTTCTGCAGGTTTGGCAGGCGAATCCATGATCAAGGAGAAGAACCAAGAAGGAGCCTGAGGCAGCTGAAAACAAAGAAGAACCTACAGAAAAGAGCCAGCAGAAAGAAAATACAACCCTGGACTCTAGACAATGGCAATTTATATTGAAACATATAATCAGAATAGTTATGAGTAAAGCTTGCTTATATACAAAATTATTTTTTCTCTGAAACATTTAGCACAAGCTTCAGGATTTCTTTTAGTTCTTAATTATTTGATAGATACATTTTGGATCATATCCAAATAGAAGCGCAGGGGTTAGGATGCTAAGGATCCCCCACCAACTCTTAAATTTGTTTTTGTTTTTCAGTTCTTGCAGTGCACCATGACTATCTGAGTGCCGGCTGTGGATGAAAAGTCCCATGCTTAACTTCACCTACGTAGAATTGCTGTGAAAGCAAGGCTGTCGTTGATTTTCCATATTTCTGCCTGCTAATGTACCATTTTTGACCTTTAATGTGTAGTTTGAAATAAATAAGTATACAGGTTGTACAGTAATTGTTAGAGGTGTCATTCTTTTACATGTGGATGATAGTCTTTTTTTTTCTATTTGGGGTTACGGTCTTAGGATGGATAAAAGGAAACAATCACCTTTCATGTAATGATTACAAACAGGGCAGGCTGCATCTTGTGAAATTGTAAATGCCTAAGAAACCAGGAAGCCATGAATTGGTGGCTGTCAAAAAGTATGTATAAACATTTGTATATTTCTTCTGAAGTTTGATAAATAATTTGAATGCAAACTAGAAGAATGTGTTCATAGTAAAGATTATACTCTGGTAATAAAACATACTCTTCCGAGTGGTTTATCCTCTTGACCAGGGGTCCTCAACCCTCAGACATACTGGTCCGTGGTCGGTTAAGAACTGGTCCATGCAAGTGGGTGAGTGAGAGAAACTTTATTTGCGTATGTGCGAGATCTAGGTTGGGTGCAAAATCATCCCCTCCTCTCCTCTCCCCCCCCCCTCCCCGGTTGGTGGAAAAACTGACTTCCACGAAACTGGTCCCAGAAAGGTTGGGGACTGTTGCTCTTGATGTAATCTTCAAAAGAATACAGGTGACTTTATGGAGTTGACATTTTCCGGATGAAGTGTAGATCTTCTAGAAAGGTAAAAGAAGGGGGGTATTTGCAACTGGCTCATTATTATCACCTAGAATTCCAAGAGCAGGTGAAGAATCCAAGAAACAAATGCCTGTGTTGATGCTTCCTCTGCTTTACTGCACTGTGGTTACTGCCTGAAAATAGAATCGTAGATGTGGTGGGAAGCTGTTAAAGTGAAGCAGCTTCTCATATTGTAATAATTACATGCCAGTTGAATAGCATCAGCAGATCTCTTACTCTCCTCCAACTCTCTGCAAGTGGTATTAGATAAACAGGGCCTGTGGCAAACCATTCCTTTATATGTTTTTTAAATACAGCGACTGCTGTTTTCTATCCATTTATAATTTGTACATTGCAAGGAAATGTCAAGGTTAGCTAGCATTTGTAGATAATGGTCTTGGTTTACCGGCTTGGTTATTACCATGTTTTGCAGATTTAAACATTTTCTTTCTGCATAGACATCTCATTATACATTATGGATGAATCAACAGCTTATAGTGAGCTGTTGGATATGTTCTGCTGCCAAAGGAAATAGAATTAAATCCGGGTAGCGCTTCACGATTAATCTAGTGAGTGGGTGCATTTGTTACAAGAGTTCCCTGTGTTGCCATTTCTTGGTATATCGAATAGCATGATGCAGCTGTATGATCTGAGCACTTGGTAAGAGGAGAATATATTTGCATCATTTTAGAGTTTGGTCTCACAACTAAAATGGAAGAAGTCATTTTGTTAAATATTGCAGTAAGCACTCTTGCTAAGAAAGATAGTTTTTAGCCTGGAGTCAACAATGCATCTGTAAAACATTTCAGTTATTTGTGTCATCCTGCACCTCCCTCTATAATTAATGCCATTATATTTATCTCCTTTAAAATGGCTTTTGCGTTATCTTTGAATTTCTGTAACAGTGGTGGTATCCAATCAAAGTTTTGAAATCATTGACACTATTCACGTGGAAATTTTGTGTTCACCATTGTCAAGTAATAGCTGTAGATTATTTGCAATCTTCTATAGAGATTTTGTACCTTTTGAAATGGATGCTGTTCTAACTGTAAAAATGTTCTCGTTCTATTTTCAGTGCCATTCCAGGCAATTGTTTGAAAATAAAGTTAGAGCTTGCTTTGTATTTTTTTTCATTCCTAAAATAAGTACATATGAGCTTATATTCGTGAGTGCTACAGTAATTTTACAAGTTCTGCAGCATTTAATATTCAAGCCTATAAGGTGAGATGTGGGTGTGGATGCGTGCAATAGATTCGATAAGGGTGAGAGAAACCCTGCTGTGCCAGTGCTCTTGAATCCTGCACTTTCCAACCGCGGGTGTAGAATTTTAACATAAGCAGAGAGAAAATGGGCCACCTTTCTGACAATTCTTAGTTACAAATGTTCACATTTCTTCTCTTAAATGTAATGCTGCCTTGACTGAGGCAACTTTTTAACAATAGGTCTACCCCCAGTGAAAAGCAAGGTGGTTTAGCAGGGGCCATCCAGTATACCTAACAGTATTTATAGTTCCTGAGGCAATTGTAAGGATTAAATAGTCAACGCTGCAAACCATCCAACATAATGTAAGATTGAAAGTGAGGATTTATGGGGGAGAAGGGGAAAAAAAAAGAAGCTAAAAATGGATAAGTTGGGGAGGGTGTGACATTCTGGGTATGAGATAGTGTGATTACATGAATCCCATCACTTCCCTGCACTTTCTGATGCCAAGCCCAGATTCCTGTTGTTTTGCCACTGGAGGGTTGTATTTGCCAGTTCTGACTCAGTTTGTGCCCTTGGTGTCTCTGAACCAACCGCCACACTGTTTGATATATTCAAGGTTTGGTCTATTAAGTTACAATGCTTAGATTTAAATTGGGACCACCTGTGCACTATAGTGATGAAGTTCACTCAACATATAAGCCAGAATTAAAACTTTTTCCTTTAGGATAATATGAACTCTGTCAGTCTCCTTTGCTGTTATGGGCCACTTAAAGGTCAAAACTTTACAACTCCATTTTTAAAAAAAAGTATTGTGGGAATGTTTAAAGTAGGGATACTTTTTACAAATATATTCTAAATGGCCATTCTTGATATTGCAGGATAAACTGCACCTGCATATGCAACCTTCAGATACTGCTGAAGCTTGTAGCTTGTAGCTCCCACCATCCCTCACAGTAGAGATGCTTGCTGGGACTGATCACAATTGAGTTCCACAATTTTTCCTGGATTCCTAATGTACCTCAGATGACGTACCTTGTCCATCACCAACTCTTCTATAACCACATATGTTTTAAAACCTTGTTCATTAAACTGTTAATCCCAATGCTTTTGAACGGCAACAACTTCAAGCATTCTTTACCATAGGCCACACAGGTTGGATGTGTCTAATAAAACAATGTTTGGAAGGTCTACGGTACCCTATTGCATTTTAAAGAATATATTTAAAGCATAACATGCTGTAGAGATGCCAAAGAGTTGCTGATATCAGAGTTAGGATGTTTGCTTAATGTTGCCAGGCTATTAAGGCTAATTACTCAACTAAATATTGTAGTGAGACAAGCTGATGAATAAAGAAATTGACAGGAGGGAATCCTCCTGGTTTTAGGATCTGTTACTTCAATCACAGGGTACAGCAGAAATCACAAGCTGAGACAACACGCCAAACTAAATGGATGGTCAAATAACAGACTAAGGATCTACTGGATTGACAATTGCCAGGACAAAGCAAAGCAGAAAAATGGTTCCCGGCGATCTAGTTTGGTTTAAACACTCCAAGCAGCTGATTTGCTCTCCTGCCAAGATTTAACAGCTATCTGAGACGTCATGGCAACACTGCGTTGTGCAGTCTCCTGACCTTGTATTTGGAATGTGTTTTTCCCAAAGGGTGTCCTAATTTCCAAATCAGGATTTGGGTAACTTGATCCAAATTGCAGGGTACCTAAGGTGGAAGTTTCTGGCAAGGCAAGAATTGGTCTCCTAGTGTTGGGGCTGCTGTAGCTCAAAATCTTTAGGGAGTCTTGTGTCCCACTTTTTTCCATGTTTGAAGATTTGTCTTCTTTCAGAGGCATGGTAATTCTTGACAAAGTCTGTCCACAATGTTCATTGCCATTTGAAGCAAAGTCTAAGTTCTGTTCACCAGATAGAGAAGGAGGTTTAATAACTCTTAAATTTAAAAGATGAGGGAAGCCTGCAGCAATTTCTGTAGGAGCCCTGTTAAAAGCTGCCGAATAATTTCTGAGTTTCAAACACAGCTTTGAAGAAGTATAAATTAGAGGGCCTCATAAAACAAGGGTTCCAATATTCTGATATGGTACTGTAAATCAAATTGGGGAGGGCTTAAATCAAAGAATCCCATTGTTAAGAGGATGCATCCATTCGCTTGGCAACAATGATCTAGGTTTCGTTATGACTCAGTAGTATCAGGTAAAGCAAATTGACCCCATACTGCAAAGTCTGAATAGCTTCAATTAATTATGTTTCCCCAAGCAACTTCTTTTAGACAACTTTTACACAATGGCACATTTAGAGGGGGGAAAAAACTAGTCCGCTCTCTTGTCATTCTACCACTAGATCATTATGAAAGTAAGTTCAGCTTACTTTTCCAGTTAAAACACCTCTAAGTTATTAGTGAGACTCATGATGTTAACAATGAAATACTTTGTTGGACAAAGCAACATTCTGCTTTAATAAGGTTGAAAGAATTGGATATGTCTCGTTTAATGAAAAGTCATCCATGGGGTGATACAATAGCAGTGTTCCAATATCTCAGGGGCTGCCACAAGGAAGATGGTGTTGACTGCTCTCCAAAGCCCCTGAAGACAGGACAAGAAGCAATGGATGGGAACTAATCAAGGAGAGAAGCAACCTAGAACTAAGAAATTCCCTGACAGAATAATTAATCAGTGGAACAACTTGCCTCCAGAAGTTGTGGGTGCTCCAACACTGGAGGTTTTTAAGAAGAGATTGGACCCTTGACTCAATATGAGATTGCTTCTTGTGTTCCTCCTATCAAATAGGTATAGCACTAGAATAGCTTTGGTGATACCAGAAAGTCCTGGATCATAATTTTCTCAGATACTTACCTGTGTTTCTGCATTAAACTGGCAACAAATCATGAATGAAGAGGAAGAAGCTTAGAAGAAATAGATGTAGCAGTATGCATGAGATAAGAGACCTGGGGCAGAACCACTCATGAAAGCAATGGGGATTTGTTATTTTAAGGGGCACAGAAGAAGAATGTAGAGGAAGCAATGGGACAGGATATCAATTGTCCCCATTTCTATATGGTCATACCATTTGATAGCGCCTTGATACTCTAGTGCAGGGGTGTCAAACTCAAGGCCAAGGGGCTGGATTCGGCACACGAGGTGTTTAGATCTGGCCCATGGGGCTGGCCTGGAAGCAGCAAAGGACTGACCCACAGTACTTCTGCCAGCAAAAACAGAGTTCGGGAGGGCCGCAGGCAGGCCTCCTGAGTTCTGTTTTCACTGGCAGAGGGTTGCAAGAGGCTGTCATGGCCGAAAATGGCGTTCGGGAGCCTGTTTTTGCTGGCAGAGTACTTGGACCTACAGGCACCCCTGACAATGGGTGGGTTCTAAAATTTTTTACTACTGGTTCTGTGGGCATGGCTTATTTTGTGGGAGTGGCTTGATGGGGGTAATGTGACGGTGGGCATGGCCAACTTTAAAAAAAAACCTTAAGAGGTTGCAGAAAAAAATGCTTTTAAAAGTCTCTGACGATCAGGCAACTCTGCTGGGATCGCCAGAGGCTTTTAAAGGCATTTTTTTCCCTACAACCTCTTTGGCCGAAGAGGTTGTAGAAAAAATACTTTTAAAAGTAAAAAAAAAAAAGGCCTCTGATGAGGTGGGTGGGGTAAGCGAGCGGTGACTGGGCTGGGGACCAGTTCGGGGGCATGGCCAGCCAATATTATTACCGGTTCTCCGAACTACTACAAATTTTATTACCGGTTCTTGCAAACCGGTGCGAACCGGGAGCAACCCACCACTGCCCCCAACACAAGTGACGTCGAGCTGGCCACATACACCCCACCCCCCACAAGGTCAAACACAACTCTGATGCGTCCCTCAATGAAATCAAGTTTGACACCCCTGCTCTAGTGAGTCATACAGATGATAGGCTTACCCTTTGCTGATGCTGTTTGAAAGAGACAGGCAGACTCTTATGGTGATGTAAGTGAAGTGGTACGTTTTTAGGTTTAGATTTAAACATTTCAGAGCACAATTTTCAAATCAATGTACGTTTAAACTGTGCAAACGAAAGACCTACTCATCAGGCTTCTTTGAAAATCTAAAGTGATTTGGGGTTTTGTTCCTGGGGAATGTGTACAACCACTTTTGATGGGCAATTTTTTTGTGATTATAAAAGCATCATCCATCTGTGAAATTGAGAGCAACTCTTGTGAACTATGGTGTTAGTTTTCTGTTGCAGTCTTTCATAAATCTCAGGCCTGATCGTCAGATGATGTGGCACACTGATATGTGTGTAAGTAACCGCAGAAGAACAGTGTGGAGAATGTCATCACTTTATGGTGACATTTCGATCACACAGTGAATCTTTTCAACTCTCCCAAGTTGAGCAAAAGGTGGTCTTTAGACATAGAAGAATTCAAAGAGTTTGAAAGGAGAAATCTTTTTTTTAAATGGCATCAGAACAACTGAAGAAAATAAAAGTCAAATGTTTTAGTTTAAAACTTTTTATTTTTGCTTCACTACTCACTCTGCCATTCAGTTGTTTCAATTTCCCCCCTCTTTTTCCTACAAACAGCCACAGCCATACAAACACTCAGGATTAGGGATGTTGTTTTGAATGTAGAGGGGAAACCCTATACTCTCTGTCTGTCTCCTAACTCTCTTCTATCTGTCTTGTCTGTCTGTCTGTCTGTCTGTCTATCTATCTTATCATCTATCTACAGTATCTATCTATCTATCTATCTATCTATCTATCTATCTATCTATCTATCTATCTACAGTATACCTATCTATCATCTATCTACAGTATCTATCTATCTATCTATCTATCTATCTATCTATCTATCTATCTATCTATATCATCTATTTATCTATCTATCTATCTATCTATCTATCTATCTAATCTATCTATCTATCTATATCTATCTACAGTATATCTATATCTATCTATCATCTATCTATCTATCTACAGTATCTCTATCTATCTATCTATTATCTCTATCTATCTATCTATCTATCTATCTATCTATCTATCTATCTATCTATCATCTATCTCTAATCTATCAGCTCTCTCTATCATCTAATCTACAGTCCATCCATCCATCCATCCATCCATCCATCCATCCTCTATCGTCTAACCATATACCCAAACATAAATGTTTACAGTCTCTCCCCCCCCCCCCCCAAACTAACTCCATTGCTTGATTCTCAAGCAGTGCAGCTTGAGAGCCCCCGTTTTCATAAGAGCTGCAATGTTTCTTGATTAGTTTAGGGAAAAAAAATCTGCTTTGGATATAAATGTTCCACTTACAAATTTAGATTCTGATACCAGACCTCTCTAGGAAGAAGGAAGTATATGCTTAACAGAAATCTGTTTTTCCTACCATCAATGTCTACATACTCTGTCTTGCTGGACCCTTTGTTACAAAATGGGCAGAAAGCTGGCTGGCTTATATTCATTTACAATTCTCCCTCAAAACTCTAGGTAAAATATGGCAGATCTATATCTGATTTTCTTATTTCTGCAATGACTCAGACTGCTGTGCAGTTGATAGACCTGGCAACCATAGAAAATTGATCAACCCCTTCAGTTTAATGTTACTTATTGAAAAAATTTTAGACACCAGAAATGTTATGTGAAAGGATTCTATAGTGTACTTATATTGGAAATGCGCTCAAGCTTGCAGCTCTGTGTTGAGGCATATTGGGGGCTAGAGGGTAAAAAGAGGGATATCAAAGGATTATAATGAAAAAAAATTCAGGTTTTTTTTTTTAAACGCTTCCGTTCAACTGAAAAAAGACAACATTTTCTAGTTTATGTAGAAATTATGTTTATTGCATTGTTTGTATTTGAGGGTCTTGACAGCTAGCTGCCTTTGAGTGTGGCAACTTATAGCAACGATGAAGTTTCAGTAAAGAAAAATAAAGTAGAACATTAAATGATTCAACTGTTGTAAACTGAAGTCACAAATGTCGCTTTCCATTATGCAACCGAGTTACAGGTTTCTTTTTTTCCTTTTTCCAAAATGTATTTGGGTTTTGCTAATTGGATTTTTTACATGAATGATGTCCAAACTACAAAGTTTCTGTAGAAAAATCTATGTTTTCCTTATGTTCAAAGCTAAAGGAGGTTGCTTTGACTGCAAAATGCTCAATACTAGAAGGGTAATTGTGTAGTCTTTTCCAAAAAAAGATAAAACTAGAAAAGAAAATTGTTTGAAGGTAAAGTAGTTCAAGAAAAGCAAGTCATTTTTGTTTTTGGGTCATTGTCATCTTTTTTTGAAGGCATGTCCGCAATAAAATAGTTTTTAATCGAAAACAGTAAACAGGAACCTCCATGCAACAGAACCATTATCATTTCCAAGCATGCAGGTGCTTTTTAAAAAATTAAAAAATAGAAGGTGCCTCGAGAATGCTGGCAGTTTTATATTTGCAACATACCGTTTGTTTATATATGTATATATGTATATATTTATATATTTACATAGTTACTGATCAACTTTCCTTACAAGCTTCAAAGATAGGAAAATATACAGTACTTTTGCATATAATGGTATATCCTTGTAGCCCCTGAGTCAAGTATTGAGATTTTGATAGAAAAAAAAAAGGAAGAAAGAAAAAAAAAAGAGAAAACCCCCAGACATTAAAAGCACTTACATTTTAGGTGATGTAAGAATGCAAAAGGGTCATTTCCCAGGAAGACCAGGATCAGAGACATGCCTATGGAGACCCAACATTCCTGTCGTGCTTAGGGGAGAATCGGGCAAAGATGGATGCCTATTTGGGTGGAGGTAGGTCTTACGGAGTGATGGGGTTGGCTCTACAGAGGGGTCATGCTCCTGCTCCAAAAGGGAAGCCAAGTTATCTTCTGAGGCCAGGTGAAGATGTTCTCCACTTGAGAGAGATTCTTTGGATTTCTCTTTCAATTTGTCAAGCTCCAAGAATTTGGGACCCTGAGAAGATATAACAAAAAGAGGCCTCCGTGGCGTTTATTACCATTAAAAAGCAGTTCAGAACATTTGTGGGGTTTTTTTTTTTTGGACGCGTTTACACTACTGGAGAATTCATTTAAAAATCAGCAGTGCTGAAATCAGAAGCCGAGTTTAATAAAGGTGCTTCATCTAGAAGAGCCGTGGTGGCGCAGTGGTTAGAAAGCAGTGTTGCAGGCTGGCTCACTGCTCCCTCCAGCAGTTCGATCCTAACAGCCCCCAGCTTCCTAAGGTTGACTCAGGCTTCCATCTTTCCGAGGTTGGTTAAATGAGGACCCAGACTGTTGGGATCAATATGCTGACTCTGTAAAACTGCTTAGAGAGGGCTGTAAAGCGATATATGTCTAAGTGCTATTGCTATTAAGCAATCCGCTATATTTCTGAGCAACAGATACACATCAATAGACAGGTAGTCCTCGATTTACAATCACAATCGAGCCCAAAATTTATGTTGCTAAGTGAAACAGTTGTTAAGTGAATTTTGTCCCATTTTACTACCTTTCTTGCCACAGTTACTAAATGAATCATGGCAGATCTTAAGTTAATAACATGTTTGTTAAGTGAATCTGACTTCCCCTCCCTCACTGACTTTGTCAGAAGGTCGCAAAAGGTGATCACGTACACAGCAACCGTCATAAATATAAGTCAAATGCCAAGCATCTGAATTTTGATCACATGACCATGGGGGAATGCTGCAATGGTGGTGAGAGTGAAAAATTTTCATGTCGCTTTTTTCAGTTACGTTGTAACTTTGAACAGTCACTAAGTGAACTGTTGTAAGTCGAGGGCTACACTACCTGTAATACCTAAGACAGTGATGGAAACAGGCTCCTGTCAAGCCTCAGGGAAATCAGGAGATTTGGGCAGTTCAAATGTGTATAAATATTTATTGTAAGCTTAAGCGCTCTACAAGAATCTGAACTATCACCAGGTCAACGGAAATTAGCGGGAGTTAAGAATAGAAGGAATTCAAGGTGGGCTGGACTTAAGATCTCTCATGGGTGCAAAGGGACTCCTGACTGATGACATGTTTGACGCCTCCCTTGGGCTCAGCCTGATCATGTCCTACAGCAGGGAGTCAAACTCGATTTCATTGAAGGCCGCATCAGGGTTGTGTTTGACCTTCAGGGGTCAGGATGGGTGTGGCCAGCTTGATGTCACTCATTAAGGCTCTGGTTTTGGCTGTGATGGCCTCCTGGAGCCCTCTGCCAGTTAAAATGGAGCCCAGGGAGGCCGTGTGCGGCCTCCCTAGGCTCCATTTTTATTGGCAGAGGGCTCCAGGAGGCCATCATGGCTGAAAATGGAGCATGGATGGGCCACATGTGACCTCCCCAAGCCCAGTTTTTACTGGCAGAGGGTTGCAGGAGGCCATCGTGGCCAAGTGGCCCTCCCAAGCTCCATTTTCGCTGGCAGAGGCAATGTGGGCTGGTCCTTCGCTGTTTCCAGGGCAGGCCCACGGCCCAAAACTAAGCACCCTGTGGGCTGGATCTGTCCTGTGGGCCTTGATTTTGACACCCCTGTCCTACAGCATCTCGATTCTAGAGGCTCTGGTCTAATCCACTTGTGCTGCTTTTCTCTTACGGATCTCTATGAAGTTCATCTTGTTTCCCACGAGAGGATAAAGCTTTAAATTATGTAAAACCTGCCCCTTTGGAAATGCCTTACCTGTGAAGGACTGAAGCTTCGATCTGTTTTAATTGATGCGATGGGATGAAGACGTCGCAGGAGCCGGACAGCTGGTTTCTGGTAATCTGCATTTGCCATCACCATGCTATAAGCAGGCGGGATGAGGGTTGACTGTCTCTGCAACAGCTGTAAGATGGTTTGAATGTCAGCTGTCATTTGGGATTCAAGCCTGGAAAATAACAGGAAATAACCAGTCTATCAGAATGGTGTATACACTTCACCTTCTCTCAAGCTCTCAGAACAGAGCGCTATAGATAGTACACATGAGTGTCAGGCCTGGAAGGCAACTTTTTTGTTGGATCTTCAGGTCTGCCACATTTACTACTGTGGGAAAATGGGAGGGGGGATTGTACGGCGCCTGGGTGATATATAGTCATAATAACATTCGTTTATCAGAAAGTCAAGGACATCTTGCCCTGCACCTGGCTGGAACTGGGAGGCATCTCCAGATGGAATGGTGCTTTGATTGGACCATGTGACGGACTTGTGGGTGTTGGGCAGGGACTTGAACTTTCCTTTGGGTGAGGAAAACCTGGAAGCTTTCAGATTTGGGTTTTCCCAGATGTGCCAATATGACATCTCTAATAAAATGGAACTTTGAGGAAACTCAAGCCTCAGAGTTTTCTTTCATTGGGGGCGTTACTTGGAACCCTGACAATTAGGTCATGCTCCTTTGAACAGGGTTTCACGTGACTTTCCCCTTCCTAACAGCAGGAGAGAACTTCTCCATTTTTACACAGCTTATATCATGTGTAGTGGTTTCATTTTCATTGACCACAAGAGGCACTGTGGGACCGTTTTTGTCCTATTGGGACTGATAGCAATAGCACATAGACTTATATACTGCTTCACAGTGCTTTACAGCCCTCTTTAAGAGGTTTACAGAGTCGACATATTGCCCCCAACAATCTGGGTCCTCCTTTTACCGGCCTCAGAAGGATGAGGTGGTGAGAATCGAACTGCTGGCAGTCGGCAGAATTAGCCTGCAATAGTGCAAAACAATTAAAGAATTCACATAATTTGAATCCACGACCTAGCAGTATTTAGAGCACGGGTGTCAAACTCGCCGCGTCACGTGACATATCATGACGTTTTTCCCCCTTCATGGAGCTGAGGTAGGCGTGCCCTGCGTGTGATGCATCTGACACGCAGGCCACCAGTTTGACACCCCTAATAGAGGGACAAAAGAGAAAACTCATTTTTTTTATGGGGGGACATAAAGATGTGTGAAACAAAAGCTCATAGCAAGGTCATCCCTGCAAATTAGCTACCGTAAAGATTTCATGTAGCATTTCAAAGGTTAAGAAAGACTCACGGAACAGTATTTTAAAATTGCAGCCGCACAAAGTAGCTCTTCTGATATTGGCATTGCATGACTTAGCTCATTAAGCTTACTAAGAAGAATCAGAAAATGATAGGGATGGGTTTTCTAAAAATAAACTGAAAAAAAAAAAAAAGAGATTGGAATTGATGCTTGAAGTTCTCGCCGGGAGCTTTTTTAGCAACAGAAAAACTAAATTGGCATCAGAAATAATGATAGTGATTGGGAAGAAACTCTACCATACATTTTTGGCAGTGAAGAAATGGAAGCTTTATGGATTTCTGGAAGAAAAAAAAAAAGTCCTCCTAAATACATTTCCCCCTAAGGTTGGTTTTCAAGGAAACATGCTAAACTGTGCAGCTTTCCGTTAAGTTCCAGTGTTTGATCTGATTACAGTTGATGTGTGAAAAATTGCTTCCTTTTAAGTAACCATTGGGATGTAGCGGTGGGAGAAGAACAGAGATGAGCTATTTATTTGGGCTTATCATGCTTGCTTTTCTCATATCCCTCTAGCCTCATCTCTACAGGACTCTGTGGGATAACAAGGCAAAACCATTGCTAGAGAATTCCCTGACATGACATGAAGAACACTCTTTGAATTTTCATTCTGAGTTTAGGAAGTTGCCTCTATAACTGAGCCTTGCAATTTATCACACCAGCCATCAACTTTGGATCGCAGCTGCTCTCTGGCCGAGATCCCTCTGAGACGTTGCCTGCGTGAGTCAGTTTCACTGGGAAAAATCAGAAACCTTTGACAAATTGTACCTGGGGCCTTTGAGCAATGGTTTCCTCTCCCTTATGTCTTCTAACAGATGGGTGGAATTCAAAATGTAGCTCATTAAGTCCACCAGTTATTTGTTCTGATCTATTTCAAGAGCGTAAATGCTTTTTATCTATGCAGGTAGTCTTCGATGAACAACTGCAGTTGGGATTGGCAATTCCATCGCTAAATGACGTGGTCGTTAAATAAAAATCACATGATCATGTGAGCGTACCCGACTTACAGAAATAGCAATAGCATTTAGACTTCTATACCGCTCCACAGTGCTTCAGAGCCCTCTCTAAGTGATTTACAGAGTCAGCCAATTACCCTCAACAATCTGGGTCCTCATTTGACCAACCTCGGAAGGATGGAAAGCTGACTCAACTTTGAGCCGGTGAGAATCGAACTACCAAACTGCAGTCAGCCAGCAGTCAGTAGAAGTAGCCTGCAGTACTGCATTCTAATCACTGCGCCACCACGGCTCTGATGTCAAAGTTTATGTGGTCATTACGTGAATTATCCATGGTCATTAAACATGTCATGTGACTCCAACTTGTGACTTCCCGCTGACTTCTCCTTTAATTTTGCTTCTTGGAAGCCACACAAGGCAACCATGAGACTGTAGGAGTAACCATTGCATACATGTATTGGTTGTCAAGGGCCTGAACTGCAATCACACGACTGCTGGGACAAGTACAACTTGTGTGTACAAGAATCAGTGCTAAACCTACCTTTGCAGCATGACCCTTAAAAGCTGTTAAACAGGATGGTCGTTAACTAAGGACTACCTATAAATTAAACTTTATCACAGTCTTTCCCTAAGTCAGTATCATCATCTGCAGGATGATTTTTTTTTTTTTGATGGAGGGCTGAGTCTGAGAAAAGAGTGTTTGCCATATGGAAGCACATTTCCCCTTCTCAAAGGGTTGGGATTGCTAATTCCTGGGATTACTAGATGGATCCCAGGCCACCTAAAGTTTGATGCAAAGGTATTTTATAACAAATTGCAAGAAGCTTGCAAGAGCTTTAATTCGTAAAGGAATCGGGTGTAAATCGGATTCCTAGTCATGGGGCAAAAAACCCACAGGTAATCCTCAATTTAAAACAGTTCGTTTAGTGACCGTTCAAAGTTACATCACCAAAAAAGGTGATTTATGGCTGTTTTTCACACTAATGACCATTGCAGCATCCCCGTGGTCACATGATCAAACTTCAAGATGCTTGGCGACTTACAACAGTTGCAGCATCCCACGGTCATGTGATCCCCTTTTGAGACCTTCTGACAAGCAAAGTCAACGGGGAAGCCAGTTTCACTTAACAACCTAATTTACCGATTACGGTGATTCGCTTAGCAACTGCGGCAAGAAAAGTCGTAACATGGGACAGCACTTGCTTAATGTTTCAGAAATTTTGAGCTCAATTGTGGTCGCACGTTGAGGACTCCCTAATGGTAGCTAAAGAGCAGCAGGTAGATTATTAAAGACCTCATGTTCATGGCATATCCTTAAAATCAAATATTGCCCTGCTTTCTGAGTACCGCTTGCTGTGCAGGTGTTCTCTGCAGTCAAGGATTTTCCTAATGAGTGCTACCTGCAAGTGAACAAGCTCTGCTTTATAACCTTTAATCAGTTGATTAGTACCCTCCAGCCAGCAAACCTGAAATTGACAAGTGCTTAATCGGTTGGAAACTGAAGGCTTTTGTTTTCCAAGCAGCTTTAGCACATTCCTGAACTTAAAAAACCAATCTTTCTGATCATCATCATCCTCTTTTAACAACCCCATAATCCCTTGCGAGGTGGAGTCTGGGCAACTGAATGGAGCTGAGTGTTTACTGGCTCCCTTCTGTCGCCAATGCAGAGTTTTTTCGCCCAGCAGATATATTCCCAGTGTGCCCAGAGAGAGAAATATCTGCCTCTACCTAGGATCAAACTCACAGCCTCCTGATTGTGAGGCGAGAGCTCCCCCTCTAGGCCACGGCACCCCTCAAAGACCAATCTTTCTGATGTGGGGGTGGGGGGAAGGAGTTTCATACACACAAAGGCCTTCTTGCAGTGTGTTGGGTTTTTTTTTTTTTGCAGTTTTTTCAATTGTATTGCTTGTTGCAGATGCCAACAATTTCCCCAATTGCCCTTCTTTCTCATAATCCATGTCCTCCTTTTGCCTGCTTGGATAGCTGGTAACTTTATGTTTACCAGATATTTGTAAAATTAAACAGCTCTATTTGGACCCTACCTTAGCCCATAATAGGGGACTACCTGAAGACCAGATAATAACAACACATTCAACATTGGAGACGAAAAAATTTGAAATTGGTAGATGGCTTTAAACAAACCAATTGCAGGATACCAACAACTTCAAAGCTGAGTGGATGCATCCTACATTGGTTTCTCTCACATGCTAAAACTTGGAAGTGTCAGTGGTCATCACAGTAGGATGTTAAGAGCCAGTAACATCTTCCTTTGTGTCTCTCTTCCTTAACTTTCCAGTGAGCTCTACTATTTTTGTCTTCCATTTACCTTTAATTGTCGTTCTACTGCTGCATTTAATGCAATTACCAACCTGCTTTTTAACATTCTCTTTAGTAGTTTTATTTATTTATTTATTTATTCATTCATTCATTCATTCATTCATTCATTCATTTTATATACCTTCTCCTATTGGCTTTTGACTGACTGTCTCATATATCTCTGAGCCATATGCTAAATAAATAAACATATCTCCGTTAAATGGTTGGAACCTATCTTGGAAGCTTTGTTGTTAATGGATTGGATATTTCTACTAAAATACCATACAGTGTCATTGTTTAGAAATTTAGGCAGCATGTGTGCATCTGAGTTGATCTATCAACTAGGCACAAGTCTAAATTACTTTTATTTATTATTATTTGTTGAATTTCAATTGTTGTGGGGCTACTCTTGGCGGTTTACAACAATAAAAAGGAAGAAATGAAAAGAGTATGAACACAAGTAAGACAATAGTACAATAAAATAAACAAAAGAGAACACAATGAGAAATACAACTATATCATCATCATCATCATCATCATCATCATCATCTTTTAATGACCCCATAATCCCTTGCGGGGTGGAATCTAGGCAACTGAATGGAGCTGAGTGTTTACTGGCCGAATGCCCTGCCTGTCGCCAATGTGGAGTTTTATTCAGCAGATATAATCTCAACGTGCCAACAGAGAGAAATATCTGCCTTTACCCAGGATCGAACTCAAAGCCTCCTGATTGTGAGACGAGAGCTCCACCTCTAGGCCACTATACCACTTGGAAATATAACTATATGCTTACCAAAAAAGAAGGATGGATGGATACAAACGGAGAATGGGGTGGGGGGAGGGAGGGAGGGAGGGAGGAGGTAGAGTCTGGCATCAATCAAGAAGCCACCTCCAGCATGGAACTCCCCATTTGGTCCCCAGGCTAACTGGCATAGCCAGGTCTTCAGGCTCTTAGGGAAGGGTAGGAAGGTGGGCGAAGATTTTACCTTAGAGCAGCAGTTTCCAACTTTTCTGCCTTTGCGGACTACGGGGGGGGGGGGGAGGGAGAGGGCATGGTTGCACGTGAGTGGTGGGCGAGCGTGCCGCTCCATTTGCGCAAGTGGCAGCACATGTGCCAGCCGCTTGCACAAATGGAGCTGCGCACACAAGTGGAGCTACGCACGTGCACTCGTCCACCACGTCCGTGGCCCAGTTCTGAATGGGCCACTGCCCTGTAGTGGGCCACAGCCTGGCGGTTGGGGACCCCTGCCTTAGAGGCACTGTTCCAAAGGACAGGAGCTGGAGTAGAGAAGGTTCTTATTCTGGATCCCGACAGACGGAGTTCTTTGACCAATGGGATCCGAAGTAGGCCCTCCTTGTTGGCACGAGTAGGACGGCCATAAATCTTGAATTGAGCCCCTCACTGTTAATGTTTACTGGAAGCCTATGTAAAATTATCAATCAACGGAAAGCTGGGATATCTGCATGCATTGTGTTACCTGGTGTTGCTGTAAACATACGTTTTAATGCAATATTTTATTTTTCCTGGAAATTAGGCCATTGCTATTCAGGCTTTATTGGCTCATAGGCTGCAAGACAAGTGGCTTGTCCTTATGTTGGCTTTAAATTGCTTGTTAAAATGTAGAGAGAACATGCCCAGGAGCACTTAGTATCTAATATGGACTGAATTTGTCAATTCAGGATTAAATTGCCCATTTGTCAGGACAAAAGTGATGACAGTAGTGGAATACCAGGGAGATGATGATGATTTTTTTTTTTTTGAAAAAGGTTACAGGCCTGAATAAAAGCCAGTTTCCAATTAGATGCAGCTTTGCCTGCCGGCAAATCCCTTTTGTGTCTTTGTGCAGAATTTATTCTGGTGGTTTATAGGGTATGATCCTGGAAATACCACTGGAGCAATGGTAAAGGGCAGTGCCAAAGGCTGCCCTTTTGATACCCCTTAGGGACTCTTTTTGAATTTGGGGAAGCAAGTATGATTTTCTACCTCTGTTGAGAAGTCTGTTTTTAGTAACTAAACTGCTCAGTTCATGTTTGAAATCTATAGGTAAAGGTAAAGGTTCCCCTCGCACATATGTGCTAGTCTAGGAGGGCGGTGCTCATCTCCGTTTCAAAGCCAAGGAGCCAGCACTGTCCAAAGATGTCTCTGTGGTCATGTGGCTGGCATGACTAAATGCCAAAGACGCATGTTACTTTCCCACCAAAGATGGTCCCTATTTTTCTACTTGCATTTTTTACATGCTTTCGAACTGCCAGGTTGGCAGAAGCCGGAACAAGTAACGGGAGCTCACCCCGTTACGCGGCACTAGGGATTCGAACCATTGAACTGCCGACCTTTCAATCAACAAGCTCAGTGTCTTAGCCACTGAGCCACCGCGTCCCTATTTTGAAATCTATAGGAATCTATAATATAGGTAGTCCTTGACTTATGACCACAATTGAGCTCAAGATCTCTGCTACTAAGTGAGACATTTGTTAAGTGAGTTTTGCTCCGTTTTACGACTTTTCTTGACACAGTTGTTAAGTGAATCACTGCAATCGATATGTTAGTAACCTGGTTGTTAAGTGAATCTGGCTTCCCAACGGACTTTGCTTGTCAGAAAGTCGCAAAAGGGGATCACATGACCCTGGGACGCTACAACCGTCATCAACATGAGTTAGTTTCCAAGCCTCTGAATTTTGATTACATGATCACGGGGATGCGACAAAAGTTGCAACTGCGGAAAATGGTCATAAATCATAATTTTCAGTGCCATTGTATTGTTGAACGGTCACTAAAGGAATTATTGTAAGTCGAGGACTATCTCTAATCCTATTATTCAATTGATACCAAACCAATCATTTTAGTTACAAAAATTCTGAATCATGTCTGCAGGTACCATAGGAATTCCCTGTCCTCCCCCCCCAATCTGCACCCTTCTCTCTAGAACACGGGTGTCAAACTTGCGGCGTCACGTTGCCGTCACGTGATGTATTGCAACATTTTCCCCCTTCGCTGAGGCGGGTGTGGCTTGCATGTGATGCATCCGGCCTGTGGGCTGCCAGTTTGATGCCTCTGCTTTAGGATCTCCCAATCTTAGGGCTGATCCTAAGACACTAATGTTGGATGGCCCATGTCCAAATTAAAGTAGATAATTGTTATTCCTTCCTCAAGGGAGATTCTGATTTTTTTCCTACTATTTAAAACAGACCTATTTTTTCTAGTGATTTTTCAAACAAACGCAGTTCCATTTTTTACTTGTTAGAATTTTTTATAGCGAATAACACGGTACAAATAGTTTTAAAACGAACCTTTTCCTTCTAATCTACAGTAATAAGTAGGAATTTTTCTAATTATAGGAATGTTATTTACAACATCTTGCTCTATTGGACCTTTCAGATTTGTTTTGACAGTGTGCATGGCATTTAGAGTATTTTTTTCCCCACAGACCGGTGATGAGTTTTAACCAAAGTTTTTAGAGCAAGTAATTTATTTCTTTTGGTTGATAACAGTTTTCCCTAATGGCATGGATGCCTATTAAGTTAAATATTATAATTGTCCCAGCAACTCAGTTCTTTTGAATCGACATTCAGATTCAAACATTACTTCATGAATTTAAGCAGGTAAGGTTTCATTTTGTTTTGCAATCTAATTGCATTGCAATGGGATCAACCATCATATCTGTCCTGAAGAATTATACAATTTTTTAAAAAGTTTACGGCTTTTTTTTCCTAACAAGTAACTAAAAGTACCGTGTTTCCCTGAAAATAAGACCCTGTCTTATATTTTTTTGAACCTTGAAATAAGTGCATGGCCTTATTTTGGGGGAGGTCTTATTATTATTATTATTTTTTAAATTTGATTTATATGCCGCCCTTCTCCGGAGACTCAGGGCGGCTTACAATGTGCTCAGGAATAGCCTTCATCCTTTTGTATATTTATACAAAGTCAGCTTATTGCCCCCACAACTAGGTCCTCAATTTACCTACCTTAGAAAGGATGGAAGGCTGAGTCAACCTTGAGCCTTGGCGAGATTCGAACCTGCAGTAATTGCAGGCAGCTGGTCTTAATAACCAGCTTAATAACAGGGTGCCTTAGACAACTGTACTACCAAGGCTCTTGGAGCACATGGAGAAAGATGAGGCTCCTCTTACCATCTTACCTCATTTCCAGCTCTGCGTTTAAATATTTTCGGGGAGGGCTTATTTTCGCGGGGAGGCTTATTTTAGTGCATGCGCTCAAAAGCCCGATTGGGCTTATTATCAGGGGATGATTTATTTTTGGGGAAACAGGATAGTCTCACCTGCATACCACCTTAATGATGAAAGCATTCTCTCCCTCTAAACTCATTTAAATGCCCTTTCTATATTAACACAAAATGGCAACTGGTCCAAAAATTCTAGTTGTGAAACAGGAGATCTTGGACAGTGGCTTAAATTATGCAGCCAAAGTAGCCTCAAGCTCTACTTCTGATTCCTTAAAATTTAACCAGATGAAATCCACTTCTCAGAATTTCAAGAACAGTAGCTAAAGGAGGCTACTACAATGGCAGAGTAAATTGGTTCAAGAAGGGATGGATTGGTAAAATAAACAGTTGAGACAGAGTTCACAACCTCCTGACTGAGGGCCGAAGGTTCAGTTGTGTGGTTGCAACCAACATCTTGACTTTTTGACCCTATTGCTAATACAAACAGAAAAGTTAGAGAACAATCTTTAGATACCCACCTTTATGCACTCACAGGAGAAACTTTCATTGAGATCTGGGGGTTGTACATATAAACAGACTTATAAAACACAAGCAAATGGAGAATCTCACACAGTTTGAAAGCAGAACAGATATTCAGAAACAATGTTATACTTAATAAGGCACAATCTTTTTAATAAGGGAATTCATTTATATGTTGATGTACTGTAGATAATAAACATCCTGATAGTTTTGGGTCACATACTAATTCTATGCCATCTAAAAAGGAAGAATCACAGCAGACAATCCTCATTACTATCTTATGGAAACCCTAATACATGGGATAAGTGGATGACATTTTCTTGTTATTTCTTCGAATGTTGCTAGCTAGAACACTGGTTTCCTTGGGGAATGAATTAAAAAAAAAAGTACTTAGAGCACACAATATTACCTGTTTACCTAAAACTTGGACTGCCACTATTGGGTCAGATGAATTATTTTACTAGGATAAAAAGCTAATATAGTGGCAAAAAAAAAAAAAAAAAAAAGGGGGGGGGCAGCGGCAGTGCCCTTCTTGTTAGTAATGATCCTAACACTGAAAAGTGAAAAATAAACTTGAATGCCATTTTCTGTAATGATTAGTACAAAGGTTAAAAGTGTTTTCTTTCTTTTAATAGTTAGCATTTATATTCTCTCACCTCCACTGAACCTGAAATTCTATATTGAATTGACATTTTTTCCTGAACGCCATCACTCTGCTAAACAAATAATTCCCTCAACACTGTCAAATTAGTTACTAAGTCTGCACTACTATTAATCTTCTCATCATTCCTATCACCCATCTCCTCCCACTTATGACTGAATGACTGCAACCTTGTTGCTGGTACCCTTAAGTTTTATATTGACTGTTTCCTAATATGATTTGATTGCTTATTTGTTCCCTATGACTATCATTAAGTGTTGTACCTTATGATTCTTGATGAATGTATCTTTTCTTTTATGTACACTGAGAGCGTATGCACCAAGACAAATTCCTTGTGTGTCCAATCACACTTGGCCAATAAAGAATTCTATTCTATTCTATTGACTTGGAACAAACTGTACCAGCTAGCCAGTACAGAATCCCAGACTTGAACAGGAAAACTTGTGTTGATTGCATAGCAATATGAAAATCACCCCTTAAAGGGCATCAGAAGGAATTTGCTCAG
Source organism: Arizona elegans (assembly GCA_022577455.1). Classification (NCBI taxonomy): domain Eukaryota; kingdom Metazoa; phylum Chordata; class Lepidosauria; order Squamata; family Colubridae; genus Arizona; species Arizona elegans. Next base: position 128,335,972 of record JAKOOJ010000001.1, read on the forward strand.
GTTTGCCAAGCAGGTTCCCCTAAGTGCCCTATTTGCTGGCAAAAAACTTTGTTTTGCTACAAAAGGGAGAGAGATACTGTATTTTTTGTGGTATATCCATATGTATATGGATATATATATAACCACGATGGCAAAAAATGATACAACATTCATGGCAGTATCATGATGCAAGTCCTGGCCTTTTGTACTTATGTCCCACTGGACACAAGATCGTAATTCATGTAGCTTGCAGAAATGTTGCCATATACATACATTTCATCATTTCCTCACCATTCCCAGGGATGCCTATGGAATCATCATGCCATTGGAAAAAAGGAAAAAACTTCCAGAATATTTTCAAACACAATTTAAATGTGAAGTTGAAATCATCAAAACATTCCTCCCCTCTTTGCAAATGGACGTGGATTAAATTTAATGCTTTTGCCTCCTTATTTTTATTCCTGGTAAACAACTTGGTTCTGTGTTCCACGTAACTTCAGCTTTTCAAAGTTTCTTTTGATAAAATGAAATGTTGGCATACTGAAAAAAAGTGTCATCTTCTAGGGTCACCTCATTTTAAAGCATACCTCCAGACCTCGACAGCTTTTTACACAATTTTAAGGATGAAGTATTGTGGAAGAAACTTTCAGAATGAAAACTGCCAATTTTATTTTCTTACTAAATATGCCATGTATGAATAAAAGAAGCAGCATTCTACTGAAGGCTGTTCCAGACCATCAGATTTTCCATTTTGGGGCCGTCAGAGAGCAATTGTATTATCTACTTACAATGTTAACTTATCCTCTTTGGTACTTGTGTATCTATTCTGATATTAAAACATATGCAGCTTCTTTCTAAGTTGTACATTCTGGTAGGGCCACTGCTTACTTGGACTTTAAGACAAAGGCATTGGATTAAACAGCACATATTTGATCAGTTTTATCATCATTCAGTAACAAATCTTATTGAAATAATCTGATTTGTCTTGAGGCAGGATCCAAATAACCATTTTAGGAGCAGAAAAAGAGTTTAAACCTTGAGTGAGGGGAGCGTATCCCAGTGTGACATCATAATCTGCTTTTGAGAAGTTCCCTCAGGTCAAAAAAAGGGAAATGTGTTAAAGAGTTGGGTAAAGACTCCAAAGATGAGGCTGCATTAGCCACGTACAGCTCTTTACAGAACTTTGTGTTCCAGCCAATCTTTGCCCTAAGGAAAGGTGTTTCCATGGTTGTAAGAAAATGATGTCTCTATAGTAGCTTTCAGTCTTCAGGCCATGATGGCATTGCAGTCAAATGGATGCTGGCAGCCTGCGGCATTCCTCCACAATTTATATCCAGATAATTGCTACGTTAATGGCTATTACTAAAACCCGGAGCAGGTGATTACAGGATGCTTTGATTATCAGGAGGACTTTGTTGGTTACCTGCCTGGAGTGCGGCCAAGAACATTTTTGCACCTTCACTGAGAGGCGTGATGGCAGTTGCTAAGACAGATGTGATGACTGTCCTTCTCAAGAGCAGAGAATATAGAAAAACTATTAAGGCACTATTAATGCTATATATTCCGATGCAGCCAAGAACAGAATATCTTGACAGGGTGTCCAGAGATTTCCAAACTGAAAGATAATTAAGGATAAAATGTTTCTGGGATCTCACTTTTGCCAGGTGAACATATTGATTGTAGGAATTCTGGAGGAAACTGAGAAAGGCCAGTCAGTTTGTTTTGATCTGGAAAATATTGGCTCTCCTATAAGGTTATAACTAATAGGCCCCCTCAGTGTTCCACCATTGAGGTTCACCACAAACAATGAAATGAAATATGGCCCATATTCATGCATAGTTACATGGGCATGAATATTATGATATTTTGTTTCCATAATTTTATTAAGGACATGATGATGATGTTATCCATTAAAGTCATGTCCAACTGTTGGCACATCTTTGGATCTTGAAATCCTTTTTTGAGTTTTTCTATGCTCTGGCTGTTGTCAGCTTTGATGGTGTCCAGCTATTGCATTCTTTGATGGCCTGGTTTCCTTTTACCACTAACTCTAACCAACATAATTGCTTTCTCTAGTGATATTAAGGATAATACACACAAAAAAATAATAATATGGTTTGGGAGAGTAATTCTGAACCCTTCATCCAGTTTCTGTATTTTCTATTGTGAGTTTCTGTATTTTGAAATTATCCAATTTTATTTAGAAATCATTTCATAATAATGAGGCAACTGAAAAATATTTTACATCTTTATGTTCCTGTCAAAAAAAAAAGGCATCTTCAAATGCAACAAATACCAATTGCCTGCAAGCAAGAACTGGTAGGGCATAAAATAGACAAAATAATAGAAAATGAAGAAGCTAAAGTATTCTGGGATCTCAGCATTTGAACAGACAAGGACCTACCACATAACACCCTAAATTTAACAAATATTGATAGGAAAGAGAAAAAAAAATTGGATAGTGGATGGGGCAGTACCTGAAAACAATAGAAGAGAAGATAAAGAACTGGAGAAAAATAACAAAATATAAAGACCTGCAAATAGAAGTAGAATGACTATGGCCAAAGAAAGCAAAGGTAGTACCAATAGTAAAAAGTACCTTGAGTGCAATCCCAGAATTTCTGGAGCACCACTTATATGCCATTGGCATTGACAAAATCATTATTATTAGTCAATTGCAAAAGGCAGCTTTACTTGGAACAGCTTACATTCTTCAATGATATGTTTAATATAATTAAACAACAATATCTCCCTATCCCAGGTCCTTGGGAAGGACTCAATAGGTAGACAAAAATGCCAAATCCAGTCTAAACACCATAATAATACATAACTAGAGGCGATGAAGGTCAACACAACCTGAAGAACTAGCAGCTGTGATTTCACATTTTTGTTTAGACAATAATACATATATGACTTTTTCATGGATATTCATACTCTATTAATCTTTCCCAACAGGAATGTGCTTTATTTTCTTCTGAATGTAGGAATATTGTTTTTTAATCTTTCTATTCTGTGATAGAAATAAGTTATTTAGTAATTAAAGATACTGTTATCATTTTAGATGATGCTCCAGTAAATACTCCTTTTATCTGATGAAAAATATATGCATTCTTTAAATAATCTTTTCTGAATAATAAAGATTTTCCTAAATGAAATGAAATCAAAGTTTTTGTTGTTGTATTACCAGGAAATACACTATATCACCATTTTTGGATGAAAAGATAAGTATTATTGCTCAGGACATCTCATTAATGGGAATTAATATAGGTTTTTGGCTTCAATTGAAGATAAATATAATATGCTTTGTGTTCCTAAAAACACACACACTGTAATAAGATAACAGTGTTTGGGAAAAGGTAATCTAGCAAGTTATTGCCTTTTGGACTTAAATAAATTAAACAAAATAATGTATTATCTCTTCAAGATATAGAAGAGAAAATGTCTAGAGAGTTCAAGTTCATTAACTAGCAGTTTTTATATTTCTATTCAGAACTGTGTCATATTGATTCTTTATCAACAGAAATCAGATGGAGTCAGTGGTGGGATTCAAATAATTTAACAACCGGTTCTCTTTCCTAATGACTGGCTGGCTCAGCTTGGGCATGGTAGGTGTGGCCAGGGGGTGTGACAGGCAGCACTTGAACTCCTGCACTCACCTGGGAACAAAAATGGGCCATAGGGGGGATGCGCTGCCCCCCTGCACCTCATTTTGAGCCTAGTAGGCCTCCTGCAGCCTCCTGGGAGCAACAACGGGTTGCAGGGGGCATTTTGGGCCTAGGAGGCCTCTCTGCAACCTTCTAGGAGCAAAAAAGTGCCCCGGGGGCCCATGCCACCCCCTCCGTACCCCGTTTGGGGCCTCCCTGCACTTATCTGGGAGCCAAAATGGGGTACGTGGGGACTCCTGGAAGGGGCGGGATGGGGCCAGCCAGCAATTTAATTACCGGTTCACCCAAACTGGCCCAAACCGGCTGAATCCCACCACTGGATGGAGTCCTTTTTACCAAAGATGGGCTTACCATATTTTTAAAAAGGATTATTTATTTATTTATTTATTTTATTTATTTTATTGCATTTCTATGCCGCCCAACTCCCAAGGGACTGTAAACTTATTATAAGTTATTTATTTATTTATTTATTTATTTATTTATTTATTTATTCAATTTGTATGCCGCCCCTCTCCGAAGACTCAGGGCGGCTTGTATTATGCTTGTATTGTCAATATTTTCCCCCACAACTTTAATTTCACTTTCTGTTTTTGCTAGGGCATTATTTCTTGCAATACATTCTGTATATAATTAAATAACAGTGCATAGTCTTCTCATTCCTTTCCCAATTTTGATTTACTTATTTCATATTGCATTCTAACTGTGCTTGCTAGTCACCATATAAGTTCTTGAAGAAGCAGGTAGTTGACCCAGACTTCCATCTTTTTAAGGACTATCCAATAATTTGTTGTGGACTATCCAACCAGAAGCCACTATGTAATCAATAAAGCAAAAATAGTCTTTAAACAAACCTCTTTGCCTGTTCTATTATCCATCAGATGCTAGCAATGTGATACTGAGCTGCTTCTGCCTTTCTTAAATTTAGTTTGCACATCCTAAATTTAGTTTGTACACTTCTGTGTATTATAACTTTAGATCAGTGTTAAATACGAAGCTGTTCTTACAAGCTTTCCAGAATTTAAAAAAAAAAATGAGTTTCATTTCATGTGGAGTACTGTATATTCAACTTTGACATTTGTTGTGATGCAATTGCTACTTCTGAAGCTCCACAAAGGCTGTGCAGAGATTATCTCTAGTTTCCAAGTGAATAACTTACTTAATAAATAGTTAATAAAGCTGATATTAGCTATTTACATCAGCTTGGAAGTCCTGTTCTAATAAATCAGTAGAAGCTCAAATTAAACAAAGTGTAATTAAGTTAATACAAGCCAACTTTTTTTTTTTGAGCATACGGGACAATTTTTTACTGAGGCTTTCCCCCCCCCCTTTCTTTTCTCTGTTTAATTTTTTATTTCTAGCTTATTAACTTTGTGGTTATGCTAATCTGCATTTATGCAGTTATAGCTTTCAATTAATTGTATCAATTAATATAAATGTTTAAAAATTAAATCAGTTTCAAAGAATGCTATCTCCTGTATTAATTGACTGCATAAAAGAGTTCCAAATAACTTCAGATACTTTGCTGATGCTGAGAAAGCAACAAAACATTGCCGTATTTATGTACCAGAAATGTGTAGATTGGTAAAAAAAAAAGTTTCCAAATGTTTTTCGTATTAGTTTTTGGGTACATTTGATTTGGCTGCTCTGAAATGTAGACAAAATATGCTAGATGCTCATGCAATTGGTAGTAAGCTGAGAATAAACATATTTTATCATGCCTCATACTTTTCTGGGGATTGTTCCACATTATTATTTTGACCGTAATAGCCATTTAAAAAAACAACAACAATAATGCTATTGGATGAAACAGGTATGTTCTGAATTCTCTGACGTGGATCCAAGTACACATTGGAGTAGGCTATATGAGCATTCAGCATCTCTTAATCTTACTTAACAGAAATATTTAGCAGAACAACAGAATTGGAAGGGACCTTGGAAGTCTTCCAGTCCAACCTCCTGCTTGACCAGGCAACCATTTCAGACAAGTTATTCAGACCTGAAGAATGCCAAAAGCATGGTCCTTAACCAACACAGCCTTACAGTAATGTATTAAACTAAACTCAAGGCCTGTGGGCCGAATCCAGCCTGTGGGGTGCTTAGTTCTGGCCTACGGGGCCACCTTGGAAACAGCGGAGGACTGGCCCGCAGTGCCTCTGCCAGCAAATCGGAGCCCGGGAGGGTCATGAGCTCCATTTTCACTGGCAAAGGATCCACCCAGCCCTGCCCAGGCCACCCAGATGCCCACAACATGAGTGATGTTGAGCTGACCATGACCACCTGGCCCCCCTGATGCGGCCCTCAATGAAATCGAGTTCGACACCCCTGACAATGTGAGACGATGGAATGTAGAAAATACATAGAAAAGAAAACTAATCTATACAATATTTTGCAAAAGGGATATATTAAATGTGTGTAGCTTGGCTGGAATATAATTCCAAAGAGCAAATCAGCTTGACTCAGTGCTTTAAATCAAAGCATTGAAGTGGACTGATTTGCTTTAATCGACTGTCTTGATCTAGAGGAAAAAGAAGTCTTTTGCATGTGCATTTCTTTTATTGTCAAGATCAAAGCAGCACGCCAATCCTAATGCACTGATACAGAGTCCTGTTCTGATTCAGTGCTTCACTTTAAAAAGCTGCTTCCATTCGATATTTGTTGAAGCAAAGCAACCTCTGAAGCCTTGAAAAGCTTCATAAATAGTATCTGGAATGGCAGGAATAGATGTTTAGCCACTTATTTTTTTCCTTTGGCAGCAACATAGTTCTCCAAACAGAAAAATGAACAGTCCTGGAATTAAATGCAATGCGGTATATTTATTTATTTGTTCCCACCCTTTTTATTTTGTATAAATAACCGAAGGTGCAAACATGCCTATACTCCTTCCTCCTCCTATCTCCCCCACAAATTAACTGGGTTTGTCCGAGAGTGATTGGCCCAAGGTCACCCAGCTGCCTTTCACGCCTAAGGTGTGACTAGAACTCATGGTATTTGGTTTTTAACCTGATGCTTTAACCACTAGACCAAACTGGCTCTTCATGTGATAGTTGAACCCCTCAGTGATAGGCTGCTCATTAATTACTCCAAAAGAGAAACAACAGAGTGACATGGCAATCATCCACAGAAAGAATAACCATAATAGATGTTGCTAGACTTTCTGCAATGCTTATTTAGGCTTCTGGATACAATTTAAAGTGCGGATTATCACCTATAAAGCCCTTCATGGTACAGTATAGGACTGGGTCTTGTAGAGTACTTATCACTTATTGATTCTATCCACCCCATGAGATCCAAAAGGGTGGACATGGCATGTATCTCCTCTATAAAACAGAATCATGTGGTGGACCCAGAAGACATGCTGGGTCATGTTGTAGTACCAGCCCTCTGGAATAGTCTTCCCCTTAAGATTTGGATGGTCCTGATGGCATTGGCCATTGGTCTTGAAGGCCTTGATTTTCCCCCAGAGAGGGGCCACATGCTGGATGAGCCCATCTATGGTGATTTGAAACTTGATTGACTGTGGGTCAGCCTTATTTTTCTTTTGTGTTGTTTTTAATCTGTTGGTTTTAATACTCAAATGTGTACATCGGGTATCATATAAATTGATTGTAAATGCATGTACTTAAAGTTCTTTTCTGTTCTACTGCTTTATGGCATTCAGGGCAGCTTTCAAGAATAAAATTACAATTGAAATAATAGTGTTAATAATCAATAAAACATGATTGATCCGATTGCACATAAGATACTGCTTGACAAAAATTGATGATCTCTTTCAGCTCAAGAGTTGAATCCTCCTTGGTAAGCATTAGAAGGGATATCCCAGTGAGGGGCAATTACAACAGTGAAATGGCAGGATGAACAAATCTTATTTATGTTGACAGGAATATTTGCTAACTACTCCCACCCACTCTGTCATCTCCTGATATGCCTGTGACTTTTTTCTTTGAAGGATTTTCTTTTTTAAAAAATCTGCTGAACAGATATTAATGGTGTACAGTCACAATCATGTTGCTATACTCTCTCTTGGATTCGCTGTCATTTTATGCTATCAAGAATTCACAATGAATTTATGCTGGTCAATAGATTTTCTTCCTCAATAACCCTGTCAACCAATGTAGCAAAAAACAGCTTTAATTTCATTCATTTGTAACAGTTTGATTTACGTATTCCCTGATTTCCTCTAACAAGTCTCTGCAAGCCTTTGAGTGCACTGCTGTTAACTTGGAAAATCTGCTTTGTTGTCTTTCACTAGCTGCATTTGCTACAATCTTTATTTCAAATGTTTCTTAAAAAGTGAAAGCATCCACATTTGAAACCACAGCCCAGATAGAGATCTCCACTACAATGTTAGATCACTGAACCATTCTGAAGCATGAAACTGTTCTTAGTTTCCATAAAAATGTTTATTTAATTCCTCTATAAATGGAACAGCTTTGGTATATTTCTTTGACTCAGCCAAGAACCCTTCAGAATAATGAACTAAACTTTACTTTCTAATTCAGGATCTTTGAGAAGCTCCTTGAGCTAGCAGCTGTCCAAGTTTTGTCCTAGTTTTGATGAAGTTAATATGTGAGATCACTGTGGATATGCTATTTTTTATTCCCAAGGAATGTGGGTAAAGTGGGACTTGAACTGAGAAAAATGTAACTAGGGCACAAGTTTTGCTCCTCACTGGAAACAAATCAAGAGTTACAAAAAATGCCAAAATGATCTTCGACAGCTTAATGAACAGTAGAGGAATTCCATGGAGTACTGAATACCTAAAAATCACACCATAAAACGTTCAGGAAGGTAATACCAACCAAACACATCATGATTTGGGAAGATGCTTAATGAGCAAAAATAGGTAAGTGTGTGTGTGTGTGTGTGTGTGTGTGTGTGTGTGTTTATCAGTGAGAACAGTAGATTGATTGCTGGGAAAACTCTACACACGACAGGCCAGGTTAAGCTATATGCTGATATGGAGCTAAAAGATCACACTATAAAGAAGGAAATCCCCAGTTCAAATCTGACGTATGCACAAAAACTACATTTACTACTGGTAGCCACAAGAGGATGCTTCTTATCTTCATCCTCAGGCCATTTTGACTCTACATAATAGTGTTATATTATTCAGTGGCATGGATCTAGTTTGTAAAAAAGAGAGATGTCAACATTACTGTCAATATCAAAGCTACTGAAAATCCAGCTTTGCTTTTTTTCTTCATGCTCTTGAGTTACCTGCTGAGTTGCTCTTGAAGTAGATCTAGCCTCTGTTCCACTTCACCATAGTTGATTTCACTTTCTGTTTCAGAGATTCCCCAGGTGACATGAGGTAATGCGGATGGACAGGATGATTCTTGGTGACTTCTGCTCTGATCTTCCTCCCAGGTTCTTCTGTCTCTGAGATCTGCCAGTCAAAACAGTGAATGAAAGTGAAAGTTAGCCTAATGCAGATAGCCTATTTTATGTCTGTTTCTTATATTTCTAATCCATGTGATACGAAGAGGTTGCTTATCTGTTACTGTAGTCTTCCGCCTGCCACCAGCACACTCACACACAAGGCTAATTTCCCTGTGCAGAAGCCACTCTTAGAATTTTGTAGAGCTAAAGCAAGTTTTGAGAAGGAAAGTACAATCCCTTATCCAGATACTCCTGGGTTTATTTCCTCCCTTGTTCCCTCTGAATGGTTGAGATTCTCACAGCATCTCAGATTCCTTGCCACGGTAGGCATTTAACGTGGAGAAGATGGATGGATTGTGTGAATGCACAGACTACCACACAAAGAACTATAGTTATAGGAGAATATTTTTTCCCCCATGATCTCTGGGCATCAGACATTCTCAGTGAATCTGAGCAAGTTTATTGATAGAGATGCTGGGGCTGATTAAGGATGACAGACAATGACAGCCAGAATAACTGGTTTGGGATTAAATATCCAGATATTAGTGGCTAATTGAGGTGGAAGTCTGGATCAGATCATTCTCTTACAGTGTTGCGATATAGAGGGCCTTGCAAAAAGCAGCTGATGATAAAAGCATCTGAGCTGAGAGCGCCTGAACAGCCACAGCGGCTTAGGACAAACACATATAATCTTGAACAAGCCTGAGATCTGCTACTGCTACTAGTACTTTTGAATACATTGCAAGTAAAGGGAATAAGGAATGGCTGTGAAGGACAATTATTGTTACCAAGACAATAATTAGATAAACAGGAATTGAGCTGGTTCCAAGAAACTAATTTGGGAAAACGTCTCAGACAAGCCCCTTCTTAGTTCATATGAAGATAAAGTGAGGGAGGGGGAAGCACATTCAGACTTGCCAAATTTTATTACAGTAAAAGTAGTCCTGACCTATATGGTATTTGTTTCTTAGTCTGGTCTACCTTGTAGGGTGACAGTACAACAGAAGAAGCATCTATGGACATAACAGGAAGCAGGGCACACTGTTTGTTGATTGGGGGAAATCTGGGAAAAAATAGTCAGATACTCACTGATCCGTCTTCCTATCTAGGTTATTGATCGATCAACAGCAGTTGCCCAACAATGCAATTTTCAGCCTCCAAAAACAGATGGAAAATAATAGCTTTTCCTTTATTTATCTTTTTGCTCTGAATCAATTCCTCTGCATTATTTTCATTTCCAGGAAAGAAAAGCAGAAGTACAAGGAAGAAAACTTTGACATTCCCCAAACAAAACCCAACCATACTCCTTAGTTACACTCCTTTCCACAGACTGTAATTTCCTAGGGTTACGTTTGCTTTTATTCAGTCAAAGCATTTTATTTATACTTTAAAAAACTGGTTTCTTTATATAAATATTTATATATGAGCTCTCAAGGTGCACAGCCTTTTCCTTATGTTCTCTTCACACCTTAAAAATATTGTCACAAAACAAATGGAAAAACAAGACTGAAATAAAAATGCTCAACAAGATCAAACATCAGCAAGAGCTGATCCTATCTGATCTGCAAATATCTGAATAACTTCTAGATCAGTGGTTCTCAACCTGTGAGTCGGGACCCCTTTGGGGGTCGAACGACCCTTTCACAGGGGTCGCCTAAGACCATCGGAAAACACATATTTTCAATGATTTTAGGAATAATTTTATGGTTGAGGGTCACCACAACATGAGGAACTGTATTAAAGGGTCGCGGCATTAGGAAGGTTGAGAACTAATGTTCTAGATAGTAGCAAAAGATACAAAAGATTCTCTTTGCTGCCATCTATGGTCCAGAAATAGAAGTCATGTCATCGAAAAACCAGTAAGCTTCATGGACTGTTCTAAAACAAGTAAAGTAACTGTAAACAACCAGGTCTTTCAGGTCTTTTTAAAAGCAGTTAGTGAGTCTTAGGTACACATATCAAAATCAGGCACTTCTATAATAATAGAGCTGGCACCATGGCAGGAGCTCACCAGTCCAATTCATTTTTCTGGCAGGCTTTTTTGCAAAGGCCTCTGAAACTGTTCAGAGAGTTCAGGCAAGTTCACATGAATGCAGACAGTTTTCCATTGTGAGGAAAAAATATCCACTGTAATGCCAATATCACTCCTTACCCTGGATATTAACAATGAGGTATCACATCATTAGGCTTTTTTCCCCCTCACAATCACTAAAACTGATGAACCTATCAGTATCATATCTACCAGCATACGTAAATATCGTTACACACTGTATACTCAGTACGTTTAGAAAACATCCACATTTTGTTCATTAGTTCAGTTAACAAGAACAAACAAGAATGCTGCTGATTAGATGGAACATTATTAAAAGCAGGCAGACACACACACACACACAAAGAGTGAGAAAAGACGACGACTTCTTAAGTGTCCCAAAGAACAAGGACATTTTATTTGGGTTTGTGTGTGACCACAGTAAAAACACTCCTGAAAATAGCTAAATATAGCCCAGAGAATATTGTTTTGCTAGGTTGCCTTGGAAAGTGTTGCCATAGCTGCGAGATATATTTCTAGCAACCAAAAGGGAAAAGGTGAGCTTCCAAATTGCAAATATATATTAGTAGTATTTATAAAGGTCTGAGTCACTGGGATTTTATGGGTAGATGAATGTCATTATTGGCTCTACCTCTCTCTCTCTCTGTGTATCTCAGGGGTGGGCAATTCATTTTCCCAAGGAACCACATGAGAAACTGAGAAACTGAGACTGCTGTGGAGGGCTGAACCAATAGGGCTGTGAAGGTGCGCAGTCACACACACACACACAAAATAGCAGTCGCCTTCAAAATAAAAGCAGTCTATGCAGGCTGGACAGAAAGCCAAAGGTCCGGATGTGACCCGGGGACCGTAAAATGCCCAGGTCTGATGTAACCTGATATGGAAGTGATATGGGATTAAAAACTGAAGTTCTGTATGCCGAAATATTCATACAAGGAGAGAAATCAACAAAACACACATCCATTGGGATGTGTAGAAATATTGCAGGGACAGAACTCTTGATGTTTTGCATATCTTCATGCATTTCAGTTATTCCTAATCAACAGTCTTAAAGTTCTGGCAATAACATTCCATAGTGAAATGGCTTGGAGATAATTTATATATCTGAGGCAAAATTGATTCAGTGCTGATCTTACGTGGTAAATGTTTGCTGCATACTGAAATTTGGAATTGTGTCTGAAACCTAAATTGCAATATTTGAGCATCTCTCACTTAATTCAGAGTGGCAAAAAAACCCCAATGACTATTTATGACTCAACTTTATCACTTCTTAAAACAACAGCAGCATAATAGCTAATTTATACAACGGGATGGTAGCATGATTCCTTCCCAACAGGTGGAGCAATACAGCTGTCATTAATTTGGGTCAGAGCTATCAAGTTTTCAGGCTTCACAGGAACAGGCTAATTTCAGAAACCGAAGACTCAGCACCAAATGAAACAAGACATGAGACTTCTGTGATCAGATCATTCATTAGTCTAATCTTAGTTTCTTGAACAAAACTCACCAATGTAATACCAGAAATGTTGAGAAACTGCATTGTATGGGAAGTTCCAATCTTTGTACTGTATTACACTTTATGGACAGATGGTTTCCTATGGTCTCTTTTCTTATTTGGTTCAGCTATAATTCTCTGACAGAAAAGCTGGCTTTGAATAGCACCAGCAATAGCACTTAGACTTATATACCGCTTCACAGCCCTAAGAGGTATAAGAGGTCAGCATATTGCCCCCAACAATCTGGATCCTCATTTTACCCACCTTGGAAGGATACAGAATATTAAATATTATGTCTTGGTTCAAATAAGCTTTTTTTATATGGCAGACTTGTTAAGACAGGACAGTTTTCTTTCTTTTTTTGCATGCTCTATAGCTTTCGGGCAATTTCTGAATCTTTTGTATATATAAATAACTCCTTTTTACGACTCTGTAATCTCTTAATTCGGGGTAGAGTTGGGGAACTGGATGAAGCTGAGCGTTTACTGGCTGGATGTCCTTCCTTATCCCTATGCAGAGTTTGCAGCAGATTATTTTTTCTTTGCACCCTCAGAGAGAAACATCAACCACCAATTAGGATTGAACTCTCAACCTTCTGACTGGGAGGCAAGTATTTTCACCACTAACTAGACCACTACGCTGCTCATCTTTTGTATATAACAAAGAGATTAAAAACCCCTTTGCTGTTGGGAGTTTTATGGTCAGTTTAAAGATGACCATTCTGCTACTATCTATTGAAGAGAATATCATATCTTTTGAAACACTCTAAGGCTTGAAGAAATTAACTGTTAAAATAAACTTAATCTCAAGGGTTATTTTGAGATGAGCCACAGTGGCACAGTGGTTAGAGTGCAGTACTGCAGGCTACTTCTGCTGACTGCCAGCTGCTTACAATTTGGCAGTTCAGATCTCACCAGACTCAAGGTTGACTCAGCCTTCCATCCTTCTGAGGTGGGTAAAATGAGGACCCAAACTGTTGGGGGACAATATGCTGACTCTGTAAACTGCTTAGAGAGGGCTGTAAAGCAGTGTGAAGTGGTATCTAAGTCGAAGTGCTATTGCTATTTTCAAGGAGATGTTTGATTAGAAGGTTAAAAGTCTGATTACTCTAACCATGTCCCGTGACTTCTTAAATCTGAATACCTTTGGCAAAAGACTTTGTTGGGTTTACCTTTACAGGAGTGGCTCCGTTGATCACTTTGGATTCTTTCTGTTGCATTCACCATTTCCTCAAAATCCAACACTGCAGCCTTGCCTAGTCCAGCTGTGTAGCCTATGATCTCAGAAAACAAAGGTTTCTGCTCATCATCTGTAGATGACACATAAGATGATGACCTGCTTCTCTTTTCCACATAATGTTTCTCGATGGCTTCACAATGCCTGTTGTTGTCCATAGAATTCTCATCTTCTTTGTCATAATCTGTTAGAAAAGAAATTATTAGATTGATGCTATTTATTCTTGTCCTCGGGGAAGTGGGGAATACTGTCCATTATGATACCATTTAGCAAGCTATTCAGAGAATAATGTTACTTCAGTGTCTTTTTATAGAACATTCCTGTAGGATTTAAATCTATTTCCTCAAGCAGATCCTACGATTCATCTCTAGTCCCAAGGGACATGGCTGAATTTTTTTAAAAAACAATGGTGAGTACAAATAAATGCATTAGAGAACAAATTTTTTTTGCATACAGGATTACTCATCTTTTTTCCCCAGCATTTAATACATTCCGATTTTTTTTAAAAAAACAAACATTTCTAAATATTCCTAGGAAAGAAACTTTCCTAGGAATACTTTTTTTTTTTTAAGAGAATGGCTTATTTTGAATGTCTATAGCAGTTTGATATAATTTAATTAGAAAAAATATACAGGATCTAGATTGAAATTGGGACACTAATGTATTGAGCTGAATTTTTTTTCTCTTGGCTTCCTTGGGCTCAGAATCTTTGCTTACTTCCTCATTAGTGGTGAAATCCAATTTTTTTTACTGCCGGTTCTGTGGGTGTGGCTTGGTGGGCATGGCAGGAGAAGGATACTGCAAAATCCCCATTCCCACCCCACTCTGGGGCCAGCCAGAGGTGGTATTTGCTGGTTCTCCGAACTACTCAAAATTTCCGCTACCAGTTCTTTGAACTGCTCAAAATTTCCGCTACCAGTTCTCCAGAACCTGTCAGAACCTGCTGGATTTCATCCCTGCTCCTCATACACAATTGTATACATTTTCAAAACAACTCTGTTCTTGAAAGTGAAGTGATATTTAAAAACACACTTATGAGAGTCTAGGAATAATGGTATCTAGAACGTAGAGTGAGTATTTAATGCAAATATGGATAATATTCCCAATCCATAGTATATCCTTTTCCTCTAATTAAAATAACATGATTTGAACCAGCTTTATGCTATATACATATGGTAACTCCTAAACACAGATAGACAATCCTGCAAATATGAATAGGATGTCAGCCTTAAAATTCTCCAATTTATAATCAGTTTTTTATCCCCAAACATAAACAAATCATTTCTCCCTTATTTACTAAAATGTAAATAAGTAGCTTTTACAGCTTTTAATAAAGCTACTAAAATTATCAGTAGCTAATTTTGTCAATCTCTGTGCAGCTGAGGACTGAAGCAAATAACTCAAGCCGGATGGTTATAGCTTAAATTTGGGATCTCACAAGCCTTGTTCCTATGTTTAATAGAAAATCTTTGTTTAATAATTCCAAGAATTTCTATTGGATGATCCAGGATAGTTTGTTCTGAATTGTAATTGCTACAAGGACCTCTACCATTCCTGACATTAAAAACATAGTTATTAATTCGTTTAATAAATAACCATTACCAACCTTTCATTATTCCCCTATTTTACTACTTGAGCTATCAACCTCATTCTGCCTAACAGTATGTCCAGCCCTGCTGGAAAAGGATTATCACAGCCATTTTGTGATCAAGACAATATCTGACCTACATTTTCCTCCTTAATCATGGCCAGCATGATATGCTTAAACAGCAATAAAGGCATTTCTGCTCTGAAATGCCTACCTTAATTAGTTTCCTATGGGCAAGTTTAAATAGCCATGCTTCCACTTTATCGTTGCTGTTTAAGCATGTAAATGACCCTTTATAGCTTTGCCCTATGTCACTGGTAAACTTAGAATGCTACCATTGGTTGTCTACTTATCTACCCAATTTGTAGTATTGTACCCAAACTACAATATGTTTAGGAGAAAATATTTTAGGGCAGAACAGACTCATGTTTATGTTAATAAGTCCTGATTCTTATAAATCCTGATTCATCCCAATCAAAGGAGACTGAATATGGACTATGTTAGAGATCATCAATATATATTCATTCACTCATTCATTCATTCATTCGTTCATTCATTCAGCTGTCCATCTTACACAATATGACTATGGGTGGTATAAAAAAAATACATAATAAAAACCAACCATTAATACAATTCTATGAAGAAGAGCACCAATTGGGATTACTACTACCAAAGTAGCAGAGAAAGGTATTATTATAGGCAATAATATTATAGAGTTTTCTCTAATTCACTATTTCCTTGAAATCCTCTTTTACTTTCTGTTTTTCAATACTGAGTACTCCCTCTAGAACCATATATAAAGGAACTGATTGACCGATTATGTATTAATCAAGCTGGTGTTGACTTTTAGTAACCTTATAAATATTCTTTAGGAAGATCAGTCCCTAACCTGGTCCTTCAAGTTCTATATCAAGAAATAGGAAGTGTTTTTTTTAATGATGCTATCTGAGATACTCTACAGGATAAAACATCCAAAAAAAATAAAATCCCTTTAATGAAAAGTTAGAATAATTTAATTAAGACCAAGCTGAAGGTACATGAAATATGAGAAACTATACTATTGCTAATATCGGAAATAATATTTCTTTTGTGAAATATGTTTGATTAAGATTTTTTAATACTCTTCTTTTAATGCTGAACAAACATTTCTTATGAAGAAAATCTGCAATGGTGAATTAATTGTCTTATCCTTGGAAAATTAAGTGGCCAAGGTACTAGAGGTAAAGGATAAAAGGAAGTATGCATTATCAATGTTTTGTATGAAGCCAATGTAGAAACAGTTGCTATAGAAACTACCGCAGTGAGAAAAAAAGCTAAGATTTCAAAGAGATACTACCCCTCTTCAACTTCTGATACTTAAAAAGAAAAAAAAAGACCTCATAACAAGGGTATCACAGGAATAGAAGAAAAATGCATAAATCTGTTTTAACTAATTAAATCTAATTGTTGTTCATTGACACAATCTCAAAGTCTTCCCTTCTAGGTAATTCCCTAGTTTTGTGGTCTCCTTTGTGCCATTTTTAAAAAAGATTTAAAAGCCTCTTGGGTCAAGGATCTGTTCCATTATAAAGTTAAAAATGACATGACTGGATGAATAACATTACATGATATCTGAGATCCAGATGTTCCCTATTCTCTGGAAGGCTGTTAACACTTGCCTTTTCCCTCAGGCCTTGGGCCAGGACGGGAGGTACCACCAGCATTGTGATTTAGGAGGATAGTGATATAAGGTTGGTGGAGCATGAGAGGATTTATAACCTAGTATCTTTTATTATTTCCGTATCTGATGGTTCGCTACCTAGGATCATTTTACCCTAATATAGGCAGCAGCATACATTGGCTACATGTGCCAGGCCTGGAAACCATCTTTTGTATTGGGCCTTCAGACCTGCCCCATTTACTACTGTGGCAAATTGGGAGGGGGGATTGTATGGAGCATGGGTGATATATATAGTCATAATAACATTCCTTTCTCAGAGGTTCAAGGACATCTTGCCCTGGACCTGGAAGGCTGGAACTGGGAGGCATCTCCAGTTGGGACGGTGCTTTGATCGGACCATGTGATGGACTTGTGGGTGTTGGGTGGGGACTTGAACTTTCCTTGGGGGAGGGGAACCTAGAAGCTTTCAGATTTGGGTTTTTCCAGATGTGCCAATATGACATCTCTAATAAAATGTAAATTTGAGGAAACTCAAGCCTCAGAGTTTTCTTTCGTTGGGGGTGTTACTTGGAACCCTGACAACATGATGGCTACATGAATTGAACAAATAAATCATTTCCCTCAGGATTACAAAGGTTGCTTAAAAGGGGGAATGCCCCTAGACTAAGAGCTTTCTCTTAAGTCAAGAGGGCTCTCTTCCAAGGGACAAGCATTTTATTTAACCATGTATATTTTAGTTTTAATATGCTGTTTGCTTGTTCCTATGGATTTGATTGATTGACTGATTGATTGATTGATTGAATTCCATACTGCAATCAAAAAGACTCTTGGTGGCTTATGCACAAAAGTTACAAATTAAACCATCCACAGTGGAAAAAATAAACAGAATTATAATATGATCATGCAAAGGTAAAATCATATAAAATAAGACAGGAATAAAGAGCTGAAATGGGAACATCAAATCAGGTGAAAGCTCTACGGAGCAACTCGATCTTCAACAGTTTACAATAAAGAGGGAGCTACTCTGACCCTCTATGAGATGGCTATTTCACCATGCTGCCTTGTCTCAGCCCCCAAAACCTTCTGAAAGTCCCGAATGCCTTGGTTTTTCCTGGTTGATCTAATCAGTTTGGCCAACATTGAATGGAGCAGAAAGTCCTGCATGTATCTGAGTATCAAACTATAAAGGATTTTATAGGTTAAAACCAACATCTGGTTATACTATGTGGTACCCCATTGTGATAGGATCTAAAATTGGTCTAGATGTAAAATACTATAGTTTGTACTTTACACAGCCTAGTACAGGGGTCTCCAACTTTGGCAACTTTAAGCCTTCTGGGAATTGAAGTCCTTCAGGCTTAAAGTTGTCAAGGTTGGAGACCCTTGGCCTAGTAAACAAAAACCAACATGAGAATTGCAAGACTGAACTTCCTGGAGGCAGAGACAACAAGAGCAATTTTGGTATTTATTTGTTCTCTGAAAAGGAAGTGAAGGGTTGCTCCCCAAAATAGTGGCGATATAGTTCTTGTTCCAACAGAATCTTCATGGTTTCATATTGTTTATTTGTTTGTTTTACAAATGAAATGTGTCTTTCCTTTTACAGATGGGAAAGTCTGGAGTCAAAACAAAGAGTTAATTTTTGCTGACTTTCAGTATTCTTAGTAGATCAGCAGGGGTGTAGCACTTGGAGGAGTGAAGTCATAGCAGTAATTTATGTGGCATCCTGAAAAAAAGATCTATTAAAAATTCATAATGGATACAGGCCAGAAAGTTACTTTTTCTTTTTCAGCATGTTTTAATATTTATTTAGTTACTGAAGGTCACCCAGGGACATAATCTCAGTCAACAATTTCTCAATGGGGGAAGAGAAGGGAAGAGCAGTTTAAATAGTTTATGAAGGCATTTTCTTGACAGATTTTGTTGCCTCTTTTCTTTTGGCTTCATGCTTTAGAGAGGCCCTTTGATGAAACAGATAACACAGTACTTATCAACAATAAGATACTGAGCTAAAAGTTTCTTGTAGGGTACAGGCAACTTGGAAAACATCTTTTATACTGTATCAACCTTTCAGAAATACATCAGATTAGAATGATAAGGGCAATAAGGAAAATAAATAAATCCCTAATTGTTTAATTTCATTAACCTTGAAATTGCACATAATGTCTACTTAAGCAATAATCACCACTGAATCCAATGGGAGTTATTCCCAAGTAAATGTGTATGGAAATGCAGTAAAAGAAACGTAAGTCAAATAGGCATTTTTGCCAGATGAAAAGATATTGGTTCTATCTGTGTACTAAGATGTTGAGCAGACTATAATGATCTCTGAGTCTTAAGACAAATTTAGCATAGATTTATGTGATTATCCTTTCATAAAGCATCATTTAGTATATAAATCCATCCTTACCTTTATCCATGTCACTTTCAAAAGACAATTTCCTTCTTCGGAGTTTACCATTGTCTCCATCCGAATCATTTGTGGTCTGTCGCCTTATTGCAAGATCAGCCTTGAAAAAGAAGATATCCATATAGTATATGATAGATTAAGACTTTATTTATACAACTCTTCGTTAGTTTACTTTGAGATGGATTCAGATCTCTACTGTCCATAGATGGAAAGGTACCTTCTATAGAAAGAAAGCTTTTGAACCATGGAAAGCTATTGATCCTAGAAAGTGGGGACGGAAAGTAATCTCTCTTCTTGGCCCCAAGTATGGTTCTACACTGTTGGAGGGTCAGGTTTCCCTAGCCCCCCCACAAAGAATAGGGTATGGAGGATTCAGAGCAGTGGTGGGATCCTCCCAGTTTAACAACCGGTTTGGTGATCGCGCGCTTCGTGCGAGCGCACAGTTTGAAGAAATCTTCACTTCCGAGTTTCTATGAAGGCGTCACACAATTGGCTCTGCCGCGCGAATCAGCTGAGGAGATAAAGGTAGGAAAATAGCGCAGGCGGGCAGGCCATCTGATCATTGGGGTGAACCAGTTAGCTCCCAACTCATCGTCGGAGCTACTGGTTCGCTTGAACCAGTCCAAACCGGTAGAATTCCACCACTGATTCAGAGGGCTGGTGAAATGGTTTTTCTCCTACTTCTCCTAGAAAGAATAGAACATTCCAATGCCCAGCATTTTGTCTCTATGCAAAAAACAAACAAACAAACAACAAAAAAAAAACCAATAGTAGTAATTCCTTTTCTGAGTAAGACTCACTCATAATTTATAGATGTGTGGGTGATATTGAAGAGGAGATGTCTCTTTAAAAAAAAATGTTGATATAAGCACTAGAATGCTAAAGTCCCCTTTACATCTTGTTCTCTGAATTACTATTTAAAGTTGTTTATTCTTTTTAAAACAGAGTGTTCTCAAAAATAAGCTAGTGAAGAAAACAACCTCTTATAGATTGTTTATTACTTCAGACAGGAATGCAGTAGTAAATTATAATTAGCTATGATGTTTAATTACACAATAACAGCAATAAAAGTTGATCTACGTAACAATAAAGCAGACAAATTATATGCTCTTTTATCTTTCTCTAATTTTTCCTTCTATCATTGAGCCAATGACAGAGATGTGACTTTCATAGCTGAAAAAGCCACTTTTATTTTGGTAAATGCCATTTCTTCAAATAATTATTTCTGCTCTTTGTCAAGAATTTCCAAGATATACATAATCATTTTTCACTAAACAGAAACATAACAAAACAAAACAAAACAAGAAAACAAAAGAGAATAGAAGATAGAAAAGAAAAGACTGATCACATCTGTCTTCTCAATACAAGAAAGATGTAGGCAAAAGTTCTTAGAGAAGTTTAGCGTGGTTTGCCCTTGCCTCCTTCCTATGGTTGAGAGTGAATGACTGGCCCAAGATCACCAGCTGCCTGTTGCACAAAGAAACACATCGTCTCCCAGTTTCTAACCATTACATTATACTAGCTCTGTAGATGCCATTATCTTGATAAATCATAGAACTGTAGGGTGGAAAGGGACCTTGGAGGTCTTCTATCTAACACTCTGTCCAAGGTTTTGTTGTTGTTAGTTGTGAAGTCATGTTTGACCCATCACAACCCCATGGACAATGTTCCTCCGGGCCTTCCTGTCCTCTATCATCATCTGGAGCCCATTTAAGTTCACACCTACTGCTTCAGTGACTCCATCCAGCCACCTCATTCTCCGTCGTTCCATTCTTCTTTTGCCCTCAATCTTTCCCAGCATTAGGCTCTTCTCCAGTGAGTCCTCCCTTCTCATTAGGTGGCCAAAGTATTTGAGTTTCATCTTCAGGATCTGGCCTTCTAAAGAGCAGTCAGGGTTGATTTCCACTAGGACTGACTGGTTGGATCGCCTTGCAGTCCAAGGGACCCGCAGGAAACGGTTGTCCAATCTTTTCTTGAAAACCTCCATCGATTAGATGCCTTATATAACTTAAAATATTTATAATCTCCTTGACAGGAAATTTATCCTTAGTCCAGATTGGATCTCTCCTTAGTGAGCTTCCCCCCATTGCTTCTTGTCCTACCCTCAGGTGCTTTGAAGAATAAGTCATCCTCATGTTATTTAGTAAACCCACTGCTCAGTAAAATACAGATTACAATTTATAGCAGTTTTGCCTAATGTAGATATCCTCTAGATCAGCTTTTCTCAAACTTGACAACTTTTAAGATGTGTGGATTTTTAAGATGAACTCCCTGAACTCCCCACCTAGCTCCAGATGTATGGACTTCAGCTTCTAAAATTCCCTAGTCAACTAGGAAATGCTGAGAATTTTAGAAACTTCTGCTTAATGCTATGGACGGAACCCACATTGGGGAAAGCTGATGTACAAAATGGTTATTGAACTTCTGTTTAACCTAACTTTTTTGTCTGACACTTCATTAAAATTTTAATGTTCCCCTGTTACTCTACAGATTTTACTAGGTCTAGTTAAGTGCTCCTCAATAATGGGTTTTAAAAAGATATATAATTTAACTCTCACTTCATGAGACCTTCATTCATCATGTCATTTGTGTTTATATTGTAAATTCATTCTGCTTCCTTTTTGGGTTGACACGAATTCTTTATATTACAATTCTTTATATTCTTCCCCTTGTTTGGAGACTAAAAGGAAAGTTAGCACCTTTTTCCTCCCTAGAATCTTTCTGTGATTGCTGTGATCTTTAGATTCTCAAGGACCACCCATACACCCTAACCCATACAGGACCCATCCTCAATACATGGTTGACTAGTATCTGCCTGAATGATCTAATGAAGGCAAGATTACCTATTTCTAGGTCATTGGTTCCACTATCAGCCTGCTTTTACTGCTAGGTACCATTTTCTAACCATCTTCTGGAATCTGCTTTTTTGTAATGCAAATTAAATGTTTTTGCATCCTGCATGCTGAAATAAAAAGGTCATGATCATCTATGTGACATCACATTAGAAGAGTACTATCATACCTCCTCTCAATGGACTTTTCTCATAGCTAAACACAGCAAGTTCCTTCAATTACTCTTCATAATTTCTAGTCTTCTAATTGCCTTCAGTACCCTTCTCCTATTCCATGGCTTGTAAAACTCTTGGCCCATGGGCCGGATGTGTCATGTGGTAGCCACGCCCACGCCCGGTTTAGCGAAGGGGGGAAAAGTCCCGATACATCCCGTGATGACATGAGTTTGACACCCCTATCCTATTCCTATTCCAATTCCAATGGATTCTGCTTAAATGTGTGATGCCAAGAACTGGATACAGGGCCTAAACTGGGGTTTTCCTCAGCAGCTGGTCACAGATGGAACTATAAGCAGTTTTTCTTTTGCATTCCCACTTAACTGATTAACAATGGGCCTTAAAAATGTATCTGACCATTAGTCTTCCTTTTTTTTCTTTCTGCTTTCAAGTAGCAAGGGAAAAAGTTAGGAAACGGGGCTGCAATAGGATGTTCAAATGAAGAACAATCTCATTCAGGAGAGGAAGTTGTATCCACCTGGACTCCAAGGATTGATAAAAGTAAAGATGGCAGGGAGCAACGAACAACACCCCCCCTCACACACACACATTATATATGAGCAGAAGCTGTTTAAATTGTGGGCGTCTAAGGAAAAACAGCCAAACACTGTTTAACATTTTGCTACTTATTGGAATCCAAATTTGACCACCTGAAACATCTAAGGTACTATGCTGCATGAATAGGCGTTGGGGATACATCTAACCTGTATTGGGTCTAGAAATTGAGATGATGGAAACAGAAAAGAAGAAGAAATGTACTATATGCAAACTGAAGCAGAACTACAAGCAATGAGAAAAACATGGCTACTAGGATAATTTAGGTAGTAGTCTAGAGCTATTACATTATAGATAAAATAGAGAGGGTGAGAGAGGGAGAGATAGAGAGCCATTGTCTTTACTGAGATTGAATTTTAGATTGTGGATACATTATTTCAAAAAATTGAGGCATGGAAAATCTCATTTATGATGTGCTTAGTTTCTAAATATGTCATGCAATAGAATTGCTGTTCTTTTCTCTGCTGGATATTAATATTACTGTATAACTGCTTTTTCCTACAGGTATCTATGTATCGATCTATGTATGTATCTATGATCAATATATCTGTGATCAAGCACCATGTTCTTCATGCTCTAGTCCCTTATCATGAAAATAAACAAGCAATGCAAAAGGAGAGAATTTTACTAGGGTTTTTTTTCTTTGCTAATATTTATCTTTCATCATCAATTTTTATTATGGTGACAGAACACATTTTTCTTTCTTTTTAACTTTCTAGACCAAGGGTGTCAAACTTAAGGCCCTGGGGCCAGATCCGGCCCGCGGGGTGCTTAGATCTGGCCCGTACGGCCATCCTGAAAACAGCGAAGGACCGGCTCGCGGTGAGTCTGCAAGTGAAAACGGAGCTTGGAAGGGGTTCACGCAGCCCTCCCAAACTCTGTTTTCGTTGGCAGGGGACTGCAGGAGGATCCCACCAGCCCTGCCCGGGCCACCACAGGTACCCCTGACACGAGTGACGTTGAGCTGGCCATGCCCACCCTGGCCATGCCCACCTGGCCCCCCGAGGTCAAACACAACCCTGATGCAGCTCTCAATGAAATTGAGTTTGGCACCCCTGTTCTAGACAATTTGTAGATGTTATTTTTGCCTTAATTTCATCCAGCTAGGAAGGAGGGAATGGCAAACCACTTCGGAAAACCTTGTCAAGAAAACTGCAGGGACTTGTCCAGGCAGTCTCTGAGATCGGACAGGACTGAACAGAATAAAAAGAAAAAAACTCATTTTTATTGGGAAACGAAAAGATATTCAAACACTATAATTAACATACTTTTGCGTTTTCATGTCTCAAGTTGAAAGTGAGTTCTAAATTGGTGAGAAACAGGTCTGAAAATTCAGGATACATATCCAAAACTTCTAACAAGTCTTCTCGCTGGATTTTATGTAAGTCACAGTAGGTTAGTGCTCTCACATCTGCATTTGACTTTCCTGGTTTTGCATAAAGATGGACCATTTCTCCAAAAATATCATTTTTTCCTGTAACAATAATGGCACAGAAAAGCATGGTAATTACAAGAATTCACATTTGTCTCTCTCTTCTTAAAAAAGAAGACAGAAATGTCTAAAAATGATTGTTTAACCACCAGCTATTTATTTTTCCTGTAAAAATTTTTCTTCCTCTCTGGAAATCTCACTAACAACCGGAATGACACAATCCGCTGTCATTATAGTTTTTCCCACATTGATTTAATGGATGCTATTTACTGCGGAAGGTTGTTATTGCCTAAAGAGAATTCATTGGGCTTTTACCTCTAGAGATCATTATTTATGATCCTCATAAAAGAGTCTTGTAAAACTTTGTGAGGAGCATATGATGATTCAAACCCTTGAAAGTAAGGATGGTTGAGTTCTGAAGAAGTCGAGGTGTGTGCTGGAAACATGTTCCTACCATCAGGCATTCATCAAATTCTTGTGGGAAATTATGGCAATAATTGTTGACAATCCCTAAAGGATGAGCACTGACGTTTCATCACTGTTATGCCTTTTCTCTATTTTGTTATTCGGAATATCTAGACAGTGGAGATGTATTTTTCTACTAGCATAGTAGTAGTGCACATCTGATCCTAATATAATTTAAGCTTAATTCTGTTTTGCTAAATTACAGTAGTTGCTTTTCTAAAAATCAGCGCCTAAGGTTGCTTTAACTGCTTGATGTAGGAGAAAAGGAGGCAGAGCTGGGGGGTTAAATGTGTCATAAGCTTAGAGTTCTTACATTGCCGCAATCCAAATCCAACCCCTCTTGAATTCTATTGATTCTGATCTGGGGCCAAATGAGGGACAACGGAATTCAAGAGAACTTGGACTTAGATTGTTTGTGGCAATGTAAGGACTGTAAGCTGATGACATGTTTAACTCCACCCTTCCGCTCTGTCTGCTTATCTGCACTTGACCACGTATTCCTTTTCTCTAAATTTTGCAGAATGTACATTATATGAAAAGAAAAGGGGTTCATATTGGATTCAGTATGAGATTGATGGATATTCTCTTTTTATTCATTCTAATATGCAATACCAATTCTGCTCTTAAAAAGGAACGATTGCTGATCAAACTGTTAAACATTTCTAGAATTAATGGTATTTTTGAATGCTTACCGAGAATTGCTACAACCATGTCATTCTTGAGTATTTCAATGGAGCCTCGGGAAAGGAAGTAAAGTGCAGTCAGAACATCACCACAATGGACTAGTGTGTCCCCAGGAGGTGCATGAGTAGTCTTAAACTTCATAGCCAGAGCCCGGAGACACCCTTTACTCGCACCCTGGAAAGCTTTGCAGTTTTGAAGTAAGCTTTGGTTGAGGTGGAGACAGATATCAGCTTGCAAACATTCTGGAAACCCCTTTAGGACCTGATGAAGATAATGTAAGAGTTTAGTACAACCAAGCTGCTTGGCCTATAGTTTGGGAATATCATTTCCTTGTTCAATCGGGTGCCAAATAAACTGGCACTAGATCTGTAATACAACGGAGATCAAAATATAATCAGAAATTTGATTGGCAGCACTGATATGGGTAAAGGCATTCATGTTGGATATAGGTCACAGGATGTTCTTTTATTTAGCTAGCTGGATCAAAATAATCAGAATTGGATCTCTAACTACACACTATAGCTTGCTAGAAAGTGATTATGTCCAGAGTTGGATTCCTAATTTGATACATCACTGGCGATAAGCCTATCTTTTGGAGGGTAGGGCACGAGTTCTGGTTATGCTGAGATGGAATACCTATGCTCCCCAAGGACATTGGAAAGAGAGGAGACTGAACCTTACAAGGCACGATGTGAGAGGAGTGGAATGAATCATGAGTCATGTGAAGGGAGTAGGATGAAAAAAGATGTATGTTTCAGTGACTCAAAGACATGAAGCCAGTTTGTGTTGGAAGAAAGAATCCTCTAGTCTTATCAAAGGAAACTGACTAATGATGCTGAAGCAATTCTTCAAAAAACGTGTCTTACTTTTGCATTGGCTTCTGAGGAAATCCTCCCATTATGTCCCCCTTCCCTCCTGGGTAGCACTGATTCAGGCCAGGTCCAGGAAAAGCTTCCTTTTGAGGTTGTGGGTTTTTTTGTTTTTTTCCCCCTGATATAGGAAAAATGAGCAGACAGGGGATGCACAGAATTGACTTCGCTTAATTGGAAGCTTTATGGAAGCAGCAGGACATCTGTTATTTGCCGCAGAAGACCAAGCTTGACGTAGGTTAAACGTCTCTGCTTTTAGAAGAAGCAAAGAATGCTTCTGCTTGTGGAGGTGGATCCTGATTAATGGAACAGCAGCAGGTAGGATCAAGGAATCTGGTTCTTCCTTCCCTTGCTCCAACCTTGGCACCAGCAGTTCCTTTGATGCCGCTAACCTGCACTGAGACACTTCCTTTGATTGCTAATGGTCGCTTAACATGAATTATTTTGCTAGATCTGCTTCAAGGGATGAAAAATCCACACGCACACACACACACACACACAACCTGCCTTCTCTGATTATGAAAATGATCAATCCATCTCTGGTAACAACTCTTCGATGTCTCTGAAACCTGGCAGAGTCAAAGAGAGGATCCCACCAGTCATTCCCTTCCTTTGCATTTGCCCTGTTAAAAAGTATGCTTGCCGCTGGTTGTGGAGTTTTGAGGGCAGCTGAAAACCCTTTTGGCTGTTTTACTGGCGGTTTGCTTTTAAAAAATATATATATTCAAAGTTCTAAAACCCCATTACAGGCTCTCCAGAGGCAGAGCTGAGCTCCAAGAGAGGGACTGCAATTCCCTCTCAAACAATAGCTGCACGATCTGAACCTTGTACCTCTTACTTTCTTCCCTATATCACCTGTCTATTACGAAGGAGAGCTCAATCGAAGAGCAAAAGCTGAGAAGAAGAAGTACTTTTCAGCTTGTGACCCAAATAGAATGATCTATCTATCTACCACTTTAAAGGGATTTAATACTTTCGTATGTTCACATATTATATTTAATTGCCTATTAATTAAATAATATAATTCCAGTGTTTAAAATCTCTAACTTTTTGTTCCATTTCAGCACAACAAAGCAGCCATTTATGGATTCATAACCAAAACATTGATCCTATTTCTTCAGTTCTAATAAGCAAGATATGGAGGATTGTTACTTTTGACAGGAGAATGTCATTTCATTGAAGCAAAGCTATGAATTAAGAAATGACTTTACATAAATTAGACTTGTGCTGAAAAAGAACAAAAAAAAATAATGATTATATACAAATTGCACTATTTAAAGTCTTATGGCCAGGATGGCCATTTCAAAGTCCAGGAAACAAGAAACATGACACTGTGAGATTTCTATAGGTTTAGCAGAGTCAAGATTCCTTTTTTTTTAAAAAAATGCACTGTTTGTATACAGATAGTCCTCGACTTACAACCATCTATTTGACAACCATTCGAAGTTATGATGGTGCTGAAAAAAGTGACTGTTGACGATCCTCCTACTTATGACTATTTTGCAATGGCCGTGGGGTCATGTCATCAAAACCGGGGTGCTTGGCAACCGGCATTTATTTACAATGGTTGCAGTATCTGAGGGTCATGTGATTGCCATTACAACTTTCCCAGAGGGCTTTTGACAAGCAAAGTCAATGGGAGGGAGCGGAGATTCACTGAACAGCTGCATGATTCACCTCATGACTGGGTCAAAAAAAGATCATCAAATCGGTCCTGTTTCACTTAATGGCGGCATCATTTAGAAACAGATGTCCCAGTCTCAGTTGTGGTCGTAAGTCGAGGACTACCTGTATGTGTTGTGATAACTGAATTCTGATTCTGGAACCTGAAGGGCTGCTCTAAGAACAAAAAGCCCTTCTCTCTTTCTCTCTCTCTCCCCCTCTCCCCCATTCCCGTTGAAGGACGGATTCTGATGCTTTCCCCAGGAACTCTTTCCTCCTTAAGTCTCCAGTATCAACTCCTGTACCATTCAAAAGGGCAAGTCCAAAACAGATTTTCAGGAGACGTAAGGGCTATAAAGAGGGACGTGGTGGCTCAGTGGCTAAGACACTGAGCTTGTTGATCAAAAGGTCGGCAGTTCAGCAGTTCGAATCCCTAGTGCCACGTAATGGGGTGACCTCCCGTTATTTGTCCCACCTTCTGCCAACCTAGCAGTTCGAAAGCACGTAAAAAATGCAAGTAGAAAAATAGGGACCACCTTTGGTGGGAAGGTAACAGCATTCTGTGCACCTTTGGCATTTAGTCATGCCGGCCACATGACCACGGAGATATCTTCGGACAGAGCTGGCTCTTCGGCTTTGAAATGGAGATGAGCACCGCCCCGTAGAGTCGGGATCGACTAGCACATATGTGCGAGGGGAACCTTTACCTTTACTTTAAAGGCTATAAAGTGCAGAAAAAAAACCGGTTGAAAATGATCTTCCATCTGCAGAAGATACTCAATCTGGTTCCAGTCCAGAGAAACTAGATATGCTCCTTGATTTGAAACTAGATATGCTACTTAATTTTCCTGCAACTTTTTTCTTGATATTTGGGATATATGAATGTGAAACTATTACCTGTGTAATTATTTTGCTAATAGTTATATTAAATACAAAATTTTTATATTTGTTTTAGTAATTTTTTTTTCTGTGTATTTTATACTGGATGCTAGACTTGCTATGATTCTTGTAATCTTTTTACACTTGCTCTTCGAATAGAGAATTGCATTGCAAAATTCAGGGAAGTGCAACCTCCTTGAAGGCAGGCAGATTAAGTAATCTCACTTTAAAATCCAAAAGAAACAAATGCGATTCCCCACCCCCATCATTTCTTCCTTCTCATATCACCTGCCTTCAATGGCATTCCTGCTCAGAACATTATCACCACGCACAAAATTGGCAAAAGGGAATAAATAACTTCAAACTAGGAGAGACTTCTTAGGCAGCTAGAAGTCAGCTATATCTAATAAACAACAGATGTAATTAACTTGGTTCTGCTTCTCTAAGCAATTAATCTGTACTTTTTTTTTAATAGCCTGATCCTTAAAAAATGATAATTAAGGTTCAGCATTTGGGATTATAAACTTCTCCAGCAACATAATCTTATTTATTCTTTATTCAATTGTAGACAACCAGACCAATTCTAGCAGCATAACGTTTTTTTTAACCTTTGCTCAGTTGTCATCGGTTTCAACTGAATGTATGGATGTTTAGAATTGATCCTACAAATGACATAAAATACTGGACATTTTATAAAGTTATCTTTCCCATTAAAATACCTCTTTTCTTACAGAGTATTTGGATGTATTTATCACATCGGTATACCACTAACTCTTGTGTTTTAAGATGGCTTTTTTTTTGTAATAAAACACAAGGCACAATATAATTACAAAAACATATCAAATTATTGCAGCTAAAATGACAATCCTACTCAATTCCAGGTGACATCGTCCCTCAAAAGCTGTCTGGAACAGTTCTCTTTTCATTGCTTTTCAAATAAGCACAGGGGTCAGGAGAAGGACTTGATCATTGAGAAACACTGGCTATGGATCACTAATTATCTCATTTTATTTTTATTTTTACACAAGGGATATACAGCATTCCTAACTGGGAGAAGTATATTGACTGGATCCAGGCTACCTGGAGAAGGAAGTCTTATAGGTATCCGGGAGCCAAGTCATGAAAACTTTCAAGGTTAAAGCCATCACTTTTACAGTATGCAGAAAAATCTCTTGAAAGCTAATGCAGTGCCTGCAGTTTGGATGATATATGGCTGCAGAAGGTCTCACTTGCCAGCATGGACAGCTGTATTCTGACCAATTACACTTTCTGAGTGGTCTTCAGGGGGACTCCCATGCAAAGAACACTGCAGTAGTTTATTCTGATGGTGATGAGGACATGAGTTACAGCTTCCACATCTTCTCACTCAGGATAGGGATGACCTACTCTTTCAGAGAATGCGTATTTTCCAATGTTAAATGGCAAAAGATGAGTAAGGAAGGCTGTAGTCTTAAGCACTTTTATAAGAGAGTAAATTGCATTGATTGTAACGGATATATATATATATATATATATATATATATATATATGTAGGTCTTTGGTTATTCGGGTCTTCTCCCACGTAAAATTGGAAGTGTCTTGGCGACGTTTCGACGAAGTCTCATTCGTCATCTTCAGGCTGGTGTTCTCGGCTTCGTGCTTCCAGGAGCAATGTGCTCCTGGAACATTGCTCCTGGAAGCACGAAGCCGAGAACACCAGCCTGAAGATGACGAATGAGACTTCGTCGAAACGTCGCCAAGACACTTCCAATTTTACGTGGGAGAAGACCCGAATAACCAAAGACCTACATACAAACACCCGCGAAAACCTGAGAAAACAAATATATATATATATATATATATATATATATATATATATATATATATATATATATATATATATATATATATGTTTTTCCTCTAGTCAGGTTTTTCCTACGTAACCAAGGTTTTTCTGCAGCCCTAGCTCAGTAGAATCACATCTACTCGATTCTGGGCTTTTTTTCTTTCTGGCAGCCAGCAAGTTCTTGCTGCCAGGTGAGAGACTTATATAGATCTATTTCTGGCTCGTTAGCCATCATCAGTAAGCCACACCCACATCTCATGTATCCTCCCTGTAAAGGTACAGTATCTATTTTCTTACTTCTTCGTAGGATTTATGTGTGTTTTTCCTCTAGCCAGTTGTCATCGGTTTCAACTTCAAGCTTCTAAACTTACCTAGTTTAGAAGCTTCTAAACTAGATAAGAGCCTGAAGATGACAGAGTTGTGAGCCTGTTGAAATGTTGCTATAAAGAAAAACTTTTAAGCTTCTGGTAGGATTTTAGCTAAGGTTTTAAAGGACCTTGCAGAGTGCTCTGTAAGGATTTTTTGGAAGATTTTAAGCTAGGATTTTAACCAGAATTTTAAACATTTTAACTAACTTATTTAACATGATGCGGGAAAACACCCAAGATTTTAATTTTTTGCATATACACACCCGCAAAAACTTAATGCGGTAGTGATGTTGGGGATGGGAGAATAGCCAGAGATTCAGACGCTGAAAACGTTAAAGGGAAATCTACACCCGTCAACCCAAATAAAGCCATAGAGAAATCCACCAAGAATGAATTTCTAAAGAAAACCTCAAGGTAGCGGCAGATATTTCTCTCTCTGGGTGCAAAGAGAAAATAATGCTCAGTTCCATTCAGTCGCCCCTACTCCACCCCAATGCAAGGGATTGTAGGGTCATTAAAAGGAAAAAGATATTTATTTATTCATATTTTTCCCTCAGAGAGGGGCTCTGGGGAGTAACTTCTTTTATGGAGTGTTATTGTTGGAGTTGAAGAATTTTGTTTTGGGTCTGTTTATAAACATTCTGGCTGTGGGCATGGAGGATGAAATCACTCTCTTCCAAAATCATTTCTTTCCTGCCTCTCAACTTCCCTCTATGGTTTTTTTTTAGTCTTGATGAGCACGAATCAGTGGCTTTCACTCGGGAGGGAGAAAGAAAGAAAGAATAGCCTTTAGCGCATATGTATTCCCTCCCAGTTATATTTTCCAAGCTTCCAAGCTAATGAACTGCAGTGGCGCAGTGGTTAGAGTGCAGTACTGCAGGCTACTTCTGCTGATCACCGGCTGCCAGCAATTTGGCAGTTCGAATTGCTCCAGGTTCAAGGTTGACTCAGCCTTCCATCCTTCCAAGCTCGGTAGAATGAGGACCCAGATTATTGGGGGCAATATACTGACTCTGTAAACTGCTTAGAGAGGGCTGCAGAGCACTATGAAGTAGTATATAAGTCTAAGTGCTATTGCTATTGCTTAGCGGGCATAAGATGCATAAAATGAGATGGAAAGACCTAAATCCCCTTTTCTGTCTCCCACCCTATCTTATAAAGTTTTTACTGTTTGTTTGAATTCTGCTTAAGAACCATAGAAACCATAATATTTCTCTTACTTTTCAGTAGTACACAGACCAAAACCATGCAATTTCTTCCAAGTGAACAGGGCAGAGAGGGATTTTTATTGGGAAAGGGTTGGCAGTAGCATCTTCTTCTGAGTTGTGGGTAGATAAATAGTAGGGTTGTGGAAAAGAGTTGGGAGTCCCTTTATAGAAGCTCAAAGGACCCAGCCTACCATATTCCATGGGTACATACTCAGATGCACCCCATTACAAGTGGTCATTCCCGATTGTTTATGTTTGATGTACACAAGAGTGTCTCTTCCTGCCCTTCCCAATCAAAATAAGTTGCTCAAAGTGGCTAAGAAATTATGTATGTTACATAGGATACAAAACGAGCCTTGGTAGTACAGTGGTCTAAGGCACCCTGTTATTAAGCTGGTTATTAAGATCAGCTGCCTGCAATTACTGCAGGTTCGAATCTCGCCAAGGCTCAAGGTTGATTCAGCCTTCCATCCTTTCTAAGATAGGTAAATTGAGGACCCAGTTGTGGGGGCAATAAGCTGACTTTGTATAAATATACAAAAGAATGAAGGCTATTGCTGAGCACATTGTAAGCCGCCCTGAGTCTCCGGAGAAGGGTGGCATATAAATCAATTTTTTTTAAAAAAAAAAAACCTATCGTAATTAGCACGAGATTGTCAGATGAAAAAAGAGTACAGAATCAGGAGGGAAAAAGACCATTTAGATTACAGTGACTCTAACATTTTTTTAAAAAAAGAATGGTATTTAAATAGAAATGTTTTTCTACTTAACTTCACAGAGGTGACTTCATAGAGGAAGACAGAAACGGAAGAAGAAATCCTAACTTCTTGGGGCAGTGAGTTCTTTCTTTAGGGCTCTGCAGAAAGCACTTGCCATTGAAACTGTATATACACTGATTTTATGAGAAATAGATTGTAAGGATCAATATATGTGATTTGAAGAGAGGAAAGCAGAACCTTTGCACTATATTTTAGCACTCCTTAGAACAGATCATTGTTTTTTATACTTCAAATAAGGATTGTATCACTGCTATTAAGCTCAATACAACCTTATTTCTCAGTTGCAATAACACTGCATTGCAGAGGAAATTCATTTTTTTTATCTGTCTGCCAATATTTAGAAGGCTGATTCAGTGACAAAACTGAAAATACCAGACGTAATAATATCTGACCCTTCATTCCATCTGTATCTGATTCTGCAAAATTGGAAGATGGCATATAGAAGGTGATGATGGAGATGAAGACAGACGTTCCATAATGCTCAAAGGATGAAAATTCAGTTATACACTGAGGTAGAAATATGGCTTACTTTATAAGTTAATAAAAAAGAAAGGAAGATATGTTAAAAGGAATCTCTCATAAGGAATTACATTTACTATGAACTTTATTTCAGTATTCTACTGCCTTCCAGTAGTGACATCCATAGAACTGGTGAAGGCTGGAAGAAAGGGCTTGAATCTTAAACAGTGTACTATCTACCAGAACTGTCACAAAATATTTGCATTCTGATCATAAAATAAAACTTTTTTTTATAAGTCTTCTTCATAAACTTTTCCATAAATCAAATGGTCTGTTTTCCAAATTATGTTGATTTGATTGTGGTATTTGAAGTAAACACTCATATTTACTTGTTAATAAACCCTATCCAATCTCCATGGGCTTACACTGAGAATAGAATGCTTAGGAGTGCAGCCTTAGGCAGCAAGGTGAAAATTTTCATCTATTTATTGGGTGGTTTAGCTGTGAAATTCAACAAGTTTATCAGTTCTTCTTTTTAACAGAGAAGTTACTTTAGTTACTGATAAAGAGTCATCTCAGTAACTAACCTTTGCCTTCAAAATCTGGCATGATGTGGCACAGTCATAAAGGTATAAATACAAGCATTCCAATGACCATCATTTTTCCCCCACTTATCATTTCAATTGTCCCCCAATGTAGTTTTTCCCTTCAATATTTGTGAGGATTCACTGGTTTGACCATATTACACTTTACAATATCTTATTATTCTTTGTTATTTTTGCATTATACCATACCAGAGAGCCTTTTGGCATCAAAAGATGGCTATCTAAGCCTTTTGAAACATAAATATCATTTTATAGGAATATACTCAGAAAATCAGACAGGTCTAAATTGGGTTATATAAAATTGTGCTATTATTGTACATCATTCAGCAGGTAAGGGTATAAAGGGATTTCTAGGTAGTTAAGGTGGGTCAAAATTATGAATTACAATGGATATTGCTGTATCTATTATATAAAAGAATTCACAAACCAGCATGACTAAGGCATTCCACTAACATTTAAAAAAACTAAAATATGTTCACAATCCGCTAAAATGTATTTTACATTTTAATCTTCCTAAGAAGATTAAATATCAGTAATATCAGTTTGGTTGATTTGATGTATGGAAGACCATGGGAGCATGAAAATTAGGAAAGGAAAACACATATGATTCTCCTCCAGATTGTGTCTTTATAATGAACAGCATGCAAACTAATCAATGCTGAATGGATACAGCAAAGTAGACAAAATGAACCAAAGTGAATTGGAATTATAATAAACTCAATCTGATATACTGATAGAGAATTAGAAGGAGAAGTGCAAACATTTTTTGCATTTCTTTGATTTAGGCCCACCTGACTCCAAATGCAGCTCACAATTTAACAAAGAAAATAAAATACAATGCCATTCAAAAATGATACAACAGTTAAAAAAACACCTAAATAAGTAACAGCAGATAAAAAGCAAGATGGCGCATCCAGCCAACACAGTACTCATCAGAGGCTCCAACCACTTTAGCTTAAGGCCTGGGAGAAAGGTAGATCTTTAAGTCCTCTAGAAAGTTATCAGTATGGGGGGATAGTCCCCATTGTGAGATCCTTGGTGTTCTCTGAGATTGGTTATTTCCTTGTAGATGTTTCATTATCAAAATAGGTTAACATCATCAGGCACTGATGATGTAATCTAGTTTGGTAATGAAATGTACATTACCAAATGTATAGTTTTTGTAGTATTTGAAGAATGCTATCATTTCCTCCCTAAATTTCCTCAGTCTTTCTTCATAGGAATTAACTTGTAGTTTCCTGATCAGGCCCATTGCCCTTCTCAGAACTTGTTCTGATTTGTCGGAATTCTTCTTTAATCCTTTTTTAAAATATGATACATAGGTGGGGTCTAATCAGTGTTGAACAAAGTGGAAATATTTCTTCTGGTGTTTTGGAAAGTCTGTTTCTACGGTTCTACGTTCTTCACGCAATTGATTCACCTTCAGTCTGCAGTCAATCCCTGTTCCAAAATGAATTTTACAGGTGCTGTTATCAGACAGGCATTCCTCAGTTTATATTTGTGTGTCTTAGTCCTATTTCCCAAATATATTATTTGTTTTGTTTGTACCTGTCTGTGTTATTTTTCCCCCCAGATCACGTCTCTAATCTATTCCAAATTTCACTTGTCTTCCAGAGTACTTGATAATTTTATGTCATCTGAGAAGCATTTTTCATTAAAATACTGAATAGTGCCAAATGTGAGATTAAAAAAAAATGCATCTCATTAAATATCTTACTTTATTTTTATGAGAAATCTCTGATGAGAACCTATTAAGAATGACTTTTATGCCAGCCATTTATTCACTTTAATTGGCATGCCATTCAAGTCATGATTATATAGCTTGTTAATGATAATATTGTGGGATACTTTATCAAATGTTTTGGTGAAATCAAGGTATGTATACAGTATTCCCACGGCCGGTTAAATAAGGACAGTCTGCCAAGGCTTTTCCTTGATAAAATTTTGTGTGGTGATTTTTAATAAGTTTGCCTTGTTTTCTATGATCTGTTCTAGAGTTTTCCAGAAATTGTGGTAGACTGGCTAACTCTAGTTCC
This sequence comes from Arizona elegans, assembly GCA_022577455.1. Classification (NCBI taxonomy): domain Eukaryota; kingdom Metazoa; phylum Chordata; class Lepidosauria; order Squamata; family Colubridae; genus Arizona; species Arizona elegans. The sequence goes on from JAKOOJ010000001.1 coordinate 128,372,325, forward strand.
CTACATTCTCTCTTCATTTTGAAGATGAGGACACTTGTTTTCCATTGGTCATCTGGTAGGTCATCTACTCACTAGTGGTCCTCCAAATGAAAACCTAAAAATCTGTTCTTTTTCAGAATTTGGACTGTGATTAAAGTAAATCCCAAATCCTGTTCGTCCAAACATAACACACATCATGTTATTAGTAGCACAAACTTTGAAAAGTGTCGTCTACATTGAGATATATAACAAAAGAAAAGGAGAGATGAAGTAAAATAAAAAAGTGTTTTAAAAAATGAATTATATTCTCAGCCTATCTCAGTTCGAAGATACCATTCTTTGGATCGATCAGTCATTTGGAATAAAGTAAGGAAAAAGTATTAACTTCTCTATTTACAATAAATATGTCACAAAGCTTTATTTTCATAAACCTGTTGCACCTAATCCAGTATTTTATTCATTTTTAATTTTTTTTATTCCAATGTAATAACTTTAACACTTTAAAAAGCATTTTAAATAACCCTTCATAATATTAACAGTGAATATAATTACACAAAGCATGCATTAACTTTTCACAGCAGGAACTAATCTTTCTTTAGACTAGACTAGACTCAGTTTTCATAATTCATCCTGGCTACAAATATCTTGGGCGATCCCCTTTGAATCTCAGAAAGTATGCTAATTGCTACTGATGACAGGTGACAGATTCTTCATGATCAATTACCATGCATGCTCAAATGATTAAAAGAACATGTGAATTCAACATGTGAGTTCATCTGCAAATGGATCTAAGAGAAATTTTTTTTAAAATGTTTGCTACTAACAACAGAGTGAAAAAACACTAACACAACCAAAAGCATAGAGTGATAGGCATGATGGCTTTATTCAGAATTGTGGGGCTAAACCATAGACCATGAATATGGCACCTTCAAAATATTTTTCAATTTAGATTTCAGGTTGTTGGGTTTTTTTGGTTTTTGGTTGCCCAAACCTGATTTTGCCCTTCAATTTATCAATCACATTGCTTAATAAGGAAAAAAAAAAGCTATTTGAAAGAGAAATCATTAAAATAAAATTTAATCTCAACAGTTAACATGGGATATTCAATTTTACACTGGAATTAAATTGGATATATAAATACCTCCTGCTCTTACCAGTGAGTGGTGTTATTCCATGTATTAAGGTATGAAGCAGACAAGAAAAAGATAAATCTTTCATAAGTACAACATATAAAAAACAGTTGGAACAACAACCTTGCATTAAAAGTCATTTGGTTATTTTCCTAAATATATGGAATTTTATGAGCATAAGAAGTACCATATTACAAAATGCTGCTGAATTATGTTTACTGCTGCATTTGGATTTGAAGCAGGAATCTCATACCTGTTCACGTACATGCAATAGCAAGTAGAGTGGTTAACTGACATCCCACCCAGTATACTGATGAATATGAGATAAGAAGCCATTTAAGATTGCTTTTCGATACACCAAACCTTACACCTTGTACTATTCAGCTGCATGCTCCTGGGCCTTCTAAAGAACCTTTTGGAATCAGTTATGAAACTCTGCACAGTTCCATGAAGCAATTTCTGTTTATGGCTCACGATAACATACAACTTTAATATCTTCCATGTGATCTTGTTTAAACCGATTTTCGTTGCAGCATTTATAGCTTCAAAGGTAGGAGTCAGTACTGTAGTCTTACGTGGAATGCCTTGTGGGATATTAGGTTTTTCTTGAAGAAAGTGAACTGTGAGCCTGCAGTGCATTCCCACAATGATGGAAAATGGTGGCTCTGATTAGAGTCGTAGATGATTAGATCGACTGTGAGAACAGGGCCGTTAAAATACATTTGAGCCATTCATTTATATCAACATCAATTCATTAATTGTAGTTTAAAAGGTGATTTTCAACACATCCAAGAATTTAGGTAGGTTTGCCTGATGGGGTTTGGAAGTCTCATGTGCTGTACAGCAAACAGCTTTGGAGACCTGCTTCAATTTCAGAAATGGATGGTTGTTTTTAAAAAGTAATGAATGGCTCCATTATGAGAAAAAAATGGGCATGGCTTCCCTCATCCATTCATTTACCCATGGACTAGATGACCTACAAGGTTCCTTCCAACTTTGTTAATCTGTTAATTTCCTTTTTATTTAAACTAGAATGCAATTATTTTATCAGGGATCTGTCAGAATATATTCATGAACTGGAATAGGGCATAGCAACAGGTCAGCCAATGAGGGCTGTTTAGTAACTGAAACATAGTGTTTGTTGTATGGGGCCGTAAGAGACAGTTTGGAGCCTGGGTGTGGCTTAACTGTTCTGTATATAAGCTTGAGGACACTAGCTTCTCTCTCCTCCATTTTGCCTTCTCCATTTTGTGCTGTGTTTGTACTTGCTATTTCTCTTCTCTACAACGTGGACTCTACAACGTGGAAAAACCTACAATGGTATTGTATATAAAGACATTTTCTTATGTCGTTGAATCCTGCAGAATTATTTAATTGTGACTGATTGTGTGTGCTGCAACAAACTCTGACAGGGTCCTTGGTGCTCCCTGAGCTTGGTTGTTTCCTTGTAGACATTTCATTATCCAAACTAGGTAACATCACCAGTGCTGGACTACCAAGCTCAGAGGGTACCAAGGACCCCTCATTTCAACCCTGAGCTACAAATATTATTCTTTACTGGTAACTATTTTATACTTTGTTGGATCCAAATCTTGACCAGATGGATCAATTTTACCTCAGCAAAGTCCTTTAGTATCGGTGGTGTTTGGATCAGACTTAAAGCAGGTTAATTTAGGATTATACTGCATATTTTATGAATATGTATACTCCTCTCCTCTGTGGAAATACTTGATTTTACTGAAATGCACCTTTGGATGTGACAGTTAAAAGCAGAAGAACATTGGAGCATGATAGATATTTTACTGTCTGTTTTTTTTAAAAATTAAAAATATTGCACGTGCATATTTTTGTGTTATGTAGACACCCTTAACGGCTACTCTGGAAAAACAGCTAAGTGCGTATTATAACCTGGAATGAGCAAAAAGGAAGGATTATCTCCTCACTTTGGGATTCTTCTTTCAATTGCTGCTTTTGAGTTGGCTTTCCATTGAAAAAAAGAAAAGGACATATGTAATTACAAATTATATGGTATAATTTGACCTTTAAGCATCTTCCTCAAGGCATGTAGAATGGTATTTCTATCATCCATGGAATATATTTTGGCACTAACTATGTATGAAGTTATGTTACTTTCAGCAAAAAAACCTGCAGTTATCATTTTATGGAGCAAGGCTTGATTTTTAAGCAATTCTAGAATAATTGCTCATGCAATTTTTTTTCAAAGAGATTTTGTATACATAATTGAAAGATCTACAGGTTACTTCTTCCAGTCAAAGCTGTTTTCCAAAGTATTATGCTACAGCGTCTTGATATTTATTTATTAAAACAATGTATACGGCTGCCCATCTCCCAATACAATTCAGGGCCAAGGGCCAAGAAAACATAAAACCACAGAAAACAATAATTAACAGAGAGTTAAGTGTGGTTAGGGTTGGAAATAAAGCCTTCTACCACCATCAAGCTTGATTTTCTTTCTTTTCTATGTGGGTTTGTACATGCTAGTGTGCAATTGTTGCTAAAAGCAAACGTACATACCATGTTCATGTCGATGCCATTGGTGTACGTCCACGCATGCTGGAAATATTCTTCGAGCCTCTGCCTCAATGGGTTGGGAATCTGATGAAAGCGAATGAACTCTTTCACACGTAGCATCTGCATGTGATACCGTGCCGTTCCAGAATATAGTCTTTGGATTATTGCGGATACGTTTCCAAAAATGCTTGCATACATTAATGCTGGGGTTAAAATAAAAGAAGAAAGACGATTATTGCGGATACGTTTCCAAAAATGCTTGCATACATTAATGCTGGGGTTAAAATAAAAGAAGAAAGACAAGCGGTTGGCTAATATCATTGTACCCATACAAAATTACCTATATAAATCAAAATATGTGCAACACAATAGTTTTCAACCCCCCCCTCATTTTACAGAGGAGGCCACTGAAAGGGACACATGCCTCTTGCCACTTACATAAATTTGCAAAAACTGGGAAACAATGATTGTCCCAATTAAGTATGCAGCCGTGGCCACTTGTCCAGGCGCCACATAGAGGCATTGGATCATGCATCATGGAATGAAAACCTAATGCTCCATTTCTAAAAATATGCCAAGTATAAGAAGTACCCAAAGTTGTTTACAATTACTGGATAAATCACTCTGCCTAAAGCCAATGGGACAATTCCTACAAAGCTGCAATTTACAGTACTTCTAACGTGTTCCAACATGCATCAATAACAAAAAATTCAGATATGCTATTAAATATAGGATCAAGTTATTTTTTTCAACAACACTGTGAGAGAAAAAAAATAAATTTTCCTCCAAATATGTGCCAACAAGTATCTTTATTTGGCTGTCTTATGTCAAGAATGCTGCTCTGCTTTCCCCCCCCCTCCTCCTGGCATGGTCCTGCTCAATTATGCCAACTACTCAGACCCAGGCTGACTAACCTCTCCCACCAGTCAACAATGATGGACTGTAATATTACCCTGGCTTGGTTTTTAATAGTTTAATGATGAAATAAGTCATATAAGAGGCCAAACAACATTAAGTATTTAAAACAGTTGGTCAGAAGAGAAGTTCTGCTTTTCATTGGACTGCGTCCAACAGAGTTCTGGCTGCGCAAGTGGATTTTCCTTTAGTTGCCCTCAACTCTGCTTCAGAGGAATCTACTAAATGGAGTAGATTTGGGAGTAGACAGGGCAAGATGAATCCAGTATAATCAGTCTCCAATAGATACAAATTGCTGAAATATTAGAAAATTGGAGCAGACTATTTCTAGTCTCATGATACACAATTTGCCTACAAAATATTTTGGGTTCGGTTCTTGCCATCAAATATACCCAATAACCTGGAGATTCTTACATGCTAATCAATAAATGTAAACACTATTTATTCCAATCATCTAGTTGCCCAAATCTGCATGACCACAAACAGCAAGAAATATGCCTGGCTAAAATATAGATGACCTCATTTATGATTCAGTTTGTTCTGCGAAGCATTGTACTGACTTTGTGGATTTGAACACATACTTGGAACATGTACCTATTTGCACTGAGTTTAGTTTCACCAGACTGACATCTAACTTCACCTTTAAAGCACTTAATGTTGCTTGGATTATACATGTCCTTAAAATGCCCCAAAAAAGCTAAACAGAAAAGGACATAAAGGTGGCATGAAGTGACAAAGAAAGCATTCAGTGCTGTGATTGTGGAAAGTTCTTTTTTTAAAGTCTCCTGTAGTCTTCTCCACAATTGGTTTGGATAAACGTAATAGAAAAAAGGTGGCAAGTATAGATAAAACACCACACACCACTTTGCAATATTACAACAGTTCTATGATGTGTCACCGCTGAAGCAACCAATTTTAGGACATTTTTCTCGTCTTTTTAAAACACATTCCAGTTCCATTGATATTTGTAACTGTTTGCCATTTTTTTTAGATCAGAGTGAGCAATTTATTTTTGGTTTGCCTGCCCTGGTTAAGGGCAATTGTGGTATAACCAAGCTTTTTATAAAATTACTTAATGTCAATCCCCTAAAACAGAGACTGGTGCAACAATAATATTGGTCAGGTTAATTTGCCTCTAAATCCTCACAAGTAGGGGGAAAAAAGTTTTGGGAGGTGTCCATATTTAGGGAGCTCAAGGGGTGTCATAAGTCATTTTAAACTACCTTCCAAGCACCAACTACCTTCCAAGGCTTGAACAACCAAATCCACATGTAGAGTTGAAACTAGCTACTTTATTGTTTTATGCCCTATTCACAGGAATCTTTCCAGACTGACAACTTGTCCCTGGGAAAGGCTAGATAGAGTACAACAACGTTTGGTGGAGGGTGTGTGTATCTTAGACCTTGCCCTCTTGTGCTTATATAATGATTACAGACTAATTCCCTGTTTGACCCCTTCTCCCAACTGGGACAGTTGTTCTCCAACACTTCCCAATGCAAAAATATATCTGAATAATTCCTTTTTTTTTTTTTTTTTTTTTTTTGGAGGGAGGAGGGTTGTTATTGTTCTTGAGAACTAGAATTAGGGTGCTAGGAGGCCACATGTGGCATAGGGGCCACGGGATCTTTACTTCAAGATCTTTAAGCTTTAGAGACATAGGCAATGAATATAGGGAGGTCTCCTCTAATACTGTCATGATGTAAATATTGTGGCATAGAATTATCATTCCCTAGGATATAATATACATATACATGATCTATGCAAGGCACCAAGGCCTTTTTTGCATTTTTTAGTCCCCTCCCTTCAACTCTTAGTTAAAGTTAGTGGATTTACATCTGAATAATATGAGTAGATAGAAGAAGTAAATAATCAATTTACAGGGAAAAATGGATGAAGTGTAATGTGATTTCTTCCCCCATGAACAGCCCTTTTCTGTCTTGATGACACCTATTTCCTGATTCCTCCCAGAAAACCTCTGTAGTTTTCAGTTCAAATGAAAATAGGTTTTTTTCCCCCTAAGTCCTGCTGAATCGTGTTGGGAAGGTAGGGTCCATTTCTGTTTTCTTTCAACAAGAGGAAGTTATAGTATCATATCTGACACTGCCTAATTCTCATCTGGAGGTATGACAGAAGTATGAGGGGTCTTGAATTTGCAAATCTTTAGTCATTCCTATATGTTCCAGCTGATTCCATTTTGGGGTAGCTCCTCTGGAGTGGCCACTTGTTCCACTCAGAGATTTGTTTTCTTTGTCCATTAAAGGACAGACCCATAGTATTCAAGACCTTTTGATATACCCTTTTAGGGACTACAGGATTACATTATTTATTTCAGTTTAAAAATTTTTGTTAGTCTAAATAAGCAATAGCTGTAATATTATTTTATCATTCTTGTATGTGGGTACTATTTTGGACACAATGGTACAAACAATTCTTGTATTTTCAAAGAGTAGGGTGGAGGAAGCTACTGTTCTACAATATTGTGTTAAAGCCAGAATATTTAAGTGAAATATTACCTTAATTACAGATACCTAATTTTACTTTCATTAAAATATACAAGGATTGCATAGCAGCTATAGGGCAATGCTTAGAAAATATTAGCCACTTAGAAAAGTTGCTTCAAATTCTTCATGGAAAACTATAAAATGGGGTGTATATTATGTAATGATCATTTGTAATTTATGGTATCTAATATAACAAAATGAGAGTGTACTATTTTTACTGCCTTGCAGAAATGAAAAAGGCAGAGGAAGGCAGAAAGTCGATTATGTATAAAGTTTAGATATGTCATTGACTGAGAGTTATTCTTGAGGGTTATTTATTTATTTATTTATTAAATTAATAATAAAATTAAATAACAGGCTTATTTATTTATTTATTACATTTATTTGCTGCCTATCTCACCGCAGGGCAACTCTGGGAGACTTGCAATTAAGACTCTGTGTTAGAAGGTTCTAGTAGGTCAGGGGTGTCAAACTCAAGGCCTGGGGGCCGGAACCAGCCCATGGGGTGCTTAGATCTGGCCCACAGGGCCACCCTGTAAACAGTGAAGGACTAGCCTGTGGGGCCTCTGCCAGCGAAAACAGAGCTTGGGAAGGCCATTTTGTTTTCACTAACAGAGGGTTGCAGGAGGCCGTCACAGCTGAAAATGGAGATCAATTTCACTGCGGATATTCAAATTAAAGCATCACCTTTGACTGTGCCGATATGATGTACCCAATAAACAGGATTTTTGAGGAAGCTAAGGCCTCAGAGTCTTGAATTGGTTGGGAGCATTACTCGGAACCATGACATTAACATTTTCAGCTCTTTTCTCTAAGCTAGGGAAAATGTTTTTTTACAGTCCCAGAAATTAATGCTATGATATCCCAGTCGATATATAGCTCTCCATTAATGAGTACCCTTTGAATAAACATTAAATCGCATATTTGTCCATTTTATTATCATGCCATCCAGCCCACACTTAAATGGTTTGTTAATAGGTCAGGGTATTTTATCAAATATCCAGGCAACGGTTTTCTTGTGAGACAGTATAGCAATAGCACTTAGACTTATATACTGCTTCATAGTGCTTTTACAGCCCTCTGGTTTACAGAGTCAGCCAATTGCCCCCAACAATCTGGGTCCTCATTTTACCCTCCATCGGAGAGATGGAAGGCTGAGTCAACCTTGAGCCTGGTGAGATTTGAACTGCCAAACTGCCGCTAACAATCAGCTGAAGTAGCCTGCAGTGCTGCACTCTAACCACTGTGCCATCTTGGCTATGGAAGTGAAAGTAGATTTTTAAGAAACGGAATAGAAAGAGTCTTGATGCTTTTGGATTGTAGTGCTACAGAAGACTTCTGAGAAGGTCATGGATAGCTAAGAAAACAATAATTGAACAAATCAATCAGGGTTCTCACTCAAGGTACAGATGACCAGACTCAATTACTATACTTCAGACACATCACACAAAGAACTAGCTCTCTCAAGAAGTCCATACCGAAAGGTGAAAGAAAAGAGCGGAAGAGGACAGCTAGCAAGGTGGATGGACTCAATTACAGCAATATTGCATGTCTGTTGGAAGATCTAAAAAACTAGGTTAGGGGATAGATCATCCTAGAGAAGAGAATGTGATCATTAAGCATCAACGCTAACTCAATGGCATAATCGTTTTATTAAATGCTTTGATAAAATCAAGCTCTGTTGCATTTATAGGACTCCCAACAATTTATTACTAAGGAAGTTAATCAAAAAATTAATGTTGATGGTTGCCTTAATTTTTGATAAATTTATGCGGTCATCTGGGAAGTAATACATTATTTTCGGAGTGTTTATAGATTATTTTTATGATTCACTGCAATATTTTTAGACGTCAATGTCAGAGTAACTGACAGCTGTTTCTTTTCTCTCTTTTTAAGATGGGGACAATATTTGGCATCTTTTCTCCCCAATTCCCTAAAGCTTTATTTGTTCTCCAGGATTTCTCAAAGATAATGGAGAAAAATCCAGCCAATTCACTCAAACAGGCTTTCAAAGTTCTGTCACTGAATCCTATTTCAATAAAGTAAAATCTCCAGCAAGACCTCTACGATATGTTTCCTGATTTGTCCTATTTGTCCACCAACAATGCTGCTACCCTTCAAAAAGACCTTGACTTTGTGTCGGAATGGTCAAAAAATTAGCAACTCCAAATCTCAACCAACAAATGCTCTGTCTTACACATTGGCAAAAAGAATCAGAACACAAAATACAAGCTGAGTTGACACGACCTTGTAGATGACCCTCACTCTGTCAAGGACCTTGGAGTACTCATATCAAATGATCTAAGTGCCAAAGCTCACTGTAACATCATCATCAAAAAGGCATTAAGGGTTGTAAACCTAATCTTGCATAGCTTCTTCTCCAGTAATATTACAATGCAGAGCATACAAAACATTTGCTAGACCAATTCTCGAATACAGCTCATCTGTCTGGAATCTGCACTGCATATCGGACATTAATACAATTGAGCATGTCCAGAAATATTTCACAAGAAGAGTCCTCCACTCCTCTGCTCGCAACAAAATACCTTATGCCACCAGACTTGAAATTTTGGGCTTAGAAAATTTAGAACTACGCTGCCTTCGGTATGATCTAAGCATAGCTCATAAAATAATCTGCTACAATGTCCTACCTGTCAATGACTACTTTAGCTTCAACCTAAAGTAGTTACAATACACGAGCACACAATAGATACAAACTTAAAGTGAACTGCTCCAAACTCAATTGCAGAAAATACGACTTCAGCAACACAGTGGTCAATGCCTGGAATGTACCACCTGACTCTGTGGTTTCATCCCAAAACCCCAAAAATTTTAACCTTAGACTGGCTACTGTTGACCTCACCCCATTCCTAAGAGGTCTGTAAGGGGCGTGCATAAGAACACCAGCGTGCCTACCGTCCCTGTCCTAATGTTCCCTTTAATTGTATTCATTTTATGTATTCAATTCATGCTAATATTTATATATATTATCTAATATGTACTTGACAAAATAAATAAATAAAAATAAAAAGTTTGAAGGGTGGATGCAGGCTGAGACATAACGGTCATAATGAGGAGCCTGAGTGGCTAATGCCTCCTACTAAGGCAGCATTTAACATCCAGCTGCCTGCAATTACTGCGAGTTCAATTCTCACCAGGCTCAAGGTCGACTCAGCCTTCCATCCTTTCTAAGGTGGGTAAAATGAGGACCCGGTTTGTGGGGGCAATAAGCTGACTTTGTATAAAATATACAGAAGTATGAAGGCTATTGCTTAACGCATTGTAAGCCGCCCTGAGTCTCTGGAGAAGGGCGGCATATAAAATAAATAAATAAAAAATAAGAAATAAAAATGAACAAGGCCCTAAGTTACATTGGAGGGTCTCAGTTTTCCCCTAGAAATGAGCCAAATTACTGGGGAAAGCTGGAGAGAGAGAGGGAGGGAGGGAGGGAGGGAGAGGGAGAGAGAGAGAGAGAGAGGGCGGGGGGAGATGCTTCTTACCTATGGCCTGGTGCTTCTGACAATACCTCTGTTTCAGCAGCTTCCCTACTGCCAAAAGAGCAGAAGGTCTAAACTTTTATCTTCCCTTCACTAATCAGAGGAGGGATGCTTGAAGCAGAGTAATTAACTGCAGGGATATAAAGAGATTTTTCATTAAGCTCATCTAATCCTTCAACCTTGCTGGGGAATAAGGTCAGTAAGTCTCACAAGTTGCCAAAGAGTTCTTTGCACTCGGCAATGTCCTTAAGAGGAAAGCCACGAAGCTTTGAAGACTGCTACCCCAGTAACCAAAAAGAGGCTAGTGTGGTTCAGTCCCCACAAGAAGGATGATTTTGGGGGAAGTAAAAGTAACAGCAGGTGCAATGAATTGGAGAAGAGCAGGATGGGTGAAGGATTCCAATTTCCTTAGATTTTGTTTTCTATTTAATAATTTAATTTAATTTAATTTAATTTAATTTAATTTAATTTAATTTAATTAATTCAATTTATATGCCGCCCCTCTCCAAAGACTCAGGGCAGCTCACAATACATTTTTAAAAATCATTATTAAAAACATTTAAAAATTAAAAACATTAAACTCATTCACGCCATTCATGGCCGGATCTCGCCAGATCACAAGAGCGAGATCAACGGCCCCAGGCCTTTTATTATATCCAATAAGTGTGGAGGCTTGCTTAGAAGAACAATATCTTGCCACTTGATAAGGGAAAAGCAGTGAGGTTCTTTTCTTCTCTAGCAAGTCTCCATACATCCTGGAGAGGAAAAAACCAACCAACCAACCAACCCAGGGAGATGGGGCAGGGGTGAAATCCAGCAGGTTCTGGAGAACCGGTAGCGGAAATTTTGAGTAGTTCAGAAAACTGGCAAATACCACCTCTGGCTGGCCCCAGAGTGGGGTGGGAATGGGGATTTTGCAATATCCTTCCCCCAGGAGTGGGGAGGGAATGGATATTTTGCAGTATCCTTCCCCTCGATAGGGAGGGAATGGGGATTTTGCAGTATCCTTCTCCTGGAGTGGAGTGGGAATGGAGATTTTGCCATGTCCTTCCCCTGCCACGCCCACCAAGCCACGCACACAGAACTGGTAGTAAAAAAAAAATGGATTTCACCACTGAGATGGGGGATAACCTGACTGGAACCAGCAGCAAGGTTAGTGGTAGAAATAGGAACTTTTTTTTTTTTTGAGTTAGTTTTGATTCGTGGTGAACACCTGGACTAGTTAATTCCCTGTAGTTTTCTTGGCAAGATTTCAGAAGTGATTTGTCCTAGCTTCTTTCCTAAGCAGAGACTGACTGGTCCAAGGTCAGTCAACTAGTTTGTGCTTAAGGTTCGACTAGAAGTCACAAGTTGTTAGCCTGGTGCTTTACCACTATATCAAACAAGCTCTCCGATAACAGCAACTTTCTTAATGGGATCTTCTGTTTCTTAGTGACTTGCATAGGCTTGGGGAACACATCCTCTAAAAAGGACTCTAGCTGAATTGAAATCCCCAACAACTCTAGAGATGGTTTCCTGAGGAGTGTGAAGGGCAGAGGTGGGTTTCAGATATTGTTACCATTGGTTCGCTACGCACAAACACACTCGCTTTGTTCACACTCTCTTTGCACCCACACTCTCTTTGCGCCCATGTGCACCTTTTGCGCATGCACCCGGCCTCAAAAACGTGGCTAAATAGGACGGCATAGCGCTGGGGTAGGTGGGCAGTCCCACCTGCTATCTCTGCTACCAGTTCGCCCAAACTGGTCCGAACCGGCTGAATACCATTCATTCTCCAAGCTTGTTGGTTGGTTTCCGAACGTTTCGTTATCAGGCTAGGCAACATGATACCAGTTAGCTAAGTACCAGGCTAGCAGAGTTTAGGGGATGTCATTGTCAGTGTTCTGTTTATAAAGGTTTCAGGTGTGTATGTGTCAAGTGAGGATCTTGTGATGGGTCAGGTGTAAGTCCTCAGTGAGTCTTGTGATAAGGAGGTTACATCAGGTCAGTGTCATTGGGAGGTGAACTGCTGGTCGGGGTGTGTGTGTATTGTATGGGTTGGTTTTCATTCTGACCCATCACAATATCCTCACTTGACACACTCACACCTGAAGCTCTTATAAACAGAAGGACACTGACATTCCCTACACTCCAATTAAGATGTTACCTAGCCTGTTAATGAAACATTTGGAAACCAACTTATAAGCTCGGAGAATGAACTTTCACCCTCATCCTACACACGAGCTACAGATATTTGCCACTATTGCAAACAGTTTTCTGACTATTCTTTCTTGTCTGTAACACAACAGCTTAATTAGCTGTATTTCACCCATGAAGCTTCTGTTGTTAGCTAGTTACTGAATGAAGGGTTGAGTTTCTGGAGAGGTGAAATGTATTGCTATGCCTGACGTGAAGTCTGACATAACAGACTGCACTTGCCAATTCTCATCAATGTGCATATTTCATAAATGGAATTAAGACCAATATAATGGTATAATGATAGTGGATTGTGAGAGGATTTTTTCTTGCCATATTCCTAGCATTTGAGAGACAGACAATCAAACTGATTGTCAGGCGATTCAATGAAAAATATATAAACAAGTATATCCTGAAGCATTATGTAGCTTCAACCCTATCTTATGGAGTTTGCATTAAGCTACATAAAAAAGCACGCACCAAGTGAGTCAGTTCTTGACTCAAATACTGTATTACTGGAATACATATTCCTATGGAAAGGGGCAAATAAAGATATGAAACCCAATCTCTCCAAGGCTCAAGGTTGACTCAGCCTTCCATCCTTTCTAAGGTAGGTGAAATGAGGACCCAGTTTGTGGGGGCAATAAGCTGACTTTGTATAAAATATACAAAAGGATGAAGGCTATTGCTTAACGCATTGTAAGCCGCCCTGAGTCTCCAGAGAAGGGCGGCATATAAATCAAATTAAAAAAAAAAAGTTTCATATCCTATAAGCTGCCCCTACAAGTCTAACTAATCACTTTTGGAAATATGATATAAGATTAAATGGACCTTGGTCTGATCCAGAAGAGATCCTGTTTCCCCTGATCTTTATCTTGAGGTACAGTTATTATATTACTCAGAATGGCTTATTGCCACTTTATTGCCTCTCTGAACATTATAAGGCACCAACTTATAGGATCTATATTCTGCACCTGATAATTAATTTCAGGATTTAAACCCACACCTGAACTTGGTGTATGGAGAATAAACAACTGAGAGCTCCAATTTTGGGCTGATTCCTAATTCCCCTTTGATCATTGAGAGGTACTTCCAAGATGGAGGGCTTTTGAAGTTACCAATCAAAATGCATAATTTTGTAGTTATTCATTTTTTCTCCTCCTGGGCAAATTTTAACAAATAATGTATGGTGGTTGAAAAAAGAGGGTTACAGGAGGAAGAAATTTTATGAATCGGATAAAGTGACAGAACAAATGCCTGATCTGGAAGCACCTACACTCGCTATGGCAGAGGTCTTCAAACTTGGTAGCTTTAAGACTTGTGGACTTCAATTCTGGGAGTTGAAGTCCACAAGTCTTAAAGCTGCAAAGTTTGGGGACCCCTGGGCTATGGCATCATTAATGTTTTAGTCCATATGTTAGTAAGTTGATCTTTCTAAATTACAGTTTCATTTCACCCCAGCTTTTAATACGGTTGATTTAAGTATGCTCATTTTAAAAAGTTATTTGTTCAGTCTACCAAATTTCTCACTTGTTTATACCACAGATATAAGACTCAGCATCGATTTGAAAACCTAAGCTACAGAAAATAAGTTTCCTCTCCTGCACAAATAGCTTTTCAATATCCTTCATGAAGTGAAGTGGATTTGGCATTTTACTATTGGTATTATTACTAACAACATAAATGAACAACAATAATATTCACATAGAACATTAAAGTTTTAACGTGGCTTAAAAAATAAATTTGAAGGTCCTGAGAGTTCTAGAACTTGCATCTTTAAAAAATCCAGGGTTTTGGGCTGTGATTGTGGAGATTCAATCAATCAATCCTCATGGCAGAGAAAGGGTTCCCTTACATAAACAGGGATAACTGATAAGTAATCAGAAGTAATGGAATTACAGAATTGATACAAATTCTATGTCATTGGTGGGCATCTCATTCTTAGCTATAACTGCTGTGTAATTTTATCAGTGATGAAGATAGCCTGTCACAACTATGTACATGTCTCTTCTCTTCCTCATTATAAATTGGAAACAAGGAATTAACTAATAAAGTTATCTGTTAATTCACTTATTCTGCATACAGTATAGACCAGGGGTGTCAAACCTGCATCATCACGGCATTGTCACATGATGTATCGGGACTTTTTTCCCTGGGCAGGGGCGGAGCCAGCATGTGACGTATCTGGCCCACGGGCCATGAGTTTGACATCCCTGATATAGACTATTAGGGTTAGCAAAAGAAATCTGTGGGTTAGTTTTTCATTTTGCCCATTTTTGTACATTCGCTTGTACTTTTGCGCACAACTCTTTTGAGAAGGTTTTCCAGAAAAAGTCTTGCATGGGTTTCATAAGGAAAAACTTTGTTTTTTGTCACTAGGCAAAGGAGCAACTTAGAAGAAACTGTTGTAATTTTTCATCCTTACGAGTATTTTAACTGGTAAGACATAACCACACAATTAATTGTCCTGCCTTGACAAGGAAATTCACAAAAGGCTTTATCTAATAGTGCTTGATGGATTAAAGGTGCTAAAAGGGTTATGAATAAGGACGAATTAAACAGAAATGAAACAATTTCTTAATCAGCTATTCACAGATACACATTTTTCCCTTCAATATCTATAGTGGTTGAAATTCAGAAAAATAAAGTGAAGTCAAAGATAGGACACAAGCTGTCTTCTGCTACATGTCAAGCAGACCAAGCTTGCCCTACTTTTTCCTGCATTTTTCCAGTAGAGCAGGGTTGATCCACAGAGGAATTAAAGGACACTATAGAACTGTAATAGTGTGTCCTCTTTAAAGCTTTTGAGACTCAGATTATTGACTTGCAGTCTTTATGTACCTCTTTCAGGGATTCTTCAAATTAATGAACTACTGTCCCCAAGCAAAAACATTTTGCATGTTTTTTAAATAGGTTTCCCAAAGCAAGTCTTGTGGTCTGCATCAGTAGTGGGTTCCACTAACCTTCACTACTGGTTCGGAACTGTGAGCATGCATGGCGCATCTGCGCATGCGCAGAACCTTCTGTGCATGCGCAGAGCATCCATGATGATGACCGGGCAGGTGGGTGGAGCCTCCCACCACTGCCACTACCGGTTCACCCGAACTGGGGTGAACCAGTAGAAACCCACCAATGGTCTGCATCCCCTGAGTGCCCAATGTGATCGGGAGTTGCTTACTGCCACAAGGCAGTACTTTTAAGATTTTTTCCCTAATATTTTATGTTTTTTAAAAATCAAATGGTTTCCTTCCTTCTGTGACATTGATATCACAAAGCCAGCTGATGGTGTCAGATCTTACAAGTTGATTTTTCTCACATACATGCTTAACTGGTTTAAAATAATACAAGAAAATCCTGCTTTAGAATTTTTCTCCCTCATTCTTTATGGGTATGGCAAGGCATTTTACCAAGAAAACAGTTTATTTAATGAGTTCTTGCCTTCCTAATAGGATCCATGTTGATAGATGGCTGCAGTGTCAAGAATGCCCACCTATTTCTTAAACAAAGTTTAAGAAGGGCTCCACACAAGAGAAAAGATTGCTATTTCCAAGCACTGAATGAGTTTGGTTGGATTTTGGGAGGAGGAGGAAGAGGAGCAGGAGCAGGAGCAGGAGCAGGAGCAGGAGCAGAAGAAGCAGAAGCAGAAGCAGGAGAAGGAGAAGGAGAAGGAGAAGGAGAAGGAGAAGGAGAAGGAGAAGGAGAAGGAGAAGGAGAAGGAGAAGGAGAAGATATCCGTTCAGTTGTGTCCAACTCGGTGGATTGGATTGGATCAGGTGGATAAGGGAAGCAAAGCCAGAAATAATAACTAGATGTGGCAGCATCCCACATTAGAAGGATACAGGGGAATTCTCTTCATTTTATGTCTGCTTGATAGTCTGAAATAGGTTGGGTTGAAAGATTATGACTAGCTTAGAGACATCCAGAGAGTTTTCATGGTTAAGTGTCGATGTGACTCTGATTCTTTTCAGGACTGAGCTGCACTTCCTTGATTGCCCCAGAGCGAAGGTAGCCACCTACTATTTTGGAAGGGCAGGATGAATGATGTCATCTTCAGCCTGTTCCTAGGTTGCTGGGAAGATAAACATTATGTCTTCTTGCTCTGCCTCCTTTCTCTTTCCACTGGTGCAAGCTTTTTCCTTCCACTTTACAACAAAGGCCTGTTTCGATTGGCTATGTGTGCTCTCTTGGGCATCCCTCAACTCCCCCAGTTTCTGCTTTTCCAGGCATCTCCGACTGGGCAGGCGACTTATCTCCTATAAAAGGATGGAACTTTGGGATTTTATGTTCAAGGGGAGGAAGGAACAGTTTAAAAAGTGGATAACATTGGCAAGAGTTCTTCCACATTTTTTCTTGTCAACTCCATTGACAAGAAGGACTGTAAAAATGTTAGGTTTTCTTTCTTTACCAGTACTCAAAATGCTTGCCCACATTAAGGGAAAGTAAGTAATGCTACTTCCCTGGCATGGAAGGGAGAGGGAGAGGAGGAGAAGCAGGGGCTGTGGTAACTGTAGTCTGGACAGAATACCTGACCAGCCCTTTGGCCAAAAGGGAAGAAAGGACTGAAATCTGGAAAGACTTTCTATTAACATCATTTCTCATCTAATTTACATGGAAGATAAGGAATTGAACCCTGCTGTGCAGAAAAGCCCTATATCCTAGTCCAATATCTTAACCACTACACGACACTGATTCTGTCATTTTGAATTTTCCTTCTGTTTACTATGTAGACCCATCCATGAGATTTTCTTTACAAGTACTTAGAGACCTGATTGCCTTCCAACCTACTCCTCTGTCGTTTCCTGATGTTTCCATATCCGATTCCAACCAGCTTAGCTTATTGAGATCAGCCAAGGTAAGTTAGAAGTTATAGCCTACTGTAGATACTGCATGTATGAAAGCAAAAATAGAAATAATGACAAGAGTTTCAGTAAAAATGAAACACTTCTCACTTGGGAAGACTTATGACAAGGTGACCTAAGTGTTGCTATTTAACTCTTACACTTAATGGGTAACTTCAAGCTCCCTGTTCTTTCTTATGTTCTTGAAACTGGACTTTGTTTGAACAACACTTCAAAAGGAGGATGGCACAGATGGAAGATATCCTCTGTAAAGTAGGTCTCCTTGCCATGCCCAAGATAGACCTAGTTAACATAAACTTTTGCAGAGTAGGGGGGGTTTTCAATACACTGCACATATCTGAGCCATTCACAAAGGACGTCTTAAAGGCCCAGGAATGTCAGTGCAGAGGAATGGTCTTACTTTCTTCTATAGTGTCTTATAAAAATAATGATGAATAAGTTAAATTCATTTGGTAAATTGTTTAAAGCAGGAGTGAAATCCAGCAGGTTCTGACAGGTTCTGGAGAACCGGTAGTGGAAACCATGCCCACCAAACCACACCACGCCTACCAAGTCACGCCCACAGAACTGGTAGTAAAAAAATTTGGATTTCACTACTGGTTTAAAGCTGAAATCTTGAAAAGTTTAAGAAAAGACAAGGGGCAGAGGTTATCCTGCATCTTCTATACTAATCTTATATTGGTGATGTGTATTTATGTCATTGGAGGTTTAATTATTTGCTCTGTTAATACTTTTATGATGATAATTATTTCTTATTGAATGTTATTGTTATTACCATTGCACTTACATGTTATTAATAATTTTTGACCCCAGAGGTAGGAAGTGAACCATCACAATACTATATCTCCTACTCCTAAACCCTGTACGTGGTCCCAAAGGATGCCGTGCTTGATGGTATTGAAAGATCGAAAAGAGTCAAAATGGATGCACTATCATCATCGCAGCTCCACCAGAGATCACCAGCAACCACAACTAATGCTGATTCAGTGTTATGTTTCAGTCTGAAATTTGATTGGAAAGGGTCTAGATAATTTGTTTCCTCCAGCGCCCTCTGAAGCTGTAGCCTGACTACCTTCTCAACAACTTTCTCTCGAAGGGAAAATTGGGGGAAAATTGCCTAGAAAAAAATGTTTGGATCCAGTGATATCTTTTTGAGGAGGCCTTTTCAAAGCAGGTGAGACCACCCATCCCTCAAGCAGATACTATGGCATGGAGCCTCACCACCCATAAACTTCTGGACAGCCTTCAGCAGCCAGGGCTGACATGTAAATAGGTGGGCAGGACAGCAGTCCTAAAGACCTGGTTCACTTTCCTCATGAGTTACAAGTTCAAACTCACCCAGGTAACCACACAAGGATCTTGTTTTAATTATTTCAACAGATTTTCCAGGTGGAATTCAACTCTGAGTGGATTTGCGTTTCAGATGTCTAGAATATTCCTTGCAGTGAATATACAGATGACTCTGTGACATGCTGCTCCCTAGCAAGGAATAAGCCACTTTAAAAAAAAAGGGCTGCTGGATAGCTATTTGTGGATGTGATAATGGTAGAAAAATAGTGATGTTTTACTGCTGTTATTGCCACTTTGTAATCCCTAATATGGGCTTTTACTATTTTTTTGTTAGATTTACTTCTTTTGACGGCACTCTAGCTGTTTCGTCTAGCATATCATCTCCTGAAGTGCATGAGAAATCCAGTGAGGACCTCAAGATCAATACACAGGGAGCAGCCACCTAGCAACAATAATAAGCTAAGGTCTTCATCATATGCCCATTCCAGACTGGTTTCAATCAAATTGAACTTTTCCAAGCTTTTGTTATTACTGCAGGCTGGCTATTCCAAGAGAAAGCTGTTTAGACGTTTAATAATCAATACATGTTTAAACTAAGGAGATTTCAGTAGCACTCAAGGATTAAGTTAATTTAATGTCATAGCAAAACAGGTTACCAGATGCAATGCATGTCTATATAATATTACCCGTGTTTCCCTGAAAATAAGACCTGGTCTTATACTTTTTTTGGGTTCCAAAATAAACACTAGGGCTTATTTTTGGGGGCTAGCCACTTCTCCTGTTTGCTTGTGGCTGCAACAGGGCAGGAGGTTGCGTGGCTGCATAACTCTAGGCTTTCCTGCAGCCCGCAGGGCACAACTGGGCCGCAACGGGGCAGGAGGTTGCACAGCTGCATGCCTCTCGGCTTGCCCACGGCCTGCGCGGCACAACGGGGCAGGAGGCGGTGTGGCTGCATGACTCTCGGCTTTCCCATGGCCCGTATGGTGCATCCAGATCATGTGCCTCCTCGCCTCTGCCTCCACCAGCTGCTTGGATAGGTAATCAACTTACCTGCATTACGCAAGCTATGGCTGCTGCCAGACATCATCGGCCCCCGTGCTGTTGCCACCTCTGGTGCTGACCACACACCCCAGATGATGATGACCTTAACCAGGGCTTATTTTTGGGGGGGGGTAGGGCTTATATTAGGAGCACAGTAAAATCAGACTAGGTTATTTTCTGGTTAGGGCTTATTTTAGTGGGACATGGTAATACAATTGTTTCGCTACCAACTCACAACTTACACATCGGGATAATTAGTGTGTGCCAAGAATGGGGCTTGTGCTCATCAATATGTTCTTTTCTTTCTTTTTTTTTCTTCACTTTTTTTTAAGCTATTAAACTATTTAAACTATTAAAAAGTTTTGTAGAAAATACAAACATTTTCACCCCCCTCAACCCCTCCCTCCCCTTTCCCACCCCCCCTTTCCCTCCTTCCCCCCCACCCCCCTCCCTAGACTTCCCAGAACAAGCACAGGGTATAGCATTCACAAATCAAAAGCTAGAATATGCTAACAAATTGTTACATTTCATATTCTCCCTAGATCCTTAACTCCTTATAATTCAAAAAACAAACACAAACTACTTAAAGTTACTTCATTCATATGCTATATGAATCTTATTCGGATACTTCAATGTTATTTTCTGTTGTACTATCTGCCCTGTGCAATGCACTTTTCCTGTGAAGCACCTTCTATTATATATTTAGTATGCTTGTTCAAGTCTATCTTCTCATCCAGATTTTCCATGAATAAATGTACAATAATTGTAGGTTTTGTTTTCTTCCTCTGCCTCCTTTTTATTGTACAGATATTTATATATGTGTTAATTGTGCTTTTGTACACCACTTATATATAGTTAATTGTTGATGATAATATTATGACTAATTTATTTTCTTCTATTCAGTTGTGTCTAATTCCCAGAGACTATCTACACAAGTCCATGCAGTTTTCTTGGCAAGGGTTTTCAGAAGTGGTTTGCCATTGCTTCCTTCCTAAGCTGAGAAAGACTGACTGGCCCAAGGTTACCCAACTGGCTTTGTGCTCAGTATGGGTCTAGAATTCACAGACTCCTGCTTTTTACCTTCACCACTGCACCAAATTGGTGCTCTCACTGATAATAAGAAAGCCAACCAAATATCTACTAAATTAAATTGAGCTATACAAAGATCAATAGGGTCTATACAGTTCACACGGTGCCAAAAGATTGCAAGTTGACCTTTAAAAGGATTCTAAGCGTGAACAGTTCCTTAAGAGGTGCTATAAAAAACCTGAAGACAGTGGCTAATTTTTAAAAGGAAAAGTGCTACTGAATCTTATCTGGAATACAAATTGTGCTGGAGGTATTGATTCCTGGTTTAATGCAGGTAAATTTAAGATTATTTTGTAATTAGGCAAATGCATCCTGTATTATTTTTTCCCTTTGAAAAATCCAAAATCCTTCATGTCAGTAGATTACAAATAGCCAAGAAGAACTATCCTTCTTTAATATACAATGATCAATTCAGAGAACACGAACCAATAAAAGAACAAGTCTAAACTATATGAATTAACATTCTAAAGCTGCATCTCTAATAGCAAAGTGATTGCAATCAATGCTTATGGAATATTCTTTAAGCAGTAATCTTTTTCAAAGCAATAGTAAACCAGTTTCATATGTTGTAATGCAAACCTTCCATTTTCATAAGTTGTAAACCATCCCTATCAAGATTGGATCTTAATCTTATTTAGTCTATAGAGAGCATAAATAAATAATATTAATTTCATATTTTTTTCTATAAAAAAGTATAGGCTACTGACTTAGGAGCAGAAGTAAATTCCCCCAAAAATTCTAATTGCTGTGAAACGTCAGAATGAAAAACATCCAGAATTTTGGATGAGATGTTTCCCCAGAACCAGAGAATTTTGAAAGGTGACGTTCGAAATGAACAGTGGCAAAACGTTTGCGTGAAAATACATTTAAAAGTGCATGCCCCACAGAACTTTTTCCCAGTCTTCACTTTGTAAACACGTTCTTTCAATCTGTTGAAGGTTTTGAGTACTTAACCAGCCAAACAGTTCAGAAATTCATCAGTAAATTAGCGAGGAAGTATAAAAAAAGCAAAAAAGCAAAAAGAAAAGCACTGCTTACTTACAGCCAATCAGCATGACGCAAATAGAAAAGATTTTCTCTGAGTTGGTATTTGGAGACACATTTCCAAATCCTACACTGGTCAGGCTGCTGAAGGTAAAATAAAGTGCGGTGACATATTTGTCTTTAATGGATGGTCCTGAGCTGCCATCACTCCGATTGTAATGTTTTCCCAGCTGCTGTCCCAGGGAGTCCAACCAACCGATTTTACGAGACAAGTAATGCCTTTCAACATTCCCAATGGCATACCAAATGCAAGCCAGCCAGTGAGCAATGAGTGCAAATATGCACATCAGTAGCATCAAGACAGCTGCACCATATTCCGAGTATCTGTCCAGTTTGCGGGCAACCCTCACTAAACGCAGTAGACGGGCTGTCTTCAGAAGGCCAATGAGAGTTGTTGTCTGCAGAAACAGAAACCACAGTGCATATTAGGCATTAGCTCAGATGCAAAAGAGGAGAATAAGGAAAACAACTTAGGTGAAATTACAATAGTCTGTTTACAACAGGTTTTCCCAACCTTTTCTATACCCTGCATCCCTAAAAACGCTTCTGATATATTCTCGCACCCCTTACAAAAGTAAATAATTATATGCATATAGTTATGCATATACACTATAATTTTGAAACTTCTAAACCCAAGTTTTCGCACCCCCTGGAATATCGTCTTGCATCCCAGGTTGGGAACCCCTGATTTATAAGTATGGTCTCATACCAAAGGTCATAGGTCTTGTGAAGAATACTAATAGCACTCAGACTTACATACCACTTCACCGTGCTTTACAGCCCTCTCTAAACGGTTTACAGAGTCAGCATATTGCCCCCAACAATTTGGGTCCTCATGATGCCTACTTAGAAGATTTAAGTTCTTAGGAACCCTTTTAGGCAATCTCCATGCACTTTAGTCTGCAGTTTCACAATTAATTTACCAACAAAAGAACCTCATTAAGTACATTGAATTTTACTTTGGTACAGAAATAAATACGTCCTCCATTTATTAGAGTTACTGCTTCTTTCATACAGTACAAAGCCAGCTTGGGTTAGATTCCTTAAAGATCTAAGAAATGATCAGACCCAAGCCTACCGTGGAAGTTGCATCACACATCTTTAGACCAGAATGCAACACATACTTCATGGGTTGCCAGTCAATGATGCAGTAACTCCCATTGCATCACTGACCTCTGCGGGTCCCTTTCCCTACTTTTTGAGCCATGGTGGCACAGTGGTTAGAGTACAGTACTGCAGGCTACTTCTGCTGACTGCTGGCTGATTGCAATTTGGCAGTTCAAATCTCACCAGGCTCAAGGTATCCGTAAAATATCCAGAGATATTTTACTAGAAGAGTACTCAAATCCTCTGCTCGAAATAAAATTCCCTATACTTGAAATTTTAGCCTTGGATAGCCTTGAACTACGCTGTCTACGTTCCGACCTAAGTTTAGTACACAAGATTATCTACCATAACGTCCTACCTGTTAATGAGTACTTTAACTTCAACCGTAGTAACACAAGGGCTATGAATAGATTCAAACTCAATGTAATCCACTCTAATCTTGATCGTAGGAAATATGACTTCTTCAATAGAGTAGTAAATGTCTGGAACACTCTACCTGATCCTGTTGTTAGTCTCTCTAACCCCCATACCTTTTATCTTAAACTGTCTACCATGGACCTTACACGTTTCTTAAGAGGTCCCTAAGGGGATAACTGCACCAGCATGCCTACCATCCCTGTCCTACTATCCCCATTTATATGTACTCATTTTATGTGTTTATGGCTATGTTTTGCTTATTTATATCCTTTTATTTGTGCCAATTTTTCATTTGCCCATGTCTATGTCTACACTGTTACTTGTTTCCTTGTACTTGTTGACAAACAAACAAGCAAGCAAACAAACAAATAAATAAAGGTTGACTCAGCCTTCTATCCTTCCGAGGTGGGTAAAATGTGGAGCCAGATTGTTGGGGGCAACATGCTGACTCTGTAAACCGCTTAGAGAGGGTTGTAAAGCATTGTAAAGCAGTATATAAGTGTAAGTGCTATGGCTATTGCTATTTTTCCTACTTGGATCTAGGAAGGGTGCTTTCTCCATAAGTTTCTCTGCGCTGTAGAACACCCTTTTTCAGAGATCCGGCAGAAACCCACTTCCCCTACTTTCTGGAAGGTCTTCAAGAGCTAGCATTGGGGTAGGATGAGACTGACATAGGAGAGAATGTTCCTTAATGCTTTGATTGTGGCTGTTTTTTTGTGGTTTTAATTGTTTTGAGAGCCATCCAGGATTATAGTTCAGAATACAGATAGCCCTCGACTTACAACCATTTTTAATGACAGCTTGAAGTTACAATGGCGCTGAAAACTGACTTATGATTGTCTTTCAAACTTATGACCGTTGCAGCATCCCCACGGTCACGTGATCAAAATTCAGGCTTTATGTAGTTACGACGGTTCCAGTGCCTGGGGTTATGTGATCACCAACTGTAACCTTTCCAGCTGCCTTCCGATAAGCAAAGTCAATGAGGTAAGCCGGATTTGCTTAATGACTGTCTGATTCACATAACAACTGCAGTGATTTGCTTAACAACTGTGTAAAATGGGGTGCAACTGACTTATCAACTGTCTTGCTTAGCTACAGAAATTTTGGGCTCAATTTTAATTATAAATCGAGGAGTACCTGTATGGGCAGCTACATAAATTGGATAAACTAACTAACTAACTAACTAACTAACTAACTAACTAACTAACTAACTAACTAACCAACCAACCAACTAACTAACCAATCAACCAACCAGCCCGCCCGCCCACCCATCCACCCACCCACTCACTCACTCACTCTCTTTAAAAATCAGTTGCCAAATGATCCTTGGGATGAAGGAAACTACTAAACTAGGAAGCACAATTACACAATAAGTGCTTCATAAGGTACATATAAACTTTGGGAGAATCTCTGGTGCCTTAAGCATTATCTACAGCCATTGTGTAGGCTGTAGAAAATGCTCAAGACAGTCCAGAGAATTAACCATAGTAACTGTCCCATTATAATCTATTGTTTACGCTATAATAGCTGCAATAAAATAACTGCCCTTTTCACTGGTGAAAATGTGTCAAAATAAATAGCATATAGTAAATAGTACATTTGGTACAGAGTAAATCGCTGAAAAGCTGAACCACATACTTTATGCTCGGGTTTAAATTGCCTCTTTCCAAAGAACAATTGAATTGGATTTAATTTCTAAATGAAACCCAAGATTTGGGGCTTTATGCAAGAAGCATTTAAAGTAGAATTCTTAGGAAGTATTCCTAAATATTCCTATACTTAGGAATAAGTATATCTGAAGCTCCCTTATTCTGAGCCAGACATTTGGCTGAATAATGTCTGTAATGATTGGAGGGTTTGTCTATCACAGGTCTTTCCAGTCATTGCCAGAGAATGAATTGGAAATTTCTGAATTACTACTACTACTACTACTACTACTACTACTACTACTACTACAAATGCATATCCTGCCTTTCTCTTGAGTGGTTTATGTGGGGAGTGCCCCTCACTTTATTTACTTGCCAAGGTATTTCTCTATAACTGAGTGACAGTCTTTTTCTTAAAAGCTTCAAGACCTTGAAGTCAAGACCAATGGAATTGAATGGGGAATTAGAATTGAATGGAGAGCAAGTTTGGTGTAGTGGTTGTGGCATCAGACTAGAAACCAGGAGATTGTGAATTCTAGTCCCATCTTAGTGCAAACAATCAGATTTATGTTTGACGGGTTCAAGTTGACTAATTTATTGTATTCTACTGGTTGTACAAGACTGTTTGCCTTCTCTTGGAAACAAACAAGGGCCCAGAATTTACAGGGTGAGGAGAATAATCCCTAGGTCTCTTGCAACTGTGCAATTATTGGGAAGAAAGTTGACCAGCATTTTGTTATTCCTCCCCAAACAAGGAGAGGAATTGAGATCACCCACAATTGCTCCAGACAGTTGCTCCTTGCGAGGAGATCACATCCAGTGGGTTTAGAGTTCTGGGAGACCAGGAAAAAGCCATCTTTCTCAAACCATTGGACACTGGATCTACATATTTTCTTTTTAAACCACTCTTGGAAATTGCCTGTTAAATAGTTTGTTGTTGTTGTTGTTAGGTATCTTGGACCAACAAATCTGATAGCTGAATTTCCTTCAATTTCCTTTAGTGAAAAGAGTTTTAAATACAGGTTTGACTTAATTAAAAAAAAAAAAAAAAGCAGAAAACAAGTGATTAGAACTTTGTTTTTAGAAAGTTACAAATTGACAAAGGGTCCAGATGGATTTGAAATAAGATTTTAGAATTTATTTTAAGAAGCCTTCCCATGAGAAAATGCTGTTGTTTTGAATTATTTTGAAAAAAAAAAAAAAAAAGCACGATAGTTTGAGACATTGAAAGTTGGACACTAGAGGGAACCAGAAAGAATGAAAGATTACATTAAAGGAGAACAACGTATAAATTTGACTTACTAATACAAAATGAAGCAAAGTATTCATTTGTATTCATGATACATTGGATGTATCAAAGGATGTATTTGAACAATAGTCCCAGTAGTAAAATTTAAGAATGTTCTGGCTTTACAGATAGATTGTGTCTAAAAGATATTACAGAAGAGGAATGTGTTTTATCTTACAAGATTGAGGCTGATCTGAAAGTGGATTTAAAAACAACAGGTTTAATAATTAAACTTATTAAATTACTTTACCTAAATTACTTAAAAATTAAATTCTTAATAATTAAAAAGGATATACAAGTGATAAACCAAGACAGTGACCTGGATAATTTTCCTATATGGGATTTAAAGTGCAAAAGAGGCTTGTTAAAGCTTTGAAGAATTTTGTGTGAAGGGAGAAAGAAAAAATGGGGGGGGGGGGGGCGCGGATCAAGTTATATTACATTATTTGAAGGGGCAAGATGAAGACTGTTAAAAACAAAAGGAAGGATACTGTGTTAAAATAAGACCCTGTCTTATATTTTTTGAACCCTGAACCATACGCTCAAAAGCCCAGTTGTGCTTATTATCAAGGGATGTCTTATTTTGGGGGAAACAGGGTATAAATTTGGTTTATTTGATAAAGTTTAAAATAGATATCTTTGGTAACCCTTAATGGATTTTTCCTGAAAGTAGGACTGAAATGACAAAGCTTTATGAATTTCTTTATAAATAAAAGATGGGATATGAGAAGACAAGACTATTTGTTGTATTTTAAGAGAAGATGATAAAATTGTTTATTCTTGTTGTAATGAAAGAGAATGTCATTTATTTATATATTTCTTTTGCTTTTCTTTACTTTATTCTAATTTTTCTTTTCTATTTTTTTCTTTCCATTTTTTTTCTTTTTTCCACCTTCTATTTTTCTTTTTCTTGTTTTCTTTTGCACTAGTTTTTATCTTTATAGTTGTAATTTTTTAATACAATTACTGTTCAAAAGGGTTCTGCATGTGTGTAGCCTC
The DNA here is from genome assembly GCA_022577455.1 of Arizona elegans. Classification (NCBI taxonomy): domain Eukaryota; kingdom Metazoa; phylum Chordata; class Lepidosauria; order Squamata; family Colubridae; genus Arizona; species Arizona elegans. The sequence continues at coordinate 128,399,837 of JAKOOJ010000001.1, forward strand.
CCACGACTATCCCTTCTATTTTCAAGATGGCATATATAATGCATAAAGTTTAACAGCTGAAAACATGTGCAGTTTTAATGGGACAAGCCATTTCATCCCCCTAAATGCAATTAGAATGTTTTATTAAAGCACTGCATGTTTTATGCATAGATCATAGGAGCAGTAATTTGGAAATAAGTGTTCCCTTCTTTTAAAGTAACTGGAACATAACTTATTCTATTTATACCAGTCTTGTAACTTTCTCCCTACAACAATGCAAGATGCTAGACCACAGCAGCAATTTATTGTACCACTGCTACATCAGGGCAGTGTCACAAATTAAGAAATGGGAAGTGAAGTCAGCTGTCTGTTGAAAAATGTTGCTATGTTTCATTTAGGTTTTTATCCTTTAGACCAGGGCTTCCCAAACCTGAGAAAATTATCCAAAATTGGGTAAAAGTGTCTTTATTTTGGGTAAGGAGGACACATGTACCCATTACCATTACAACAGAGGCATTTAAATTGACTTAAAGACAGCCTCGTGTGCTAAAATATATTGAAAAAATCCCCAAAATATTTATATAAGACAAAAATGGGTGAAATTGCCAATAGTAATTTGTTGACACGACATAAAGATAATTCAGTAATGTCGTTTTTATACTATAGGTAGTCCTCAAGTTAAAAAAACCATTTGAGTCAGTGACTGTTTGAAATTAGGACAGTTCTAAAATAAGGGACTTATGTCCACTCCTTGAACTTTGATTAGATTTTCTGATAAGTGGTTTTGAGTAAGGAAGGAAAAAGTTTGAGAAGGACTGGCCTAGACCCGATACATGAATACATTAGGGGGCATCCTTCACAAAGGTAAATAGGAAGATAATATTTGCAAAAGCTGTAAACACCCAGTATCTGTTCACTGCTATGTCATTCCTTCTAAGAAATCCACTACAAGTTTCTGACTGAATGAAATTGCATGATTCTTCTAAAAGGACTTTGTCATGGGACAGATGGACACTGATGTATATAATTCATATACATCATATATGTATATATTCATATACATATAAAGGGTTCCTTCTATCAGTAATTGAGATGAGGGAGAAGACACCATTATAAATCACAAGTAAAGCTGAGAGAAAGAGAGTTGAGAGAGAGAGAGAAAAAAAAATAAACAGACTTGATACATTTCTTGATATAGTGATATATTTCTTACATAATTCTGTACCTATTTGGAAATGCATACCAGTTTGGTAAATATTTTCACTTGTATATATCATTAGAAAAAGCTATTGGTTCTGGGTGTGGCTGTATCGACTCTTATCCTGACCCTTTCTGCAACAGGCTTACTACGATTTTACTACTAAGTACTATATAATATCGTCTTAAACCAGAGGTTGAATTTAAGTTTTTATCTTTTGTAAAAGAAGTTGGAAGTCACTTTCTTTTTATACTTTTTTCCCTATAGTTTTTGTGTCCAGCAGTATCCCATACCTTCCTTTTTATTCTTTTCCTCTATTTATTCTGACCATTTATATTTGCTAGTTTTTATCCGTATGTTCTGTAAAAACTGAATAAAGTTATATTTTAAAAAACCAGAAATAAAATATCTCAGGGGCTGCTACAAAGAAGAGGGAGTCAAGCTATTCCCCAAAGCGCCTGAGAGTAGAACAAGAAGCAATGGGTGGAAACTAATCAAGGAGAGAAGCGACTTAGAACTAAGGAGAAATTTCCTGACAATTAGAACAATTAACCAGTGGAACAACTTGCCTCCAGAAGTTGTGAATGCTCCAACACTGGACATTTTTAAGAAGAGACTGGATAACCATTTATCTGAAGTGGTGCAGGGTTTCCTGCCTAAGCAGGGGGTTGGACTAGAAGACCTCCAAAGTCCCTTCCAACTCTGTTATTCTAAATACATCTCCCTTTTGCTGTCTGCCTGCTTACCTTCTTGCCTATGGGCAACTTTCCCCTTCTTATAGGTCTTAATCTTTACATCAAGACTGGGCAGGGAGGCCTTTTGAAAAGGCGCTTCCTCTGAAAGGAAGGAGCTTCATCTGAAAACTATTTGTGCACTTGCAAGGAGAATGGCTATACAGCACTGGTAATATGTAAATAAAATTGGATTAAAATTCTGCTTATTGAAACTTGGGACACTGAGAATTCTGTCTTCCACAAAGTCTCTGCCAAATGTAAGATGGATCTTCCCAGAGGTGGGATGCATATAATTTACTTACCGGTTCGTGTTAGTGCCCACCTCTGCGCATGCGCCCAGCCTTCTGTTCATGCGCTTTGCTCGTGCATGTGCCTTCTGTGCATGCACAGAAGCATACCTCAAAAACATTCCTAAATAGGACGGCATAGAGCCGGAGCAGATGCGCAGGCCCATCCGTGATTTCTGCTATCGGTTTGTCTGAACTGGTCTGAACCAGCTGAATACCACTCTGGATCTTCCCCAGGGATCTAGAATCCAGGTCTATAGCAAAGCTATTCCTGATGGGAGGAAAGCAATTTTGTTTTGAATGTGTGACAGAAATCAGTGACTTGCTAATAATCCAAGTACATCTAAATTAATTTGGACCCAATTTTTGCAGATCCTTTCTTACTTAATAAAGTCGTGTCCTCTTTAATTACATTGTTCTGTTTTCTCCTTTTTCAGCAAAGTGGGGTGGGGGAGAAACAGATTTCTCCCCTTTCTTTGGAAGATAAATGCCTAATATAACAAACTGTAGACCTTTCATTTTGACCCCAATGCAATTAAGCCTATTAAAAGTTTCTTTATAATGCTCCTAACCAAATAAATAACAGCACAAGAAATGGTCTGTAACTTTGAGTTTTGAATTCATTTTATGCTAACAAATAGTGCACACTCTTTGAAAACTTTGTATTGTGTATAATGAAATTTTGCCTATCCCCAGGGATTCTTTCACACTTGTCATGGAAAAATAAAAATCGTCTTTGTGAGTCACATAGCTTAATCTTATTTTTCCTGAATTTCTAAATCTAGTTAGTTTAAAAGTGATTACCGATTTGGGATATTTGAATATTTTCCTATGTTCATCCTTGGAAACCCCATTCATGTTTCCATCTTACACAATAGTGATAAAAGAACATTATATATAAATATCCATCCATCCTGATGTTATTATTTTTACAAATAACTCAAGGTGGAGAATATATCCAACAACCCTTCCTCCTTCTATTTTCCCTGAACAACAAACCCGTGCAGTAGATTGAGCTAAGAGAGAGTGACTGTCCCAAAGTCACCCAGATGGCTTTCATGGCTAAGGTGGATATCCTTCTCTGTTGCTCCTTTCATGCAAGGGTTCCTCACAAAAAGTCAGTGACTTATGTTTTTTGGGGACCAAATGAAAATCTTTTTTTACTGCAGGACCTTTTAATTTAAGCAATTCTTCTTTTATCAGAATTGAAATATTGTATCTATCACATTTTTAAAGTAAAAAATGATGTTATGCATAAAATAGATTTTATATTTTTGAATTGTACCTATACAATAACCCACTGGCCTAAATATTAGGTTATATAAATATTACAATTCAGAAGAACCTGGTGCAACTTTCAGAGAACTTAATTGTATTTATGTGTGAGCAGGGATTATTACAATTATCTTTATTTCTAATCACTGCTTCATTTAAAAGATCTCTAGTTACAGTATATACATGCAATGGCATACCTACTATATTCAGTACTTGAAGCAGATATTTTATTAACATCCCCTTCTTCTGTTGCTTCTGTGCCAGGCTGCTCACTGCCAAACAGCTGATGAGTGCAACAGGGACTCCACACTGACTCCCAACTCTCCAGATAGACTCCTTGTCATTTGCCTGCACCCCATTATTGACTGCAATTTGCATGTACAAATTGTTATTTATTTCAGCTTAAGGTATGTTGGAACTTTCATGTGGGTGAAGTTGCATTTCTGTTTTTAAATGTTTTTATATTAAGTCACAAGGATCCCCAAGATTTTGCGATATTTAAACAAACAAATGAAAAAATAAGGTAGGTTAGTCAGTTGGTTAAAGAACTAATTCAAAAGGCAAGAATCCTTCTTAGCTAGACAGAGTTCATGCACAAGTTCCTGGTGGATATCTAATGCCCCAAGAATTTATTAAGAATTTTTGCCTCTTATGGGTAGTCCCCGACTTGCAACCATTCAAAGCTACAAATGGCACTGAAAAATGTATGACTGTTTTTCACCTTTACGACCGTTGCAGCATCCCCATGGTCACATGATCAAAATTTAGATGATTGGCAGTTGACTCATAATTATGATGGTTGCAGTGTCCTGGGATCATGTGGTTACCTTTTGCGACCTTCTGACCAGCAAAATCAATGGGGAAGCCACATTCACTTAACAATTGTGTTACTAATTTAACAACTGTGACAAGAAAGGTTGTAAGAAGAGGCAAAACTCACTTAACAACATCTTGCTTAGCAATGGAAATTTTGGGCTCAATTGTGGTCATAAATCGAGGATTACCAATAGATGGTAATACATGCACTGGCCAACTCACTAAAGTTATATGTAACACAAGTGCATGTTATGTGGGTCCCTTTTTGAACATGCTTTCTCTGAGGCCAGAACGTGCTTCTGCATGTCTGTATTAGGAAGGATTTAGTCAGGAGTCGGTTGGATGAAAATGACTGCTTGGAGGAGATTGATCAGGGCTACCCCAGTTCTTTCTATATATTTTCTTCTCCTCACTTCTGATTACTGAAGCTTTCAGGAGTGTGAATACTATTCAACTTTCAATTTCCAAAATAAAGATGTTACTTTGATTTATAATGATGGCTGTTAGATTGAAGGGCAGCATATATTAGGAGACGATAATGCACTAGTCTGATTGCAGAATTTATTTTTGAAGCATTTGCATTTGGACAAATGCATTTTAATGTTTTAAAAAAGAAACGTAGTCTAACCAATTTCTTTTTTTACTTACAAAGATTATTTTTTAACTGCTAAGCTTTTGCTTGTATCCAGTCAGCTTTCCTTTCCTCCATTATCTATTTTAATTAGCTGATTTTTATTGTTTTGCATGTTTGTATCCTTCTTAATGCCTGGCAAATAGATGGGGAAGGAATAGAGGTAGCGACAGAATTTATTTTCCTGGGCTCCAAGATCACCACAGATGGGGACTGCAGCCAAGAAATTAAAAGATGCTTGCTCCTGGGGAAGAAAGTTATGGCAAATCTAGACAGCATACTAAAAAGCAGAGACATCACCCTGCCAACAAAAGTGTGTATAGTCAAGGCTATGGTTTTCCCAGTTGCAATGTATGGCTGTGAAAGTTGGACCATAAGGAAGGCTGAGCGCCAAAGAATCGTGGCCTTTGAACTATAGTGCTGGAGAAGACGTCTGCAAGTCCCTTGGACTGCAAGGCAATCAAACCGGTCAGTCCTAGAGGAGATAAACTCTGACTGCTCTTTAGAAGGCCAGATCCTGAAGATGAAAGTCAAATATTTTGGTCACCTAATGAGAAGGAAGGATTCACTGAAGAGGAACCTAATGCTGGGAAAGATTGAGGGCAAAAGAAGACGGAGACGACAGAGAATGAGGTGGCTGGATGGAGTCACTGAAGCAGTAGGAGTGAGCTTAAATGGATTCCAGAAGATGGTAGAGGACAGGAAGACCTGGAGGAAAGTTGTCCATGGGGTCACGATGGGTCGGACACGACTTCGCAACTAACAACAACAAATGTTTGTATTGGTGTAAAGCTGGGTTTTTATGATTGCTGGAAAGTATCCTAAGAGCCATAGGAAGTTTTGATTATCTAATCCAAGGGTAAAAAAGGGAGATCCAACTTCAAAAATTCCCCCTTCCAATTACTGCAATAATTTAAGTAGCGCACATCATTTAAATGCCGTGTCTGTTAAAAACATGATCTTACATAAACATGTCAGGAAGGGACCCAGAGAAGGAATGAAAAAATGTAGCCCTTTCCTTTCTACCTGGTATAGGTTATTTAATATTGCTAAGTTGTTAGATAAATATGCTCTCAGGTCAAGCTTGACCTTTTTTCATTCTCAGCATAACCTATAGACAGTCAGAGTATTCCCTTAGCTCTCTCCAATCCAAGTACTAATTCAGTCTAAACCTATTTTAGTCTCTGAGCCCACAAATGCAGCCAGGTGCTAAATTAGTAGGAAACAAAAGTTCTTGCTGAGCTATGCACAATCAAGTTGATATTTACTACTAATTACTGATATCTCTTAGCCATTCTGGGCTATAAATGGCTCTAAATCTTCCAAAATATATGGCTCTATACTTAATATGTACTAGAAACTGTTCCTTGTAGGTAAAAAGTAGGTCAGGCTATGTCTACATCTGGGTCATACTTCGTTCAACATTATTTTCCATGTTGACTAACGCTAATCATCCATTGTAATATTTCACTCTGTATTACAAATGCATTTGTGTTCTTTGACTTATCACACAGAGCACAGAGCAATCTGTATCCTAAAATTATTATGTGGGATCTCTGATTTGGTTTCTTATTGTTAAGTAAAGACTTAAAGGGAACCTGTCTCAGATTTTGGTGGGAACAAAGTGGGATCTTCCACAAAAAATGAACTTTGCTGAATCACAGATGGGCAGCAGTGAAGAACTTGAGAGAAGATTTTAGTAGGAAAGCTGCTTCAAGATGGATCATACATTTGGAAAAGCAGTGTTTAAAAAAGGAGGTATTAGGGTAGTTGACTTTTTAGGAAAAGTATATATTAGGAGCATTTCAGTTTTTTAAAGAAAACTACGTTTAGGAGTATTGGGTAGTAAACTGTGTTAATAGTGAATGTTAGGAATATGATTTTCCAGTCTCTTTTTAAATCAATTTTAAATAGCTATTATAGAATATAATAATTAGCATATTCCTAAAAAGCTAAGATAATGGGACGCAGTGGCTAAGACGCTGAGCTTGTCGATCGAAAGGTCGGCAGTTCAGCGGTTCGAATCCCTAGTGCCATGTAACGGGGTGAGCTCCCATTACTTGACCCAGCTTCTGCCAACCTAGCAGTTCGAAAGCATGTAAAAAATGTAAGTAGAAAAATAGGGACCATCTTTGGTGGGAAGGTAACAGCGTTCCATGTGCCTTTGGCATTTAGTCATGCTGGCTACATGACCACGGAGATGTCTTCAGACAGCGCTGGCTCTTTGGCTTTGAAACGGAGTTGAGCACCACCCCCTAGAGTCGGGAACGACTAGCATATATGTGCGAGGGGAACCTTTACCTTTACAAAGCTAAGATAGAGTAAATTAAGACTGATTCATAGATTCTTACAGAAGATACCGCACAACCACAGGAAAATGAGCATTATCCTTTGGAAATGTCTATTTCATATCTTTGCCATAAATCTCATAATTTAACAGTTGTATGCAAGCGTAATATTTTAAAAACAGAGATTTTAAGTGAATCCACAGAAGCCTACCACCACTATGCCAAGAATTATAATCAGTCACCTACTTTTTTTCCCCCTAGCATGCTGATACACAAACAGAATTATATACCTGGTGTGGCTGGTAGAATTCAGCTTATTATCTTGTGGCCTTTCTAAAAACAGCTTGAGGTCAAGACTTTCTGAGCCTTGGAGAATCTCCTGGTGAAGCTTCTGAAAAGCGATGGCATTTCACAAAAAGACTGGTTGACAAAGTTGTTAGCAGGGGTCTTTACTACAGGGGGATCTTGTGACAATAGGGATTTTAAAAAAAGACTCAAAAGACTAAGGTGGTAATTAGAGTATGAGATAATACTACTGGCCTATATTCACAATCCTTCTATTGATAGGATGATATACTATTCCATTACCACTGGAATATTAAGCTGATCAAAAACAAAATAAGAAGTAGCAGCCTTTAAAAGGGGTAATTCAGAAAATCACCAAAATTCACCCTTATGCAGTAAGTAATGGAATAGCTGTACTAATAGAAATAGTTGCAGCAGCAGCAGTAGTAGCAGCAATAATTGTAGGAATAGTAGGAGCAACAGCAATAACTGGATATGCGTCTACAAGGAAAGAGGGAAGATTTTCCTAACTGTGTAAGCTGAATCTGACCCATGTCAGGCCTGGAAGCATCTTTTTTGTTGGATCTTCAGGCCTGCCACATTTACTACTGTGGCGCTGTAGAACAGATGTGCACTGCATCTGACGTTCCAGATGATGTACCAACATACTTCGGGGATGTTGCTTACATAGGAAAGGTGTACACAAGAAAGGGTTATTTTCCCTACCTTTGCCTATATTCTAAAATTTAATTCAGAAATAATGAATTGGGGTTCATCTGAGCCGCGGTGGCGCAGTGGTTAGAGTGCAGTACTGTAGGCTGCTTTTGCTGATCACCGGCTGCCAACAGTTTGACAGATCATATCTCACCAGGCTCAAGGTTGACTCAGCCTTCCATCCTTCCGAGGTGGGTAAAATGAGGACCCAGATTGTTGGGGGCAATAGGCTGACTCTGTAAACCGCTTAGAGAGGGCTGTAAAGCACTGTGAAGCAGTATATAAGTCTGAGTGCTAGTACTAGTGCTATGTGACACTGTTTTGAGGCTTTTCCTACCTCTTACTTGCCAAAACCAGAAGATGACCAAACATTCTTGTTTTTGGTGAGCCTTGAGGGTGGAGGTTTTAGTCTTCTCCAGGAGTGTTCAACGAAATCAGAAAATGGGTAGGTGCTATGCTGGACAAGCAACCATGCTATTTAGAGAAGTAGCTCGGGGGAGTGGGGTGCAAGCATTGGAAGGGCACATGTCATCCAAGGTGTGAATACCCTTGAAGAAAACAGCATCCATTTTGAGAGGACAAGGCTGCTTCTGCAACTTGCTTTTCCCCTGAGACTGAGGAGTTGAGGCCATTTGTTACGTCCCAAGTGTTTTAATACAGAGTTCTTTATCATGGATAGGCCCTGATGGTGACATGAACCTGAATCTCTCCAGTCAACATCCAACACATAGTAGACATTCTCACGCAGACACACAGTGGTGACACAGAATAATACACACATGCATATCCCACGTTGTTGGTGTGGCAGAAAAAAAAAGAATATTTTGTGCCACAAACCATATCCTGGTTTGTGGCACTCATACAAAATGGGAAACTATGATTTGCTATAAGGTAAGATTATTCAGTTCTCTCCCTTGTGCTTGCAAATGAAGCGGGGAAGGTGAAGAACCATGATGCATTGGGATTATATCTGAACTGAGATGAAGCATGTGGCAAGTACTTATGGGATGACACATAACATTAAAAGCAAGCACATTGCGTGCTTCGTTTGGCTTACCTCATCCGAGCCAGATCCAAAGATCAGCAGGTCAAAAGGTATTGCAGCAACCATGTCAATTAGGAACCAGCCTTTGAAGTAGTGAATTGCTATTCTCGCCGGGTCACTTACCACTTCTTCATTCTGGTTGACATATGTCGTTCGGAAGTTTATGAGAATGTCAATGATAAACATAATATCCACAATTAAGTCTACCATGTTCAAGGGGTTGCAGGAATAGCCACACACCCGCCTCTTCTGTTCTTCGCTGTCATTGAGAAGGAAGGCTGCTGAGTAAGGGGTGAAGATGGCAGTGTAGATCACAAGCAGTAAAATGAGCCAATCCCAGACTGCTTTGAAAGGGCTGTAGTGCAATATCGTAAACTTGTTGATGCGGGGTGTTTGGAGCTTATATTCTGGCAGGACATCAGCTCCCAAAGATAGGACCTTGGGAAGTAAAAAAACAACAACAACAATAACTTACAGTTGAATGTTATTTTGAAATGTATAGTATAAGGGGGATATAATAATATTATTAGAAAGAAAGGGTCAGCGTATGGGGGGGTGGAGCAAAGGGATGGTAAAGTATTATATAATCTGTTATGAATTTGGGTTTTATTTTGTAGAAGCCACAGGGGGAGGGGAGGGGGGAGGGGGGGTTAGGGAGGAGGGGGGGAAAAAGGGGGAAAAAATTTGTATTTGAAAAACTTTTTCAATTAAAAAAAAATAACCAAACCATCCAGTAGAAATGGAACAAACAGACTATCAGACAAATATATCTATTTCTGAACAAGGTTTCTGAAAAGGCAACGCAAGATAATTGTGCTGAATTTAGAATGGGCAATGTGATTTTTTAAAATATTATTTGTTACTAGTATCTATATAAGAGAGACACATCACTAAGATTCCTGAGGCTTGAAAGTAAATGAGAATTACTAGGAAAGGACAAAAAATGATCTAACATTCTGTATAACTCCCCTGCTGTCTAAAAATCAACAACCACTTTTTCCCTGTTCCACAGAAACATTTCTGAAGTGATAGATGGATAATGAACCTAGGCCCGAGATGGCTCCTGGAAACAGCTAAAATCTAGTTTGCACTCAAAAAGGATCTTCTCACGTCAGCTACCCCTGTTGCTTTCCCAGTGCTAACTCCTAATTCCCTTGGGAAACAAATATGTTCCTCTTGATTACATATTCCAATTGCCATCCCTTTTTCTCTGAAATATTAAGCAATAGCTTCTTTGTCTGTCCATGGGTGAGTCCTGTTGCTCACCTGTAAAACAGCGGTACAAATGGAGACGGTTATGTGGCAGATGTTTGACGGCATGATTGTGGATATCTGGGGTGGAACAAGCTAGTGTGTGAGATATTGGGAACAGGATTAATCAGTAGAGTCCCACTTCCTGTTCACAGTTGAGTGGTCTACACATAGCACTAATAATAATATTTTGTGGTGGCATATTGAGCAACCAGAATGGCGTGATTCATAAATTATATACTATGCTATAATGAATAGCTACTTTCACACTTTATACCATGATGCAAATTGCATGCTCCTTATCATTATATGTAAACCAGGCCAAAATGCGGTGCATTTTATAAATAGATAAGCTAGACCAGTAGAAGACGTTTTAATATCGGAGGCAAGGACAAGAAACGTATAAAGAACGGTTGCTGGAACTGGATATGTCTAGTCTGATGAAAAGAAGGACTAGAGGTGACATGATAGCAATGTTCCAATATCTCAGAGGCTGCCACAAAGAGGAGGGAGTCAAGCTATTCCCCAAAGCACCTGAGGGCAGGACAAGAAGCAATGGGTGGAAACTAATCAAGGAGAGAAGCAACTTAGAACTAAGGAGAAATTTCCTGACAGTTAGAACAATTAACCAATGGAACAACTTGCCTCCAGAAATTGTGAATGTTCCAACACTGGAAGTTTTTAAGAAAAGACTAGATAACCATTTATCTGAAGTGGTGTAGGCCGTATCCTGCCTAAGCAGGGGTTGGACTAGAAGACCTCCAAGGTCCCTTCTAACTCTGTTATTCTTTCCTTTCCTTTCCTTTCCTTTCCTTTCCTTTCCTTTCCTTTCCTTTCCTTTCCTTTCCTTTCCTTTCCTTTCCTTCAGGATTAAACCTTTCGGATGCCTCCCTCCCCCAGATTACCCTGTCATTTTAGCCATCAGTTAAAATGTGAGTGGCTACCTTTGAGGGGAAGCAGACCTGTTTAGATGCTGGGGCTAAACACAAGCTGGGAGGAACAAGAAGCCCATGGTAATCATAGCATGAGTATTATGAGCTCCCAGAGCTGCAAGAGTCTGAATGACCATTAGAGAATTAGATTACACTGTATATCTGCCATCTAGGAGTCACTCTCAGTACATTCTATTTCCGAGGCTGGCCTGCTTCCACCTGTTGCTCAGCCTTCGCCCATCCTGCTACTTCCAAACGCCTAGGCGCATCTTTGGATCCCCACCAGAATTACAATAAACCATGACCACCACTTTTATTTTTAATAAGATGGAAGAACCAGTTGGGATCTCTGTGCCTGCAGGGTCAAAGGTGGCCACCCCTCCAGCCTCAACTATATTTAGGCCACTGTAATAATAATACTGAAAACCTTTAACTGCACAGAAATGGACAGACTCACTTTGGAACTCAAGGATAAAAGCGAAACTAAGTACTACAAAATTTGGGAACAATTTTATGATTGGATAGATAACAAGAGGGTAGCCAAGACAAATGTATAGTGTTAGAACAAAAATATAGATGTTATTATAGATAAATGTATGTTTAAGAACTATATGTTTATATGAGTACTAATATTATTGTAAAGTGACGGAAGATGTTTGGAACCAGTGATGTCATATCTATGTCCAATGTTTTTTTTTTAATTTTGTATTATTAATAAAAAACTTTTTAAAAATAAATTTAAAAAAATATATTTAGGCCACTGACCTTTCCCTGTTCCATATACGGAACTCAGAATCATTGATCTAGATGGGGTCCTTTACAGTGGTGGGTTGCTCCCAGTTTGCACCAGTTTGCCAGAATACTAGAAGGCTACATGCATTGAGAGTAGCTACCCATTATAGGAAAAACTAGGGAAAATGCACCAGTAAAAACAAAAGAAGATAGACTGATACACATACGCTCATTTGAAAAGTTTAATTAAAAACAGAATACATACATTCTGTGATAGTAGGTTAGATTGTATTGACCTTCCCACTTTGAACTTCCCACTGTTTTGAAGGTCCTGAAGACCTAGTTTTACCAACAGGCCTGGGCTCTAGAGTAGAATGGAGCTCATCAAGTGGCTTATTTGATTTATTGTTGTCACTAGGGAGTGGAGGTGGGGTTATTGTTTTTATTGTTTGTACATTTTCTTTTCTTTTTCTCTCTTAACGACTCTGTAATCCCTTGCAATGGGGTGGAGTTGGAGTGACTGAATGGAGCTGAGCTTTTACTGTCCGGATGCCCTTCCTAATGCCTATGTGGAGGTCGCAGCAGACAATAACTCAGAGAAATATCTGCTGCTACTTAGGAACGAACTCATGGCCTCCTGGTTGTGAAGGGAGAGCTCCACCTCTAGGCAATGGGCTGCTCGTTTTTATCATTTGTATATTGCTTTTTTATTTTTGTAAGACGCCTAGAGTCACTGAGAGGTTGGCCATATAATTTTACTCAAATAAATAAATAATAGGACAGCAATCAGGTGAGCTCTGTACCTACCCAGTCTACTGCAGCTTCATGATCCTTACACAGCATTCTTCTCCCTTTTGGTGTCACAAAGACCTTGCTCTGGGCAGCAGGACTAGGCCAAGCACTTGAAAGAAGGGCTTTTGATGAGTGTGGGTTAAGTCCAAATAAAGAAACTCTTTTTAAAAAACTTTAAAGCACTCCCATCCTTCCAAAGGATGGACTTTGCTACTGTAAGTTCATGTTTTGTTGTGGGATAACGTGCAATTAGGCTACCCGGACAATAACACCCAACCTTGCTTGATAGCCCACAAGAGATCTTTCTTTAGGTCAGAAGTAGGAAGGCTTCTGATAGTTGCAAGCTGATATTGGGTGACTAAGAGCTGCAGCAGGTAGGCTGATGAGACAAAATGGAAAGACCTTTCCATGGACAGGTCTCTTTTTCTCCCCTTGATTTTCTTAGGGGGTATTTTTTTTCGTTTTATACATTATGTTAAACCTTGTATTGCTTACAAGTCTACTTTTAAATAATTTAGTCTCTTCAAAATCTATTAGTTTTCAGCCACTGTGATCATAGCTGGGTTCTTGCAGAAAGGTACTGAAGGATTTCAGCTTCAGAATAGGTTTTCTAGAATTGGAGGGGGAAAAAGGGAAACAATGCCACCATAATTACTTTAAAAAAATATATTCTTTAAGCTGAAAAGCAGGTTGATCTTCCGCTGTCGTTTTTGTTAAAGGTGAAGACTCCTTTGAATTGAACTCAACTCCTGGTGATTTTCATTTCTTGGCCACAATGCAGAAGTTTTTCAATTGCCGCCTTCTGAAATGTTTTTGTGACTTTTCAATCTAGCCTGATTAGTTTTTAGTCTCCATCCAAGCAGTAACCAAGCACAATGCTGGTTGGCTTTTAAGTCCAGGTAGAGCTACTTGCTGGTGCCTCATGCGGAGCTTACCATTTTCATTAGTGCCTGTTTTCTTTGGATCATCTGATTGTCTTACACAAATCAAGAGAAGCCATAATTATTTTCTACTCTGCTTCCACTAAAATCATCAAGACTCCTCAGCCAGGCCATGATTAATAGCTGCACTCGCCCTATCTCCTGCAGGAAAGCCTGATGTGCAAATTCAATTGCTAAATGTATAACAAATTCAGGTGCATAAGTGAAAATTAAGCTAACAGTTACCTTCTCCCCCCCCCTCAGTGATTGAGGGAGGGGAGAACTTTAAGATTATATTAACTTTCAAAACAACAATAAAGAAAATATTTTCAATCTTTATTGTACTTCACTTGAACTCCAGCCTTTTTCCAGTACAAAACACATTTGAATTTATATAGAGACAGTGGCTAACTGCAAAATATGCCCAACAGTATTTTAGTAGTAGCCATCCCCAGTCCTGTTTAGCTGCATTCGCACACAAAACCACAAGGCAAATCTGTTGTAAATTACGTTCCAGTTCCAAAACAGAATAATTCCAGCTATGCCGAAAACACCACGAGATCCATTATAGTAACACTGACTATATTTAAGATATTGAATTTCTTATAGACTCAACTAATGAATCTGCCGACAAAATAGCAATAGCAACAGCACTTAGACTTATATACCACTTCACAGTGCTTTACAGCCCCTCTCTAAGCGATTTACAAAGTCAGCATATTGCCCGCAACAATCTGGATCCTCATTTTACCCACCTCCGAAGGATGGAAGGCTGAGTCAACCTTGAGCCTGATGAGATTTGAACTGCCAAATTGCAGTCAGCCGGCAGTCAGCAGAAGTAGCCTGCAGTAGTGCACTCTAACCAGTGCGCCACTGTGGCTCATACAAACTTACAGATATGTAAATATGCAATCTGAAATAAACCCATACATTCAAATGCGTACATCTCTTTTGTTAACTCTTAAAAATAATGACATTCTAATGAATTAAAGCAAAATGGATGACTAGAATATCACTAATTTAGTTTCCCATGAGAAAGTTTCAATCCCACCAAATATAAGTAGATTTCACATCAGTAATAATAGGTAGAAATACAGAGTGGGGGACCTGGATTAAATTAGATATGGGTATTAAATTAGTCATGGCTAACCTGCCTCAAATGATTTCAAGGGAATTACAGCATGAACAATTAATTTGGATCCAACCAATCATTTAGCTTCCAAAAATATTGCTTACATAAATTATGGCAGAATATAACCACATTTTTCAATCAAAGGAGTTCATACATTTCGTTTCTCTACCTGTCCCCAAATCAAGGTTGTGATATATCAAACAGCAGAATGAATTAGTTTGTATGTATTAAGTGAACAGTCTTTAGCTACTTCAGAGAAGATATGGTAGTGGTCCAAAGGAGATGACACATTCTGATCAATCTGACTTAAGAGCACACATCCTTTTTTTCATCTTCCTTGCCACATGGTACTCAATGAACAATACTATCAGGCGCAAAGAATCAGGACCATTCATAAAGTTGAAACAGATGATTTATTAGTCAACTAACAGGACTAAATTGGCACTAGATAAGGGTCAATTGAATTTGCAGAGGGATGGACTTGGATCTCTTGTGGCAATTCAAGGACTCTAAACTGATGACATGTTTAACTCTGCCCTCCTCCCCACCCCCAAGCTCTACTTGCTCTTCTACAAATACCTACTTTTATCATCTGGGACTCTGGGAATGTTCCTTAAATTCAGAGTATACCAATTCTAAGATGTTGCCCTGAAGAGTATAATCATTGCTTTAGTTTGATTTACTTTTACTTTTTTTGCTAGTCTAGTTTACTAGTCATCATATGCCCAAGCAGCTACCAGAAGAGGCCTGCTCTTCATTCTAATTATATTATGAATTCCTGTTCTACTGGATGTTTGTGGAATGTATTAAAAGCATTATTTAAAAAGTTCATTCAAATTTAGGACTGAGTTCCAGTATTATTAGAGATGTACTATTATACCGGTAATTACTGGGATCTCCGAACACCCTTAATGTGAATCTTATTATCTCAATATAAAAAAAGTTCAAAGAAATCTCATATTAGCATTTTTTTGGAAGAGACTAAACACTGTACTCTTTACATGAAATTTCTTTGGGTCAAGAAAGAGTGAGACATGAACAGATACTCCAGAATTTATTACATTCTCAGTAGTGGAGTTAATTAGCTAGTACAACCCTTTGGAGGTGGGTAGGGATGAGGTTGGGGAGCAATGGCAAAGCTGTAGGAGAAAAGACTCTCATTATTGATCAGGTAATGCTCTCAGTTTCCCAATTAAACTATTTTCTAGAGAAACTGCATTCAAGGTTTTCTCTGTAATTGCACGGGGCTAAGTTTTCAAATTGGAGCACTGGGTAATGATGTAAAGCCAAAGATATGAGCAGCCTGCAGTGTGTTCTCCCAACATGCTTTGCTTGGAGCAGAGAGACTGCCCCAGATCTTTGCAACAGTCTTTTCGTTGAGAGATCACATGCATTACTAGGGAGGCTTTTATTTAGTTAGCTAGCCTGTTGAATTTCCACAATTATCAAATTAAAAAAAAAAGACTCAAGGTGGAGTTAGATGAAAATTCAGTTGCAACACCAGGTTTTGCACCACATGATGGGAAAATTCGTAAAATGTTCAGCATGAACATCTTGGGCCTAGGCCTGCTTGAAAGCCCAGCTTTCAGTGGCTTTCTAAAGCGGAATAGGGACAGGACTTTTAGTAGCTATGATGGAAGTGTTACCACTTAAATTCTTATTTAGTTGACTGCTCTTGATGCCTATGTATGCAGTCGTTTTCAATATTTATGCTGCTGGAATTAGTACAGAGAATGAAAAGGGGGGATTATGACAGACTGATCATAGTCCTGGCAGTTAAGTCCTGGCAGTTAAGATCCCTTAGAAATATAGCATAGTCCCCTGGGGATCCTAAGGCCCACATTGTAAATTGCTGTTGTACAGCATGATTTACATGCAGGCCAGTGATGAAATCCATTTTTTTTTTACTATCAGTTCTGTGGGCGTGGCTTGGTGGGTGTAGTGTGGCTTGGTGGGCATGGCAGGAGAAGGAAAATGCAAAATCTCCATTCCCACCCCACTCCTGGGGCCAGCCAGAGGTGGTATTTGCCAGTTCTCTGAACTACTCAAAATTTCCGCTAGAGGTTCTCCGAACTGCTCAAAATTTCCACTACCGGTTTTCCAGAACCTGCTGGATTTCACCCCTGTCATAGCAGGCAGACTAGGGCTTAGCATGTTCCTATTTTGAAAGGACAAAAAGAAAAAAAAGTTATTATTTTCGTTTCATTTCTACATCTTTCTCATTGGCAGCCAAAAAGCAGCTGGACATTGCTGGAGTTTGCTACCTTCTTTCTTCCCATTTAAGGAATATCCCTTAAGACGGGTTTCAAACTCAAGGCCCACGATCTGGATTCGGCCCACAGGGTGTTTAGATCTGGCCCACGGGGCCGGCCTGGAAATAGCAAGCGACCATCCCGCAGTGCCTCTGCTAGTGAAAACAGAGCCCCATTTTGGCCAGCAGAGTGCTGCAGGAGGCATCTGTCCCATCTGCCATCCATTCCACCTCCACCCCCACCCTGGCTGACCCACAGAAGACAACTACAATGCTGATCTGGCCCTCAAAGTAATCCAGTTTGACACCTCTGCCTTAAGATATATTAAGGTAACTAAATCACCAGCAGTAGCCTGAATCAACTAAAGGTAAGGTAACCCATGCAACCACATGTGGTTGGACATACAGCACTTCAAATAATTTGTTCAGCACCATTCATCACCAACATGGCTCTATTATTTTATGCTTTTTCCTAAGGAGGTACAAATACGCTGGGCTTTCTTTGGACCTGGAAGGAGTTATAGGTAGACCTCAATTTACGACCACAATAGAGCCCGGAATTTCTGTTGTTAAGTGAAACATTTGTTGAGTGAGTTTTGCCCCCTTTTACGACTTTTCTTGCCACACTTGTTAAGTGAATCACTGCAGTGGATAAATTGTTCGGTTGTTCAGTGACTCTGGCTTCCCCATGAACTTTGCTTGTCAGAAGGTCGCAAAAGGGGATCACGTGACCTTGGGATACAGCAACGGTCATAAATATGAACCAGTTTCCAAGCATCTGAATTTTGATCGCGTGATCATGGGGATGCTGCAAAGGTCATAACTGTGAAAAAGTCGGTGCCGTTGTAACTTTGAACAGTTGCTAAGTGAACTGTTGTAAGTTGAGGACTACCTGTATTTAACACATCCATTCTCCACGTGGAGGGACCCTAGCTCATAATGGTTCTGAAGCTGTGCTGTGTTGCAAAACTGAGTTCCAGGGGATGACGGAAGAGCTGGGATGTCTAATAGCAGGTGATAGTACATGATACTTACTTATCTTTAGAGCCAAGCTTCCATCCCCAAAGTAGGAATAATTCTGTTATACTTAGAAGCAAGTAGTCATTGGTTTTTTTAAAATTCTACTTGCACATGCCTACTTAGATACAAAATGCATGAGTGCGCCATGAGAGGGCAAGAAAGCACGTTTGATTCAAAACCAACGAATATTATACAGAAGAGAACTCAAACCTTTCCAGATTGGTGGAGTGGCGAAGACGGCGGCGAGGTGTGGGAAGGAGAGGAAATGGTTGTGTGTGTGTACCACTTTTACAAATGCAGTTTTGCACATGTGCACACACACTTCATGGTCTGGTACCGAACGGGCTGCGTCCCAGCACCGGGTCATGGACTGGGGGTTGGGGGGGACCCCTGTTATACAGGACTCCAAATGCATTGAAGAGATGTAATCATCTATTTCATCGTATATATGTCAACTCACAGAGCATCCCTGGCCTGCTCTTGGGTTGCCATAGGCCAGGGGGGATGGGAAACCGGCAAAATGGCACAGTAGCCAAAGACAGATGCACATTCCACGCTTATCTCTCTCAAGGCTGTATCCCAGGGTTACCTACAGCAGCCGAGGGGAGTGACCTCTACAACCTGCAAAATTGCTCCACTGGCAAATGTGATTGATGACACACCCTGGAGGGAGGGGGGAAACAGGGTCATAACTGGAGTGTAAATTACGTAGGGTCATAGCTGGCTTCACTTGGGAACGTGCCGACATGAAGCTCCTAATAAATAACTGGATTTCTTTTGAAGCTTGGCTTGAAACTCATGATTTAACAATATAGATCCTTTAAAAAAAAAGCAGCATCCTATATTACTTATTCCTTACAGAGGTTCAACAAAAACCATCTCTTTGGGAAATGAGAGCAATAACACAATAGCAGTATTATCTCAACATAGGATGTTATATGATATATAAACCCCAGAAAAGGTTTATGCACAGGACCTTGATCCAGATTTGCGCAGAGGGGCCTTACAATGCATCAGGAAGGAGGCAGAACCTGCCGTTGCAGTGCCCTATTTCTTGCACATTCGCTTTATGCAGACTGAATAATGCAGAGATTTTGTGTGGGCATATTTTAATTTTTCATTTTCAGTATTCCCTTTATTAGCCGTTTATAGACTTTAATAAAACCTCAAAAAGCAAAATGCGTTTACTGCTCATAAATTTCCTTGCTCTTTGGATGGTTTTTTTTCCCTCCACAATTTTACTTTAGATAATTATCTCCTTCGTACTAATTCCAATGGTAGCTGAGGTTATCCATTGCAAGTCGATTGTTCCAGGCCAGTTCAGAATAGAAAAGCTCTGTTTCTCAGTTTAACAAACTGTCTGCCTTCCTACCTACTTATATTCATGCTCCTGTTAAACGCACTTCTCTAAAAATGAAAATTGTCATGTTTTTGCACAAAGATGTGGGTGTAAAACATCACATAACAATTTATTCCTTCTAAATAAGTGGTTCAATTTAGGGATTTTATTTTTCTTTTTTACCCTGGCCATGTTTGCAAATATGGAGAAGGCTGCAATTTTGCATGTTTATCTTTTAGTAAGCTCCTGACAGTGAATCTTTTACATAAACATGCACACAAACTCTGTTAAATTCTATGAGAAGTAATCCTTCCTGAAGTAGCTGCATTTAATCTTGGTTAAGCAAAGGCAGGATTGCTGCTTTGAAACATATTACCAGCTGCACGTTTGAAATGTTATTATCTCTAAATAATATCAGATAGACCTCGACTTACAACCGTTCGTTTAGTGACTATTTGAAGTTACAATGGCACTGTAAAAAGTGACTTACAATCAGGCCTTGCACTGATGACCCTTGCACCATCCCCACAGTTATGTGATCAAAATTTGGGTGCTTGGCAACTAGCATGTATTTCTAATGGTTGCAACATCCTGGGATCATGTGATCATCATCTGTGAACTTTCCAGCTAGATTACAACAAGCAAAGTCAATGGGGGAATCCATATTAGCTGAACAACAGTAGCAAAAAAGTTGTAAAATCAGGTGCTAATAATTATTAAGTGCTTATCACTTAATAATTTCCTTGCTTAGCCATGGAAATTCTGGTCCAATCGTGATCATAGCTCAAGGTCTACCTGTATCTCTTATATCTAGTGAAGCTACAATGTATGTTTGCAATATCTCATTTCATAGCAACATTTCTAGCTGCAGTGTTTAAATGCAGCTAGAAATATCCAGTGATTTGGATTAAAAGATCAGTACTGAACCATAGGAGTTGTTCCTGGGATGATCTAAAATCACTACTATTGGTAGGTAAATGCTATTCAAGCAATGGCTTTAAGAAAGTATTGTTCTAGATAGTATTGCAAATTACAAACTGTATTCTAGAGGCTATCACAGCAAACTCTGATGATCCAAAATGATGGCACATGTGATGATGACACCATATAAATGCCACGTTTGCATACCTGCATTAAACAACATTTTTCTTAGAATTTGCCTGATGATGTCACCAAGAATGTCCTCATTTTGGCTCTGTCATAGATTGCTATCTATACTAGTTTGCTATACTAGTACTGCGATCAATCCCTGGAAGATTTTCCTGACTGTCTTGGATTCTCCGTCTTCTGTTTTCTATGACATAGTTAATTTAATTCAATTATTCCCCAACTTGCTGTATCTTTCACCTTTCATGCTTGAAGCAGGTGTTGGCAATGAACAACCTTTCACAATGTTTATCAGTCTCTTCCATATTGCAATTGCCTAAACCAATCCTGTAATTTAAAGTTCATTCATTTCTCCAATCATTGCACTGCAATTCCCTTATTAATAATAGTATTGTGTCCCTTTAAGATACTGCATTTTGCTATAGAATTCCTGTCTTCCATCCCTACGTGAACATACAACTGTGGGACATACAACTGTGTAACACTGATGTTTACTGGACATTCACTAATTCCAGTAACTATATTACTTATTGGACAGTAGCCAAACACTCATTCCAAAGCACTTTGAATGTTATCACCTTTATATCCCTCTGCAGTGTAAAAGAATTATTAATTATCTGATTTACAGTGACTCATTCCACTAAGTTCACTCATTCATAAAACATGCATTACAATACACTTCATTTCTGTTTTGTTTATATCCTGTCTTTCCTTCAAGAACTCAATGTAGACTTCCTTCCTACTTTTTCTTGTAATAACCATCATGTGAGGTAGATTGCTCCAAGAGAGTATATTGTCAAAACAAACATCGGAGCTTCTACCGATGAGGGTGGATTTGAACCTAGGTCTCTCTTCATCACTATACCACATTGGTTATGAGCAGGGGTGAAATGCTCCCGGTTCGGACTGGATCACCTGATCCGGTAGCGATGGCGGTGGGTGGTTCAGAGAACCGGTAACAAAAATCCCTGCCCCACCACCATGCCCAGCTGAGCCACGCAATCATCAGAGGCTTTTTTTATTTTTATTTTTAAAGGCATTTTTTCTACAACCTCTTCAGCTGAAATGCTTTTAAAAGAAAATACTTTTAAAAAATGCTTTTAAAAGAAAAAAAAGCCCCTGATGATCAGGCAACTCAGCTGGGATCGTCAGAGGCTTTTAAATGCATTTTTTATCAACCTCTTTGGCCGAAGAAGTTGTAGAAAAAATGCTTTTAAAAGTAAAAAAAAAAAAAAAAAAAGTTGGCCACGCCCACTCAGTTACATTACACACACACACACACACACACACACACCCCAAGCCACATCCACAGAACCAGTAGTAACAAATTTTACATTTCACCACTGGTTCTGAGAGTTTCAACTTTTCCTTGATTTGTGCTTGCCATGTCCATGTTCAACTGCACATATCCTTGTCAAGTGAGAAACCCTTCTTCCGATTCTGGCAGCAACAATGACCAGACTTCTTTATCTCTTTGATTTCCATTTTTTATCGTCCCTCATGACTACAGAGGCCATTACTTTTTGGGTTTTCCCTAATTTCATTACTTCCATTTTGACCTTCCCAGCAAGAGTGACTCACCAAGAACTCTAGCTACACATTGGTTTTTGTCTCATAATTATTGAAGCTATTGGGCTCTCCTACCACCTCAATCTGGTAACCTTCTGCTAGATGGATAATTAATCTAGCTCTGTTTCAAGTGACAGTTAAATATAAAAGCTTCCTCCTTATCCAATTATCCAATCAATTGTTCATTTGTTTATTGATTTTATTCATACTAATTTGTTGTTCAAGTCACACAATTTCAGATGCTTTATAAGATTAAAAATGGGGAAAAATCAATTATTTAATCATGCAAACAAAGTATTTAAAAGCCTGTACTCTGGTATAATTCTGTATATTGGTAATACACTTAGTATAATTTTAGTACACTTTTGAATAATTATAGTGTGTAGTTAGAAGCAAAACAAAACGACTACTGCCTTGAAATTATGAGAATTGTAATCTCAATATAATGTACTGAAGTCCTTCTAAGATGAAAGTACCAGATGGCTCATAATTTCTTAGATTTTTGTTTGTTCCTTATCGTATCGGTAAATGGCATGATTTTAACGACCATGGCAAAAAAAGTCATAAAAATCAGGCATGATTCACTTAACTGCATTGCTTAACAGCTTAAATTGCAGTCTCAATTGTAGTTGTAAATTGAGGACTATCTGAATATAGTTTGTGAAGCTCAGCAAGGCCCGAGTCAAGTACTAAATGTTTATATAAACTACTTAATTAAAATTACCCAGTTATCTTGATCCCTATGCTGAAAGTATATATGGCAAAAATAGTCCCAATGCTAACTTACGATGCAGAAATGTGGAGTCTTACTTGAACCAGTTCAGACCAGTTTTTTAAGAAGTATACTAAGAAGTGATAAAAACCCACCAGCTCCTGTAGTTAGAGCAGAAATAGTTATCCCTTCCAGACTTATTTATTTATTTACTTATTTACTTACTTACTTACTTACTTACTTACTTATTTATTTATTTAATTTGTCAACACGTACAAGGAAACAAGTAACAGTATAGACATAGACATGGACACATGAAAAAAAAATTGACACAAATAAAAGGATATAAATAAGCAAAACATAGCCATAAACACATAAAATTATTACATATAAATGGGGACAGTAGATCAGGGATGGTAGGCATGCTGATGCGCTTATGCACACCTCCTTAGGGACCTCTTAAGAACCGTGTAAGGTCCATGGTAGACAGTTTAAGGTAAAAGGTATGGGGGTTAGAGAAACTAACAACAGGATCAGGTAGAGTGTTCCAGACATTTACTACTCCATTGCAGAAGTCGTATTTCCTACAATCAAGATTAGAGCGAATTACATTGAGTTTGAATCTATTCATAGCCCTTGTGTTATTACGGTTGAAGTTAAAGTACGCATTAACAGGTAGGACATTATGGTAAATAATCTTGTGTACTAAGCTTAGGTCAGAACATAGATGGTGTAGTTCTATGTTCCGACCTAAGCTTAGTGATGGGCCTGGTAGTGGGCCTGGTGGCTCAGCAGACTAAAAGCATTATGATTAACACCAGCTGTCTGCAATTACTGTAAATTTGAATCTCACCAGGCTCAAGGTTGTCTCAGCTTCCATCCTTTCTAAGGTAGGTAAAATGAGGAGCCAGTTTGTGGGAGGCAATTACCTGACGTTGTATAAAATATACAAAAGTATGAAGGCTATTGCTTAACGCATTGTAAGCCGCCCTGAGTCTCCGGAGAAGGGCAGTATATAAATCGAATTTAAAAAAAAAGTTCAAGGTTATCCAGGCCTAAAATTTCAAGCTTGGTGGTATAAGGAATTTTATTGCGAGCAGAGGAGTTGTGAGCAGATAGCCAAAGCAATCGTGAAAGTTTTCACTTACCAGCACAGAATCCATTCAATGGACCCAGGTGGACTATCCAAAATATGACAGCTATGAAAATAGCTGTCAGTGAGTTTGATGAAATTCTTAAGAAGGGCTTGCTCTAGAGGAAGATCTGTGTTGTTGTATACCATAGCCAAATATGGGCACTTCCAGCACTTGACCCATAGCAATTGCAATAGCACTTAGACTTATATACCTCTTCATAGTACTTTACAGCCCTCAGAGTCAGCACATGGCCCCCAACCATCTGGGTCCTCATTTTACCATCCATGGAAGGATGGAAGGCTGAGTTAACCTTGAGCTTGTCAGGATTGAACTGCTGACAGTCGGCAGAATTAGCCTGCAATACTGCATTCTAACTACTGTGCCACCACACTTATCTCATATCATGAGAGGATATGTGATGCCCCAGCCATTGAAGTTTTTGCTCATGTTTTGTTTGATTGTGCCTTACAGTAGATATTTGATATCTACTTTCCCTACGTGAAAGAATAGCCCACTGTGATCTGAATCACAAATTGCCCTATTTCCTTCTGGGCTTTGATATATACACTGTAAACAGAACTAAGTTTATAATTAAGGCAGTTCAGCTAAGAACCTGTTATATCAAACAGGATGGGGTATCGTGCAAAGGCAATATATTTATCTAAATGCTGATTCTTTGTAATTATCACATGCGTTTTCTTTATTACTGTATCTTTTTTCACTATTTTATCCTAGAGTTAGATCCCCTATTTTATTTCTATTTTCTTTGATATGGTCATGAAACTAATCAATTAATAAAGCAGTATATTGTTTGCATCTCTATTTTTGCTTTTGCGGTTTTTGTAAAGAAGATGGGATGATTTATTCAAAAGCTTTAAAGCTTTCTATAAAATTCCCTGTATGGATACAAAGAAGGCAACTATAGTATTTGGAGAGAAAGACAAAGGATGCCTAATGTTAAGTGAGACATTAATACAGTAAGCAAAATACATCCTCAAGGATCTCTTTCAGACCATTCTTTTTAAACAGTGTATGTGCTGGGGACAGACAGACAGGCAGGCAGATAAACAGACACACATTTATTTCTACTTCTTACCGAGAGATTAAAGAAATTTGCTCATAGCAAGAACCCACATTTTGACCATCTCTGTTATCCCACCTTGTTATCCCACAATTATTACTTTGTAATAATTCAAGGTTTTGTTGTTAGTTGCAAACAACAACATTGTGACCCTATGGACAACATTCCTCCAGGCCTTCCTGTCCTCTACCATCCTTTGGAGTCCATTTAAGCTCACGCCTACTGCTTCAGTGACTCCATCCAGCCACCTCATATCTGTCATCCCCTTCTTCTTTTGCCATGAATCGTTCCCAGCATTAGGCTCTTCTTCAGTGAGTCCTTCCTTCTCATTAGGTGGCCAAAGTATTTGAGTTTCTGGCCTTCTAAAGAGCAATCAGGGTAGCAAACCTATCTAACACTCCTTCCTCCTCCTATTTTGCCCACAACAGCAACCGAGAGAAAACGACAGGGCTGAGGGAGAGAGTGAGCAGCCCAAAGTCATCCAGCCAGCTTTCATGCTTGAGGTGGGACCAGAATGTACAGTTCCCCTGGTTTCTAGGCCAACACCTTCACCACTACACCAAACTGGCTCTCTAATACATAAAGGCAAAGTAAAGGTTCCCCTTGCACATATGTGCTAATCATTCCCGACTCTAGGGGGCAGCACTCATCTCTGTTTCAAAGCCAAAGAGACAGCGCTGTCTGAAGACGTCTCCGTGGTCATGTGGCCGGCATGATTAAATGCCAAAGGCACATGGAACGTTGTTACCTTCCCTCCAAAGATGGTCCCTATTTTTCTACTTGCATTTTTTACATGCTTTCGAACTGTTAGGTTGGCAGAAGCTGGAACAAGTAACGGGAGCTCACCCTGTTACACGGCACTAGGGATTCGAACAGCTGAACTGCCAACCTTTCGATCGATAAGCTCAGCGTCTTAACCACTGAGTCACCACGTCCCTTTAGCCACCGCATCCCTTTAATATATACAAATGTCCAAATTTGGAATTTTTATCGATGTTTTGTTCAAAATATATGTGAATAAAGTATTAGTTTTGCTAAAGTTGTCTCAAATTGTCTCTTAACTTCCACCTTAATTTCGGTTCTGTGAAAACATCAAAGGAAGATTTGCACGTAGGGATCACTACTCACACATCCTTTGTCATGCGGCAGAACCTTTGTACAACGAAGTACCAATGCAATGTTTTTCAAAGGGAATTGCTCAAACACCAGGCTGAGAATTATTAATCGTGACTCAGTTATGAGTCACAATTTAGTTAATAGGACTGAATCCAGATCCAGTGAAATTTATGCAACTGAATATTGCCTTGACTAACTGCTTCAGTGAAACTTAAAGCATAACAAAGTCTGGATTCAATCTGTAATAATTCACACTGTTATCCCATCTCCTTCCTATATGCCTCAGAGCAGCTGACAGTCTGAGGAGTGATATCTAATAAAAATTAACTAGAAAATCTTGAGTTACAATCTCATACATTCTAAGGCAAATCCAATAACCACTATTCAAAACAAATGGCAGAAACAGTAAAAAATGTTCAAATATGAAATTAGTACCAGAAGCCTTCATGGAATAACAAATTCTAAGACAATTGTAGACATGTATGTATATATATTTTTAGAGGTAGAGTGAAATTTATTGTAATTTCTCAGTTATCACACTTTCCTGACATTGAGATTTTTTTCCATGCCCTTATAGGCACACCTTTTTTTAACAAGGCTATTTAAAATACAGTGTGAATGAATGTCTTTATATGCATTTTAATTGCATCACAACATTCAGATATCCTTCCTTCCTTCCTTCCTTCCTTCCTTCCTTCCTTCCTTCCTTCCTTCCTTCCTTCCTTCAGGTTTCCGGTGCTCTGCTGCACACGAAGATCAGCTGGCTGGCACAGATGTGCGCGGTGGAAACTGGAAGACCAGATGACCAGCGGACGCATGCGCACTGGCCAGCTCGTCTCTGAGTTTTTGGGGCTCCGGCGCACATGTGCACGCATGCACACATGTGCATTCTAGTTTGGGCACTCAGTGCTGAAAAGGTTCACCATCACTGACCTAATGGATGTTGAAGAGTAATCCAGTACTAGCAAGCAGCTTGTCCCAAAGGTGCTTTTTTCAAGAGGCAACTGGACTTTCTTGCTTTTTGTTCTGAACACATATTATTATTATTATTATTATTATTATTATTATTATTATTATTATTATTATTATTGT
This sequence comes from Arizona elegans, assembly GCA_022577455.1. NCBI lineage: Eukaryota > Metazoa > Chordata > Lepidosauria > Squamata > Colubridae > Arizona > Arizona elegans. Next base: position 128,427,271 of record JAKOOJ010000001.1, read on the forward strand.
TGTTGTTGTTGTTGTTGTTGTTTAGACTTCTATGCCACTTCATAGTGCTTTACAGCCCTCTCTAAGCGGTTTACAAAGTTAGCATATAGCATATTAGCATATTGCATTAGCATTAACATATTGCCCCCAACAATATGGGTCCTCATTTCTCTTCTCATCCACGAAGCTACTTCAGCTCTGACAGGATAGTTGTCAGATTACCAGCTGTCTGCAAGGAATATTTAATCCTTCCATTCCCCCATTATCCTGTCAGAGCTGAAGAAACTTCTTGGATGAGAAGCAAAACATCTTCAAAAGAAAAAACAAGTAAGTCCAGTTGCCTCCTGAAAAAAAGCACCTTTGGGACAACCATGACCTATGATGACTGAGAATCTCTACAGATTTCTAGAAAGCAGGTTGTTTTCTCAGAATTGTGGGATCACTTTGCCTGGAGGATGGATAAGCTACAGCTACATCAGCAACCCAATATTTTTTTAAAAAAACAAAAAGTTTTTATTATTTTTTAAATTCAAACAAATAACATTTTCACTTATCTATTTAAACATTTGTTAACCCAACCTTCAATCCCCCCTTCCCTCCCCCCTCCCCCGACTTCCCAGAAGAAAAACAGGGTATAAATTTTACCAAACATTTGCTAAAATATGCTAAGTTAATGCAAGACATTAAAACTCCCCAGACCCCTTAACTCCCCTTCTACAGATTATTCATCAACCTCCCTTTAAACTCAGAATATCATATAATCCTTTAGCCCTAAGAGTTTTAAAAAACCATTAACAAACACTAATAGATCATTCAAAGCCTAAAAATCTCGTAATACATCTATAAGATATTCTTAGTTCATTTACTTAAACATGTTACTCTTCCTCCTACTTTTGTTCTCAAAATTCAAATATTTTTAAAAATCTTAATACAACAATAAACCTTAATTAATCATTAATTGAACTCTTAATTCATTTACTTAATCATTATAATTAATCATTAATACATCAATAGTTAGACCAGAGAAAGTTAATCTTCCATTCTTCCTTTCTTTCTGTATTTTTTCCAGTCTTTCTTCCTCCCTCCTACTTTTCTTTTGAGGAGGTTTTGAATTTTAACTGGGGGTTGATGTATCTTTAAAACTTGTTCCTTTCTTGGAACCATTTCCTCTGATTTAGAGCCCCCATATCGACTCTTCTTCCTTATATAATCAGTCAGTCCATAGAACGAAGAATTAACTCGATCAGTTTGCAAAGAAAAGTCCAGTTATTGCATTTCAATTAATTGTGTGAAAGCCTCTGCCAAATCTTCTTTATCCTCCGAGACCTCGTAGGGCTGGTCAGTTTCTTCTTCTTTCTGCTCCAAATTATATTTTTGGAAAGTTCTGTCAGTTAATTCCAAAAGGGCAGGAAGAAAGTTTGAAGATTCTTGAGAGCCAGCCAGTTACAGCTTCTCTGTTTTGGTCAAAATGTCTCCTACATTGTCATTGTGCTTTCCTTCAAAAACATCCTCAGTTGCTTTTATATCCTCCACCAGTTCTATAAATTTTTGTTCTATGATTGCTGTTTGCTGTTCTATGATTGCTATAACCAAATAACAATTTGGTTATTCATGGCTTCCTTTATAAATTCTGTAAGATCTCTAAAAAAATCCTCCTGGCTCTGTGATTCAGTTCTCTGTGTCATTTCTGATGCCATTAGAGAGCCTCTACCACTTTCAGAAACTCCTTGCTTGGAAGCCATATTATTTTAAAAGAATTTTTCTTTTCACAGCCATAAAATCCCTTGAACAGCTTTCTCAGATTTATTTGTAATTTATCAAGCAAGATAGTCCTTTCTACACCCAGCTCTCAAATCCCAGCAGTTTAAATCCAGTGTCTGAGCACAAATCTGTTAAGCACTTTCATTTCCAACTTTCACTTTCACACCCACAACGAAGACGCCATTTCCACCTCCAGCTCAGCAAAATCAACTAAAAACAATGTATCCCAGGAGTTAAGCATATACTTGCAAAAGCTTGTTCTCCTGCTTCCGTTCTGTCTGCTTTTTGAAATAAGTTAATCTTCTTCTTGACAGCAGAGTCTGTCGCCGGCGTCTGGCTCCGTTTAAATGGAGTTGCCATGGATCTGGAGCTTCAGTGGGCTGAGCGGGGAGCTCTCACCCTCCAAGCCCTGGAATTGCTCCAGGGGCTTCCGGGGAGCTCTACGCTCGCCCACCGGTTCTCCTCTCCTTCTTTTCCCGAAGGAGAGGTTTTTAAGCCGTCTGACAGCTGATTAGCGCTGTCAGAACGGCTCCAATGGAATCGCGGGGCTGGCGGTCCAAAAAGACCGTCCGCGATGCTGGCGGTGCCAACCGGAAGCCCAGCAACCCAATATTTAGGATTTGGCAACATGCCTAATCCTATCAGCCATTATGAAAAAAGAATTTTAATAGGTCCACATCTTTTTTTCTTTAGAGGAAAAAAGCAAGTTCTAATTAGTCCAATCTTCCACTTTCTTATCCCTGACATTAGCTTTTCTCTGCACACCTTTGTGGCTTGTTCATATTTGATTTCCCTTAATGGCAGCACAGGTGTGAAGCACTAAAGGAATCAGCTCATTGATCTTGACAGCTGGTCCCATCACAGTAAACTGTACTCCTTTCTCCCCCTTTGTTCCAACAATCCAGCTGTTTTTCCACATTTACTTTATTAATTACACTTTGGAAATGATCATGTAATTAGCCATACTTAAATCATTACTATAATTAGGGCTGGGGTTGCAATGTAAAATATCTACATACATTTTACTGAAAGTAAACATAGGTAAGTTTCCTGGATGGTAGATACATTAGTTTTCTATCAGGCAAAGAAGACATGCTGGGGAAAAGAGAAACTACAACCAGAGCACACAAACTTCATTCAGAGCACACCAAATTAAACACTAGCGTAAAATAATATGAAGTTGCGTTGTCCTAGTAGAATCAATGTATTCCCCTGATTTAGACTAATGATACAGGGAATCAGATTAAGAGAAGACGATTGGAACTTAAAATTAAAAGAGATCTACCAGATATATTATTTTTGCAAGAAACCCATCAGAAATCTGAAGACTCAAATAAAATGTATATAAAGGGTATGCAAATTTATGAAAAATCTTTTGGAACTTCAAAAGCAAGAGGAGTTGCTACATTGATATCAGATAGGGTATATTTTGAAAAAGAACAAGTAATTGTGGATGAAGAAGGAAGGTATGTAATAATTGTGGGAAATATTAACGAGGAAAAAGTGACACTGGTTAATTTATATTTACCAAATGAGAAGCAAAAAGAATTTCTTGAAAAAATAACTAAAATTTTGGAAATCGAAAGTGTAGGGAAAGTAATTGTGGCTGGGGATTTTAATTTAATTAGAGATAAAATAGATAGTACTAACCCCACTCGTTGTGGAGAAGCAAATAAAATGGGGATCTTAAATAAATGGATGTTTCAAAACGGTGTGGTGGATGCCTGGAGAGAAGTGAAAGGAACTGAAAGAGTGTACACTTTTTACTCTAAGATACATAATACATATTCAAGAATTGACTATATCTTAGTTTCTAAAGATTTGTTGAATAATGTGGATAAGATAGATGTGGGAATTTTTAAGGATTCTGATCATGCAGAAGTTACGATGGAAATAGATTTTAATTTTGAGAAAAAAGGAAGTTGTTGGAGATATGATGAAAAACTGTATAAAAATGAGGAGGATAAAAAATGGATATTTAAAAAATGGGAAGAATGTTGGAGATTGAATGATAATGGAGAGGTTAAATTTGAAATTGTTTGGGATGCGATGAAAGCAGTGTTTAGAGGGGAAAGTATCAAGTTATCAAGCAGAAAATATAAAAATTATAAAAATAAAATTGAAAAAGATAAAAGCCAGATTAAGGAATTGGAAAATCAATTTTTGCTTACTAAAGAAAAGTTTTTTTTGGAGGAATTAAATCTGCTAAAAAATAAATTGATAGAAGAAGATATAGAATTGGTAAAAAAGAATATGAGATATTTAAATAGGAATTTTTTTGAATTTAGCAATAAAAATTCTAAGTTATTGGCAAGGATGGCGAAAAATAAAAGAGAGAAGAGAGAAATTGGAGCCTTGATAGATGATAAGGGCATAAGACGCTATAAAAAATTAGAAAAATGTGAAGTGGTCAGGAACTTTTTTCAAAATTTATATTCGAAAAAATTAATTGATCGGGGAAAACTGAGAAGCTATTTAGAAAAACATGTTGTGAAAATTGACCAAACATATAAAGATTTAATGGAAGAAGATATAACACAAGACGAGATTAATGGAGTAATACAAAAAATAAAATTAGGGAAAGCTCCAGGTGAAGATGGATTACCTGCTGAGTTTTATAAAGAATTTAAGGAAATAATAATACCAAAATTGCAAAAACTATTTAACGGAATTTTACATGGTGGAGAAGTTCCGTTGTCATGGAACAGAACGGTGATATCTATAATCCCTAAACCAGATAAAGACTTAGAAAGGATTGAGTCCTATCGGCCCATCTCTTTAATTAATCAAGATGCAAAGATATTTACTGCCATTATAAGTAATAGATTAAGTAGATTTATAGATAGATATATAAGTTATAACCAAGTAGGTTTTGTGAAGGGTAGATATATGAGTGATATTGTCAGAAGAGTATTAAATATTATAGATGTTGCTGAATATAATGCTGATAAAATAGGTATAATATCATTAGATATTTTTAAAGCTTTTGACTCTGTACAATGGGAAACTATTAAAATAATTGTTGAGGTACTAGGTTTTGGTAATAAGTTTATACATGTTATTTCAAAACTGTATCAAAAAAGTAGTGCAAGAGTGAAGGTGAATGGAAGGCTGACAGAAGAGATAAGATTGGAAGCGGGTACAAGACAAGGATGTCCCCTGTCTCCAACATTATTTTTATTGGTTATGGAAATTTTGACTAAAATGATAGAAAAAGATGAAGAATTGGAAGGCTATAAGGGATATAAGATAAATCTGTATGCGGATGATACTTTGATTATTTTGAAAGATATAGAGAAAGATTTGAAAAAGATACATAAGCATTTGGAAGAATTTGAGGAAATGACAGGTTTGAAAATAAATTGGTCAAAATCTGAATTATTAATGAATAATAATGGTAAGGAGTGGGAGAATATGCAAGAACAACTTGGGATAAGGATTAAAAAAACATTGAAATATTTGGGCATAACACTTTCACTCAAAGTTAAAGAAATGAAAAAATTAAATTATGATGTGGCGATGAATGAAATTGAGAAAAAGATAGATAAATATAAAATGATAAAGTTGTCTTGGTTTGGTAGAATTGCAATGTGTAAGATGATGTTGTTGCCAAAGTTTAATTTTTTATTTGAGATGTTACCGTTAAACTTGACAGAGAAAGATATTGAAGGATATCAGAAGAAATTGGATAAATTTTGCAATGGTGGGAAAAGACCTAGATTAGTGAAGAAAATGTGGTATCAAAATCAAAAGGAAGGTGGATTAGGAATCCCCAAACTACTCAATTATTATTGGGCTTATGCTATTCGGACTGTGGTAAAAATATTTAAAGGTGAAGATAGTCATTGGAGAGATTTAGAATTAAAGGACATTAAGAGATTTGGCTCAACATGGTTTTTAGATAAAGCAAAATCAAAATGTGTAATTAATAGCTATTGGTTAAAGGGATTGAGTAAAATTTGGAACAAATTTGTTAAAATTTTAATTCCAGATATAATTTTCTTAGGGAAGACAATTGAAAATTGGCCGATTAAAACTAATATAAGTCGTGATAGGGTAATGGAAGATGAAAATATACAAATTATAATAGATTGGTTAAAAACTTTAGAAAATGAAAGGAGGAAAAAAGAAATCATTGAAAAATTGGGTTTGGGCTGGTTTGAAAAAATACAGATAGAAAAATGGACTAAGAAGGTAAGAGACAATTGTTCGATAAGTAGAAGTAAAACTGAATTTGAATACTTAGTATTCCAAATTATGAAAGATGAAATTGGACTAAAGGGACTCGTTAGTAAGATATATAAGATTATAAATTTTGATGGAAAACCACAAAGGGTGATGAAGATGAATTGGGAAAAAGAACTTAATATTAAAATATCAGATTTAGATTGGAACGTGAATTGGAAGAGTAGAATTATGAAGACTTTATCTGTAAGGATTAAAGAGCACAATTATAAGGTTGTTTGGAAATGGTATTTGACTCCATTAAGATTGTCATTGATGGATAAAAAAATTAGTAAACAATGTTGGAGATGTGACATGGAATTAGGGACTTATGAACATATGTGGTACAAATGTGATAAAGTTAAAAAGTTTTGGCAACAATTGGAGGAAAGGATATTTGAAATGATGGGGAAAGCAATAATATTGAGACCAGAAACTATATTACTGTTGATAATTAAGGAAATAGAACCAACAAAATATGAAAAAGAATTGATTAGAATTATGATTATAATGGGTAGAATTATAATAGCCAGATATTGGAAATTAGATGTGAATTTTAGAATAGAAGAATGGTATTGTGAAATGTGGAAATTAGCTTTAAATGATAAAATGACATGTGATATTAAAATTAGAAATGGTGACTATAAAGAAGATATTTTCTGGAAAATTTGGAAACCATTTGTGGACTATGCGCTGGGAAAATTGGATGCTTCGGTACCTGTACCCCGAGAACGTGGATTTTGGCGATCATGAGGATATATCCGAAGAACCAAATCTTCCTTTCTTATGTATAGCACAGGGTGAAGTATTGTATATGTTGTTTGTAATGTTAGTAATTTAAAATATAAAATGAATAAAAAAATTAAAAAAAAAAAAAAAAAGACTAATGATACAGAATTAACATCTGATGCAGTTCAAAAATTGAGGTTTAGAACTATTCACAAGTGTCTTATAATATGACGGGGTAATGTTTCCTTTAGATGTTCCTATAATTTTTTCGAAAGAATTTGTCTAGGCCGCTGTAGGTAGGATCCAGCAATTTTTCAAGAGCCACAGGAACAGGACTCTGCCTGTATTGCACAATACAAAATACACTTATGTAATAGTTGTGGCTATATTGTACAACATGCTAAGTTTGAATATTAGGGTAACCTTGACTAGATTTCTGTAGCTTAGTAGGTTAAAATGGGTTAATTCAGAAACCAGATAAAGAATACAGGATAAATGTAGCCCATGATTGTTGGCTGACATTGTTACCAAGAATACAACATAGCTACAATTTCCAAGTCTTTCCCTACTACAGGCGTGTCAAACTTATGGCCCGTGGGCCGGATGTGTCATGCACTGGCCATGCTCACCCATGGTTTAGCGAAGGGGGGAAAAGTTGTGATGATGTGTTGTTGCGAGTTTGACACCCTTGCCCTAGTAGTCTGAATCTAAAAATTCTCTAAAGAGAGAAAAAGTCAGAATTTAAAGCTCACAAATCATCTCCTCCCATTCTTACTCTTCTCCTTTTATATTATAAAAGACCATATTAGACGGAAGGATTTCCCCCCAAAACAGGTAGTCTCTCTCTGTCATGTTTTTCCCCATTTTGTCATTTTCTCCTGTAAAGTCAGTCACTTGTCAGTGCTCATGATCACCGCTACATGAGATTCATGACTTTTTTCCTTCATCCTAGTCTTTTCCCTGCATGTTAGTAGATAAGAGAATGTTGTACTCATTGGTAAATTGTAAAGAAAAATCCCAGGTAACCCTATGCTCTTAGGACGAGAGATGGCCTCTCAGTTCATAGTGGATTTGTTGAGAAGGCGCCCAATCTATTCTTCACTGCCCTGCTATCAGCAGCAAAAAAATCTTAGCCATTTCTCCCATTTCAGGGAGATCTTTCATCATCTCCTCCCAGAGGACATAGACTGAATATTGAACTATCTGCCAGCAAAAATAATAAAGGTGGGATACAAATAAAACAAGTGATGCACGATGGAGCTACAGAGATGGTACATTCTATTCTGAATATTATGGTAAATGAAAAGAGAAGAAAGTATAATTAGAAGTCAGCTCCTCTTTAACAATTCCTCCTTTCACAAGTTTTTCTCTTTGGAGACAAGAGAATACTGAGAAAGCTTGGCTCAAATAAAGTCTTAGAGACTCATCCACAAAAACCTCTTGGGAAAACTTTCTTCACACTCTCTGAACACATTTACGTAGAGGAAAAGGATTTAGGGCAGTGTATAAGCAGTCAGAGATCTGAATAAATGGATTATTTTTAGGTTTTCTACAAGCCCTATTTGTCCTAGATGTGATTGCTATCTTGCTTTGGGTTAGATGGAAAAGTTAAGATAAAGAAGTCATTTTCTCTTTCTGTATCTACTGGGCTTTGGTAAATAGTTGGATAGAGATACTTAAGCTCCAGGGAAACATGGTTTACTTTAACTAGCACTTCTTCCTTTAGCCCCGGATATTCACATTGCCTGTAATGTGACCTTCCTTCTAACAGGAGATCTTAGGGACTGACACAAAGATATTTTTCATGCAAATCAGATGGCATGCTACTAAGGAGCAGAAGATTGAAGACTGTATTTCTTATAGATCCAGAAAGACAAGACAGTAACACTATATATGACTTGAATATCTGGAAATTATTAATATTGTGCCCAAAGAGAAGTTGCAATGCTCCTGAGAATAAGACATTAAATGTCTATCTAGAACATAGATAGAATTTGGAAAATAGGATGCCAAAGCTGTTCATGATTTTGTTAGGAGAGTCCGGACCAGAATAGTGTTGATCTAAGTGCCAATTCAGACATAAAGGCCATTTTGCATTTGTGTAGGCTGGTTCTCTCTACTGAATCCAAAATCAATGCATGAATCTGAAATGTGATAAATTAGGAACATGGCAGAGAGTAGGGAAGTTAAGTTTCCAGTGCTGCTGTGACCCATTGAAATCAAACTTGTTTCTGCTTGTTATTTGGCGGGGGTGGGGGGAGGAAATCCCTAATTTTGGCATCATTTGGGATTTTCCTATGACTGTAAAAAACCATGGTCATGGTCAAATCATTAATATATTTTTCTTCCAAGCCATAACCCCATACTAGCTCAGTTAACCATGTCTTTCCTTGCTCTTTTCCTAAAGAAATACTAAGATTAAATGCTAAACTAATTCACAGTATGAATATCATGTCTTTAATTTTTTTTTTAAAATGGTTTTCTGCCTGGATGATGCCAGTACAGTGAAATTAGATTCAGTATAAATTCATGTGGAAAAAAAAAACAAACATTACCATTGCGTGGAAAAACTGGCACGATGCTTCAAACCATATATTTAAACCAGCATCCAACAACCCCTTTTAAAAAGCTAATAATGCTGTGTCTCCTCCTTACAGAGGAGAATCCTCTTACATGGAAACTGAAGTGTAAGCTTTTCTTCAGGAATTAGAAGGTTTATAGTAATTATTCTGCCCTTTTCATTTATTGGAATAGAGAAGAATTGGTCAAGTCAATGAAAGGCCACAGACAGAAATAATCCTCCCTTCTGTTTGCATTGCAGAGAAAGTTTCTGCCCCTCCCATCAGCTTCCATTCTACACCACTGCAACAAAACAGATCCTATCCCAGTTCTGTGTCTAAGACTACAGTGAAGAATTAGGTTGACATGAAGAATTCCCTTATTTACCGTATTTTTTGGGCTATAAGACACACTGGACTATAAAACACACCTAAATTTACAGGAGGGGGAAAAAAAAAGGTTTTGGCCTCCGCGCATCAGATTTTCGCCTTCCCAGGCTTCCAGAAGCACTCTGCAGTGCCATTTTCACCAAAAACGTGCCCATTTTTGGCCTGTAGAGTGCTTCTGGGGGCCGGGGAGGGCAAAAATGTGACGCACAGAGGGCTTGGGAGCCTAAAAATGCCTGTATTTGGCCTATAAGACACACCTAAATTTTCACCCATTTTTAGGGGGGGGGAGAAGGTGCATTATTATTATTATTATTATTATTATTATTATTATTATTATTATTATTATTATTTCAATTTATATGCCTCCTTTCTCCGAAGACTCAGGGCGGCTTATACTCCGAAAAATACGGTAATAACTTTTTACATATGAGGGATTTTTTTCACTTGATCCAAAGTTTTGAATCTTTTGAAAAGCAATGATTACCCTCTCCTGGTTCTGAATAATTCTGATTGTGTTTGAAGAAGCATGAAATGTTCCAAGCTATTGTTAAGATACTCTCGTTTTTAATTCTGATCAGTAACTATAAGCTAAAATTTTATTTGGTACAGAGGAAGGACGAAAATCTGATTATTTTTCATATCTGAGTACTGCATCCTTACATGTGAGCAAGAGCTTTAGTAGTAACTTTTTAGTAGTAACTTTTGAAACTTGCAGTAGCTTCCATATTCATTAAAAAGACATCTAATGAGAAATTCATGTAAGGGTAATATGAGAAAATCAGCTTCACGAAGCATCTATACTACTATATCATACTGCTAATTTAAATTGTTATCTTGCATGGTCTGGGCGAGAACAATATTTTCAGTTTCCTAATCATCATAAAAAACTGGAAGCCTCCTTGAGATTTCAGATCCATTTATTTCTTGTGCAAATTATCCCATCTTCCTTTTTTACCAGAGCTAGTCTTTGTGCAGTTTTGATCCTGTCACCGTGGGTTAGTTTCGTGCCACGGAGTGGGTTAGTTTCATGCCACGGAGTAGAACCACCAGGATTTAATGTTAAATGCAATGGGGCAGAGCAAGCTTCCTTGCTTTGCTTTATTAATTATTATAAGCAGCTTACAATATAGAGAGCTAAAGCCATCCATAAAAGCAACTGAAGATTAAAGTAAAAGCCGGTGCTATCCTAATTCAAATTTTACTGTCTGAATGCTCTTAGGAACGAAGCTATCTTCACTAGTTTCCAATGAAGAATAAAGAATAGACATCAAATTCATCATACGTTGCACATTTCAGAGACAGGATACTGTTTTAAGAATATCGTTCTCTAACTTCCTACAAGGGAGGGAATAGGCACAGTACCTTTCCCTGCTAGGCTGGTTAGGGCAGATTTTACCTGGAGAAAATGACCCAAAGTTAAGACGACCCCGCCCCCCACCCTCCCAGCTGTATAAGGCTTTAAACAGTAGTGGCCCAAATTGTGGAAACCTTTTGGGAAAAGTGTCTTTTCTAAAACGAGCTAATAGCACCACTTTTTTTTGGAGTAGTACCATTAAATTATATATCAATGGAAAGATAATTTAATCAAGAATGTAATGCAATAACTTTTATGAAGGATTTGCTATTAGAAAAGCAGTTACAATATAAAGAAGAAAAGTGAAACACTTAGAAAAAATGAGATACACAAAAAATATCACCATAGAAAAAAATGAAATATACAAAAATTATCAGTTAATACTTACTTGGATAACCTTTAGCATGAATTACGGCCTTACAATGTCTTCCCATTGAGTGAACCAAGTCTTTTAGTTCTGCAGCTGTTATAATGTGAAACCAAGATTGAATGATTGCTTCTATTAACTGGGTTTTATTGCTGGGTTGTTTCTGACTAACAAGTTTCTTTAGTCGGCTCCATAGATTTTCAATTGGGTTAAGGTCTGGGCTATTCCCAGGCCATTACAGCAGTGGAATAGGATTATCTTGAAACTCCAGGAAAAAAAGTGGTGTTATTAGCCATCAAACCTCAAAAATACACTTTTCCCAAAAGGTTTCCACAATTTTGGCCACTACTGTAGTTTACCACAACTTGTTCTAGGCCTGGTAGGCTATTGGCAACCATTATAGCTTCCAAAAAATTTGTGTGGTTCTGCTGAACCCTGGTCAAGAAGCAAGCAGCTGCAGCTTCTGAGGCACCTTCACAGGTAACACTTTGTAAAGTAAATTAAAATAGAGATGTTTATTGTACTGTATAAATAGAGAGGAGCTCTACTCAGATCTTGCTCTACTCAGATACTGCTATGTTGCTTCATCATGGTGGTGGTAATAGTGAATGTGTTCCTGAGCGGAGTGAATGAAGAATGGGTGAGTGGGAATGTATGCCAAGAGTATCTACAGTACTTCCAGAAGACCCACCCAAAATGTGAAGGTCATCCCAGCTAAGCCTACCAGACCAGCAATGATATAGGAAGATGCTGGACAAGGAAGATTACTTTAATGATAGCATTGGGAAATCTGAAGGGCCAAGTTAGTCAAGATCAAACTGGAAAAAGTTTGTCTAGGTGGTTGCAAAGAGCTGAGATGGATGTGATGGCACACTAGCATATCTTGGTCTTCAGTACAGAGGACAAGCTTAACTCTGTCTTCAGTACCTCCAGCTGCAGATGGAATATCCATGGAACCAGAATCAATTGGCATTCTTGTTTGCTGGGATTCAGACTCAATTATGCTTTGTCGCTCATAATTCACATCCAAAACCTTCTATAGTAGAACCAGTTTTACAAGAAATCAAGAAATCAATAGATTGTAAATTCAACTTCCACATTTTTTTTCCTATGTTCTCTTAGCCTGTGTTATATCTTACACAAGAAATGAGGAGGACAAAGAGAAGATAGTGAAACCTGGAGAAAAACCTGGTGTTTTTCAGCAGAATTGTAACACGTGCAGGTGTTCTTTGAAGATAAATTCTACAACAGCCTGAGATTAAAGTAAAACCAATTAAATTAATAAATTTATTCTTCTGTAAGAGAAAATGGACCAGATTAAATGCATGAGGTTTACACAGTAATGGGATTTAATGAAATTCAAGATTAAATTTATTATTGATCCTGGCTTTGTTCTTTTCTTTGTCCTCCTTAGTGTGTCTTCTTTTGAGTGGTATGCTAAAAGCTGTGCAAACCCAGATCTGAAGAAAAGCAATCCTTACTGTAAATGAAGAAGTACACACAAAAAACACTCAAGGAAATGGCAAAATGAAAATAAATGAAAAGCAAAAAAACAACAAACAAAAAAACAAAAACAAACAAACAAAAACAAAAAAAACCCTTTCATCTGGATCATTGTTTCAAGGGGATCTGCTAAACAGGAAAATAAGGTAATTTTCAGAGCATGAAACTATTTTTTATGCTTTGTAAAGTTCCATGAACACTGATAACTCCCCTCCCTCTCTCTGTTTTTATGTATGTGTAATGGGCTCAGATGTTTATGTTTAGGAAATGATAGATAAGAAATTATAATGGGAAGGAAATACAGAGAATTGATTTTCTTCTCATTAAAAATGGTGAGCTTGTAAAAGCTATTCCTGCAAATTGTTCAGGAGTTTATTAAATCATAAAGAGAATAGAAATACAAACTAATGTCAACATTCATTGGAAGCATTCTGTAAAGAGTTCTTGACCCCCTTGGCAAACACTTCAAATTTAATTTTGAATGCAGAGATCTGTAGAGTTCCTGGCATGTTAAACTACAGGTTCTACCAGGAACTTTGTGTAAATGTGTATAAAAGTGTAAAATATGTGCCTATTAATTTTAAAAATATGTAATTTTTATTTTGTACATTTCTCCTTGATATAGAGTCACTAATAAATATGAATGACATCTTGTGGCATTAAATTATCTTTAATACCTTTAGAAAGCAGAATGGAGCTAAACTTAGGCTATTATAAGTTACACAAGGATTTGAAAATACTAAAATAATTTCCTTGTTAAACACAATTTAATATGTTGGCCCAGATTTATAAAAACAGCTATTAGATAAATACAGTTATACTAATATTCACACAAATACATAAATAGAAATATTAGTTGTTCTTTAGTTTGAGGGGAAAAATCTCTTTTTCCTCGCTTTCTGATAGGTTGAACTATGTGTTTCTTGAAACTGAAGAGAAATTTAACAATAATATTATAATGCTAGATAATGTGACTGGAGAACTGTTAATGGAGTAGAATATTTGTGCACACGTGTAATCATCCGCTCCTGTTCAGAATTAGACTCTTGTAGAGCTGTGGTTGTGCAATCAGAGGTGGGTTTCAGCAGATTCTGACCAGTTCTGGAGAACCGGTAGTGGAAATTTTGAGTAGTTCGGCGAACCGGTAGTAAAAATTCTGACTGGCCCCTCCCCCATTTATTCTCTGCCTCCCAAGTCCCAGCTGATCGGGAGGAAATGGGGATTTTGCAGTAACCTTTCCCTGGAGTGGGGTGGGAATGGAGATTTTACAGTATCCTTCCCCTGCCATGCCCACCAATCCACACCCACCAATCCATGCCATGCCCACCAAGCCACACCCACAGAACTGGTAGTAAAAAAATTTGAAACCCACCCTCCATTGTGTGCAATGGAGCTTTGATAAAAGAAAAAAGTAATAGAATAAAAAAGAGAAAAAAATACCAGACTCTTAAGCAAGCTCGCTAGCTAGCTTCTAAACATAACAACAATGGGACGATCGCAATGGGAACTTTGAAGGGTTCCTTCAATTGAAGCTGCAACAAATGAAGAGTCCCTTTGAAGATCTGCCAAGCCCTAATACTCACACATTGTCAAAAACAAGAACAAGAACCGGGACTGTAATAATGGAAAAGAGAGCTGAACAATCAGAAAATATTAGTATAATTTTAATAGAAATGCAATGCATTATACTGCACAAGAAAAACCGAGAAGAGGAAACTTCAAAGACTAGTGTATATTGTATATAATAAAATACAATCAAGCAATCAAACATAAATAAAATATGAACATAAAATCTATAAACTAACCCAAATGACTAAGCCTAGCCCTATGAAAGTCTAATAACCTATAAAAATGAACAGAACTATTAAAGCTGAAGTTATGAGACAAAAGGCTGGCCAGGTAAGCTCATTGCTTGCTTAGTCTGCTGCCCAGATGTTCACAACTGATGAGCAACTTCAAGGCTGCTCTTCTTAAAATGGACTCTAATTGGTCAAAAGAATCATTTAACTAAGGAACATTCTCCTTTGACAGTCTTTCAAACAAAATTGTCTTCTGCAGGGTATGATCTAAGACTATGCTATGATCCATAAAAGAGATAATTTCTTCTGCTTCGTTTGCGTATTTAAATTTATTAGCATCAACACACACACACATCACTTTTTAGATGCTGATGCTCACAAAATGATTTAGAAACAATGAAAGGCTTTTATCTTTTAAAACTCTTATAAAAACCTTACTAAGCACGGATATCGGAAGAGTTTAGAGATGTTATTCATCAAAGGGAAAACCCAGAGATGAATATTTCAGAGCGAAAAATATCACAGTAGCATCTCTGAATTTCAGTTTTGCAGGAGGCACCTCTGAAGGATATTATAATAATAAACCAAAGCTTTTATTGGGGATGAGGAAGAGAATGAGAAAAAAGAGATAAAAACACAGCATCTATAGGAGATAGTGAGCCTACCTCTGAGATAGCATCTGAGACAGGAGAGAGGAATCAACCAAACACCCCCCCCCAAATTAGAAGCAGAACACCTCCAGCCACGAACTCCTGCAGAAACAAGTTCAAACCAGTACTAGGAAGAATGAAGGTACCATATTGTGCTAAGTGACAAAGGAATTAGAGTAGAAAAGTAGGAAGATCTGTTTACTTGACTGACCAACTTTAACAACTGGGAAGTAGTTATGACCATGTGACTTGGGTGGAAATTGAACCTACAAGAAATAGAAGTATAGTAAGATCTCCTTGATGGTGTGTTGGAATCAGTGCTCAAGTTACCAGCCTGAACTTCATGTCTTGATTTTGTCTCTCTTAAATAGTCTGACTCTTGTAATGTGATGTGCATATGCTTCTTCTAGTCTATGTAACATCTGACAACTTGGCTATGAGGACTGGAAGAAATTGTTAAATTTCACTCAATTTCATTTGACTTCTGCATATTATTTACAGTCAGGTAGGTAAACAGAATAAACCAAGGCCACCATAGAACAATATCTGTGCTACTATATCAGATATACCCGAGTTAAACAGATAAATCTGGGATCTTCCACAGAATTCACTTACAACAACATAATGCACAGTCTCCCTCACAGAGCCCTTTCTCTGATTAATTGTAGGTTTAATCTACATTAAGTTTCCTCTGTGCGTGTTGCTAGAAGAATTGTGGTCACTCTATTTCATCCAGAAGAATCAATCTGCACAAATCTAACAAAAGCATGCAGACATGAAGAGAAGGAGTGGAGTGTTCACAAAAATTAGAGAAGAGGCACAATTACGTATTAAAAATCTCCCACCTGTGTAACTTTTTCAGTGACGTTATGTGTTCTTTCTTTCACTTTGGGCGCAATAATTGTTTTCTCTGATGATGGAGGTGATGATGCCTTTTTTTCATTTTTGATATCAGAAAAGTTTAGAGTGAGCTGGGGAATCTTATTGATGGTGCTGTATTTGTTAAGGTTTGAATCAGATGTAGATCCTAACAGACTTGACTTGATATGGTTAAAAGGACCTACAAGAAAAAGAAGAAAATATCAGCTGATATAACATCTTGAGTCACTTTCCACATAACATAAAAAAGTAAATACCTTTATTGATATTTTCGTTTTTCAACCAGACTTGATAACTCTCTAGTTTAGAATCTGCCAACACTTCAATTGTGGGAGAAGGGCAGAATATAGTGCCTAGAAATAGTAAATAATTCACCGGGGTGTATTTATGTGTTCATTGCATACCCCACTCTTGAATCAGGGCTTCTCAATCTTTCTACTACTGTAAATGATTCTGTTTTCCAGTCTTTGTAGGGTCCTTAAACTAGAGGAAATTTTAAACAGAGAAAAATTATAGAGAAAGCAAGAATCTATTTCTTTACAGATCTCTGAGCTGAACACAAGTGGAAGCCGAAATCCATTAGTGGAGTAATATCTTGGATTTAATCTAGATACACTTCTCCCTGAAAGCTTTATTTCACGCTAGATTGAGAACTATAGGCTTTTAAAGTCTGGAGCACATGAATTTTTTAAATTATGAATTTAGAAGAAATCTCTAGTTATTATGGCTGTATGAGAATTCCAGATTCAAAAGCAGTATACTTGTAAATACCATATGCTGAAGGGGCGACAAGAAAAAAAGTTCTGGTTTCTTGGATTCCTGAAGACCTCTGGATTCTCTCTGTGGACAGTAGAGTTTTTCATTATATTCTAAAATATGCAATTTTCCCCAAATAGTATGTTGCTTCCATTTAAGGTGCATATATCTGTGCTGAAGGGGCAAATAAGGCATCATTTATTTACCTTTCCTAATCTAAAAAGGATCCAAAAATGTTAGGCCCACCTTCTCTGATGTCACATTGCCAGCCTTGTCTCCTGGTGCCTTCAGGCAGGCAGGCAGAAGGGCTGCTCTAAGACTGAAAAAGGATCCTTGAGCATATTACCTTCTGCCAGCTTCTGAGAGTTCTTGCGACAATAGAAGAGAGATGGACCACAAATGTATCCCATAAATAAATACTTCCTGAATAACTAAATATCCAAATTAGGGAGAAAAGAAGACTGTTTAATTTCATTGGCACATGTGCTCCTGAATACAAGATAGACTCCAAAACCTGGGTAATCCTAGATGCCTTTTATTTATTTATTAATTTATTAATTTAATTTGTATACCGCCCTTCTCCCAGAAGGGACTTTTGTGCCATTGTTGCTTGTTTTCCATCAGTGATTTCAATCACAGAACAGCAGCACAAATTATAGTAGTGGTCAAAATTGTGGAAACCTTTTGGGAAAAGTGTATATTCTAAAACTAGCTAGTAACACCACTTTTTTTTTGGAATAGTACCATAAAATTATATATCAATGGAAAGATAATTTAATCAAGAATGTAATGAAATAATTTTTATGAAGGATTTGCTATTAGAATAGTAGTTACAGTATAAAGAAACACGTAGAAAAAAACATGTGAAACATGTAGAAAAAAAATGAGATATACAAAAATTATCACCATAGAAAAAATGAGATATACAAAACCACCGTGTCCGTTAATAGTTGGGTAACCTTAAGCATGAATTACAGCCTTACAACATCTTCCCATGGAGTGAACCAAGTCTTTTAGTTCTGCAGCTGTTATAATGTGAAACCAAGATTGAATGATTGCTTCTATTAACTGGGTTTTATTGCTGGGTTGCTTCCGACTAACAGGTTTCTTCAATTGGGTTAAGGTCTGGACTATTTCCAGGCCATTCCAGCAGTGGAATATGATTATCTTGAAACTCCCCCCCCCCCAAAAAAAAAAAAAAAAAAAAAGTGGTGTTATTAGCCATCAAACCTCCAAAACACACTTTTCCCAAAAGGTTTCCACAATTTTGGCCACTACTGTAGTGCTCTCTTCTACCTGCCTTTCTTATGTTCGTTATTCATGCACATTTAAGTCTTACTTTGCTAAAACAAGTAACAATTACTCAGCTTCTAAGATCAGCTCTGATGGCCCTTTTCAAACACTTATTCATAAGAGCTGCTAGGCTGGCAGGCATCTGAAACAGAATATTTATTTATGGCAGGTTTGTTCTTATGGAATAGTCTTCTACCAGAAATATGTTAATTTCCCTCTGAGAATCTTAAATTGGCTTTAAAGATTATGGAACACTGATGTGGGTCTATACTGACAATAAATACAGAAATAGGCAGAGTCTTGAGTACCTCAAGTCAGCAGCAAGTTCATTTACAGACAGTTGTTCACTTACAACATGGCGCCACACAATATCAAAACCACTGCTGATGGAGACAAGAAGCAAATGGGAGAACCTCCTAGGAATGGGTCACTTGAGGGCATTAGCACATGCACACCATGCAGGTTTGATGGAGACATTTCATCAAGTATATTAAATGATATATCGAAGAGGAGCAAAGGAGAAAAATCCTCCTTCGTCCTGCCTCTCCTACTAAATTTAGGCTATAAACACAAATGATAAGTTTGTTATGAGAAAAAAATATATGTGCAAAAAGGATTCTAGTTAGCTAGAGAAAGGAATGTCTCCATTTGGCTAACTATGCTTTACACTATTGTCCTGGTGAAAAGGACCAATACTAGCATGTAATAAATATGAACAGGCATGTTTCCACATGAAATTGCAAATGGAATTCATGCAAGCACACCTGAAGACTACAATAAGCTTAAACCATACCCCCTGCCATCCAGGAGCGTGAAACTAGTTTTAAGGAGACAAAAGAGGAATACGTGAAGGGTCCAGATTATTCACTGATTGTCTTGGCGTCAGAATGATAAAACTGAATTGGATTTAAAATGAATCAATGGTGGCTAGTTTCAATCATGCAAAGCTCAATTTGTAATACTTTAACAAGATCGTATCTTGGAAACTTCAAGTTATGGTATCTGTTTAGGATTGGCAGCATCCACATTCTACCTTCTTCAACAAGTTTACATACTGTAGGTACAATTCAGCCAAAGTTCAAACTTTTAAGCCCTCCTGGGATTTTGACGGGAGAGAAGTAGGCACATGCTCAACTCTCCCACTCAAATCAAAGGGGCTTAGCAGGATGTGCTGCTTGAATCAGTGATCAAGGAAAAAGCCCCAGAGAAAGGATGGGAACTTTCTTCTGGATAGACAACTAGAGGATTGCATTGTAACTAAGTGAGGCCAATGGCTTTGAAAGAACATACTGTGCATCCCTTCACAGCTTCCTCTGAATGGCCATCTATCATCACTCTGAATTGAGAGCAAAGAGAGTTGTAATGCATCCATCAAAGCAAAAAGAACAGTAATTCCTGTAATGTGCCCAGCTTCGTAAAGGTTAGCATGAGTATGATGCATTTGTACAGTTTCTACAGCATGCCAAATAATGTGTCTTTCAAAAGCACCGGACAATAGAGGTTATAAATTTACATTACCTTTGACATTGCGACCATTGTCTGTTATTCAGCAGAATAAAGAAAAGCAAAAGGGGGAAATAAACTGTGTATCCAAAGAATCCAAACTGATGATTTACCCCACTTCTTGGTTCCCCAATACATTTTGAGGGAGCCAACATTAATTTGGGTGAATTAGCTAATGTAATGAATGGAAGACTAATTTTCTCTTTTTAGAATTAAGAACCAAAAGTTGTCCTCATTCAACTGCTCTTCAAAATTTCCCAGACTGCTCAAAAGTGCTTTCAAATTAGCTGGAA
This sequence comes from Arizona elegans, assembly GCA_022577455.1. NCBI lineage: Eukaryota > Metazoa > Chordata > Lepidosauria > Squamata > Colubridae > Arizona > Arizona elegans. The sequence continues at coordinate 128,447,309 of JAKOOJ010000001.1, forward strand.
CAGCCGTTTAAATGGATGTGATATATCTCAGGAGGGGCTGTTCTTTAAATTTCGAGGCTAATTTGACTTAAAAAATTGTAATTGATTGAGCAATTTTCCTGGATTAATCAATAATAGAATGCAGTCAACCAACTGCTCCATTAGTCAAACACACATTTTAATCAATCAGTTGCATGAAGATGAACAAGGGTTTTATTTGTGAAGCAAGGAATATCTTCCTTCTGAAACAATATGCACGCACATTGCTGATTTGGACTGCCAGGTTGGGAAGGCAACTGTTCCCTTCAGTTAATACAGTGTCATCTTTCAGATCCAGGAATCACACCTTCTCTAACATGGCACCTGCTTTCTGGGATGCAATTCCCTATGAAAACTGGGTGGCTTCCACCCTGTAATGGAAGGTATGAGTGATCTTGATGGACGAAGGAAAGGCATGCTACCCATGAAACAATCAGATAAGAGGGGGTGGGATCCTCCAATCAACTAATGGTCAAAGAAAGAAACTTGGGAAAGACCACCCTCATTCGTCAGGCAGCGTAAAGTGGGAAGTTTGTTAAGGTAGCCTTACAATAAGGTAGAATTAGCTCGTCTAGTCATGGTTCCTATTTGGTTTACCTGGTGGCTTTCTGGAAAACCTTAAAGACCTGGCCATGCTCTCAGACTCTAGGCTAAGATGGTTGGAGCCAGTGCTGGGTGTATGATATTTGTTTTATTTGTTGAGTATATCCTGCATCCATTTTCGGATCGGTGTGTTATTAGGTGTTTATTTTTATGTTGCCATCTATGTGAGCCCCTTCCCCAAGCCAGTCTGGAATCAGGTGGTACCTAAATTGATTAAATGAGTGAGTGAGTGAGTGAGTGAGTGAGTGAGTGAGTGAGTGAATGAACTATTTTCTGGAGGAGGTATTCCACCTGGGTGCATGCTCTGGATGAAGACCTTCTGAATATAAAAGTGGCCATTGCAGTCTGAACCATTCTTGTATTAATACCCCTTTCCAATAAACTGTTGCCCAAATAATGAAGGAACCAGGGGTGAAATTCAGCTGGTTCTATCCGGCTTAGGTGAACCAGTAGCGGCGGCTGCGGGAGGCTCTGCCCACCCATGCGGACGTCATGACATCACTTTTTTGTGACATTTTAAACCTTTGCGCATGCACAGAAGGCTTTGCGCATGTGCAGACGATGGCTTGTGCGCACATTTGCCAACCAGTAGGGAAGGTAAGTGAATTTCATCCCTGGAGGGAACCCTTATTAGGACTTACTCTCAAATTAGTACGCCTAGATGTATAACACAACATGAAGCATATTGACTTGGAAGTAAGCTTCCCTTTACATAGGGTCATAAATGATGAACCATAGAGTACTTAATGTCATCCCTGCTATGGTAGAATTTCCCCTTAGCTCTTAAAGAAAAGAGATTTCAAAGATCTTGTCCTAGTTGAATAAAAATTGAATGCATGTGTCCCATTTTATTCCCAGCCATTCAGTTGACATAATTCCTGAATATTGATCACCCTCCCCTTGCCTAATACTGTACCTTCACTAGCATGCCGATCCCTAAACATGTTCTTGGGATGGACGCTAAATCCTTCTATGTTGTGCACTGAAGATGCTCTCCTTATACTACTAATGCTCTCTTTTGACTGAGCAAGAGTCAACGCTGCGCTGGAATGCAGCATATCCGGGTACAGTCGGTCCCACTGCTGTTTTGGTGATGAATGATCTAGAGGCCCAGATATATTCACTGGAGGTGAACACGTCCTTGGTTGAATGAGTGCCTTGGTGTCATCTCCTTCAGAGGGGCTGCAGCTTTCTTTCGTAGGAGACTTAAAGTGCTTCATGGCCATGGAATTGTCGCTGTGTTTTGATGAATCAACAATCACTGCATCAGGATCTTCTTGTGGCAAAGATTGCTTTCTGTAGGATAAAAGACTCAATCCAGGTAGCCTGAATCCAAAAAGTTTGCCTAAGTAGGAAAGATCAGATTTAAGAAAAGAAACCAATCAGTTAACTATGACATCATGAGCTGTTGCAAAATATTTGTTCTGTCATGTAATGCCCTTTGTTTACTAGTAAAGAACCCACTCTATTCTGTTGACCGTGGCCAGGAATTAATGATTCAATACATGATTCTCGGGCTGCTGCAGATTTGAAGGTAAAATGCTACTTTAGATATTCAAAATACTGGGACAGCAATGACAAGTCTCAATAGTTATCTAAATAGGGAACAGACATCCCTCACTTCCAATTTTGCAATGGGGAAGAGTATAAATTTGGGAGCTCACACATTAGGGAATGGTAGCAATTAAAGAAGTTAACCAGAACCAAGGAAATCATCCCTTTCTGATTTCTCCTGTCACTGTTTCTAAGTGTCTGTCCAAAACATTTCCTGTTTCTTGAGAAAAACACAGATAATGACATTTGCTTAGATACAGAATGCAGCAACTTTGGTTCATGGTGAAAATCTATCCTTGTGGCTTGCCCTATCAGTCACAGTTCCCTCCTTTTTTCTGATTTTAATGGATTTTTTTCAAAAAAAATTTTTTTAAATAAATTTAAAGCTTTGTATTTATTTAAAATTTATTGTCTCTAGATTTTTTTTTTATTTTGAAGATTTCCATGGCCACTGTGTCTACTACAATGGCTCAGATCATGTTTCTGAAACACTGAAGAAAGAATCCCAGAATTATCCCAGAGTTATTCAGAAAAAGTCACCTTTTCAGAGGTTGAGCAAAGAGACCTCTGTTGTTGATTTGGTTTATATTTATATTCATCAATTCTTTTAACGTTGAACCTATCTTTAGGGCAGGGAATTATCTGCTTACAACTTGATTCAAGAGTACAATAGAACTGTTTGGAAATATTATGCTTTCAATTTGAAACACCATAGAATGGTTAATGCAGGAAAAATGGCTTGCTCATTAATAGCAACATCCAAAAGGCTTACAACACTAGATTTAAACACGATGCATAAATTAGGTGTTCCTATTTTATCTCGATGAAACCTGGTAGGAGCAGTGTTTTAAATTTCCAGGCACCACCACCTGCATATTCAATAATGAGGCAGGGTAAAGGGGATGATGGCTACTTGCTATTATGTCCCAAAAGAGAAAGTATTTGTGATGTTCCTCCAAGTTTTTGGGTTGCCTTGCCGAGATTTTTCAAAACAATAAGCCTGCAATGTTTTATTGCTCTCCAGCTCTGCTGCCTGAATATTCTTCTCCCCTACTTCCATGGCCATATCCAGCCAAAGAGAGTTAATCCAATGACAGTCAATCCCTTATGGATCTCTCTGGTGAAAATGATGCATGCATGAGTGATTTGGGAGGGTAGGAGGAGAAGAAATTGCTAAAGATAGCAATGCTTGAAAATTGACATTTGTTAATTCAAGTCCAGATTGGTTTCCAACATAAACTTATTGCATGCCCTAGGCCTAGAACAACATATCAACTGAAACTTAGTTACATATTTAACTTCACACATAACTATGGTGTTTTCCCGAAAATAAGACCCTGTCTTATATTATTTTGAACCCTGAAATAAGCGCTTGGCCTTATTGCCATGGGCTCAAAAGCCCGATTGGACTTATTATCAGGGGATATCTTATTTTGCGGGAAAACATGGTATAACTCTGTTACGTTTTCATATATTCAGCTCAAACAAGATCTCGATCTCTCTCTCTCTCTCTCCCTCCCTCCCTCCCTCCCTACCTCTAATTTATATAGCCACCTATCTCATCCAAAGTGTCCCTGTGTGGCATACAACAAAGATAAGAACAATGAATAAATATATAAAATCACTTATCACTATTCATTATAATAAAAACATTAAAAATTATAAACAAGATAAACAAGAAAATAACAGACATGGCGGATGTTAACAATAATGGAGGACATCACAAATTCATCCATCTTCTGGGGTCCCCAGGCTTGTTGGCACAACCAGATCTTAATATATCTTAAAAGATGTGTTTGTAATATATACACTATACAATGTACACTATATGTATACACTTATACATATACATTTTGGAAGAGAAAAATCTACAGTTATATATGCATTGTGATACCAATTTATGAAATGTTCACCATCTGGATGCTTGGCTGGTACTTACATGTGTTTTAAGCCTTTAGTCAAGAGTTTAATTGATTGCAACTTAATGAAGTTTTATCTGTTGGTTTATAGTACAGCTCTGCATTAATGATAGTTTGATGGATTGCCACAGTTTGGTGTTTTATGATTTATAGTAGTTTGTTTTATTAACTGTAGCCAGCCTTGAGATCTGTTAATCCATTGATATCATGGCCTTCTTAAACCTGGCATCTTCCAGATATGTTGGATCCATAATTCCTAGATGTTGCTGATAATGAATTCTGTTAAATTATAATCCCAGCACATTTGGAAGGCTCCAGGCTAGTAAAGATTGATCCGGATTCAAATACATGTTTTAAAGGGGTGTTAAACTTCCATACTTGAAAAATATATTTTGGATAGAGTGCTAAAGTCATTTACATAAACATAAGATTAATATTAATGTGGACTGAACAGATTATCAAAAATGCATATGTGTATGCTATATAAATGCTTAGAAATAAGTGAAAAAATAGAGCAGAAAAAAATAGAAAGATAAAGTTTAGTATATTGATACAACTGGATAATGGTTTCTCTGTTTCCTATAGCTAAAAAGACTGATATTGAATACTGGAAAGATAAATGTGTGGCCCGATTTATTCAATGGATTGAAGATCTGGTTACACTTGCTGACTATGAGCAGATTGCTTGTAGATGTAGACTTTGTATGAATAAATATAATTTATTTTATTGTATTTATTTATTAGAATTTCTCAAACAAAAATGAGAACAAGAATAAAAGTATAAAAATACAATGGCAGGGACGATAGGCACATTAGTGCACTTATGCACGCCCCCTCTACTGACCACTTAAGAATGATGGTCCATGGAAGGCAATTTGTGACTGAAACTGTGAAAATTAAATAAAATATAATGAAATATGGAACTCATCTAAACAAAATACAGTAGCTTTTTAAAAATCAGATGGTAATATAACTATCATGTAATCCTTCCAAGTATCGTCTAATACATTTCTAAGTGTTTTAGAAATATACGTATCCATATACACACTTGCATAATGTTTGTACTAGTTAAGTATATATAGAATTGTAACTTTTCACTGTTATAACAAGATATTTATTTATTTATTATGAGTAACTCAAAGTGGCAAGCATCTTTAATACTCATTTCTCTCCTGTTTTGCTCACAACAACAGTGAGGTAGGCTGGCTATGAGAGAGGGACTGGCCCAAAGTTACCCAGCTGGCTTTCATGCTAAGGGTGGGACAAGAACTTTTATTATACTATAATATACAATTAATGCTGATTGATTTTTTCCCCCTCATCCTGAAACACGGTGACATATAAATATGTACTGATGTACATGTATGTCTAAAGTACATTTTACAAGAACTTAACTTGTTCAGGAGGTGTTATTAGATAGAAGAGACTCTATGTCAGTTTCCTTGGAAAGAAGGATGACAAATATGGGAACAATGATTCTCTCTTTTTCCCTGCTCCCCTATTGTTAAAAATTTTCTAATTGTAGAAGGGGGGCTAATGTCTATATAGCGCGCTCTCTCTCTCCCTCTCTCTCTCTCTCTCTCTCTCACTCACTCACACACACACACACACAAACACACCAGGGGCAGGTTTCAAAACCCGTCGCTACCAGTTCACTTGTGGCGCTCGCAGCTTCTGCGCATGCACAGAAGCGTCCGGGTGGGTGGGCGGAGCCTCCCGTCGCCGCCTTTTTTGTTGTTGTATGCCTTTCAATCTAATCACATGCATCTACAAAACTAGTGAAAGATTTCATTTGAGGGCAACAATAGATGTTTACTAAAAGTAGCTGTAGGTAAAAATGAGTCAAATATATTAAAATATTCTATAGCTTTTATAACGCCTTTGAAAGTGAGTTAAAAAGTTACTCCATTACTAGCTAATGACATTGAAGTTTGAACTACGGTAGCTCATCACAGCCTCTTTCGTGGCTTTCCTCACATTCTTGCAAGGAAAAAGTCGACATCTCCACACGCTCTTGTTCTATTTTAGAAATATTCATGGTAGAACAGATGGTATTTTCTGCTTCACTGGTTTAAAACAGTCATGTTAGAGTCTGTTGCTGATCAAGTTGTCTCTTAATTCAGCTGGAAAGGATATGCTTGGAGAGCACCCTCATTGCTAATATTTTCAGGCACAAAATAAAATAGCAGCAGCAACGTATGACTATTTTTTCCAGTTTTTTTAAAAAAAACAAGACATAAATTGATCCAAACTTTTGGTTGCCTGTTTTATTTTAAAGGAGCTATTTTTTGAAAACAAGTTATGCATGTATGATGTACTGAAAATTAACAACTGGTCTGGTTTCCTGGCTTTTTATTCAATATGAATGGTATTTCGAATTGCTGGAAATGGAGTAGACAGAACACAGATTACAAAGATAGTCTCGCATGTTACTGGATTCTCTATGTCTGTTGTGCATGTATGTATGAGAAAAAGAGGTAATAAGAAACCTTTTACTTGGAACAATTCCCATGGTTTACACAAGGTACAGCAAAAGCAATCTTATTCCAAGCACTGCTTAGTTAGCCTGTTAACTTCCTCTTTTTTTTTTTTTTTTTTTTTACATATTTCTTCTAGAGCAAGGGTGTCAAACTCAAGGCTCGGGGCCTGGATCTGGCCTGAGCAGTACTTAGATCTGGCCTGCGGGGTCACCCTGGAAACAGCGAAGGACCAGCCCGCAGTGCTTCTGCCAGCCAAAATGGGCTTCTGAGCTCCATTTTCACCTGCCACGGCCTCCTGCAACCCTTTGTGAAAATGGAGCTCGAGAGGGGTGCCCGAGCTCCGTTTTCACTGGCAGAGGGTTGCAGAAGGCTGTAGCAGCCAAAAATGGAGCTTGGGAGCCTGTTTTCACTCGCAGAGCGCATGGGCCACCACAGGCACCCCCAACAGGAATGACGTCGAGATGGCCACGCCCACCCTGGCCAGACCCACTCCGTCCCCCCGAGGTCAAACACAACCCTGATGCAGCCCTCAATCAAATCAAGTTTGACACCCCTGTTCTAGAGGGTTTTAATTTCTTATTTTCCTGCCTGCGGTTAGCAAATGATGCTGGATTTGATAAACTGATGAAAACAAATGATAGCAATTAGGGCTAAATGGCATTTTCATATTCGCAGAGAATGTGACTCTTAATACCATTTGCTGGAATGTAAAATGATAGACAACAGTTTCCATGGAACAGGAAACATAGCAAATGGTAAGGGGTGTTGGGAGATGTAGTTCAGGATTAGCTAGAAGGGCACAAAGAAGCATCTGGTTGGCCACAGCGGAAATACAGATGTGGTTGAACTTTCTTCCATTGCTGATATTTCAGAAGTTTTTCATAATACCTGGTATTTTTCATTACCAGAGTATCTTAATGTGTTTGGCAGGTTTTTCTCTGCTAATTTAATGTAACATTTACCATCTTGCAATCCTGCATAAAAATGTTACTTCTTAATCTGATAAAATCTACTTGGAAGACCAGGTGTCTGCATAAATCAGAAGAAGCAAAGTGTCATAAACAAATTTAGGATTTTTTCTAATACATTCATTTAGAACAAAGTTCAGGGAATCAAGGGAATTATTCTCTTCTGTTTGCTTCTTCTGTTATTCCCTCCTGTGCCATCCCTACAGAGTAAGGGAGATGAATATCTCCCCAATTCTTCAAATGATAAAATATGAAATATGCCTAAAAAGAATACTGTTTCTCAGCTGGATATGTTCAACACCTCAAAAGCGATAAACCTGTAGTCAAATATTCTTGACGTTTTGCAAGATGGGAAGTAAATAGGAACATCTTTTCAAGCCATTTGCTGCATTTGTTTTGCAAAGGATTGAAACTATTTTGCAATTATTATTCTTTTAAGTTAATATTTATATTAAAAGTCATTTATATCCAGAAAACTTTTATTATAGGTTGATCTGTATGGTATATAGTTAAAGTAACTAAACTAAACTCCTATACAATATGTTTATGATGAAGTAATTACTGAATAAGGAATATTCAGGGATCTGTGGGGTCCTATCCTCCAAATTTTGAGAGAGAAGGAGGGAGGGAGGGAGAAGGAGGGGGGGGAGAGAGACTGTCCTGTATTAAGACAGTTGACTGCTGCTTGAAATAAAATCGAACTTTGTCCTTAGGTAAGCGAGTATGTTGATATAACTTCAAAACCATAGAGAATCTCTATGGAGATTCTCAGTCTTTCAGGTCATGGTTGTCCCAAAGGTGCTCCCCGCCCAACAGCAACTGGACTTTCTTGATTTTCCTTGCAGACATTTTGCTTCTCCTCTGAGAAGCTTCTATAGTTCTGACTAACTGGTGAGGAAGAAAAGATTTATATTCTTTTCAGTCAGCCAGTCAATGACTCTCAAAGTGTTAACGACTGACTGACTGACTGCAAAGGGTATAAATCTTCCCTTCCTTCTTAAAACTGAAGAAACTTCTCGGAGGAGAAGCGAAATGTCTTCAAGAAAAATCAAGAAAGCCCAGTTGCTGTTTGAAAAAAAAAACACCTTTGGGACAACTTCTATACTTGGACACTGTATAGAAAAGGAAGTGATCCACTGAAAAATAGCCCAGGATCACTTTATACAATCAATGCATAATTATCAACTGAAAAAAAATTATTTATTTGATTTTTTAAAATTCTGCCTTTATCTATATCTATAAAAGCAAAAACCACTCATGCCTAATCACAAAATCTCCAGAACTGTAAAGCCTACAAACTTGAAATATGCCACGTATGTTCCTCTTGGCTTCTAGGTGCTCACTAAGAAAGAATTTTTCAAAATGACCATCAGAGCATTAGTATTTCCTATATTATGATTAACAGGCTCTGATGCTAAGGAGTTCTACTCCCCCTCCCCACCTGAAAATCAATCTATTCAAATGCAAAACACAAGCAGAGGAGAGGAGTTTCAGTTTCAGTTTTACTTTCACAGCAGCAACCAGGAGAGAGAAGGGGGATAGGATAGGCTTCTGTGGGGCAAGCCTGAGGGAGAGAAGGAGATAGGATAGGTGAGGGTTCTGTGGGGCAAGCCTGAGGGAGAGAAGGGGAGAGGAGAGGCCGATCGTAACTACTCATTAATTTTCAAGCTGTAAGTGTCGATTTATCAAACCCCATCACATAGTTTCCAGCTAGTTAACTTATAAATAACTCAAGGTGAACTCAAGGTAGATTTTATGCCTAAAGCTAAATTACAACTCACCATCTCCTGGTTTCTAGGCCAGCACCTCTGGTTAAGGAAACATTGGCAACAGTGTTTTTTTCAGGAAACATTGGAACATTCTGCATAGTTTTATTTCAAACTTTACCAATCTGCCCTTCTGAAGGCAGTAAATCTGCAACACGAGATTAGTATCATAGTACATTAGATGTGATCTGGCCTTGTTTTCTGGGGAAAGTGTTGAAACATCTATCAACTTGGACCTGAAGGAAACAGAACACTCTGGTGTTTTCCAGAACATTCCATCTCATAATGATACACTGAGCACACCCCTACTTCTTTCACATATTTTATTTTTAACTGGAGTTGCTTAGATCTGATCCTATAATGTTGTACGTTGAAAAGTTAAGGATTGACTCTGGCCCAATCCCCTAATTTAAAAAAAAAAAAAGATGTATTTTTAAAATAGACATTGTCATTATACACAATACTAGCTAAAAATTATTTACAGAAATCTTAAAATATGGTTTTACCTGCAATTATCAACAATGAAAATACAGTATGGGTAAATACTACATAGAAAATGCATAAGCAATTAGCATCGTGTATAGAAATATTATTTTTAACATTACAATCTTGCCTCAGCTGGGACCGAGTGTGTAAAACACTCTTCCACATGCAGCATATGTGCATTTTCAGACAGCCCCACACTGCTTGTGTGTTCTACAGCTCTTCTGCAACTGCGTTGATTACCTTCTGACTCAGCTTCAGTGCAGAAGAAAAATGTTAAGATAACACTTTGGTGACAGCATTTTGCTGGAGCTGCAAAACAGGCAACTTCCCACTGATAAAGGACTTTCATTTCATCCCATTTCCCCAGCCCATCACTTTCCTTTTGCCTTCCTGAATTAAGAGCCTATGGCACCTAGGACTTTCACCAGGCATTTTTTCCCCTGCTGTAAAAAATAGTGCTGTGAAGTAACATAAGAATGGGTGGGGCACTGGCAGGAACCTGGTTTTTAATGATAAGAATATTGCAAGCATTGCTTGACCTATAGAGAAAATGGACCATTGTAAGGAAGATAATGTGAGGTGGCCCAGAGAAGCTTCTAAGGACTTCTGGGGAAATGGTCACAAACACATTTCCACTACTACACGATCTATTCTGCTTGCACGCCTTGAAACTGGACCTGCTGAACCATTTGGTTGATCATTGAACATGTGTGTCCACTGACAAACCAGACCTAAATCTTTTGCTAGATTGTCCTAGAATAATATTTGCTCTTTCTGATGAACTGACAACATTTTTGGTGATAAAATGGAACTTTTCCTGTGAAGTTTAATTGGACTGATGTCTGTAAGTGACAAGCTCATGTTATGTTACGAATCAACAGGGTGCAAGAAAATGTGTAAAATCTTGTCAATGTAATTTATTTGGCAACAATAGATACTCTTGTGAATATGGAACACATCAATTGTGCCCATCCCACTTGATCAGTGTCTTGTTGGGAAAGTGAAAAGCAGATGGAGAAAATCAAAGTGATTCTGCCTGTGTCACTGTACCCGTTACTCATGCACAGAAAACGGCCCATAGAAAAATATTGCAGGAAAGAATCCCTCACACATGCACAAAAGGGGAGCACACATATGGTTTAATGAAAATGTGCAGAGACAGTTAAATAAAAGCAGGTTAAGGAAGCTATTTCTAACATAAATGAACCATCAAACAGCATTTCTAGTGGGTGGTTATTTAATTCATCATTGTAATTCTAACTGATGGTGTGATGAGATACAAGGATAGGGTACCAATAATTGTTGCCTGTGAAGAAATAGCTTTTTACTAAGCCATGTCAAATAGCTCCTGATGGTACTTTTGAGGGATAAAATAAATACAGTTGCATCAAGAATGTCTAATCTTAATATGCAGATCTGAGTATCCAGTCAGGCATAGGAAAAATTGAAGGTAGAAGGATTGTGACTGGAAAAATTGAGCCATGTAGCAGTTCCTTAGAGCTTTAAAGGACTAGAAGGATATGGAGAAATGACTCAGAACAAAGAGTGTAGGCTCTTTTTTTTAATTTGATTATTCACATAAAAAGAGCTTGCAGTATTTATGGTCTTGGAATCACTGCATCTTCGTGTTACATGGACACCAGTGGTGGGCTGCCCCCGGTTTGGACCAGTTCGCAAGAACCGGTAGTAAAACCGGTGGGAGGCTCCCCCGCCCCAGATGTCATCATAGGCAATCCCGTTGCAAACCAGTAGTAAAGTTAAGTAGAACCCACCCCTGATGGACACATACTATAAAGCTAGGATTTTATTATAGTTTGATCATTTGTTCAGCAGGTAATTTGTTTTCTCCCTTTCTTCTACCAGGACCCAGATTCTGGACAGCACAAAAATCAAATAAAGAGTGAACTAGAAATAAGATACAACAATAAAGTCTGTTGACACTATACCATAGTTCATAAACCTGAAAGCCATGGTTCAAAATGGCAGGAATAACTAGAACTCTGAGCCCAAAAATACATTATAACTTTGAGTTATGAGCAAGCCAGATTCAAAATATATCTCAGGCTAAGATCCATGTGTCCTCTTGTGTTACTGTATATAGTAGTTAACATTCAAGGAATAATTTGTAGTGATTCAGATGCACAGCTCAATTGGGTGAAGTTATATTGAGACTGATAGTTCAGATTAGTGTATGGATGATGTTTTTATTAGTTCACCAAGCAAGCAAGGCTTTTTTGATTTATGACCCACAACACTGAAGGAAGCCCTGCCTAAGTCAGTGTTTGTCAACCTTGGCAGGTTTAAAATGTGTGGACTCTAACTCCCAGAATTCCTTCAGCTGTCATAAGGTAGGGAAACCCTTACTTTTGGTTTTTTGTTGCTGAATTTCAGGAATGAGGTCTATTAAATATCAATAAAAGAGAATGTTAAACATCTATTAACTCTCTCCCCATTGTGGATGTGGGATAATTTGATGAGGGAATCACTCAGCGCTGATGTTCGAGATGACAATAAAAAAGTCTTCAGATCCAATCAATATTTAGAAGCAATACTCAGAAAGCTGAATATTTATGTAGCCTGCTCTATTAGCAGCGTTCCCTGGATGGACGGATGGGGCTTTACACTTGGAAATGGGGATAGGAAGAGCCCCTGAGGGAAGGGTTTTTTTTTTCCTGGGATATATAGTCCCCAGAAGGTGGAGTAAGAGGAAGTTTCAGGGAGCCGAGATAAAACAGGACTGAGAGGGAAAGGAAAGGGCAAACTGTTAAGAGGGAAAGAGACTGCACTCCTTCAGAAAGAGAGAGAGATTATGAGATTGCCACTCCAGGTAAAGAGTCTGCATCCTGCATCCTGGCTGCCACGAAAGGGAGACTGGATAGGCCTTTCACTGGGCCTGATGTTAGCAATAGCATGTAGACCAGTGGTGAAATCTAATTTTTTTTACTACCGGTTCTGTAGGCGTGGCTTGGTGGGCGTGGTGTGACTTGGTGGGCGTGGCAGAGGAAGGATACTACAAAATCTCCATTCTCACCTCACTCCAGGGAAAGGACACTGCAAAATCTCCATTCCCACCCCACTCCGGGGGAAGGATACTGCAAAATCCCCATTCCCTCCCCACTCCTGGGGGAAGGATATTGCAAAATCTCCATTCCCATTCCACTCTAGGGCCAGCCAGAGGTGGTATTTGCCACTTCTCTGAACTACTCAAACTTTCCACTACCAGTTCTCCAGAACCTGTCAGAATCTGCTGGATTTCACCCCTGATGTAGACTTATATACCGCTTCACACTCTCTAAGTGGTTTACAGAGTCAGTATATTGCCCCCAACAATCTAGGTCCTCATTTTAGCGACCTCAGAAGGATGGAAGGCTGAGTCAACCTTGAGCTGGTCAGGATCAAACTCCTGGCAGTGGGCAGAGTCAGCCTGCAATACTGCATTCTAACCACTAAGCCACCACGGCTCATAATGAGGCTTAGGGCTAATGAGACAACAGGATTGGTGAGGGGCCATTTGACCAGAAAGGACAGTTGTTGGGACATTTTGCTCACTGGTTCAATGTTTGATATTATTGTGATGCTTGATTTGATTTTTATCTTAACAGTCGTTATTTTAATTAAAGGCTGTAATGGGCTAGGTGGGTTGATCACCTGGGAAAGGGCTTAGAAGGGCCCGATTGCCAGTGGCCCTTTTGGGGGAAATGCTACACTTAGGATATTAGAAAGTTGAATTTTGCAACTCAAGTAAAATAAATGAAGGAAACAAGTGCAAACCATATTTCAGTAGACAGAATTACCTGATGAAGCTCCTCTTGAAAGGTTGTTACCATCTGAAATACAAGTAAAACTGCACTTACAGAGAGCATTTGATACTTCTTTTAAATCATTAAGTTAATAAGAAGACAGTTTGAGGCTAGCCTTTAAGGCATGAAACAGCAGAATACACACACAAGCAGATTTGTCTCAATATGGCTATAGATCCACCAAATAGTGGTGTATTAAGTTGTTTTTCAAAATCAAACAGCTGAGTGCTTTGCCAATTCCAGTTGGATATAGAAAGCATCTGAACAGAAGAGAATGGTTAACAATTAAAGGCAAGTCATTTTGCCCAACCCCTTTGGCACTGTTAGATCCAGAATCCAGAACCCAGATCAGAAAAAACTCTTGTTGCTAGGATTTATGCGCAAAGCCATTCATCATCATTGTTTTTTAATAGAAGATTTTATTTTTACAATAATTCAAACAAAGCTTTCTAAAAACTCCGTTGCTCAGACAGGGATGGCAAAATGACTCGAGATGAACTGGGAGAAAGCAAATCAGCAGTATAGCAGAGGTAAATATTTGGATTGTTGAGGGGATGTAATTTCACTCAATTAATCTATGCATCTGAATCAATGGAAACCATTATTTGATGAGTGTTAACTAATAAGCCTAGAACTAGACTAGAACTGAGAGACTTACTTTCAAATCTTCGGTCACATATTAAAATCAGTAGGTGATCAGTGTCACATGATTTATCACACTAAATCATATGCAGCACTTGTATTATCTAAGGAGGGGGAGGTCTTTCAGACTGATAGCACCTTTTGCACATTGGATAAGTTTTAAGACTGTAGGATTTCCTTTTTTTTATTATTAAAAAGTTTTATCAAAGATACAAACATTTTCTCCCCACCTCCCTCCCACCCCCCTCCTCCCCCTTCCCCCCACCCCCCTCCCCGGACTTCCCAGAGCAAGTACAGGGTATAGCATTTAACAATCATAAACTAAAATGTGCTAGCATTTTATAGACTCCAAATTCTCCCTTGGTCCTTAACTCCACATAGTTCAAAAGCAAACTATAGACATAAACTAAAAACTAAATTGAATGTTTCATTCATCGGCTATTTGAAGCTTTTTAGTCTGATACTTATTTTGAATATATTCAATCCATCTTCTCCACTTCAATATATATTTTTAATTTGAATGGTCTTTCAAATACGCTGAAATTTTTGCCATCTCTGCCAGGTTCACTACTTTTAACGTCCATTCCTCAATCATAGGTAAAACTTCCTTCTTCCAGTACTGCGCCACCAAAAGTCTAGCTGCTGTTATTAAATTTAAAATCAGCTTAGTCTCTATAACTGTACAGTCTGTAACTATGCCCAACAAAAAAAACTGTGGGGTAAATTTTATCTTTTTCTTTAAAATATTTTGAATAATCCACCATATTTTTATCCAAAAAGCCTTAATTTTTTTACATGTTCACCATATATGATAATACGTAGCATCTTCACAATCACATCTCCAACACTTAGGTTGTAAGCTTGAATACATACAGGCTAGCTTTTTAGGATCTAAATGTCATCTATAAAACATTTTATAAAAATTCTCCCTTAAGTTCTGGACTTGCGTAAATTTTATATTTCTAACCCATATTTTTTCCCACGTTTCCATCATTATTTTCTCCAATATTTTGTGCCCATTTTATCATACAATCCTTAACTAGCTCTGTTTCTGAGTCTATTTCAACCAGTGCATTATGCAACCTTTTTATATGCATTTGACCTTTGTCTCTGATTTGTTTTACCAGATTCTCATCCTCTTGCCGAATACCAATTTTTTGATCTTCTCTCCATCTGGCTTGCAGCTGACCATACTGAAACCATGTTTTAATTATTCTTTCTTCTCTTAATTGATTCATAGGTTTTAATTGTAGTATGCCTCTTTCTTTATAAAGAAGCTCCTTATATATAATCTCATCTTGTTTTTGCTCTACACTTATATTCTCTATCGCGTGTCTGGGTGCTGTCCACATTGGTAACTTATCATTTAATTTATATTGATACTTTTTCCAGACACGCAATAAAGCATTCCTTAATATATGACTTTTAAAGGTCTTATCCACTCTTTTATCATATAATAGATAAGCATGTCAACCGTAAACCAAACCATATCCTTCAATGTTTAGTATTCTTTCCTCTGTTAAATTCATCCAATCACTAATTGCTGAAAGGGCAGCTACTTCATAGTACAGTCTTAAATTGGGCATTTTGAGACCTCCTCTTTCACGTATATCTTGCATTATCATTTGCTTTACTCGCGGTCTTTTTCCTGCTCAAACAAAGTTACTAACACCCTTCTGCCATTCCTTCAAATTTTCATCTTTTTAAAGTATTGGTATCATTTGAAAAAGAAAT
This sequence comes from Arizona elegans, assembly GCA_022577455.1. NCBI lineage: Eukaryota > Metazoa > Chordata > Lepidosauria > Squamata > Colubridae > Arizona > Arizona elegans. The sequence continues at coordinate 128,463,279 of JAKOOJ010000001.1, forward strand.
AAAAACCTTGGCAAAACATTCATTTTTACTGCAGCTATTCTTCCCAACAAAGACAGTTGTAGTTTTTTCCACTTTTCCATCTCTTTCTGTATTTTTTGCCACAACGGTTCGTAATTATGCTTATATAATTTCACATTTGAAGTCATAATATAAACCCCTAGGTATTTGACCTTCTTTACTATTTCAAATCCTGTTAGTCTTTCTACTTCTTCTTTTTGATTTATAGTCATATTTTTAGTTATTATCTTTGTTTTACCTGCATTTATTTTAAATCCAGATACTTGTCCATATTGATTAATTGTATTCATTAAACCTGTAACTGATTGTGCTGGTTGGGTTTAAGTAACAACCAAGTCATCTGCAAATGCTCGTAATTTATACTCATGCTGCCTAATTTTAATTCCCTTTATTTTATCTGACCCACGTATTTTACTCAACAAAAGTTCCAGCGATAAGATAAACAATAATGGAGACAAGGGACATCCTTGCCTTGTTCCTTTTTCTATATTGAAAGTATCTGTTAAACCACCATTAATTATTATTTGCGCTGTTTGCTTCTGATATATTGCCTTAATAGCTTGTGTAAAACATTCTCCAAATTGCATCTTTTCTATTAATTTCAATAAAAAATGCCAGTTCAATCGATCAAATGCTTTCTCCGCATCGAGAAATATTAACACTGCAGGGACTTGGTTGTTCTTCCCCAAATACTCTAACAAGTTAACAATTTGCCTTACATTACTTTTCATTTGTCTACCACTTATAAAACCAGTTTGGTCATGATGAATCACTTGTTGCATAACTGTCATTAATCTATTTGCTAATATTTTAGCAAAAATCTTGTAATCTATATTTAAAAGTGATATTGGCCTATAATTTTTTGGATATGTGTGATCTTGATCCTCCTTTGGGATCAAAGAAATAAAGGCTGTCTTACAAGACGGAGGTACCCCTCCTCCAAATTGTATATTATTAAATAATTTCTTAAGTGGTTCCACCATTTCCAACTGTAGATTTTTATAGTAAACAGCTGTCAAACCATCCGTCCCAGGAGCTTTACCCACTTTCAACTGCTTAATGGCAAACATAATTTCCTCAGAAGTTATCAGTTGATTTAAACTCTCCCTTTGTTCTTTTGAAATTATATGAATATTCTCTTTCTAGACTGTAGGACTTCTAAGGGTCACTTCTAGACACGTTGTTGTCACGAGATGTATCGCAACTTCCCCCCCCACTTAGCTAAAATGGGGGTGGGGGTGGACAGCACGTGATGCATACGGCCCACGGGCCACGAGTTTAACACCCCTGCTTTAAGGCATATGGCCAGAACCATGGTGACAGGAGGAAGGGTGACCTGTGATTCTAGTTTGGGGCTCTAGTGATGGGTCACGGCAGGGGAAGGTTTAAGGCCCAGTCCAGCTGCATTGACAGTATTGTGGTATGACTTTGGCTCATGCTATCTAGGGAGATTATTTTTTCTCCCCAGCTGGCTAGTGAATGATTATGCAGCCACTAATAAAGATGTCCCTGTAAAGGGTTTGGATGAAGATCTTATCTCCTGTAACCAATAAAATTGGGGCCAATGTTTTCTCACTTGCTAGAAACTGTTTTATTTGCTGTAACCTTCTTTTGCTTCTGCTTCTTGGTCCAGTTTACAATATTCAACAGCACAGGATAAAAAGGGTTGGAGATGGACAATCAATACATATCCAAAGGACAACACTCGTCACATTGCATTTATAGGTGGAGATCTGAGAACCTGAGGCATTCCTAACCAGATAGGCTTTTGAAGCCAGATATATGTTCAATTTTAGAATCAATCATAATATGAGGTGGAGGGAGATTAATTATTTACAGGTTATTTTGATGTAAAGCTCAGATCTGTAAGACCAAGTACTATGCTAAATAATAAAACAGACCAAGTAAGCAGAATATTAATAATATAACATTTTGCCACATAAGGCTCACAAAGTTTTTATAATATTCTGTTGTATCCTTTTATATAACTTTTGGAGTAACTAAAAAAAAACTATTGTCAAGTGTAATAGATTATAATGGCTGTTTAACACGATCGTTTATGAATACGTTAACCGTATCATTGCAACATTTCCCGCACTTTTTTTCTTTTCCAGAATTTCTTTCTTACACAGCATATTCATATGCTCTGTAATCAAAAGTGAATAATGCTTGAATTTAAAGAAGTTTTTTTTTTTTTCTGAGCAGGATTTGTGACTAATTAAGCAAAGCAAGGATAGGAATGAGCTACTCATGGCTTCAGAAAAATGTATCAGTCAGCAACTGCCTTATATCATCCTCCAAGATTCTTCCGTAGTCAGTGTTTACTGCAGAACAAATGACTAAATAATTAATCCTGTTCATTTTTTCAATCTGTAAAATGGTAAATTCGAAAATCTAACAAAGGTTTATCAAAATAAAGAATGTAATGAAACTTCCCGAAAAGGAAATCTTTTTTTAAATTTGGGCCACAATTAAAACAGCTCATCTAGATTCAGGCATCTGTATAGTGCTGCACAGTTTTGCTTTGTTATTGGCTTGAGCCATGTGGAAATGTTGAAAAAAGAGGTGAAGCAAAAATAAATAAATAAATAAAAGTAAATTTATATTCGCAAAACCAAGATTGTAATTGTGACATTATGAAGTAGTTTTTAATGAAATTGTCAAAGGTTCATATCTTGGTAAAGAACTATGATTTTTCTCTCAGTAACATTTTGGTTCGGCATCTATTTTTTAGTACATGAGTTATCTGATTATAATTGCTTTTTGAGTTGGATCTGTCTACAACTATATAAGGGTTGTCAGATGCTCTCCCCCAACTCTGCTTGGATAACTTTCATTTGGTATTTTTGCAAGATCAAAGAGTTATTTATCTGTGTTTATATATTACACAGGATACCAGTTAATCTCTGCTTTCCTTTAATTTCATAAATGTTTTCTTCAAATATTGTCCCCAACTGTATATCCAAAAGGAAGATATCACCGATATCACAATCAAGGTAATCACGGACAAAATTTACAGCAAGACTGGCCAGACCATTTAATGACCATATCCTCACTAGCTGAAGCTCTAGTCTAGATCAGGGGTGTCTAACCATGGCAACTTTAAGACTTGTGGACTTCAACTCCCAGAATTCCAGGAGATGAAATCCACAAGTCTTAAAGTTGCCATCCTCTAGATGGTTTGATAACGCTATTAGCTCATTTATTAGTAATCAGTGTTCTGGACTGTTGATTTTGGTGTCAGAGTAGTTGCCTGAGGTTGTGTATAGCAACGGAAAAGTTAACTAGATAATTAAAAACTAGTAAAGAAGTAGAGAATCTCCAAGACATGTTCCAGCTAGGAAATCTGGGAGACAAGATAGCTTAAAAGATTTTAATTTTATTACTGTATCAAATGTTATGTGGCTGTGTCATTGTATTCCTGTTCAAACTTCAGAATCCAAATGCTCATACAACTGTTTCTATACTTTAGGGCAAAACCCAGGGCCAGAAATATATAATTTGAAAGTTAAGAACCATATACAGTCCTGTTTTCTTCGGTCATTATCTGATGGTGGCCACTGAAAACTGATGGAACACCTTCCTTCCATTTTGTTGCCATTTTCCCTAAATTAATGTATTTGTTGAAAGGTAAGATTTTCCGCCTCCCCCATTTTTGTCTTAAAAGTAGTGATCTCCAGGTTCAGGCTACACCAAAGGGAATTCTAAATTGTATAAGATGCTTTGCTATACTCTTAAATTTCTTGGTTCGCTAAGCTAAGACATTTATGTAACCCACACTATAGAGACCTGCTCCAGTAAGCAGAACAATGGAATTGCTATTTTAATTTCCTCTTCCTGTCCTATTGCTCAAATGAGAGGGAGGGAGGGAGGGAGGGAGAGAGAGAGAGAGCGCTAGTTTCTATATGCAACTTGACTTCAGTTCAAAATCCACAATGCTGCATTGGAGCTCACATTTGCAGAGAAATGTTATGGCTTAATTATAACTGTGGGTAACTATGGGGCCAATGTGTGCATTGACTTGCGCTTGGTGTCTTTGCCCATCTGACTTTTTTTGTTTTGTGACTGGCCATAAACGCACTGGGAAAGCCCCAGGAAACCCCCTTCTGATGCAGCCATAATATCTATTAGGCGAACTCATTGTTCCAAATAGGTCTAGTATCTGCTACACAGATATGTAATTCTGCTCATTTTCTGTTCAAGACAAAAATCTTAAAATGTAGCCCTTACGACACAATACTTCCTTTTGGCTGTTTTTCCCCCCCTCTCCCTTTGTTCGTAATTCTTTTTAATCGGTTAACCTTTTGTCACTTACTATCTCATTCCTAAAAAAAAAAAAAAAAGAAAAAAAACTCCCACTGGAATCTGTGGAAATGCCAGTACACATTAATTCATCAGGAGGCATCAGGCTGCCTGTTTCTAGAATGGAGGATAGGAAGGAGATTCAGGATGCTAGAGGCTTTTTGTTCTTTCTTTCTGAGTAGAACAGCAGCTCCAGGCAGATGGAAAATCTTTCCTGCTGATCCTCCCAAGTGAAAGATAAAACTGCAGTTATTTGAATCACATAATGAATGAACCTCCAGCAACAGAAGCCCACAGTCTGCAGTGTCTAGCCAGAAGCATAATATCTTGTGTTCCCAAGGGCTGCGTAGCAAAGAAGGGTTGTGGCAGTTTGGAATCACACAGAAATCAAATAGCACAACTAATATGATTGATTATACATCGGGATATACCAAAGCATTATATTCCTAGGATAAGATCGGTGTGTTTTTTTTTGTTAGCGTTCTTGCTTATACCAGTCACAAAACTACAGCTCTTAGTTCCCTCTTCTCACCCTGTCATATAGAATTTGGATATGAAAAAACCTAGCTCTTTGGATGTTGTGGCCATGACTCTATCCCTCATTATGGCTCTAATTTGGATTTTGTTTATTTTGGAGGCAAAGCTGTCCCCACTTTGAACTGGTTGACACAAATTTACCGCTGAACAGAATTAATTAAACTATCATAAAAATGAACGTTCCAGAATTTGAAGCTTAAAATTATGGTATATGTGAATCTGTATGAAAGCATGATTAATACTATTAAGATATTGGCAGTCATTTATATGTGAGTATTAACCATTAGGTTAATACAAAGAACAGCAACGACTGAACAATTAAACAACAATAATCATTTTGAATTTATGGCACATATTTTTCAAATGTAAATATAATAATAATTGAACCCAGGAATTGTTAACAAAAGCATCTACTTCTCCATAAGCTATGCTCATTCCATTCCATAGATTTTCTTTCCAATGAATGTGCTATGATCATTACTTAATTGTAACAGAATAACAAGAGTTGGAAGGGACCTCATAGGTCTTCTAGTCCAACCCCCTGCTCAAGAATTGTACTTCTTTTACCCAGAGATACCCCTAGTAAAGATACATATACTTACGATTTGTCACTTTGGCTGTTAGTATCTGGCTGAATTTCTCTGGAGACTCCACATTTTCTTCATCAGTTGCATATTCAAAGCTAATAATAAACATCATAGCCACTCCTTCTTGATTTTTCACTGGGATGATGTGGGTGTTACAAATGAAGGTAGACCCTATAAAGAAGAGGGAAAAACATCAACAAAAGTTTCTATGGAAATAATTCAGTTCCAATTATGGAGAGATTCCAAAATGGTCACCAATCAAGGAAATACAGGCACGCCTGTTTTGTTGTGAGTGCCCTCTGACAATTCAAACTCAGTGTGCTCCATTCCAGAACATTTTGCATGGTGGCTTCTCCCTCAATTGTGTTTTGTGCATCACAAAAGCTTTGGACACATGTGTAGAATCCCACCAGGAAAGAAACTCAGTATCAACAACCAAGTGAAATGTATTTCATCTTTAGACCCATACAAATGATTAAGAACTTTATTTATGGCAATGCCACAAATGAAGCCCTTTTGATCCCCAAAGCACTGAGGTAGACATGGTTTTCCAAAGGCTTATAAGTGGTCATGTGAAAGGTTTTTCCTGGTCATTTGCACAGAGGTATATATATACAGAACCTTCTGGGATTGCTGTCAAAATAAACCATGTTAGGAACCAGGTGTTGGATCTTGATACGCTTCAGCCAAAGCCAGAGTGGTCAAAAATGTAGAATTGTATTCAATTCAATAAAAACGGAAGCATTTGTTTGACCAGTGTGCTCAATCCCAGGCTGTCACTCTCTTTCTCAGTGCATACACACACACACATTACACACAAATGTAGACTGTTCTGGCTAGAAGCAGAAACGTAGGAACCTACAAGTGCTGGTTCACTTTCCACAAACTTCAGGCAAGTCCTAACTGAGCCCCCACCCTACAAAACTATGGCAGCAACTGTCCCTCTGGCTCTGCAATCTGGTTTAAATTGTACTTTTGTTGGTGCAGCCTATGAACACAATGGCAAGAGTTCCTGCCACCCTCACATCCCTCGGATGGAAAACATGCAGAAAGCATCAGTGAAACGGCACAAAAATAGATGTGGAAAAATGCCCTTTGGTTTTGAAGCCCAGCAGACACTGAAGTCAGCAAAAAGGGCACATTTCTGTACCATTTATATTTAGCTTGCTTTTTTTATATTTAGCTTTTAAAAATAGATACATAATCGACTGAATTTTGTTTTTGTTTTTTTCCCTTCCAGAACATGCTACTTATTTAATTATTTACAGCACAGTAACTTTTAGGACTCCTCCTCTGCCTGGGAGTCTAGGCTGATGCCCAGAGTAAAACAAAAACCAGATAACAGCTGTCAAGCCTATGGACTACTATCATCAGAACAAACTCTTAAAGCACTGCAGCAAAATGAGACAGTCTGCTGTATGATGACACCCCAATAACCGCACTAGGAATCATCTGCACTGTTGACTTGACCACTTTTTGGCACTCAATCCATGAGATTGGCCTCCAAAAGAACCACCTGCTTCGTGGTGACCCATCCTGGATGTTAATTCCTACAGGGGAGGCCTTTCTAATGATAGCTCCCAATGCCATGGACCGCTGGTTAGTCATCTGGCCAAAGGTCTTCTTCTGTGTGGCTCCTGAAATATCAAGGGACCCTCTTTGGATCTGCAGTTGCTTTGACATTTCTCTGCTTTTAAGAAAGGGGTCAAGATTCACCTTTATTTTTAGCCTTCCAACAGTGTCTTCTTGACCACTGCTCCTTGTCAGTATTGGATTAGGTTCATATACTGTTTCTAAATGTATTTTTCACCCTTTTGTTTTCATGTTTCTCTTCCTATATTTAGTCACCTTGAGTGCCATACTTTGATGGGAGTTATAGTTCAATATATCTCAGGGTGTCAACTTGGGAAGGCTGCGGCACTCTAGCACATATCACAAAATAAAATTTATATTGTTTCTCCTGTTGCGTGTCATTTTACGACTGCATAAAGCCACACATAAAGACTGACAGGTCTTGCCTTTCAAATGTTGTAGCTGTGGCTTCAATCCATTTAATAAAACAGTTAAGCTGTGACACTTGCCACGGTTTCCATGGGAACAAACAGGATGACTTTAGTAAACAGAAAATAAGCAATTTAAGACTCTTCCATCTGAGGTAAAAATAGAAGTGCTGCAGGCTGTGCGCTGAAATTGAGACTGGTTAATCAGAGTATTGAAGAGAGACTAGACAGACCCATTACGCTTTCAGTTAATTAACAAAAATAAATATTGACTTTAAAGACTTCAAAACGCGATTTCCTGATTTATTGGAAAAGGCAGTCGCACCACATAGTTTGGAAATGTTTGACATCTTTTGCATCAGGTTTATTACATAGTGACATTCAGACTGCTTGGCCTCTGATGCCAGGGAGGGAGAGAGGGAGGGAAAAGGAAATGAGATACATACTCAGTGCACAATGTAGAATCAGTTGTAATAGGCTTTGGAAATGGTGGACTTTGCTCAAGCGATCCAAGATTGGCACTATTTTGGCAGAAAGTCATGTTGGAAGCCTGGAGTTTCCCTCTTGGTTTTAAATTCCATGGCTAAATTTGGAAGGCAAAAGCCACTCAAGCTTGTTCTAACTCTCCTTTATGCCAGGGCTGATCTTCAGCTTCCTTCTGGACTATGCTATATGACATCTGGAGTGCTGCTTATTGCAGTTGGTTATAGTTCAATACATCTGCCAGGTGTCAACTTGGGAAGGCTTATGCACGATCAAAAAAAAGAGAAAAGTTTGCATGAAAATTGTATTATTGACTCAGCTGGCTTGATGTAAATGTAGGTATGATGGCCATCATAGAAACGGGAAAACCAGATGGGTCTAAGATATTGGAAACACTTTGATCAATAATCCCGTGTGCCTATGTAGTAATTGATAGGCAACTTTAAGAATGCTTTTTAACTAGCACATCGTATCTGGGTTGCAAAATCCCAAGTGACTCCCAAAAGGCTTACATGTTTCTGATGGAATGTTATCTCTTGTTGGAAAGGAAGACTTCCTCAAAGGGATAGAATTATCGTTTGGCATAGCCTAACCCAGCATCCATGGTTCTGCAAATGGGATGTTTTAAAGTAATGGAAGGATAAAATGAATCAATTCATGAATTTGGACATCAGCACGTTACCGATATGGAATTCATTATATAGAAATCCTACAGTTAAAGTAATACACTTCTTACATTTCTCTTTTGTTTTTCCCCCTCATAATTTGAACATTTAAAGGAATCCAATGTCCATTTCTGAAGTTAAAGCTTTTAATTAAACTCTGAATTACTCTTATCTTGAATTATGCTATATAATCTTAAATACATTCTTCCAAACTATGTCATCAAACCACAGCTTTGCTAAAGAAATTATCATTTTCAGCTTGCCACTACCTATATAACGTAGGAAAACATAAGAATACATAAGAAAAACAGCAATTTTTCTATGTTCCAACAGATAGTTTTAGATATGACTAGAGGAAAAAAATGGAAAAGTTTTTTTATAATATAAGACCTTGAGGGTACCATAACTAAATTAATTTGAAATTGAACATGAATAATTCAGAATTACAGTTATCTACCTAATCAGGCATATGCAAAACTTTTAAAATTCAAACCAAACATCTGATTTTGAGTATGAAACATCCTGTTTTGGGTAGTGTGCTTGGCATTCAAAAGAGGTTTTTGCATTCAGACAGGGGGCATTGACTTCAGAACATATTGCTTTGAATTTGAAGTGGTTTGAATCCAAAACAGTTTGCATGTCTGGATTACCTATGAAGAAATTCTGCTTGATGTCAGACTGAGAGTCAAGGTCAGGATGTTTCAGAAAGATTCCAAAACACAATTAAAAATAAATCCATTGAACACCAGGGGTAGAACTCAAATTAAGGCATCATCAGGAATTACCTTTTTCTTAAACCCAATACTGAAAAGGGGTTGACCATAGACTTTCTGATAATCTCCCATCCAAATACTAACCAGGTTTGAATCTACTTAGCTTTTAGCAGATCATGAATAGCTGGTTAGATGTAACCACATACTATGGCAAGATGTACCAACTGCAATAGCACTTAGACTATATCCAGCTTCATAATGCTTTACAACCTCCTCTAAATGGTTTACAGAGTCAACCTATTGCCCCCAACAATCTGGGTCCTCATTTTACCAACCTCGGAAGGATGGAAGCCTGAGTCAGTCTTGAGCAGGTGAGAAGCAAACTGCTGGCAGTCGGCAGAATTAGCCTCCATGCTGCATTTTGACCACTGTGTCACCACGGATCTTTTGTAAAAATAAGTCCTATCTAATTTAATGGAGTTTATTCCCAAGTAGAATTGTGTATGAATGCCCTGACTTCAAAAAACAGAATATATTCAGGGTCAAAAGGCAATGATGGAAAACTTGGACGAATGAATATTCTTTTTTTGTGACAAAAAAGAGGGTTTAATTATGTTTATAATTTTGTAATTTAATTAATTACACTCTGTAGGTAATAGAACCAGGACAAAGCAAACCTGTGTACATGCAATGTAATAGAAACCGAGAACTGGTTCCCGCTATATAAGCTCATAGTTTGTTTCATTACTGTTGTAAAAAGGAGGTGTTAGCTTGATACTGCAGATGTGCATTAAAAGTGGCATTTAGCACTTACCGTATTTTTTGGAGTATAGGACGCACCTTTTCCCCCCAAAAAAGAGGGTGAAAATCTGGGTGCGTCTTATACTCCGAATGTAGCCCGGCCCAGCTTCTCAAATGGAGGTTTCAGAGGCTGAAAAAAGCATCAGAAACAAAGCTTCAGAAAAGAAGCCCCCAAACACAGCTTCAGAGGCTTTTTTTCTGAAGCTCTGTTTTGGAGGCTTTCAGAGGCAGAAAAAAAAGCAAAAAAAAAAAAAAAAAGAGCAAGGCACAGAGCTCACAACCAAGGAACCTGTTGCTAAAATTCACCTCTGGGAACAGCTGATTGGGGGTATTCCGGGAGCCGATCCACCTGCCAATCAGCTTTTTTCTTATTTTCCTCCCCAAAAACTAAGGTGTGTCTTATACTCCGAAAAATACGGTAGGTGCTTTGAACACTTGAAATATAATGTGAACATGCAAAGTCTAAAAAAACCCCAAACTTTTACAGGAATATGAGGCTTTGTATCATCAGAGATTTAAATTAAATCCTCCCCCATCCCAGCAGACTTTCTAAAGAATGAAAAGAGAACATCTTTTCTCTTCAGCCTATCATATAGCCAATATCAACTTGGAATAAGGTATGGAAGCATCTTTAGAAGATTGAAGAATAAATATGCAGAAACAGGCAAGACTGAAGTCCATGGTGATTTCCTCTTCAGCATCACATATTCTCTGTCATTTCCTACTGCCCATCATAAAGAGGCAAATAATGACAACAACAACAACAACAACATTCCTTCAAACCCTGAAAATCATTTCTACTAATCCGGCCTATGGCCATCATTGCGAACATTCTATCATTTTTCAAATTATCGCCTATACTGAGGTTTAATTTTGAATAATATAAGCGAATTTCGTGAACACATTCCAATTTAAGGTTGTTTATCAGTATTGATTGAAATGGTCCCCAAAGCTGAGTCTTGCACAAACTTCACTAACAATTTGCTCTGTATCGCATCTTTCAATGAAGTACAGTGCTTTCTTTCTTTTCCTATTAAACATTCCTCGTTAACTTTGCTCTCTTGTTCAATTTCCTAGTTGGCATCTATCAAATCCATTGCTGAAATACCAAGTTATTTAGGTTATTTTCCTATAAACAGATATCAGGCTAGCCTTTTAATGGAGTTAAACTCAATTGAATCAAATATGGCACTGTCATCTTGCAACATTAAACACTGGCAGCTCAAGAAAGGCATTATTCAAGTTCTGTAGAGCTGTAAGTAAGAGTGTCTTTCTGCTAACATAGCTTCTCAAGTCAAAGAATTTATCTTCCCACTTGCACTTCTTGTGCATCCTGAAATGTGGTCAGTTTGTAGCATATTAAATAGTGTATATGGAGATGAAATTATGAGGAAAATGAAAGGAATTTGTAGTGTCTGAGCAACTGTCCAGGTACACTGAATTTGGGCTCCTTGATGGTCTCTGAGTTTGGTGGGTTTTTTTTTTTTTTTTGGCAGATGTTTCATTACTAAACTAGGTAACATCATCAGTCCAAGGACTCCATAGTTCAACTCTATGCTACAAATATTCTCTTTTATCGATACACTGAATGTAGCTTATAGTTAGAGAAACAATCCAAGAAATAAAAGACATGGAAAGAATACTCTAAACATGTTCACATTAAGGTTAGAACATTAAGGTGCTCTCATCACTGGCCCCTTTTATTTGCAATGTTAAGGCAAGTTTTGCATGCATGAAACCATGTCTAAACATCTGCAAAGATTGAAAGAAATGTTTTCTAGAATTTGCAAGAAAAAAAGTAAAAACAAAACCCACAGTAATTTATCCATTGTGAAAATCTGAGGAACCCTAAATCAATCTATTCATAAAAATGGATAAAGATGATAAAATTGAATTTGTGCTGGGATTATTTGGCCATTTACTCATTGCTGAGAGGATTGCAAAGGGGAAAAACATATTTAGGAAAAAGAAAAGACAATAAAAGGATAGTGAGTTGTATATAAAAATACCCATCCGACCAAGTCTATAAATAAATAGAAATAAGTACTTGCTTTATTTCAGTGACGATGTGATTAGTGCTTGGTCTTCCAAAGAAAAAAGGCCCTGCTTTTCCTTCTGATGCATCTTTAATACTGGAGATAGGCTATACAGCCGTTTAAGTAGAACAAAGAAACTCAGCCAATGACCCTAAGGTTCAGGTAGACTCTGCTTTTCCGAGTGAAGAGATCTGGCCTAATTTTCTGGTAAAGTTAGGTGAGGCACACATAAAACATGTATGCCTTAAAATGGGTTAATTATTTTGCAGGAGGAAGAGGGGGAGAAGAATTCCTTCTCTGTAAGAATGCTTAAATTATGAAGAGCATGCCTTGATGTAAATCTGATGTAGAATTTAATACTACTCTGTTTCTCCCAAAATAAGACATCCCCTGATAATAAACCCAATCGGGCTTTTGAGCGCATGGCAATAAGGCCAAGCACATATTTCAGGGTTCAAATAATATAAGACAGGGTTTTATTTTCGGGGAAACACAGTAATTAGAAATTAGATAGATTTGGGCCACATCCAAAATTTGGGTTTATCTCTAGAATAATAATAATAATAATAATAATAATAATAATAATAATAATAATAATAATAATAATAATAATAATAATACTTTTATTTCTATACCGCCCTTCTCCCGAAGGACTCAGGGCAGTGTACAGCCTATTAAAAACACAAAGACAGACATCAATTTAAAAATAATTAAAATTTTTAAATAATTTCAGCTCAGATTTAAAACCCCAAATTTAAAACACCCAATTTAAAATCATTACATTGATAGCCCGGCCTGGCGGAACAGCAGGGTCTTGAGGGCACAGCGGAATACACGGAGGTTGGAGATCTTACACATTTCCGGGGGCAGTTCATTCCACAGGGCAGGGGCTCCCACAGAGAAGGCCCTCCCCCTGCGTGTTGTCAGCCGATGTAACTTGGCCGATGGCACCCTGAGGAGATCCTCTCTGTGGGAGCGAACTGGCCGGTGGGAGGCTATTGGTGGCAGAAGTCGGTCTCAAAGGTACCTGGGTCCTATGCCATGGAGCGCTTTAAAGGTGGTGACCAGTACCTTGAATCACACCTGGAAGTCCACTGGGAGCCAGTGCAGCTTGCGCAGGAGGGGTGTCACGTGGGCACAACGAGTTGCGCCCATAACCACCTGCGCGGCCGCATTCTGGACCAGTTGGAGCCTCCGAGTGCTCTTCAAGGGGAGCCCCATGTAGAGAGCATTACAATAGTCCAGCCGGGACTATTGATATTTCACTGATCGATAGCACCTAGTACTCACCCATGTATGGTTTACAGTTTTGTTTTTGTTCTGTACTGTCTCCATCAAATATTTTCAGCTTAAAATTCAACAATAATCTTTGAGTTTTCTTTAAAGAAAGGATGTGAAATATTGCATACAGTAAGAGCCTAAGTCCTTAATGATATACTAGATATACAGTACAAGCTTTTAAAGTACTTGAAATCCATTGTTTACCCACTCATACTGTTGTTGTTATTATTATTTCTACTTTACTTATTTTCTTAAATTTATACTTTTTTTATAGGTGCCAACATCATACGTGCACAAAGAGACTAATATGATTCCGCCCACAGGAAATTCATTAAAAAATGAAACAGAATCAACAACTTAATCATGTCCATCAGAATAACCCATGAAAGTACCTGCAAATATATCTGTAAAATAAAGTCCGATTTTTGTTTTTATTTTTAATGAAGAATGGGAAGGCCAATTTGAACACATCTTAATTCACATGCAATAGCTAATAGACAATCAGTTCCATTCAGGAATAATAACCTGAAAGAAAGCAATTGGTACAAAGAGTGATGAGGTCAGTCTTGGTAGTTATTTGCCTTTCTGTTTTTCAGCATACAGTTTGTCCCTCTGGAATCAATTATCTCTCCATCAATTAAATGAAAGTACTGGAGTTAAATAATGTAATGTAATAATGTAATTGAAACCAGTACTCCAGACTTAACATATTTATGGATCACTTCACTCATCCTTAAAGTAGTGGACTGTTTAGGCTGCATATGTGAAAGAAATGTTCCTCTCTTGGTTCCATCATAATGTAAATATTACACCCAGGGCTGCAATATTAATCCCTTTCAAGGCTCCGAAATGTGATGTTAGTATATGCTACAATAGCTAGGTCATCCATTAACATCTGTTTTTTAATTCAGATTGTTGGTTTGTTTGTTTTTATTGTTGTAAACTACCCAGATGTTCAATGTTCAAACCGTATACATTATTTAAAGGAATAAAATGCATGCCTTCATCGATCAGGCAAAATCCTAATTTCCGGTTATTTATATATTTGTATCTTAAGTCATTCATTATTTACACAGTAGGCTTAGATTGTGTATAATTGTCTTTTTTTATTTTGACACATTATGGTGAGATAGTATACTAAAAATCGGAGACATCACCCTGCCAACAAAAGCGCATAGAGTCAAGGCTATGGTTTTCCCAGTTGCAATGTATGGCTGTGAAAGTTGAACCATAAGAAAGGCTGAGTGCCAAAGAATTGAGGCCTTTGAACTATGGTGCTGGAGAAAACTCCTTCGAGTCCCTTGGACTGCAAGGTGATCAAACTGGTCAGGCCTAGAGAAGATCAACCCTGACTGCTCTTTAGAAGGCCAGATCCTGAAGATCAAACTCAAATACTTTGGCCACCTAATGAGAAGGAAGGACTCACTGGAGAAGAGCCTAATGTTGGGAAAGATTGAGGCCAAAAGAAGAAGGAGATGACAGAGAATGAGGTGACTGGATGGAGTCACTGAAGCAATAGACATGAACTTAAATAGACTCCAGAAGATGGTGGAAGACAGGAAGGCCTGGAGGAATGTTGTCTATGGGGTCACAATGGGTCAGACATGACTTCGCAACCTACAACAACAATGGTGATATAATGGGCTGTGAGAATAACCTTGATGAACAGGAGGAAGAGCCACAGCCGAGGTAAGGGTCCGATAAGAGAAATATTAGTCCAAAGCAGGAATGAATTTTGAGGAAAAACTCTCAGACTGGACCCTCCCTAGTTTCATTTTAGGAAAAAGGTGGGGAGGGGGAATACACATTCAGGGTTATAAGATTCTGTTTCTGTAACCCTATACTAGAAATAGTTTTAGCATTCATAACTTGGTGTTCAAGTCTGGTCTCCTTCAAAGGGCTGACAGGTATGATCATGTAACATCACTGCCATCCAAGCTATCCTTATACAACTTATCCCAATAGATTTCCAATGGAATTCAAGGTGCTGGTAATAATCTAAAAACTCTATGTGGCACAGAACTGGTTATCTATCCCATGCTAACCATAATCCATTGCTGCTTTGAGAAGGCTCTATTTGGTTATTTATATTTATTGAGGATTTTAAATAAGGTACAATTTAAATAAATCTAAAGAAAAAAATAGAAAACAAAGAAAAAAGAGAACAATTGCAAGAAAAGAAAAATAGCATGAAAGAACATTAAAGTTAGGAAATATAATTACTTCTGATCATCTCTTCAACAGATACAAACAAACCTATTGTCTCCCTTCCCTCTTAACTCTTCAGAAATCCCTTCAACCCCTATTTAATTTTCATCTGTTTAAGTGATTACATCCATAAACCATCATTTTGGAGTTTTTTTTTTCTTTCTTCTTTTAGCAAAAAGCCCATCAAAGGTTTCCAGATTTTATTTTATTTCATTTTTTTTTAAAAAAAACTTCTTGCTTTCTCCCTGACCAGACAGATCGTTTTGACATTTCTGCTAGTTCTGAGATTTTTACAATCCATTTTTTAAAATTGAACTTTCTGAACTCCCCCCCCCCATATTTTGATTTGATTATATTTTTCTTTATTAACCTCTGGGTTTTATTTTTTTAAATTAATTTTAATTTAACATTTTTAAGGAAATAAACCGACGTGTGCAGGTGAATTCTTTGATAGGAGAGAATCTAATGAAGGGTTTCCATGAGTGAGAGGCATGCAGCTATTTTTCACCATAGAGCTCTTGTGAACCCTCAAAATCTGCTGCAAATGCTCCCACTTAGACAAAGCAGATTTTGAAAGAACCTAGAAGGATGCAGGGAGAAAAGAAAGGGAGACTTTCAGTGCAAAAGGTCAATAAATGTGGATTTCATCACTTGCTTTGAGTATTTGTATTATTTCTATACAGAGAGAACTGCCTTGTAAATGCTTAGGCTTTGAAGAATGGGACATAAATATATCATTCAGTAAATAATTTAAACCTTTAATAACATAGTGAAAACTGGAAAAGTACAAGGTTGCTTCTATTTTTATCTGTGAAATATTAGAGGGTAAATATTTTATATCCTGGTAAGTCTCCGAAATAATTTTTCTAACAATGCTGCAGAGATGGAATACGTTCCTTGCTGCAATAAATATTATTTTTCAAGCTTTCGTTTCAAGAAAATGAAAGATCAAGTCTCAGGAATCTTTTAAATACAGCCAACCCTTCATTTATTCTAACCATTGCAACACCAACAAGCCATGATGGCACAGTGGTTAGAATGCAGTACTGCAGGCTAACTCTGTACACTGCCAGGAGTTCGATCCTGATGGGCTCAAGGTTGACTCAGCCTTCCTACCGAGGTCAATAAAATGAAGACCCAGATTGTTGTGGACAATATGGTGACTCTGTAAACCTCTCAGAGAGTGCTGTAAAGCACTGTGAAGTGGTATATAAATCTGTGCTATTGCTATTATCAATTGGCCTATACTCCATTCTTTGAATCAGCAAAATAGTTTCTGAGAATGAATTTCTGAATCACAGCTTACTAATAAGAGTATATTTAGATGTACAGGTAATCTTTGATTTATGACCAGAATTGGGACCAGAATTTCAATAGCTAAGCAAGGCAGTCATTAAGTGAATAAAGCCTATGATCATGATTTTTGCCATGATTATTAAGCAAATCACTGCAATTGTTAATTGAATCATGAGGACATAAGTGAATCTGGCTTTCCCCATTATTTATTGGGAGCTGGCTGGGAAGGTTGCAAACCGGTTATCATGTAATTCTGGAGATGCTACAACTACTGTCAATACATTGCCAGTTGTCAAATGCCTGAATTTTGATTAGGTAACTACGAGCGTGCTTTGACAGTCATAGGTGTGAGGACTGGTTGTGTTGTGGCTCCGTTACCGGAGCCTGTGTCATCGTCAGGAGAGGACTCCGAGAGTGAAGGGGAGGAGTTGGCAAGGCCTCCCTCTCCAGGACCCTCCTCTCTGGCAATATCCTTCGGTGTCCGCCAAAGGGCAAGAGATAGGGCCAGGGCCAAGCACGTCCACGCAGCCACACATGGACAGTGATGAAGGTAATGAGTCTTGGCTGGACCCACGCCAGCGTCGCAGAGATAAGCGGGCGCAACAGAAGAAAGGGCGTGCCCGAGATTAGGCTGAGTCACTGGACCACACCCCACAGGATATAAAAGGGAGCGTGGTGGCCAGTCAAACCTTGTGACGAACAAAGCTGAAAGCTTCCACGCCATTCTGCATTGCCGGACTTTTGCTTTAAGACTGGATTATCTCT
Source organism: Arizona elegans (assembly GCA_022577455.1). Taxonomy (NCBI): domain Eukaryota; kingdom Metazoa; phylum Chordata; class Lepidosauria; order Squamata; family Colubridae; genus Arizona; species Arizona elegans. The sequence continues at coordinate 128,480,971 of JAKOOJ010000001.1, forward strand.
GGACTTGATTGTAATTATTGAGCTGCTTTCCTTTGACATATCAGAAGTGGGGAGAAGTTATCTCTCCTCTTTGTAAACAATAAACTCTTGGCAGGCAGCCACTAGGTTGTTGCCAAGTTCCGTTATCATAAGGAAAAGGATTTTGCTGGCTGGTTTGGTCTTTAACTCCTGAATGTCTGGTGGTGTGTGTGTGGGGGGGGGAGGTTGGGGACAGAACAGGTTGTAAGTCACATTTTTCAGTGCCGATGTAACTTTGCATGGCCATTAAACAAAAGGTTGTAAGTTGAGAACTACTGATAACTATTACTTATTGTCAATAAATTACTATGTCTTACCAGGCATAATATCAAAGGTAATATCAAAAGTCTCGCTATTAAATTGACTTAGATGTATCTCCCAAGACTATTCGTTTAAAGATTCATTGTCAAGGAACTACTGGAAGTCATTTGCATGTTGAAATGTGCTCTATCTCCTTTTATATCCTAATGTAGTTACTTGAGGGATAGAAATGTTAGTTGAGGATACAAAAGAAGAATAAAGAAGACCAATGACTGCATTTGGTTAGGTATTTATTAGGAATTTAGCTTACAATGATTAAACGGGAACTCTTTCCCATGGCATTTCCTCCCCATCCCAACTCTGCATCAAATAGACATTTAGCCTGTCACTGAAGCTGCTGCTGTTAGTCATCCACTTGATTTACTCAGTGACTGGAGGGCTTCCAGGGCATTTCCTTGCCTCATTTGAAGAAAGAAGAGCAACTCCATAAAATAACACCAACAATAAAAAAAAAAGAACTCTCCGAGAGAATAAGCACAAATATATATATACAAATCATTGACCCACACATACTTTTTTTAAAAAAAATATCTACTACATAGACCTTGGGACTACTAAACTCTTTGACAGATTTTAATGATAATATACACATGTAGATTTAGACTATTTGCCATGGATGGAAACTGACCAAGGAGAGATTCAACCTAGAAATGAGGAGGAACTTTCTGACAGTGAGAACAATCAACCAATGGAAGAGCTTCCCTTCGGAAGTTGTGGGGGCTTCATCACTTGAGACTTTCAAGAAAAGATTGGACTGCCATTTTTCAGAAATGGTGTAGGGTCTCCTGCTTGAGCGAGGGGTAGGACTAGATGACCTATAAAGTCCCTTCCAACTCTGTTAATCTATTAATCTGTCATGAATGATCTTGCAATTGTAAAGGTTCAATTGTAGATCAGTCTTAGTATTCCCATATTTCTATGTTGTATTTCAGTTGGGATCTGATGAAAGTAGAAGCATTACCAGTTATTTGTGAAACTCAGATAACTGAGATGAAAGAATAAAATTATGAAAAACAACAAGTGTTAAAAATAATGTTGCAGATTAAGGGCTGAGGCTCAAAAACAGACCAGCAAATATTGCTAGCCTATATAAACTCAGGCAGTCATGCCCTCTTTCTCTTTCCTGTTGAAGTGCCCAGCTCTCGTATAGTCACCACTAGTTTGTTCCGTGTTTAAATTCTTGTCTATTCCAACTTTGTGAAGCATAGAAGTAAACCTAAATTAGTCCCAGATATTAACAGATTGTAGGTCATCTAGTCCAACCCACCGCCCAAGCAGGAAACCCTACACCATTTCTAACAGATGGCAGTCCAGTCTCTTTTTGAAAGCCTCCAGTGATGAAGCTCCCACAACATCTGAAGGCAAGCTGTTCCATTGGTTGCTCTCACTGTCAGAAAATTTCTCCTTTTTTTCCAGGTTGAATCTCTCCTTGTTCAGTTTCCATCCATTATTCCTTGTCTGGTTGACCCCCTCCTCTCTGTGGCAGCCCCTCAAATATCGGAACACTGCTATTATGCCTTCCCTGGTCCTTCTCTTCCCTAGACTAGCCATGCCCAGTTCTTGCAACCGTTCATTGTATGTTTTAGCCTCCAGTCCCCTAATCATCTTGGTTGCTCTTCTCTGCACTTTCTAGAGGCTCAACATCTTTTTTATAGTGTGGTGATATAAGAAAGAACATAATAAAGAAGCTCGTAATTCAAGAAGCATGCAAGATACTAGAAAGAAGCTAACTAGTAATAAAGTCCTGTTTGATATATTATCCAAATGTGGTTGTAATTACCTGCCTGTTATGAGTAACATGAATATTTTATGCTACGATTACAATTTGACAATATTAAATATGCTACAGGTATTCAATAACAACATATGCTTTACCTATGGTCGGCCATCTTATGTTTTCTGATGAGAACAGAACAAGGAAAAGGGTGGACATAGCTGCAGACATCACTGTTGAACAGTGCCTTTGAAGATAAGCTTGGCAATTAGGGGTTATTTTGGAAAGGATGATTGCTAGCTGATTTTTTTTAAAAAAATTCCAATGGCCAAAAATAATTTCTCTCCCTCTCTGTCCTCATCTCCATCTAGTTTCATTCCTTCCTTTTCTTCGTATGTGTGCGACTGGTACATAGAGATGGGAGATTGATTGATTGATTATATACATGGAACAAACTTTTTTTTTACAGGCAATTGATTTTAATTAATAATTATTAATTCAATGGTGTTATTTTTAAATCCTGCCCTTCCTTTATCTGGAGTCCTGACTTTTGATAAACATATGGATACATTGCAGACAGTCTTCACTCCAATTACCCACACAAGCCGCTTTCTTAGAAAGATTTTCAGAAGGAGTTTGCCCTTGCCTTCTTCCGAGGGCTGAGAGAGAATGACTGGCCCAAAGTCACCCAGGTAGCTTTGTGCCTAAGGCAGGATTAGAACTCCTCTCTCCCAGTTTCTAGCTTGATGCACAGCTGCATGGAACTGGCTCTCTGAACAGTAAATGGAAGCAAATATTTGACCAATTTTCCTGTAAGCTGCAAAACTGGTTCACTTCCAGATTCCAGCAAAACAAGAGACACATCTTCCAGTCAATACAGTATGTCAACAGTTAGGGAGTTCTGAAATGAAGAACAAGAAATGAACTAATGCTTTATGATGCCATCTTTCACTTCTATCTGTATTGTCTGTATTCTCACGTTTGGCTGGTGTTATTTTAATATTATAATGAAAGTTTGGACCATAGACACTTTGATTGGTTTATATATTGTATATAAGCTGCCAAGAGTCTTTAAATTGCAATAGGATAGAAACATATTAAATCAACACATTAGCATATAAGGCATGGAATAGTACGTTTCATTCTCCTTAGATTACAAACTGCATTTTCAAATACTATTTATAATCGGAATTATCATTTTAGCATTCTAGATGGCATTACAATATTAAAGGGCATGAAATTCAGTTTTTTTTTCTCTTTAATAGCTCTATTGTTGATGTCTTCATGAAAAAACTTGAGAATATCACATTCTGTTTGCAAATGTTTGGCTTAGAATATTAATTGCCAACAATGTATGCTTGATTAAGGATAAAGTGGAAGTAATTATCCTGCCTTCTAATACCAACTTCAGATGGGGGATATTGCCAATATTGTAACTCAAAGGCCATGGAAAACAAGGAAGAGGTCTTCAAATGCTCATTAGAATATAAGAACGCAGGAGGTGTCCTGCTGGATCAACTCGACTCAACAGCTCATCTGGTCCAACATTCTGTGCTATGTCATGGCTAAAAGATTGGAATTCTTTAATTTGCCCCATAGATTTCTTCTTCCATTTAATCCCATTCTTTCATAAATTAATTTCTTTTTAGTTTTAATGTTTTATTGCTGCTTTCATATAAATATAAATAGACAGGTTTATGGTAGTGTGTGTTCATGCACATATCTACATATATATTCACACAGAGCAGTTACCGTGTTATCACTAGGTAAACTGACAGAACACGCAAACAAACACGATAAGACTGGAGACTGGAATGCCAAATTTGGAAAGATTAAGGAGGAAAATGTATAGTAGTTGGACTGTACGGGAAACCAAATGAATCAGGAGACCAACTTATTAACTGCTCTCACTCTTCTTCATAGCTCCATAGATTTCTTCATAGCAAACACAGTCTCCAAATAATCAAAATGAGGTCTCTATTCATGGACATCATTAAATGAAATATATAGAAATCAAACTGACATCATTGCTAAAAGGAGGCGGAGAAGGTTAATTATAACATCAAAGATATGGATGGCCAGGTGCCAGCTGTGAAAACAGACCCCATACTGCTTATGTGCAAGCAAGAAAGCCAGTCAATCTCCACAACATGATGTTGAATGTATTTTTATTTATTTGATTGATTTCTATAGCTGCCCATCTGAGCAAACAACTCTGGGTGGCTCACAATCCAGAGACAATTCATATACCCTTGAAGGTTACCTGGAAGCTAGAGGTGGTCCAGAAATGTGCTGGTTAAAGACCAAGTTAGGATTAGATCATCATGGGCAAATTCTATTTATGTGATCTCTAAAAGTTGACTGTGATGTACATAATCACCATCAATCATGTAAAAAGCAAATCAATTCTTCTATAAAAGGATGGAAGAACTGGAGTACCTCACTGTAGTTTCAGCTGTAAACAAGGCATCAGGGTTCAGGCCATCAGCCAGAGTTAGGTTTCATTTCCCTGCTACTTGAAAGAAGGCAAAGAGGATGATGGAAGGAGGAGTAGGGGTACATCGAGCTTCTTAGTGCTTTAACCCTTCATTTCTTGCCACATCTCATACATCAAGCAGAAGAAATACAGCTCTTGGGAGAAAAATAGCTATCCATTCCTCTTCTAAGAAACTGATTGAGATTTTCAGATGAAACCAGGCATCTCATGCCAGTGTGGACAGTCAGAGTGATCTAGTCTTAAATTTCTAGACTAAGACAGGTCAGGAGAAGCCAAAGTTCAAGTCAGTGGTGAAATCCAATTTTTTTTTTTACTACTGGTTCTGTGGGCATGGTGTGGCTTGGCAGGGAAGGATACTGCAAAATCTCCATTCCCACCCACTCCAGGGGAAGGATACTGCAAAATCACCATTCCCTCCCCACTCCTGGGGGAAGATTATTGCAAAATCTCCATTCCTACCCCACACTGGGGCCAGCCAGAGGTGGTATTTGCTGGTTCTCCGAACTACTCAAAATTTCCGCTACCGGGTCTCCAGAACCTATCAGAACCTGCTGGACTTCACCCCTGGTTCAAGTCACTTGTTGACTATTGAGCTAACTTGGTAACTGTTGGGCCAAGCACAATTTCTCAACTCAATTTATCTTACAAGGATGTTATAGAGATAAAATGAGGACAGTGCCTTGAGTTCCCAAAGAAACTGCATTACATAAATGCAGTCCATCCCTCCCTCCCTCCCTCCATCTATCTGGGATAAGGATTGGAGGTTTAGAATGCAATGCTTTTCATCCGGTTAATGGCTCAGTCACCACTATATTATTGTAAACGTAATAATAACAGTATTTCATTTAAAGATCTCTGCTTTGATCTAAGGTGAAAATTAAAAAGTGGGGAAAGGGAACCATTCTTCTCACTTACAAAATAGCCGAGGAGCAAAAGTGCACATTGTAACTCTTTTACAGCTAAAGAACATCTTCTGTGTTTTATGTGACTCCTGTAGAAATATTTCATGCAAGATTCTATTACAAGGGGAGATTCAGCTAACCGAACAAAAGACTAAATATGTTTGAAACCATTTATTCATTCTTTCATCTATAAAAGGAAAAGAGGAAAGTTTTAAGCATACATAATGCCTGAATTCCATTTTTTCTTGAATTTCCATTCATTGGTGCTACTATCAACTAATTGAGAAGCAGAGATTCAAAAGGAGTTCCATAGGATTAAGTAACATGTTTTTGTAAGTAGTAGCATTTGTTGAATTTCTGCCTGTTATCTAACTATTACTGGAACAATATTGATGTCAAGAAGAAAATTTTAGTTTATATAAATTAATTTACCTGCAAATACCAAAAGGTAGGATGTTCAGCCTGCTTTCTCTTCACGTACCAGATCCCAGATTACACTCAGTGATGAGATTTGAAATAAGGTAGTCTGGAAAAATAGTATCCTCAAAACCCAGGCAGCTGCCACTGCCCAGGGGAAACAGACCTTAATTACTGAGCTAATTTAATGATTGGCTTGATTTGAGAGAAAGCAGCTCTTTATAAGGATGACTTCACAGCTATTGACATTTGATGGAGACAAATAGAATTATTAGTGAGGAACGAAGAGCGGATGAATGAATGGATGGATGGATGAATTTATACTGACATTCACAGTGGATCTCAGTCAACCTCCTACTTCTGGAATCAACTCTAGGATCTGGGTACCAATGCTCACCCAATCCCAACATTCAAGGATTCTGGACCTGCTCTTTATGCAATTATTTTTTATGCATTCTTTCCAAGCTACCAGTATGGAAAATCAAAATCCTCTTCATTTTTAACATTTAGTTCTTCCAATTCCTCTGAGTCATAATTCATATACGCCATGCTGTTCTCCATCTCTATAGTTTTGCATTTTGGAGAGTGATTTGGGTCCTGTTGTGGCCCCGCCCTCTGAGCCTGTCCCATCAGAGGAAGAAAGCTCCGAGCATGAGGAAGAGGAGTCAGCCAGGCCTCCCTCTCCAGGCCCCTCCCCTCTGGCACTGTCTCAGGTGCCGGCCGAGGGAGAGGAGATTAACAGAGAGACAGGTGGCTCGGATGAGAGTGAGGGAGAAACATCATTCCTGGACGCACGCCTCCGAAGGCGTGATAAACGATTACAGCAGCTCAGGAGGCGTGCTAGGGATTAGAACTGAGTCACTGGACCACACCCCAGAGACTATATAATAGAGGGTGGTGGCCAGTGATCTTTGTGACGAACAAAGTAAACCTTGGATAGTCACTAAAGCCTTGTCCGGAACTGCTGGGAGAAATATTTATTGTTGTTGGACGTTTGGACGCTGAGTATGTTATCTGTCTGTTTTCTGTGGAAATAAACGCACTTGGCAGACTGTGTGTAAATCGCTGCCAAAGTTGGAGATAAGGACCTGGGTGTGTGCCAAAGTGTTTCCTTAACCCTCGGCTGGCTGTGTGTGTGTGTGTGTGTGTGTGTGTGTATGGGGACAGATCAGGTCCTTTGTGCATTTGACCAACTAGTAAAATTTTGAAAAAACTAATATGAACACATTTTCATTATTTTATCCAATTTGCTTCATTCACAGAAATGTACGTAGTTAAATTTGGGGGAAAAATGTCATGCTTTTCAAATATCTTTGACATTTTTTGTTGTAACTCAAGTCTTGTTGTTCCTAGTCAATCTAAGAAAACTTTCTTGTTGAAAGATCACTTCCACAGCCACAAACTGAATTAGGAACTATTGTGTTTATTTTTGAAAAATAAAATTTTGAAAAAGGGATTTCAAATGGGTGACCCCCTTAACTTTCACAAAATTATTCTCCAGTTGGAATCTTGCTAGAAATTCTTCCCCCATGCAAACTTATCTGTCTGGTTATCTTTGTGCATAAATCCCATGGTGAGTCCTAATTACTTCTGAGTAAAGCAAAAGAATAGTTAAGGAGGAGGACACATGTTCTCCTCCTTAACTAACATGGTTCAATGTTAGCTGTTCCAAGGAAGAAAAGTGTTTTATACCCAGGTGATCAGCTGCTAGTCATTTTAGGCACCAGTGAGTCAAATAAATAAATAACCTGACTAGGTGTGAGCCACCTTGCTATGATGTCATAAATATGCCATATGATTTGAATTCAAATTTATCAGACTGATGCCCCGGTCTTGGGAATTTTAACCTTGGGCAGCTTCTGTCAGTGATTATAAGGAATATGAGATAGAAAATTCAGGGGTGTCAAACTGGCGGCCCATGGGCCTGATGTGTTATACATAGGCCACGCCCACCCCAGTTCCATGAATGGAAAAAACATCACGAAACATCACATGATGGCAATGTGACGCCGTGACTTTGACACCCGTGAGAGAGATGGAGCATTTGTCTAACTCAATAAAAAACAGACTCTTCTGTTCTTAGCAGGACATCTCAGATGCCTGCTTTTTTGTGCTATGATATTGCAAAAAAGAAAAAAAAACCAGTGGCTTTTCTTAAAATCACCACATTTCTTTTCATGTTAAAATATGCCCAGGTAAACACTTTCATTGAGGGGAAAAAGAATAAGTGTGTTGGGATACAGTTTTGGGTCTCTCTGGAAATCCCCAAATAATAGACTTTTCCAGATGAATTAGATTGCAATTCCTCTGTTTGTGGGAAAGAAAGGAAGATGGTTGCAATACACCTCTATAGTCTACCAGGGTTGAGGAAAGGTGCCATGAAGTTGTCAACTTTAATTCTGGCTGGGAAGGAAGAGAGAGGTAGCCTCATGTCATTGCTGCCAAACATTTTCCTTTAAAGCAAATTTAGACATTAGAGAATCATCTGGAGCTTTTCCATAAACTGTCATAGGACCTCCTCATCTACTGTGAAGACAACTTAGCCTTTAACAAACACCAAAAGCCAAAGGACTCTTTAAGCCCTACATTTTGCTGGGTTTATTGTGGCAAAATAATGTTACTTTAATGAAGCATTTTGAGATTTGTTTTCCATTAAAAAGAAACTCGGGCTGTGGAAGTAGAGCACAATAGACCATGGCAGCATGTTTGTTATGATCTCTTACTGGAGCTCTAGAAATGACTTTTAAATGGATATTATTAACCTAATGAGCAGTAATGGCTGCTCTGAAATTATTGAAAAGCAATTTCTTTATTTAGTTGTTGGATACTATGTACTTTCAGATTTCCCACTGCAAAATGTCATACTAAATATAGTTTTCAGGGTAACAGCACTTCTACTTCACACTTAGTTTTGTCACTATTTAAAGGAATGTCCCTGGGAAATTAACACAAGCCTTATTTAGGATGTTAGGAAGGGTTGAAATTATGGTGAAAGGAACCTTTTGTTAGAATGTAACCTTTACATTTATATGTAGGCATGTAAGAGTTTGCCCTGGTTAATATGGAAATAGGACGGGAAAGGAAGATTTATGGCAGGGGGAAAAGATGCACTATTACCTCTTGACATTAAGGTACAAATGACAAGGTTGCAGTTAATGCCCTGGTTTTTTCCCTTTATTGCCGCAAGGAATAAGATGCTTTGGGTCTTCTTTATTATACAATGTCATCTTGTTGGACCCAGGAATTGTGCCTTCTCTGTGGCAATACCTGCCTTGTGCAACAGATCTGCACAAGCCAGACCCAACTAGCCTGCTGTAAGGTCTGAAGATCTGGCTGTTTACCCAGGAAGTAAGGCAAGCTCTGTTGCTTTTTTTTTTTTTTTTTTTTTTGGGGGGGGGGGCTTGGAATGTACTATTGATCTTAGGTCAGAGGTGGGTTTCAGCAGGTTCTGACCAGTTCTAGAGAACTGGTAGCAGAAATTTTGAGTAGTTTGGAGAACCGGTAAATATCACCTCTGACTGGCCCTGCCCCCATATACTCTCTGCCTCCGAGTCCCAGCTGATCGGGAGGGAATGGAGATTTTGCAGTAACTTTCCCCTGGATTGGGGAGGAAATGGGGATTTTGCAGTATCCTTCCCCTGGAGTGGGGTGGGAATGGAGATTTTGCAGTCTCCTTTCCCTGCCATGCCCACCAAGCCACACCCACAGAACCGGTAGTAAAAATTTTTGAAACCCACCACTGCCTTAGGTGTCATAGCTACTATACTGAATTTAAGGGGAAATGGGTGGATTAATATTTGAAAATGCTAAATCATTCCTTAAGATTCCTAAAATACAAATTTACTTAAACACAGCAGGCCTGGTTTTGAGAAGTATCTGTGTACGTGTGGGTGTGTATGTACCAGTTCTATTAGGTGTCCCTTATTAGCTAGTGTTAAAAAGAGCTTCTAGCTCTTTTATGAACTGGGTAGTGTGCATGTTTTCCATTGAAAAGAAACTCGAGCTGTGGAAGTAGGGCACCATAGCCCATGGCAACATGGAGATAGCAATAGCACTTAGACTTATATACTGCTTCACGGTGCTTCAGAGCCCTCTCTAAGCGGTTTTAAAGAGTCAGCCTATTGCCCCCAACAATCTGGGTCCTCATTTTACCAACCTCGGAAGGATGGAAGGCTGAGTCAACCTTGAGCCTGGTGAGACTCGAATTGCCGAACTGCTGGTAGCCGGCAGTCGGCAGTCATCAGAAGTAGCCTGCAATACTGCATTCTAACCACTGCGCCACCACAGCTCCTGTGGATACTGAGATGGTGGATACTGTTGCAGTGCATACCTTTCAAATGTGTGGATGTCATGTACACATTCAAAATGGGCAGGGCTTGTAATGTCACACTTCATCTGCCATCTTGCCAAGTTTGATAACGCCCCCATGGGACACCACTGTCTCCTTGGATTTTGGCCACTGAGTTTGTTGAACTTTCTTCACTCCTAAGTATGTGGATATGTAATAGCTATCTATCTATCTATCTATTTTGTTGTTGTTGTTCTTAGTTGCAAAGTTGTGTACGACCCATCACGACCCCATGGACAACATTCCTCCAGGCCCTCTGTCCTCTACCATCCTCTGGAGTCCATTTAAGTTCACACCAACTGCTTCAGTGACTCCATCCAGCCACCTCATTCTCTGTTGTCCCCTTCTTCTTTTGCCCTCAATCTTTCCCAGCATTAGGCTCTTCTCCAGTGAGTCCTTCCTTGTCATTAGGTGGCCAAAGTATTTGGGTTTCATCTTCAGGATCTGGCCTTCTAAAGAGCAGTCAGGGTTGATCTCCTCTAGGACTGACCGGTTTGATCACCTTGCAGTCCAAGGGACTCGCAGGAGTCTTTTCCAGCACCATAGTTCAATATCTATCTATACACACTTTATTTTTTTTTTAAAAATCTATCAGGGAAACATGACCTGGTAATACTTAAACACAGTTTGCAGCTCCGAAATATAAAAATGAAGAAACATGAATAAATATGTTGTAGTTAATTAATTAATGATATGATAATTTATAACAGTTTATTGTGCATTATATTTTATTTCTAAGCTTTCTTTGTATAATTTAAAGAGACATTATATCAGCTGCCATAAGGAAAGCAGTGCATAAATTGGGAAATCACATTCCTTAGAAAAGGATGAAAGATTTATATGATCTGAAGATTTAATATTTTACCCACAAGAACAGATGTAACTTTTTTGTTGCCCAGCTGGAGAGATGAAGTCATCACACATTTTCCTTTGCATAATATTTTAATAATGCCCTTGTCATTTAACAATCCCAGTAGATTGGATGAGGAAAATATTCTTATTCTACTAGCAGACTTAACCTTGGAAATTTTCAGGAGGGTTCTATTCATATTCTGTTCCATTGCCACTATTGTTTGGTGGCTTTTAGCATAGTTCCATGATCTGAAATTTGTACACCTATTACATGTTTATTTATCTTTAATTTATTTACCATGTTTAGAAACTGCCCATCTGCCTCACACATCAATTTTGTGTTCTGTGGAAATCTATCATTCAGTGCATGATTTCATTTAAGCTTTTTGTATATTCTTTTCTGTTATCACATCTTTCTACCATATCTATAGTACCTTTATCTCTCTTTCATATCTTTCTCTCTCTCCCCCTCCCTTTTTATTATATGTAAATTATAAAGACCTTCTGGTCTTAGATTCTAAATAAAGGAAACTATTAGCTATATATGTCTCATGCCTACACTAAACTTAAATTTTAAGGAAAATCATTAAGCATGTGTATGTGCTTCAACTCAACTATATTGAAGATAAATACAATAAATGGAATTGAAGAATGAGCCAGAAAGCTGAAATATATTTATCACCAACTGTTGACTTTGTTGTATATCACAGCTGTAAAAGACCTACTATATATCATAATTCCCTAAAGTAGCATCCAGAGAGCCTGACCGCAACAGCTGTTTCTGTACAAAAGATTGTCTGAACAAAGTGTATGAAAAATACTCAGTCTCCCAGCTTAGCACTTTTAAAATGTGTTGGGTTATGTGCTGCCCAGAGAAGATGGGATGTGTAGCCCAATACATCCTAGTGGAAAATGGTTAGAAAAGGTTGACACTATTTAAAACAAATTTCATTACTAAATTAGGAACCAGCATGACGGCTAAAATGGAAGTAATCCAATATTAAATTCAGAGCACAAGGCCATGCTTGTATTCTAATAGTCTTTGGCTTACTATAACTAGCAGAAAAAAGGCTTATCTAATGTCTTTCTTTTTTTCTTTTTATGAAGTAATTTTTTTATTTCATCCCATATCTTTTTCTGCCTTTCCAACCGTATAAAATGCATTTCTTAAATACTGCAGATGTTCTGCTTAGCTGTGGTATCTTCCACCTTCTATGGACACAGAAATAGTCTTCTACAGCCTAGATAAGGTCAACTTCGCCACCATATATGTGCACTGGAGGAAGTCTAGTATTATTATTGCAATTGATATACTGTGATGGAATTACTGATCCAGGTGGTATATACAAAAAACCAGATATCCAATGTGGAGCGGGGGAAGCCTTGCTACCATGTTTTCTTGCATGTGACTACCATTCAAAATTCCCTTTTTGCAGAGCTTGGAGACCTTTCTGACTATGATTTCTATACATGGATAGAAGAGCTTGCTACCTTTTCGAAACAGAAATTGCCCTAAAAAAAGCCCTAAAAAGGGAGTGTATAGTTAAACAGCAGAGGAAAGCTCCAAAATTCATCTTGATTACCCAAAGAATATCCAGAATAACAGAGTTGGAATGGACTTTGGGGGTCTTCTAGTCCAACCCTCTGCTCAAGAAAGAGACCCCAAACAAGCAGCTGTCCAGTCTCTTCTTAAAAACCTCCGGTGATGGAGCACCCCACAACTTCTGAAGGCAAGTCGTTCCATTGGTTTCTGCTTTGATTTACATACTTACTTCAGAGGACAATTCTGTACAGTCTAACAGTGAGCTTCAGTATTAAACGGAAATGCTCTTTTGCCCATAAAAGTCACATGTATAAAGTCATAAAGGAGGCATTCTTGATGGTTATCATGTACTTCTTCATATAAGGTTCCTGGAAATCTTATCAAAGGATGAGCCGTGTTTCTTTAGAAATACTGAGTGTGTCAAGGGAGTCGGAGAAGATAAGAGACTGTAAACAAAGACTGATGCCACCTCTTCAAGATAGCGCAGGTCAGAAAACAGACTGCACAAGGACTACTAGAACTTTTGATTACTTTAGGGTCAGAATCTTGAAAGTGGCTCTTTGAAGCTTGGCAGAGTTTCTTTCTCTCTATCCTCTCTAATACCATGAAGAAGTACAGCATGGTCTTTCTTATGCTTACTGCTTTCCTAGGCCTGAGATTTTGTTTACAGTCTCTTTTATTTGTTGATGGCTCTTTTGTTTCTTTGCCAGAGTTACTTTTTCCTGATAGCTAGGTAGAAAAACAGCTAAGGTGAAAACATAGTCATAAAAAACAATTACTACCAACCTGCCTTCCATCGTGCATTATATACTGCACGAGACAATAAGAGGGCTGTGAAAATATTTACAGACCCCTTGCATCCTGGACATAAATTGTTTCAACTCCTACCTTCAAACCGACGCTATAGAGCACTGCACACCAGAACAACTAGACACAAGAGCAATTTTTTCCTGAACTCTATCACTCTGCTAAACAACTAATTCCCTCAACATTGTCAAACTATTCACTAAGTCTGCATTACTATTACTATTAATCTTCTCATTGTTCCTATCACCCATCTCCTCCCATTTATGATTGTAACTTGTTGCTGTATCCTTACGATTTATATTGATTGTTTCCTCGTATGATTTGATTGCTTATTTGTACCCTATGACTATCATTAAATGTTGTACCTTATGATTCTTAACGAATGTATCTTTTCTTTTTATGTACACTGAGAGCATATGCACCAAAGACAAATTCCTTGTGTGTCCAATCACACGTGGCCAATAAAGAATTGTATTGTATTTTATAAACATCTATTTTGCTCCCATATCTCTCTACACCAACGAGCTCTAGTCATTTCTGGATTGGACTACTGAAATGTGCTTTACATGGAGCTGTCCTTGAAGAATATTTGGAAGCTTCAGCCAGTGCAGAATGTAGCGGCCTGGGCTGCTATGTGTTCTCCTAAGGCAAGTACATACTATACTTCTACTCTACAGGCTCCAGTGGTTGCCAGTTTGGTTCTGGGTCCAATTCAAGGTGCTGCTTTTAATCCTTAAAGCCTTTCATTGCATGGGCCTGGGCTATCTGAAGGACTGCCCCTCCCTAATAGTATCAGCTCAGCCCATTAAATCTGACAGAGAGGGTATGTTGTGGATACCATTTATCAAGGATAAATTGGATTAGATTAATAATAAATAAAAATAAAACAAAACTATCCCAATCCCAATGAGTACACATCCAAGATTAGAGGCACCTTTTCATATGCCTCCTCCACCATGATATATGCCATCATCTCCTAGCAACGCCCCTCTGGATTTTACATATTTGCCCAGATAGAAGATAGGTGGCACCAGGCTCAGGGGTAGCCTTTGAGAAAATGAACTGGGTTTCTTGGAAGGCCACAGATTAGCATGAACCAGCAAATGTGCTGCAGCTGCCAAAACAGCCAATGCAGTTTTGGGCTGCATTGACAAGAGGTATAGTGTCCATACCTCTGTATGCTGAATGATTAGACCAGTGGTCTCCAACTTTTCCAGCTTGGTGGACTAGCAACAATGGCGAAGGTGGTGGGGGAAGAGGGGTAATGGTTTTGCACATGGGCTACTTTCACAAATGCTCACTCACCCACCCCTTCCGTGGTACGTTTCTCAGTGGCTATGGCCCGGCACTGGATCGTAGACCGGCAGTTGGGAACCCCTGGATTAGACCACATCTGGAATGCTCTGTCTAGTTATGGTTATCACAGTACAAAAAAAAAAGATGCTGAGGAACTGGAAAGAATACAGAAAAGAGTGACAAAAATGGCAAAGGGCTACGAGGCTAAATCCTATGAAGAGTAAGTAAGGGATCTTAGTATGTTTAACGTAAAGAAGAGAAGCCTAAGGAGAGACGTGGCAGCAATCATTCAATACATGAAGAGATGTCACAAAGAAAAGGGTGTGAAATTTCCCCTCCCCCCTAGTATCTAAGGATAATGTAAGAGCCAATAGGTGGAAGCCCTGCAGTATAGTGAAAGATCCAAACTCGAAGCAAGGAGGAATTTTCTATCTGCGAGAACTATTAAGCAATAAAACAGCCTGACTCCTGAAGTCATGGATGCTCCATCAGTGGAGGTTTTCAAGAAAAAAAAATGGTCATTATTTGTCCAGGATATATGAGGTTTCCTGCACAGGATAGGGGGTTGGATTAGAAGACCTCAAGACCCCTTCCAAATCTATAATTCTATGAGCATTTTCAGTCCATGTCCAGAACACAAGGTAAATACCTCTCAAGGTTCCAAAGGTGAAGAGCATCTCCATATTCATTCACTGATAATGATCTCATTTTTCTTTAAGAAATGAATACATTAAAAATAAGATAGATGGTTCTTCTTTGTTCCATTCAGTGCATCCCTTGTTACTTTTGATTGTCAGCGCATTCTGAGCTCTCATTAGTCATTATTCTAGCTAGGCTGCAATTACTAGTTGGCATGAATAATGGTGGTGGAAACTTGTATTTTGATTATCATGGTTATTTTCTCCAAGGACAAATCGTATGCAACTTTCGGTTTAATTGGAAGGTCCCAAGGGGAAAGCAGGAAAAAATATCAGATGAAAACAGGAAGGAAAGATGGATGCACGCTTTTATATGACAAAAAGTGGTAAAACTAGAGGCACAAATGATTAGGAGAGCATTCCATGAATCAGTGGAAACAACATGATATATTAATTTCATTTCACTATAGACTGAAGATGGGACTGGACTTCAGAAGGGAACTGGACATTGGATACTCTTTTCCTAT
Organism: Arizona elegans; assembly: GCA_022577455.1. Classification (NCBI taxonomy): domain Eukaryota; kingdom Metazoa; phylum Chordata; class Lepidosauria; order Squamata; family Colubridae; genus Arizona; species Arizona elegans. The sequence continues at coordinate 128,496,851 of JAKOOJ010000001.1, forward strand.
CTTCTAGCCAACATTTGAGGCTTTTTTGAGCTCTAAAGTCACAACGAAATCAGGTGTCCTGGGAAGTGCAGTAGGGATTACAGAAAGAAGGGTTCAGATTCAATAAGGAGATGGAATTTGGACAAATGGGGAACAGGTCTAAGACAAGACCGAGAAATTTGCACAAGGTTCCACTCTATTGAAACCTATTGCTTTCTAAGCAGGTCTGCTTGTCCCTTTTGATTCATACAGCAAGATAAACGGCAAAAGCAGAATTGCTGTAACACAGACGTTTCTCTTTCTACCTGGAAATCTATGCTAATAAATTTTCTGCAGTACTCTTTTTTGGTTATTTAAAATATTTCATTTCCGAAGATTCTCTTACATAGTCTCTATTATTTTCAGCATATATTTTATAAAGAGCAAGTGCTTTTTTTGTATGAAACACAAATATACGAAGCCATCAGTGAGACTTCAGCCAGAATTATAGTTTTTAAAAGCATTTTCTTATCTCTACAGAAGACATGAGCTTGAAAGAACTACAACTCCTTCACAAGGAGTCTTTGGGAAAAAAAAGTCCTGTTTACCCACACGAGTCTATTTATGGTTACACTTCCTTAAGGTCTTAATGATCCCTGAATACCTTTGTTACTTCATGAGACTTCTAAGTGTCTGTTAGCAAACCTACAAACACGTATAGGACAGGGGTGAAATCCAGCAGGTTCTGGAGAACCAGTAGTGGAAATTTTGAGCAGTTCGGAAAACCAGCCAATACCACCTCTGGCTGGCCCCAGACTGGGGTGGGAATGGAGATTTTGCAATATCCTTCCCCCAGGAGTGGGGAGGGAATGGAGATTTTGCAGTATCCTTCCCCTGTCACACCCACCAAGCCACGCCCACAGAACCGGTAGTAAAAAAAATTTGGATTTCACCACTGGTATAGGACCTTACTCTAAGGACCTTACTACATAGCAAGGTCCTTAGAGTAAGGTCTTCTCAGAGCATATGGCTTCTCTGTTCAGCTAGATTGTTCTATCTTTTCTCCTCTTTTCCCTCTCATTTTCATCTGGTCCACCAGCATCACAAGATGCTCATAAGTAGATTCGGTCACTGCCCTTAGAATCCTCCCTGGGGAGAACTGGAAGCTGTAAAATATTGATCTACCTTTCTTGATGAAGAAAAAAGCAGCTTCCTCAAGGCATATTCTTGGAGGCTTTGAGTATATCAACAGCAATAGCTCTTCCATAAATCCTTAATCTGTCCTGTTAAGATATTTAAATTTAGTAGCTGGAGCAGTGGGGTTGTGCAGCAAGCCAGAACACACAGTTGTGTTTGATTGTTTGGAGAAATTTGGCTCCTGCGTGAGGCAATCTGCGCTGTCATTGGTTGCTGTGAACGTGAAGGGGAGTTTGCTTGACTATCTTGTTTAGTGTATATATAGATGCAAAATTTATTTATTTATTTATTTATTTTTATTTATTTATTTTGAGAGAGAGAGACAGAGAGAGGGAGAGGGAGAGAACGAGAACATTTTGCATCCCCTATCTTCAGTCCAAATTGAATCCCAAATCTCTGCCCTAAATAGAGATTGGGTTTCCATAGCAATTTTCTGATAATGGGCTATATATTCAATCTCTGGAGGCCACACAGAAAAGAAAATATATCCCTTCTGATAATTGTGGAATTGTCATGAGCTGGGTTGAAATGTCCTCCACAGGATTGTATCACTGAGTAGTACCTCCCAACAGATCTTTTCTTTAAACTGTTTCCTAGATTACTGATCCCTCCTGATAAAGAGTGTAAAAATAAAGTTATAAGGCCATATCCTACACAAAGAATTTTCAGTTCTTGGGACAGACCCAAGGCTAAACTATCCTCACTTCTCCCTTAACACTCCAATTTAACATCGCAGCTTACTTGTTAATTCCATCCCTTTATAGGAACCATGCCTACATTTTTTTAATTAACTCTAAGCACTCCCAAAGTACTTGGCATACAGCAGCTTAATTACAGAAGTATTTTTTTAAAAAGAAAATAATAGAAGGTGCTAGAAGATTAGCACAGCAGGGCCATAAATAAGGCAAAAAGCCAGCATGATATTGTACACTTGAAAAACATAGGGCTATAGAAATGCTTTCGCCTGGCACCTGTAAAGGAAAATGAAGATGGAGTCAGAGACAACCTGTTGAATGAAGAATGGGTTGCCACAAAAGAGAAGGGTTTTTCTCATTGCTTGTCTGCCTCCTAGGTAAACCACACAGGAAACATGACTCGATGAGCAAATGCAACTTTATTTTAAGGCTATATTAACAGAGTACAAACATTTCACCACCACTTTTAACTGCCTGACCCATTAAGATGGGCCCTTCCTAAGTTTTTTTCTCTGATCATTAAGCCACTGGGGACTCCTGCTTCACCTGTGTGATTGTCTCCTAGGCAACATCTCTTTCCCTCATTTCCCAAGGTTATCCACACATTTTATTACATTGCCTTTCTCACCTCAAAGGAAAGTGGGAATTGGGACAGGACTTTGGAAGCTTACCTGGAATGTGTGTTCCAAAACTAATGCAAATGTTTAGGTTTAAAGGTAAAGGTTCCCTTCGCACATATGAGCTAGTCGTTCCCAACTCTAGGGGGTGGTGCTCATCTCTGTTTCAAAGCCAAAGAGCCAGCGCTGTCCAAAGACGTCTCCGTGGTCATGGGGCCAGCATGGCTAAACGCCAAAGGCGCATGGAACGTTGTTACCTTCCCACCAAAGGTGGTCCCTATTTTTCTACTTGCATTTTTTATGTGCTTTCGAACTGCTAGGTTGGCAGAAGCTGGGACAAGTAACAGGAGCTCACCCCGTTACGCGGCACTAGGGATTCAAACCGCTGAACTGCCAACCTTTCTATTGACAAGCTCAGCATTTTAGCCACTGGGCCACCCCGTCCCTTACGTGTAAACCCTGTTTAGGTTTAAACCCTGTTTAGGTTTACGCAGTTCTTAAAACTGGATTTGGAAGTAGGCCTGCAGCCATTGTTTCAACTGGAAGAATTTACAGCATGCTCTCCATATATCTAGTTCCAATTAAAACCCTGCTACAAGCAACAGTCCTTAAATGCAAGGAAGTGTAACATTTGTTATACTCGTGAAGTGGCAAGTCACCAAGACATGTTGAAAGCACCCACTGGGGATTTTAATTCCACTCTTTCAGCAAATAATCCATTCAGACTTATATTTTCCTCCTGTCAAAGCCACTGTTTGAATGTTGAACTTATGAGCAATGAATGATTTCCAGTTGCCAGGAAACCAATGAACCCTTTTCAATGTTTCATTTTAGAGTACCTTTGTGTTGAAATTCATCATACTTAGGAGACACAATTTACTTTAACATTAAAATGTACCCAAACTATAGGCTTTTTTTTCTTGAAGAGAATTCCTGTAAATCTCCATTCACTTCCTCTCTACTTGTTGACTGTTTCTTTCATTTACAGGTAGTCCTTGACTTACAACAGTTCATTTAGTGACCGTTCAAAGTTACTACGGCGCCCAAAAAATGACTTAAGATCATTTTTCTCATATATGACTGTTACAGCATCTGCATTGTCATGCAATCAAAATTCAGGTGCTTGGCAACTGACTCATGATGGTAGCTGGGGACATGTGACCATCTTTTTCGACCTTCTGACAATGGGGAAGCAAGCCATTTAATTTAAGACTTAAGAACTGCAATGATTCACTTAACAACTGTGGCAAGAAAGGTTGTAAAATGGAGTAAAATCACTTAATAACTGTCTCATTTAGCAGTGAGAAATTTGGGGCTCAATTGTGGTCATAGGCTGAGAATTACCTGTATCAAAAAATTTCCAGAAACAATATCAAACATTTTTATTAGGTTATAAAGTATTATAAAATGCAAAATACAAAAGTAAATAAAACAGCAGTGAAAGGGGAGGGGAAGGGAGAGAGAGAAGTGAGGGAAGGTAGGGAAAAGAAAAGAAAAAGAAGCATTGACTTCCGACTCTCTCTGTTGCAGTAGAATAGGGCCTTAACATCAAATCTCAGCTTTTTGTTTTTCCATAATAATAAGAACAAGTCATTTCTATAAAGATCTATCAGCCTAATCTGTAAAACCCAGTGTCAAAATTACGATTCTTTGCCACATCAAGCACGAAATTCAGGAGCGGTTTCCATGTGGAAACAAAAGTACTTTTTTTCCTTTTCTTTAATCAGAGTAGTCAGTTTTGCCATTTCAGCCAACTCCATTTCTAGAAACAATAGGATAATGGTCCTGATTCTTGCCGAGTAACAAGATCTGATAAACTTGCCTTGGAGGAGACTCGGCACAGAAAAGACCCAAAGACAAGTTGGACAGCAATGAAGCTGAATCAGAGACAAAGAATCAGTTGAGGAAGAGGAAACCATGATCAGGTTCAGCAACTACCATGTTTCCCCGAAAATAAGACCCTGCCTTATATTTTTTTGAACCCTGAAATAAGTGCTTGGCCTTATTTTCAGGGAGGTCTTATTATTTTGGGGCACGTGGAGCAAGATGGGGCTCCTCTTGCCATCTTACCTGATTTCCAGCTCTGTCTCCCTAACCCTAACCAGAGGAAATAGCGGGGACCAGCTGCACATATGTTTAAATATTTTCAGGGAGGGCTTATTTTAGCGCATGCGCTCAAAAGCCCAATAGGGCTTTTGGGGAAACAGAGTAGACTAGTGTATTGAGCAGTTGGCCGTTCTTTAATTATAAACTGTTCTTCAAGAACAACTTCTCAATAAGATTTGAGTTTTATAGAGAATTCGTAAAGGAAGAAGACCTAAGATTTCCACATTCCTGAGGAAGGTCAGACCCTATTTTTCCCTCAACTACACTACACAGAATTATCCCCTTTGGCTTTGCTCTATACTGATAGTTGAGGCTGATGAGGTTAGGTTAGCTGACTGGGAGGCAGACTAACACCATACAGGGTGAATGCAAAACAAAATACTTGGCTGGATTAATTTACTCTAATTAAAAGATTTGCAATGACTCTCAGCAGATGGCAGCACCTAGCTGACCCTGAAAGACCTCAGAATTTAATCAAGGTCAATTCAGTTTAATACCTGGTTGAGGCAACCACACTTGAGAATTCCCAGGGTGTTGGATTGACTGGGAAGTTGTATTGAAAAGGAGATAGTAGTCTTGATCTCGCCCCCCATTTTTCCACTTATAAGATTTAAATCAGCTCAGGCACTAACAAGTTGTTGCAATTTAAGAAACCAGTACTGTAAGTTCCTCCACACACAAACCTAGGAAAAAAGTACTTAGCAAGCTTTGTGGGTCCTATTATTGTATTATAAATCATGTATAAATCCTGAGTCTTTTATATGTATAAAAGACTCATTTTACATTTTACTTGTAATAACTAAGATTAAGAGGGCAACCTGAAAAACTTAAATCTAACAGCGACTAAGAGTAGGAAGAGCAACAGTCACACACCAGAATCAGTGTTTCCCATATATATATAGCCAAAGTACTAGAAGATTAAATGCAAGTTCTATGGGGGCTACTGTTGTAATTTGGAGGGCTCCTGGTAAGCTAAAGAGATGTGGGTTGGTAGATCTTTCTCTCTAGATCTTCTCATATTTATTCAATATACCAGGCTCAAGGTTGACTCAGGCTTCCATCCTTTCTAAGGTAGGTAAATTGAGGTCCCAGTTTGTAGGGGCAATAAGCTGACTTTGAATAAAATATACAAAAGTATGAAGGCTATTGCTTAACGCACTGTAGGCCACCCTGAGTCTCCGGAGAAGGGCGGCATATAAATCAAATTTAAAAAAAAAATCCTTTTGGCATTTCACATTGGATGTTTTGGAGTCCTCAAGAATCAGCTGTTTTCTGGCTGTATGCCGGGGGCAACACAGTAAATGTGTTGGAATTTATCACACACTTACACATTGAGGTAAAAAAAGACTATGGAAGAAGCTGGTGGCCATCTCCAGCAGCTAGGTTAACCTTCCAAGCATCTTTATCTTTAGAAACACAATAAATTGGTCAATCTATGGTCCTACTAGCCTAATGATGCTTCTACAATTTCTGGCACGATGTTATTTTGACTCCAAGGACTGAGTATGCTTGAGCAAACCTCCTCTTGCCTCTTTTATTGCCCCCCTCCCTTTTTTTTTAATTTTAGCTCCCTTACAAGGATCAGAATATTTGGAGTTCTGCAGCCTTTCAGTCTACTGGGGTGGAAAACACAAGCCTGCATTATTAAAGAGTCAGTACTTAGAAAGTGTTTTAAGAGGCTGTTGAAATGTCACTATGATGATGGCTGAAATGTGCTGCAGTTGGTATATTATATATCAAGTCCCTGAAAATGAGAAGAAGCCCCTATCAATTATGATCTGTCACATTGCAAGCACAGTGTCTGATAAGCATTTTACTTATATTTACTGTCTGAAAATGAGCTAGACAGAATGTAGCTATTATAGTAAGAGAATAAGCTAGACAGAATCTAAGTGAGACATAGCATACTGCATTAAAGTTCTAGACCAGGGGTGTCAAACTTGGGGTCCTTAGATCTGGCCCGTGGGGCTGCCCTGGAAACAGCGCCCTGGAAACAGCGAAGGACCGGCCCGTAGTGCTTCTGCCAGTGAAAACGGGCTCTCGAGCTCATTGGCAGAGCACTCGGGCCACCACAGGTGCCCTGACAGGAGTGAGTTGAGCTGGCCACGCCCCCTGGCCACGCCCCCCAGCCCCCCCGAGGTCAAACACAACTTTGATGTGTCCCTCAATGAAATCAAGTTTGACACCCCTGTTCTAGTCTGTTTGTTTTTCATTCTAATTTTAATTATATATGAGTGTTCTTTTGTTTTGCATCCCCTTTTAAGTGTCTTGCATTGAATATTTTAATGGTTGGAATGTTATTCTATTAGGCTTTATATTTTAATGGTATTGTTACTTTATTTGTATAGCAGCAGAGATTGTTTTTTTCAGAATCTTCAAAATTAATTTCAAAATTATCCTAAACCAGCCTACCAAGGTTTTTGATTTAGCATAGATAAAAATATAACAAAATACTGCAAGGAAAACCATCTAACTCAACAGCAACATTATTATTAAAAGTGATATAAAGAGATGTTTTAAATGCACATGGGCCCTTGCATATACAAGATGATTCAAGTTATTTGTGACTAGGAAATAAATAAAGAACACCAGAGCTTCTGCAGTCAAATGAACTAGTTTCCTAGTTCAGTAAGAGGCATGAATGTACAAAAAGAGTCTTCTGTGTGAACTAATATAAAGTATATCAGATAAAATAAATAACCCTATGATGTTTATTTGACATAAGAAATAATAATGGGACAAAATATTGTGGGCAACTCAATCCATCTCTCTCCCTCCCTCCCTCCCCCCCCCACCTCTGTCTCTTGTGTTTCTCTTCTATTGGAGACTATGAGTCTGTTTCCTCACTGAAAAAAATCATATTCTTGCCAGCCATATTTGACTCCCTCTCATCTTCTGCTTCAAGGCATAAAAAGCCATTGTCTATAATTATGTAACATCATGGGACCAATATAACCTGCCCTTTTGCTTGCTTTCCTTCCTGCTGTCTTTCCCATTTCTAATCAAAAGCTTTGCTTTTCTCTTATATAGTTCCGATGCCATATGGGAAAGGAATAGCAATAACTATAGTACAGCAACTTGCAGGTCTGGGTGGGCTTCTCCCCTCCCTCGCTTTATCTTTATGTGAACTATGAAGGGGCTGAAAAAGATGTTTTCTCAAATGATTTTTTTGGAATGGGCTCAAGCCCCGCTTATCTGATTGCTGCCTTGGTAACGCTTCTTGTCCTTCAAGGCCATTCCCAACATCCCACAACTGTGGTATACAAATAGAACTGGTCTCCCCTGACAGTTCTTTCCTTTATTAGCAGACCTAATGTTATAAGCCCTTTTCACCTATCAAGTGGCATTTTATAACACTTCAGAGATCCATTCAACAAGCTGCAAGATCAGTTTGCATTACCCTTCCAAGAAAGGGGAAGCCTGCTCACTGAGATTAGGCCCTAGGCATATTTATATGTGTGAGAGAGATTTAGTCAGATTTTCTATATCACAGTTCAGATGCTTTAGGCACTATGATAAACTAAAACGGATAGTGATACCGGAGAGTTCAGAATAAAAGAGAAGGAATATCATATTTAATTTATGTTCCATAAGCTTACTATAAACTCTTCCTGCTGGTTGGAATACCCTTCTGGAACTGAGCCTCTAGAATCAAAGTGATTTTATTCCTAAAAATGAAACATGTAGAATCTCATTATGAAGCACATGAGTCATGCTTCTCCCCTTCCTCCGTCAAAGTGTCACGCTTTTTGTCTGAAACGAAAAGTTTATTTTTATCTATCAGTCTAGTATTAGAAGCAGGTCAATGGCTATTTCCATTTTATTTTCCATCAAACTGTCAGTGGCGATTAAACATATCTAACCACATTATGCAAGCTAACTGCTGGTCTGATCAGGTTACTTACTACTGTATTTTAATGGAAGCGTTCCTGTTCCCAACGACTGGCATGGCAATTTTACAAATGCCAAGGTGATGAGTTCAAGAAAGTTAGAAACGGGAGCAAAAGTTTATGCTGTTTCCATATTCATGGTAATAATAAGCTTGCTCCTTTTGCCTTTATTTTATAATAAATAAATAAACCAGCATTCTTCAGTCTTCATGAGCCAAGGGGCTAATAGAACCTGAAGTCTAGGACTATAGTCTAAATCCAGATGATTATCCTATTGCACATGAGATAATAAATCTATATGCTGACTCCACAATTTTCCTCTACATCTGAAAGGCTGCACAGCTGACTACTTTCTGTTTACTCATACATTCATATACATCATTCAGATACAGTACTAGGAGATACTGTAATTTTCAAATAGCTAATGGTCTGTCTTAAAAGATGAAGAACGTTCAAGCATGCATCTTCTCCATTACTACTTACAGTGCAAGGTAATGGAGTAAAACAAAGTAAAGTGGTTTTCAGGGTAGGTTGAAAGGATTAACCGGTGACATCACCATTCCCCGGGGGACACCCAGTTGGGGGGTTCTTTGATGTCCCCGGCAGGAGCTGGAGTGGAAGACAGGAGCTCATTCCACCCCACGGCAGCACTGAGTTTCAAACGCAGGCTTGCTAACCTCCAATCCATTATCCTAACCATGCATGCCATCATGCTACTAGAAAAATCTGATAAATGGGGCGCTTACATAGTGATTATGAGTTTGAAGGCCAAACTGAAATTGCATAGCCCATGACCATTATACTGTGAAACATATCCACATGTACAGGTAGTCCTTGACTTACAACAGTTCATCTAGTGACCATTCAAAGTTACAACGGCACTGAAAAAAGTGACTTATGACCATTTTTCACACTTATGACCGTTGCAACATCCCCATGGTCACGCGGTTTACATTTGGATGCTTGACAACTGGTTCAAAATTTACGATGGTTGCAGTGTCCTAGTCATGGAAACCATCTTTTGCAACCATCTGACAAGCAAGGTCAATGGAGAAGCCGGATGCATTTAACAACCGTGTTACTTAACTTAACAACTGCAGTGATTCACTTAACAAATGTGGCAAGAAAAGTTGTAAAATGGAGCAAAACTCACTTAATTTCTCACTTAGCAACATAAATGTTGGGCCCAATTGTGGTTGGTACAGACTGGGCTTTCATTTTAAGGAGATGTGTGTTTTCATGTCCACCTTTTTCATGATGACATACATAAAATATAAAGATGAAATGGAATGGAAATAGTTTTGACAGCCTTTGGATTGCCAAAGTATAGATCCTAGACACCTTAAATAGTGTTTTAAACTAAAGATTCAAAAATCCTGTTTATTTTTCCACCAGTTCTCCCACTCTCTCTCAGTCCAACTCACCTCACAGGGGTTGTTGTTGTGGGAAAAATAGGAGTAGGAAGGCATGTTGGATATGTTAGCCATCTTGAGTTATTTGTAAAAATAATAAACCTATATATATATATATATATATATATATATATATATATATATATATATATATATATGTATGTATGTATGTATATATATATATATATATTTTTCAACCAAACTTGGTACACAGATCACTTACTCTCTGGAAAAAAATACTGTGGGGATAAGACACCCCTAACACCCCTCGGGGGGGGGTGTTCTGTTAAGATACAGCCTGTTGTGCCTTAAAATGGCTTCTACTGTACTGCCTTAAAATGGCTTCTACTGTACAGCACAGTGGAGTTGCCATGGTAATGGCTCCACAGTACTCCACAAGGGGGCTCCCTCTCGTAAGGGGGAAAATCCAACATTAGAAATTACATTTGGTCTGGACATTTTCAGCAAGGCTTTGATTATTCTTGAGGACAAATGTATGGCCATGATCAATAAAAGATTACTACAACTCGGCCTGCCTGCACCACTACAAGACCGACATGACGTACTTCACACAGATTACATATGAGAAAAGAACTACAATGTCGAACAGCTTAGTGAATATATCGCAGACAAGAAGCCACTTTTAATCAAGATCAGAAAAAAGCATACCAAATGATCATGGATCAGCTAGCAAACAACAAGGTGGTATCATTTTACTTGACGCTTCTGAGGGCACAGGGAAAGCATTTTTAACTAATTTAATTCTCACTGAAATCAGGGCTCAGGGTGAAGTTGCTCTTCCTGACTAATACAGGATTGGGATAAATAAATACCCGGGCAACGGCGGGTTATCAGCCAGTAAATAAATAAAAATAAACCAGATGCCTGACTTGTTGACAGCAGTGATGGATGCACCACTGGAAACTTGAAAGGTTAAGGTTGGGGCATATTATCCTGAAGCAGGTCTAGTTATGGGTCTGTTAAGCTATTAAGATTCAACACTAATTGATGTCACCTAATCAATTCATGAAAATTATACATGGTCTGGGGTGGGGTGGGGAGATCTTATTATATGCTGCTACAAGTCCTTCGGATGACGTATCCTTTCTTTTTATTCATTGCATGAAGCATCCTATTGTAAGTATAAGATCACTCTTCTTGCCGTTTGATGCCCTGACCCTTCAGAGAGAGGATTTTTCAGTGCCATTAAATATAAATAACTCTAGGGATTCAATTGATGAGTTGAAGACTTGCTGGGATTTGCCCTAATGGCCAAGCTGGCTTTGGCAGTTCCCTTTTTTTTTTCAGTGAATAATTTACGAAGGCTCTCAAATGCTTTCAAGCAACTTCAATATAAAATTGCAGCTGACTCCTAAGGAGAATCATATAACGGCTTTGCCTGGGGTTCCATGGCAGCTTAGAATTAAAAAGCACTTAATGGTTGGTTAATCAATGTTGTAATGTTATAAAACGCAGCTTGGTTTTAAAAAGAATTCCCACATGATTCGGGCTGAAAATGTGATTACAGACTCAGAATTAAAATGTGTAAAGAAGGGCTCTTGAAATGGCACCCAAAACAGCCAAGGAATGATTTTCCTTGCATTTTTACTCTTGAGTTGAATGGCAATAGCAATAGCACTTAGACTTATATACTGCTTCACAGTTCTTCACAGCCCTCTCTAAGTGGTTTACAGAGTCAGCATATTGCCCCCAACAATTTTGGGTCCTCATTTTACCCACCTCGGATGGATGGAAGGCTGAGTCAACCTTGAGCCGGTGAGATTTGAACTGCCAAACTTCTGGTAGCCAGCAGTCAGCAGACGTAGCCTGCAGTATTGTTTTCTAACCACTGCGCCACTGCAGCTCTGAATCCTACATACATAGCTACTATCACAACAGCAGTAAAACCAGCGGTGAAATCCGGCCGGAACTATCCGGCTCGTGTGAACCGATAGTGCCGGCGGGGGGAGGCTCCCCCCACCCACCGGGAGGTCATTATGTCCCGTTTTTGACCCTCTGCACATGCACAGAAGAGACACATGTGCTCACAGTCCCGAACCGGTAGCGAAGGTAAGTGCATTTCACCACTGAATAAAACATTTCATATATGAATAGCATAATGAAGACAACATTTTTACATCTTGTCACCCTAGTTAAATTGCAATGCTCAATTCACACATTTGTTTCTCAGCAGCAAATTCATAGTAGATAGGGTGGGTTATTGAGAAAGCAGCTGATGTGGATACATCTTTGTAGGTTAGCTTATCTTTCATATTTCATCTGCCAATCAAGATTCAGTAGGAGGATGGTTTGCTTTTCATTTGTCTGAAGACTTCAATAACTTAGCACTTTTCAGATTTGATGGACTCCACTTCCCAAAATCCTATCAAGCATGATAATTATGAGTGCTATGGTCCAACAACTGGAGAGTAACTAGACAATAGACAATAGAAGGCTGAGTCAATGATTTGAGTTTTTTAGTTATGGCAACAGAATTAAGGATTGTCTTTCTTGCGAGGCTGTTTTTAGTACCTTTTTAAAGTCGGGAAAAAATCATACAAATTTGGGCAGTTCTATTGGAAGGCTTTTCTCCCCTCAACTCTTTTATGTCCAGCGTGAGACTGCACTTTTTTTGTGATCATACTGTTTTCATTTCTCAGAATTCTACATCTTTTATTGTTCTATTCAGCTATTTTATTGCATGATACTTGGCAGGCATCTACCGAATAGCAACATTTAAATAAAGATGTAAAGTGTAATTTAGTACCAGACAGGTTTCAGCCCTTTACAATAAGCTAAGTCAAGAAGCCAGCTTTGCCATGCTATAATTGTTAATTGCAAAGTCGTGTCCAACCCATCGCGACCCCATGGACAATGTTCCTCCAGGCCTTCCTGTCCTCTACCATCCTCTGGAGTCCATTTAAGTTCACACCAACTGTTTCAGTGACTCCATTCAGCCACCTCATTCTCTGTCGTCCCATTCTTCTTTTGCCCTCAATCTTTCCCAGCATTAGGCTCTTCTCCAGTGACTCCTTCCTTCTCATTAGATGGTCAAAGTATTTGAGTTTCATCTTTAGGACCTGGCCCTCTAAAGAGCAGTCAGGATTGACCTCCTCTAGGACTGACTGGTTTGGTCACCTTGCAGTCCAAGAGACTCGCAGGAGTCTTCTCCAGCACCATAGTTCAAAGGCCTCAATTCTTTGGTGCTCAGCCTTTTTTATGGTCCAACTTTCACAGCCATACATTGCAACTGGGAAAAACATAGCCTTAACTATAAGGAACATCCTTTATTGTTGTAGGGAAGAATAACAGAATCCTGAAAGCTCACCCAAATTTCTTCCTGCTCCATCTTATATGAAACACAATCAAGATGGAGCTGAGTTTCTTTTTCTCACTTCCCTCTATATCTGGACTGTATAATAGCTTCTATGAATCCCCCTTTAGTAGCTCTTTCATATCTTCCACAGTCAGCTCTACATTTTATTGTATTATAATCTTATCTTTATTATTTTTAAAAATAACTCAAGGTGAACAAATCCACTATACCTTCCTCTTCCTATTTTCCTCACAAGAACACCCGTGAGGTGAGTTGGGCTGAGAGAAAGTGTCTGGCCCAAGGTCACTCAGCTGGCTTTCATGGCTAAATGGGACTTGAACTCACAATATCCTGCTTTCTAGACTGGTGCCTTAACCACTAGACCAAGCTGGCTCTAATATTCTTGCTCTAAACATTTACAGCAGGAGAGTGAATACAATCTTTTTATTCTGTGACTAGCTGAATACCCGTGCTCTGCTACGAAACTATGTGATCAGCCTTGATAAATCGACACTTACATCTTGAAAATTAATGAGTAGTTACGATCAGCCTTTCCTCTCCCCTTCTCTCTCTCAGCCTTGCCCCATAGAAGCCTCCCCCATCCTATCCACTTCTCTCCCTCAGCCTTGCCCTACAGAATCGTCCCCTATCCCATCCCATTCTCTCCAGAGTTATTTTCAGGTTGGGACGGGGAGTAGAAGTCTAACTAATTAGCATCAGAGCGTGTGTTTTTTTTAAATTTGATTTATATGCCGCCCTTCTCTGAAGACTCAGGGCGGCTTACAATGTGCTCAGCAATAGCCTTCATCCTTTTGTATATTTATACAAAGTCAGCTTATTGCCCCCACAAACTGGGTCCTCATTTCACCTACCTTTGAAAGGATGGAAGGCTGAGTCAACCTTGAGCCTGGTGAGATTCGAACCCTGCATAATTGCAGGCAGCTGGTCTTAATAACCAGCTTAATAACAGGGTGCCTTAAACCACTGTACTACCAAGGTGTTAATAATAATATAAGAAATACTAATGATCTGATGGTCATTTCGAAAAATCCTTTCTTAGCGAGCACCTAGAAGCCAAGAGGAACGTATATGCCAAATTTCAAGTTGTAGGCTTTACGGTTCTGGAGATTTCAGGATTCTGGCTGAGTGTTTTTCACATTTATATATATATAGATTGGCCAATGGAATGCATGAGTCTTGCCATGTATTACACAATTTGGACATAATCTCAGTTAGAACAGCTAGAGACAGATTCAGCATTTTTAATTTAGACATCTATTTTTGTAGCCTAGATGTTCTCAGGAATCTGCTGGATTCCCTAGCATTGCGCATCAACAGTTGTGTCATGAATTAGCCAGAATTTTCCTGCTCTTTGCCCCTTTCCCTTTGCCCAAAGGAAGTCAGTTATCATGCTACCGGGGCAAGAATGGCAGAGAATATATATTCTCCATCCTATCTTATACTCATTTCTTCTTTATCTAGTTCAAAGCCATTTGCCCCCACAGAAACACCTTAGAAAATTACCTGATGGTGCTCTTTACCACACTGAGAAAGTGGCTAAGAATTTTTACTCTGAATTTAATTTATTCTCTGTAAACATAGTTTATCACAGAGGATTTACATATCTCAAAACAACAAGTCCTAAAAGTAAGCATACAGGCCAGGGGTGGGTTTCAGCAGGTTCTGACCAGTTCTGGAGAACCGGTAGTGGAAATTTTGAGTAGTTCAGAGAACTGGTAGTAAAAATTCTGACTGGCCCCACCGCCTCCCGAGTCCCAGCTGATCGGGAGGAAATGGAGATTTTACAGTATCTTTCCCCTGGAGTGGGGTGGGAATGGAAATTTTACAGTATAATTCCCCTGCCATGCCCACCAAGCCATGCCCACCAAGTCATGCCACGTCCACAAAGCCATGCCACACCCACAAAGCCACACCCACAGAACCGGTAGTAAAAATTTTTGAAACCCACCACTGATACAGGCCCACGTTTCAAAATTCAGTTCTACAGGGAGACTTGAACCCAGAGCTGAACCTGCTTTTGAGAGGCTCCACCAACAAGTCTCTTCTGCTCTGTTTTAACCATACACATGTTTCCATAAGCAAACATTTAATAATGTGAATTATTGATCCTTAACATTTACACAATTGAGGGGTAAGGAAAGGCTAAAATAGTTGAGGCTGTAGTCCAGCGGTTCTCAACCTGGGGGTCGCGACCCCTTTGGGGGTCGAACGGCCATTTCACGGGGGTCGCCAAAGCCCTCTCTCACCCCCCCTCCCCATGCCTTCACTCACCCTCTGCCTCTGCTGGATCGCCCGGTCGCCGTTCGCTTACCCCGCCCACTCCCATCTATTGCTGCTCCGGAGTCCCAGCTGATGGCTAGAGGGGAAAAAAACTTTAAATTCTTGCCGCGGGGCTTCAAAGAGCCGCCCTACTCTCAACTGTTTTGCGGAGGACTCTGTTGCTAGCTAGATGCAAAGAGGTAAATTCCTGGAGCAGATTTCTCCCCTAGCTATGCTGAAAAAGCAAAATTTAAAGTAAGCAGGGTCTTGGCTGCAACGTGACAAAATGAGGCAGAGAGATTTCTTTTTCTTTTTCCTCACCAAAAAAGGTAGATGCAAACTGCAGACAATGGGAAATTTAGGGCAAAAGAGGAGGTTCAAGATTTTAAAACACAGAAGAAAAAAAGCTCTATTTAACTAGGGAATTGTAATAATTGAGATACTATTAATTGCATATTGTGTTGAAAGCAGAAATGGTTAAGTTGTGGTTTGGAGGAATATGGGGGGAAATTATTTGGTTTATTATTATTGGTAAATATAATTAATTGATTTGTAAGAAATTGGATTGCATGGAAATAATTGGAATATTCATGTTCATATTGATTAATATACAAAAAAGGTAGTTATATAACTAATTGATTTATATTAAAATGTTGAATTTGTATTAAACAACTGTATTATATAATTAACCAATGTGAGGATGGATATAAAAATAGATGACAATGGGAAGGGGTATAATATAGAATAGAAGGGAAAAATTGAATTTGATTAAGATTAGAGATGAGGATGAAGGGTAATATTGTTTTTTTAAAAAAATAGATGAGGAATAAATATGGTAAAAAGGAAATATAAAAATTGTAAATTTAATTGAAATGACTAAATACTGTGTTGGAAGAAATATCCTTCTGGGTTCTGCTCCAAGTGGGGAAAAAGACACTGGAAACATGGAGACTGCTTGGAAAGATGGTTTAATGGTGGACAGGATCACATGGCTTGATGGGGCCCATTGTGTTAGTTTCTGTTGCTATTGTGTTGCAAATGTCCTTTGACAAAGGATTGAGTTTCTGCCTCTGGCCCATTAACAAAGGGTGGGGGGCAGGAAGGTGGGAGTTGCTTTGTCTGTAAAATATGCTTCTCCATTTCTCATACAGGAAAATATAATATTCTGCCTTTTTAATATTTCCCAAAATATTTCATTCTTCTAGGAAAGGGGTGGGTGCTAACCTCCTACAACTGTTTAAATTTGTGGACCGGCCAAATACTCTGTTCAAAGAAAATACGTTGTATGTTTGTATGTGTGTTTCTAATTATTGCTATTTATTGCTATTTGTTCTCTTTTATTCTTTAAAATTTAACAATTCATTCTTTATCTTAATATCTTAATATTTGTTTGGGGTTGGCTTTCTTCCCTTTCATCTTTTTTATTGTACAGCAATCTTTCTCCTCAAACCTACCACCTCTGTCTTTTCTTTCTTTCTTACTTTCTCTTCCCCCCTTCTTCTTCTCCCTACTTCCTCTTTCTTTCTCCTTCTCCTCCTCTCTTCCTCCCTCTCTTACCTTCACTCCTACTCTAATTTCCCTTCCCTTCCTTCATTCCTCTCTATTGCTGTATCCTTTTATGCATATGGACTACTCAGAGGGCTGAAAAGGTTATTTTTGACTGGTCCTCGCACTTTTGACCAGTCCTCGAACTTACGACTATCCTCACAATTTACATTTTTGCCCTATCTTGTCACCATGGTGAAGAGAAGCAGTTGTGAAATGAATGACACAGTTGTTAAGAATGGTACAATGGGCATAAATAATGATAACTGCGAAGACCGGTCAAAAGTACGAGGACCTGTCAGAAATCACTTTTTTCAGCCCTCTGGGTAGTCCTTTTGTGCACAGGGACTACTCAGAGGGCTGAAAAAGTTATTTTTGACTGGTCCTCACACTTTTGACCAGTCCTTGAATTTACGACTGTCCTCACATTTTACGTTTTTTGCCCTATCTTATACCATGTTGAAGAGAAGCAGTTGTGAAATGAGTGACATGGTTGTTAAGAATGCTGCACAGGCATAAATGTGAGGATGGTCATAAGTGTGAGGACCAGTCAAAAGTGCGAGGACCTGTCAGAAATGACTTTTTTCAGCCCTCTGAGTAGTCCCTATACACATAGCCATGGCCACTCGGTCACATGACCAGCTAGCCACGCCCACTCAGTCACATGACCTCCAAGCCACACCCACAAAATAAGCCACACCCACAGAACCGGTAGTAAAAAAAATTAGAACCCACCCCTGGTTGGGGGTCACCACAACATGAGGATCTGTATTAAAGGGTCGCGGCATCAGGAAGGTTGAGAACCACTGCTGTAGTCCTTCTAAATACAATTATCTTGAAAAGAGCATGTGATTGCGTGAGAATGGGCCAACTTCTGGAGAAAGGAAGAATGTAAAGATAACACAACCAAGTTAATAGCTTAACAAATGCATGTCTTTATTTGTTATTTATCAATTTTAATAATAAAGCTTGCAGCATCTAATTCAGATTTCAAGAAGAAAGTGGGAATAAGTGTACCTATAGTACTAGAATTGGTTTTTTTTTAAAAAAAACAGATGAATATCTACGCAAGACCACAAAACAAGAAGAACAACTGAGTAAAGAGGATTTATTTCCAGTGTAAATGCATATATCAAGAGTGAATAACCTTCCAGATGCTGTTGAAGTCAGCTATTGCTGAATATTACCATCTGCAAAAAGAAAAAAAGAACAGAAACTCCAGGGACTAAAGGAATGTATTTTATTAGATATATTCTAATAAGAATGTATCTAATCTAATAAAATAAGAGCCGTGGTGGCACAGTGGTTAGAATGCAATATTGCAGGCTAATTCTGCCAACTGCCAGTAGTTCGATTCACATCGGCTCAGAGTTGAGTCAGCCTTCCATCCTTCCAAGGTGGGTAAAATGAGGAGCCAGATTGTTGGGGGCAATATGCTGACTCTGTATACAGCTTAGAGAGGGCTGTAAAGCACTGTGAAAGCGGTATATAAGTCTAAATGTTATTGCTATTAGAATACATTTGATAGAAATCCTTCCTCAAAACCTCCTTTTCTTCAAAACTCCTGCAAATTTGGCATCACTTTCTATGTGTTGTAATGTTTAAGAAACAAGGGACCTTGGAGAAGGATATGTATTCAGAAATGTAATGGATTATATAATAAAATATTTTTTCATAACACCTGGATTTTTATCCTCTTGTTCCTCTTCCTCTACGTTCACTATAAGCCTCCTTTATTGTTTTTCTTTTCTTTGATTTATTTTCTTGACCTGTAATCCAGCAACATTTTTCCTATGGCTAATGCATGGGCATGAGTGTTTCTTAGTTGCAATGGCCTTTAGTCAATGTTATTTTTATTTTGCCTTTTTGTTTAATCTGCTACTTTATGCCTGTTAACAGCCTTACTCTAATCCTAACTTTATTCCACCAGCAATAAATTCTATTTGACTGATTCAACATAACTTTGACTATCCTGGCACAAAATCTTTGTTCTGAAACTTGATATGGAAGAATTAAAAAAAAGAATAGCAAAATAATTGTTTTCAGCTGAAAGGTTCCCTTTAAGTAGCTCCCTTTTGCTCTTTATCACTCATTATTTATCAAGCTCTTAGTTGTCACATTCATTCATCAGATTAATATATTTCTGCATACAAGAAGGGATGAACGGCAAATAAGGACTAGCACAAACGAAGAGCAAAGATGCTGATTTAAACTCTGTCATTTTTCTCGCCTGTAAACAAATGTCCTCTTATCCTAGGCACTCATTTGTCAAACATTTACCTTGGTACCAAAAAGGCATTCATGCAAATACCAAGAAGGGTGAAGGGAAAAGGGCATTGACATAGTTAAATGTTTCAAAAGCGATCGCCTATTGATCTGGCCTCAGGATTCATGGGAGAGATGGTGCTAGACTCGACTTTGTCCCCTTTGAAAGACTGGAGAGCTTCCGAGGTACAGGCAGTCCTCAATTTACAACAGTTCATTTAATGAACTTTGAAGTTACAACGGCACTGAAAAAAAAAGTGACTTAGGACCATTTTTCATAGTTACGACCTTTGCAGCATCCCCATGGTCACGTGATCAAAATTCAGAAGTTTGGCGGCTGGTTCTTACTTTTATGGCCGTTGCTGTGTCCCAAGGTCATGTGATCCCCTTTTGCGACCTTCTGACAAGCAAAGTCCATGGGGAAGCCAGATTCGCCAAACAACCGTGTCACTAATTTATCAACTGCAGTGATTGACTTAACAACTGAGGCAAGAAAGGTCGTAAAATAGGGCAAAACTCACTTAACAAATGTCTCACTTAACAATAAATTTTGGGCTCAATTGTGGTCGTAAGATTATCAGTATCAGTGCTGAGAATTACAATGAGAAGTGGCTATTACATCACTGCGTGGTGGCGCAGTGGTTAGAAAGAGTATTGCAGGCTAACTCTGCTCACATCCAGGTGTTCGGTCCTGAGGGCATTCCAGGTTGACCCAGCCTTCCATCCTTCCGAAGTCAGTAAAATGAGGACCCAGATTGTTGGGGGCAATAGGCTGACTCTGTAAACTGCTTAGAGTGGGCTGTAAAACACGGTGAAGCGGTATATAACACTAAATTCTATTGCTATTGCCATTGCTATTTCTCCATACTTGTGAGCTTCCTCATCCACTGTGGGATCCAGGACTAAATGGGATCTTAGTCTGTGGTTGAGACTAGGCTCTTCTTATTTTCTGGGAAGGGGAGAGGGCTGCTGCCCAAGATGGGCAATGCCTCTACCCATCAACAACTTTCCTTATTTTTTTTTCTTTTCCTGGGAAGGTGAGAGCTGGCCCTTTCCTTAACATATGCAAAAGCACATACACATGCATAGCACTCTCTCTTATAAATTTGAAATGGAATGAAAGATATGTAAAGTCCAAGATTTTCTTCCAATCCAGGTGACTGTCCGGGAACAGCTGGGCAACAACCGCAGCATTTCTTGGCTCTTTCTTTGAGAGCGAGGGCTGCAACTTTATGGTCCACAAAGAATCGCTATGGCTTATAAGCATGTGGGGCCTTAGCAGCCCCCGTTCCCCAAGGCCCTAGAGTTTCCAACAAAAATTCTACTTACCTTTACTACTTGTACCCATTCCAAGACCAAACTGCAAAGGTGGAGTTTGCTTCTGAGTTCAATTCAAGGTACCGATAAACCTATAAAGTCCTACATGGTATGGCCCAGTTATTTACGGGCAAGGGCCATCTAACGGCCTGAACTTCAAACAGCCTGGAGCTTGATGTGGTGGCAGGGGTGGCAGAGTGTGTGAAAATGGGAAGCTCCTGGTCGCCGCCACTCTGCACTGTGCCCACCCGCTTGCCTGCCCACCAGCTCTCCCTCTGTTGGGAAGTCCCCAGCTGCAACTGCTGATCTATGCTCTGCCCACCCGCTCACTCGCTTGCTGGCCCAGCTCTCCTCCTGGCTGCCCGCAGCAAATTGGCCGGGTTGAATTGGTGGTGGTGTGTTGATAGAGGTGACTTGGCAGCAGTGAGCTGGCAGCGCCAAGTTGGCAGCACCGAGTCATCCTAGACCCCCCCCTCTGGTTATATTTACTGTCCCATAAGGTCTGGCAGAAAAAGCACGATATGGGTCTCATCCATTAAGGGATGTCATCCAGTGGTGGGTTCCTCCCGGTTCAGCCCGGTTCTCCCGAGCCGGTAGTGGTAACGATATGACATCACTGAACTGGTTCTTCCCCCCCACCCCCCACCCCCGCGTTATTCTTACCTTTTATTTGGCCCCACCCCCAATCTATTGCTGCCTACTGAGTCCCAGCTGATAGCTAGAGGGAAAAAAACTGTTTAAACTCTTGCCGCGGGGCTTCAAAGGGCCGCCCTACAGCTGATCAGTGGTAAAAGAAAACAAATGAGTAGACCAGTGCCTGCAAAAATACCTGAGTACATCAGTGCCTGCAAAAATAAATGGGTAGACCAGTGCCTGCAAAAAATAAATGGGTAGATTGGTACAGCTCTGCAAGCAGTTAAAAGCCTGGTAGACCAGTACCTCTGCTAAATGCTAAATAATTGTCACATGACCATCAAGCCACACCCATAAAATAAGCCATGCCCACTGAACCGGTAGTAAAAAAAATTAGAACCCACCCCTGATGTCATCTGATGGGGCATGGGAGCTTTCTCTACAGCAGTGCCTGTTTTTTGGAACATTATCCTGATCCCTCACTCCCAGAGTCTAGATTGACCCCAATCCTGCTTGCCTTCCGAAAGGCTCTAATAGTTTTGTCAGTGTGCCCAGGGATTTTGGAACCTTCCAGATGGCTTTACTGATTGATCCATGACTTTCCCTTGCCTGTCTTTTATGCTTCTAGGTTTTATTTTTGGTTTTTTTTAAGGAACAGGGGCATTGTGTTTGTTATCAATTTCTGTATTTTGTAACTTCTTTTAATTAATGAAGTGCATTTAGGATATTGGCTGCTTCCGAGCTTGTTTTAGTAGCAAAAATACAGGGTTAAACTGTCCTTAATAAATGCATAAAACGAAATGAAATTTCAGAATATCTCATTTCTAATGGCAGACTGGGCAAAAGCCCAAAGAGTGGGTAGGCACGAGGGTGTGGAAATGATGACATGTGCTTCATTTGCAAATGCTGCCATTTATAGGCTGCGTCAGACCTCAAGAAGTGCGTAAAGGTGTGTTTGCATCATGACAGCCTTGTGTACATGTCACGCAAAGGGAAGCATATTATAGGATGTCCTCAAGTTTGTTCTGATTTCGGAAAACATTTAGACCCCATCAATATTTCCTCTGTTTAGAACAAAGAGGGGTAAGTGGTATCCTGCAATAGAAAGCTCCCTTTGCATCACTTACATAGGAGGTTTTTAATTTTAGTATCAGTTGATTTTGTTTCAAACGTTATGTTCAGCCTTTGCTTTTGTTTTCGTATTTTTCCACAGTGGGAGCAAGGCAAATATAGATTTTATATTGATCTGTTTTCACGATGACATTAGCTTTTGCATTTTCCTAAAAGGATCATAAGTCACAGCTTATTTTGCTTGGTCATGTAGTCCTCTGCGTCAAGAGCTGGGGACTGCCCTCCCTTCCCCCACCCCTATTTGTAAGTGTGAAAAGCGAATCTTCTTTTACAAATTGCTGCTGTTCTTTCACATGAAAGCATATGTCCTTGCCAGTTATTTACAACCTCACATTTATTTGGAAGGATCTTTTTTTGCCCGTCGGTATTTTTATAGAATTGCAGTACTGATATTGAATTATTATTCAGTTGCTCCTCTATTCGAACCTCTACTTGCCTTTCTTCTCTTACATCAATAAGACTGTTTTTTCTTCTTCTTTTCATCTACGTCTGATAAATGTAAATACATAAACTTCAATAGGTTGTTCCTACTTCTCTGCCTTCATTTATGAAGAATCTCTACACTAGACTAGATCCTGAAATGCTTTCTAAAAAAATCAACAAATCAGAACTCACCTGTCAGAAATCTGAGTTAGGATTTTCAGAATTCTTTTGTCCTCTACCTCTCCCTATTAGCAAAGTTTTGGGATAGTTGTAAACTTAGTATTGTCTGATCCTATTCATTTCTTTTTGAGATCAGACATAACTAGTAGGACTCCTTATTGCTACTCCATCCACTTATATATAATACTGAAGTAAGTGGAGAAGAAAGGCAACCCCATGAAGGGAGGTTACAAGGATATCTGTGCTCCTTTCTATAGTTATAAGTCAGGCACCACTGGAGAGACAGTGCAAGACTTAA
This sequence comes from Arizona elegans, assembly GCA_022577455.1. Taxonomy (NCBI): domain Eukaryota; kingdom Metazoa; phylum Chordata; class Lepidosauria; order Squamata; family Colubridae; genus Arizona; species Arizona elegans. Next base: position 128,520,114 of record JAKOOJ010000001.1, read on the forward strand.
TACAGGTAGTCCTCAATTTACAATCACAATTGAGCCGACATTTATGTTGTTAAGAGAGACATTTGCTAAGTGAGTCTTACTCCATTTTACAACTTTCCTTGCCACCGTTGTTAAGTGAATCACTGCAGTTGTGATTCTGGCTTCCCCATTGATTTTGCTTGTCAGAAGGTTGCGAAAGTGACCTCAGGTGACCTCGGGACACTGCAACTGTCAGAAATGTGAGTCAGTTGTTAAGCCTCTGAATTTTGATCACATGATCACGGGGATGCTGCAATGGTCTTAAGAGTGAAAAATGGTAAGAAGTCACTTTTTTGTGCTGTTGTAACTTTGAACAGTCACTAAATGAACAGTTGTAAGTTGAGGACTACCTATATGTGTGAATATGTTTCACAGTATAATGGTCATGGGCTATGCAGTTTCAGTTTGGCCTTCAAACTCATAATCACTATGTAAGTGTCCCATTTATCAGATTTTTCTAGTAGCATGGTGGCGTGCATGGTTAGGATAATGGGTTGGAGGTTAGCAAGCCTGCGTTTGAGACCCAGTGCTGTTGTGGGGCAGGATGAGTTCCTGTCTTCCACTCCAGCTCCTGCCAAGGACATCAAAGAATCCCCCCAACTGGGTGTCCCCCAGGGAATGGTGATGTCACCGGTTAATCCTTTCAACCTGGAAGCACCTCAATGCTTTCCACACGAGTGCGAGGCAATCAGATTTTACTTCTACCACAATAGCACAAAAATAGAATGCCAAGAATGATAATGAGATTAAAAATCACCCATCCTGGATTGAAGGAGAACATGCTTCAAAGAAAAATCAATTTAATCACTCCTAGGGTTTGATGATTGTATTCATAGCTTTCCCTTCTCTTGTTGAGATTCATCATTCCTTGATCGAAGTTCAAAGTCAGGTTTCATAAATTATGTAAAATTGATTGAGATGGAGATTCAAATGTTTTATAGTGAAAAAAACATTTTTTTAAAATAAAAAAACAACCCTTTTCATCAAGATGGAGCAAACAAAAAATTAAAAAACTTTTCACAAAAATATTATCAACAGCCTTTCCTATTCTTTTTTTCTGCAATAAAATGTATTTAGTGTTAAATAAATTCTTCCTCTGTCATGTTGGTAAGAATTAACTGCAACTTCCTAAAGATGGAATTTTTACTTGAAAAATGTCATATAGCTATATACATTATATAATAGTTGTTTGTAGCTGTGGCACAGTTCCATTAATTACAATGTCAAGGAAACATTGATGGCAGATTTCTTTGTTATTCTGTATTTGCTCGCTCATTCCCCGGTTACTTTTCTTAATCAACACGAAATCAAATTCACCCAAACGCTCTTCTCTTCTATTATTTGAATCCAAGGTGGTTAACAAGATGACTTTTAACATTTAACTTTTTACATTTAAAAGTTGGTGACAATATTTAAAAATGCTTAATCGGCTATTCAAAATAATTCATCTCAATGACGAATTACCATAAGGAACAGTGTTCACACACAAACACACACATGCCTGCACTCATTCTCTCCCCCTTTCTCTCTCTCTCATTCTCTCTCTCTCTCTCTCTCTCTCTCTCATTCTCTCTCTCTCTCTCTCTCTCTCTCTCTCTCTCTCTCTCTCTCTCTCTCTCTCTCTCTCTCTCTCTCTCTCACACACACACACACACACACACACTTTCTTCACCTTTGCAGGTTGGGAAAACTGTCCTATTTTTGTATATATTCAGTGGTTTTCACTACACCATTGTATAGAATAGAAGTGGAAATGAAGGCATAAAATTATCACTTGTAATTTAGAACACCATTTAGATTCTACATCTTGCCTGCTTTGGTTGAAACTTGAATTTTCTGCTTCAGTCATTAATTTATTTAAATGTATTGCCCATCCAATTCCAGTGGATGCCAGCAGTCATTAGGATATGTTGATTACCTCAGGTCAAGACAGTAATGAGTACTTCAAATTCTTTACTTTTCTTTCTTAGTTCAGTTTCTTGTCAAAAATATAACAATACTGTTACAGTTCCTTCCTTCAAATACTGTGTAGACAGACTTCCTTCCTTCCTTCCTTCCTTCCTTCCTTCCTTCCTTCCTTCCTCACTCCCTCCCCTCCCAATTTTACAAATTTCAAAAACATAACAAAACGTGTAAAAATCTAACTAAGCAATAATTTTAAAAAAAAGAATTACAAAGCACATCACATTCAATTATTTTTAAAATTTCTAGATTAAGCAGAATGAATGATAATATTGTAAAATGTAATGAAAGCTACGGCAAAAGAAAACATATTGCATCTTGTTTTTTTGTCTTTTCAATAAACATCTTCTAAATTCATTTCTTTGACTGCTTCTTTAAGTTTGCTTGTCTCCTGGTCTAGGCAAGAAACCGCCTGTCCTTCAAGCTACTGCTTTAGTTTTAAAAATCCAGGGAAATTGGGCATCTTTTCAACCTCAATTTACGTTGCATTATGTCAGGTATTTCTTTCGTTCATGTATAAAGTGGATAAGTGCATATGTATTACTTTGATATCAAAAGAGATACAAAGGTGTCATCTCCTAAACTTCTGCAGTCCATCATTTAATTTCTTTTTTACCCCTGCTTGATTTTAGCGTTGGCACTAAACCAAATTAGGAGGAAAACTCAATGAAATACAGGCAGCACGTTATTGAAGTATCTGGCTCCCATCAGGCTTGTGGTGTATTGTTTTTTTACTATTATTATTATTATTATTATTATTATTATTATTATTATTAATATTATTAGCTTTAATTTATATGCCGCCCTTCTCCAGAGACTCAGGGCGGTTTACAATGCATTAAGCAATAGCCTTCATACTTTTGTATATTTATACAAAGTCAGCTTATTGCCCCCACAATCTGGGTCCTCATTTCACCTACCTTTGAAAGGATGGAAGGCTGAGTCAACCTTGAGCCTGGTGAGATTTGAACTTGCAGTAATTGCAAGCAGCAGATGTTAATAATAGTGCTTTAGTCCACTGTACCACAGGCTCTTTTTGTTAAACATCTATCCTATTTTTCTCTAGGAACAATTTTGTGTAATACAGTACATACCCCTATTTTCTTTATGGAAGGTTTGACTGATAGATACTGTAGACTGACTGGCCCAAGGATACTCAGTAAGTTTTGTGGACTTCAGGTGGGGCTAGTTTCCAAACACTGGTTCTAGTTGACATCCTTACCATACTGTCTCTGTTTGTGAAGGCAACTGATAGAAGGACAAGTAAATATGGAATTGTCTATTATGTTTGCTTTTCTCTTGGAAGGAGACTATCCGAGAGCTTTTAATCTCCTTCCTTTTCACGCTCTTCATTCACAAAAAGAAAAAACACCCCTCCTGATTTCTACTGCTTTAAACATTGATGGGTCCTGCTCTTTTGTCTCAGCAGGGAATTCACCAAAGCTGCCGAAGTCATACGTTGAGCAAATAAATAAAGCTTGATAAATATAGAGTTCATGTTTCTGGATGATGGAAATTTCATTAGAGTCTATTTCCATGATCAATTATTAAATACATTCACCCGAGTCTTTCCCCTTCTGGCCTATCCTGGGCTAATATATACTAATCTCTTGTAATGCATGAGCAGATTGTGAACAAAGAGGCATTATATTACTCTCATGCCCTGAAGATTTCTGAGAACGCTTTGCTGAAATATAGTGTGTTGCAAGCATTTTGGGGGCTCTGGAGGTACCAAGTGATCTTAATCCAGCACAAAGAAACATTAAGTAGATGCATGTTTATCTGAGTGGAAGCAGAGGAAATTCTTCCCCTCCTTTAAAAAAAACAAAAACTCTAAAGGATAGCCCATCAGTCGACATTAGTGCAATACAACCCACCTTTTTGGGTCATACTTAGCCCACACAAATTCGCTTTGCATTAACAATACGCTGGGATGTAAATTACAGCAAACGAATGGCCCTGAACTCAGTCTGAATAATTTAGATTTAGCTTTGTGGTTTGGAGGATGCTGCAACACAAATTCTTACAGCTTTTCTAGCCTACAAGAAAAATGACGCACATGTTGTCAAATAGGCTTTCAACTCAGTGCCTCAAGTCATGTGACATTCAGTCTGGAAACATGAAACACCTCAGTAATGTGTAATTCTCCAACAGATATGTTGACAGAACGATTTAAGAAACAAGTGAATAGTACTTTAAAATAAAGCCCAAACGTTCCTTGGTCTTTGATCTGTGTCTGTATGTACATTGGAAGGAGAAAAAGTAGGACTAAGATCAATCGGCTTCAGCATTTTGGTATCTGACAAATCTGTGAAAGAGTATTTGCATTATCTGGATTTTTTATTTATTTATCTTTTTTTTTTTTTTGGTAGCTTTGCCACTGAATGTTGTCAGAGCTTCCTGTGCGCCTTTACTGGCTCACACAAAGGATTCTGAATGAAGAAATAACCCTGAAGTCTGGTGCTTGTTTAATTTATTACATAAACAAAGTGTAACGTGTCAGTGTGAAAAAAAAAAAAAACTCCCATTGATTCAGTTGCATTATCTTTGCTGCAATAATGAAAATGAGCTTTTTCCTGTAATTGGGGTTTGTAGTGTTTTGCCATCAGGACAAGGTAATTAGTTATTGGGTAGTCACTTTGGTTGCCCTAAAGTATCTTCTCATGTTACCTCCATTTATTCTACTGGTTCTGATTCTTCTCTGAGAAAGTCAATATGGGCTCAAGCATTTGTCATATATTTTCTGTAGTAATGTTTCTTGCAAACATTCTATCCTCCTCCATATCCATATATTTCATGAACCAGGATGACTCTTCTGAACACATAACTATCAATTGGAGCTAACTTTGTTTCTGTTAGTGAACTTCTCATATTATTCTTATCAGTCTGCTCCTATCAAATAATCTGACTTAGTAATATTTGCTAAGTGAATATTTATTTATTTATTTATTAAATTTATATACCGCCCTATTCCTAAGGGACTCAGGGCGGTGAACAGCGAACGATGAAAATACATTTAATACATCCCAGTTTAAAATAAAATCAAAAAAGCAATATAAAGGGAAAGTTAGGCCAGGCCGGCCTGCTGAAACAGGAATGTTTTGAGGGCACGGCGGAAAGTGCGCAGATCCAGAATCTTCTGTATCTCTGGGGGGAGCTCGTTCCAGATGGTGGGTGCCCTCACAGAAAAGGCTCTCCCCCTGGGGGCCGCTAGTTGACATTGTTTGGCTGACGGCACCCTGAGAAGCCTCTCTCTATGGGAGCGTACTGGGCGGTGAGAGGCTATTGGTGGAATATAACATCACCATCACAGTACCTGAGTAGCAGAATTAGCTATTTTCAGAAACCATTACAAAAGCCTTCAACATCCAACAATAATCCATTTTAATTCCTTAAAAGCTGACGAAATCCTTTTTTTCTCCTTTGCTTTTGGCACTTTCCACTCTTTGACCTAGGGTCAGCTTGCATTGCTACGCAGCAGCCAGAGAAAAATCAATTCATTCCCAAGAGATAGAAATGCAATCGCGAAAGGTCACCGTACCATTACAATGCTTGCTGTTCAGCATGAAAACCTTGAAATGGTGCGCATGTGCCAGGTTCATCTTGACAGACTTAGCTGATTAAGATAAGCCTTGTTTTGTTTCTGTCCTCTGTGCTGTTTTCTGCTAGTACAATAATTTGTTTCATCTAGCAAAACATGGATATCCATTATACTTTAGGTCACCAGGCTGGGTAAACATGATTGTTTTCTCTTTACTTCAGCTAAGGAGAGCTGGGACTGCCTGATCTTTAAATTTCCGCTATATTAGATGGTTCGTATTTTTTTAGCACACCTCCAAGCAGTGTTCTTCCATGGGAATGAAGCTATGAAGAGCTTCCTTATTCGTTATTCTGTGGTGTGGTAATCATCCCTACTTTTATGTCTCCTGTTCCTCAGACTGGCTAGAATTCCTTTCCATCTCTGAAGAACTTTAGCATGCCTGGAGACGTATTATAGACACCTTATCATTTATTGCCCTAACAAAGGTAAGAGGGAGAAAACATGTCCTTTTGGTTCAAGGACTCAGGTTTATGTTTCAGCTTTAGAAATCCTTCATCACGGAACCTTCCAAATGTCTTTCCCAGGCATTTAGGTTGTTTATGTGCCACTATGGTACAAGTAGGGAGATAAATGATGTGGGTCTAAAAATAAGCTCCACCAAATTGCCAATGACTCAGCTCTTGATTTTTTCCATGTTGGTGGGAGAAGGCTCGCTGGAGCTTCCACCTTTGTTCAAAAGTTGCTTTGGAAGTAGGATTTGCCAAAGTCCCTCCTCATTTAGAGACAATGGTGCTTCCACAGCAAAATGCTATCTAAAGAGACATTTGAAAATGGTAGGCGATAAGGACAGGGGCAATGAGGCCAAGATTTGGGGTCTGGACCGACAGAGATATGGCAGGACACATCATCTCAGCATCATTTCTTTCTTAATTTTTGAAAGATGCCCAGCAAATATATATTCGTTGTGTCAGCAAAGGGAATAAGTGAAGGCATCACCTCAGCGTTATTTCTTTCATAATTTTTAAGATGTCCACAATAGCAACAGCACTTAAGACTTATATTCCGCTTTATAGGGCTGTGAAGCACTATAAAGCCCTATAAAGTGGCTTACAGAGTCAGCATATTGCCCACAACAATCTGGGTCCTCATTTTACCTACCTCGGAAAGATGGAACGCTGAGTCAACCTTGAGCCGGTCAGGATCAAACTGTTGGCAATTGGCAGAATTAGCCTGCAATATTGCATTCTTACTACTTGCACCACCATGGCTCTTGTAAATATATATTTGTTGTGTCAGCAAAGAAAATCAGTGAATGACTAGAACATTGTTTTGCCATTATGTCACAAAGCCAAATTATTTCCCCCCACCACTCCTTCATAGTAAATGAGTATTTTGAACTTTGCCTTTAAGGCAGGGGTCTACAACCTTAAATACTCAAAGAGTCATTTGGACCTGTTTCCCACAGAAAAGAAAACACAGAGAGCCACAAAACCTGGGTGGGCATGGTCAACTCGATGTCACTCACTTCCACCAGTCACATGACCACCCCCCCAGCTACACCTACCCAACCGGTCATTAGGGCAGAGAACCAGTTGTTAAAAAACACAGGGAACCACAAAATCCTTTTCTCTCTCTCCTCTCCCTCTCTCTCTGTATCTCCCTGTCTCTGCCCTGGCCGCTTTTCCATCCCCCATCATCGCCCTTACCTTCTCAGGCCAGGCGAAGAGTGACTGGGAGGGAGGGTGGGGGGTGGGGCAGCCAGGGGTGGGATCACCTGACACGGAGCTATAGCAGAGGGCCCAAAGAGCCGCATGTGGCTCCGGAGCTACAGGTTGCTGACTCCTGCTTTAAGGCAACTTTCTTGGCAGGAAGCCTTCCTCTTTCCCACACAGGAAAATAAAACAACAATATCTTCCAGCTGTTCCATGTGCTGTCCTACATTTATTTACACAGTTTGAAAAAAAGACTGCTCAAGGATAGTTGGACAACCAATTGAGAGAAGGAAGAGATAATCAAAGAAACAGATAACTGAAGAAACAAAGCAAAATATTTTCTTTTTCACATTTACCTGATGCATAAACCACAAAAACAAGTCCAGTCCAGCCCAACATCAAGAAAGTGAATTCTGTTAAAACAAAGTGGAATGGATTACAAACAAAAGGAGTTTGTGATAATGAAGAAAATGAGAGCTGCTGAGTAGTGTGTGGGGTTGAGACATTACTGAAAAACATGTGCTCGTTGCAGGTTGGTTTCTAAATTCAGCTCAAGCATAGTTTTAATCTTCAAGAACCGTAAACAATTGTAAAGAACCAGCTGTTTTGTTAAAAACTTCATGGGGTGCCTTCTTGATACTGACTTTATGGCGGAAGAGAAAATGTTTCACACCTGGAGTTGCTGGTTGGGTTTTCAAAATACATTTTGAACAGTGTATACTCGTACCTTATTGTTCTACCCCTATTACTATTACTATTTCATAATAGAATAACAATAAAAAAGAAACATTACTTCCAAAGATAGCTTTATCAAATGGGCAGTGCAAACTAAGGGACATGGTTCAGATGGACTTCCATGGGATTTGTTTTCAAGGGGCATATGTGTCTGTTGCCAGACTGATCATTTGAAAAAAACTTGAAAAAAACACATATTTTAAACAGTTGAGTTTGTGCTTCAACCCCTTCAAGGTTTGTTGTTCCATGAAACTTTCTACAAAAGTTTTTATCTCAAATCTTTTCTAGAAAAGAGATGTATAGGATAAGAGCTAAGATTCCGCCACTATGCATTTATCCTAAATCTCAGGTCACTTTTTGTATTGATCAGACATAATGTTTAATAAATGAGATCCTCTTCTGAAGCCAGAACAGAATGGTGAAGTCCTTGACCAAAGAAACAGCTTATCTGAACAAGGAAACAAATATTATATAGGCTTCTGCTCATATCATATGATCATTGCCAAGGGCTATGTCATCCCTGTGCTTGTTAATAATTTATAGTGATCAAATATAGCATTTGATGCCCCCATGCCCTCTAGTTTATCAATTTGTTTCTTTGGATGAGCTTTTTACCTTCAAAACCATAGGATTCAATGTCAGATTTCCCTTACTTGACCTATGATATTCTCAAAATTTGGGAGGGGGGGGACAGAACAGCAGCAGTGCTAATGGATAGCCTTTTCAAGATGTTTAGGGTGGAACACAAAATTGCTGAAGTCTTGAACTAAATTCTCTTAGATTCAAAGAGATTTAGAGCGATTTACAGAGTAATAAAGAAGTAAAACAAATGTGTTTGCTAACCATGCTAAAGTGGACTGATAGGATTAAGTCCCTGCTCTCAATGCCTACGTGACATTGTTGAATGAAAGAACTGATGGGATCAAGCCCCTGCTCATTGTATACGTGACATCTCACCTTTGTTGGGCTACCCCGGCAGGACCAAGGAAGTGGGCATGTCATACCCATATATGGTAATCATGTATATATCCGGAAATGAATGTACTGACTGAAAAGAATATATAAACCTGTATGTAAAAACCCCTCGGGGTTCAGACTTTGCTTGAGCTATCGCTGCTGAACCTTGCGCAATAAACCTTTCCTTTCGATAAAGAGCTGGTGTGGTCTCTTTTCTGTAACATTTTCTGGCGAGCCAGCCAGTAGTCACCAGGCGATTTTTCGCTCCGGATGACCAGGACCCCGCGGCGGTTGAGGGATCCCTTGCCCAGGTACCTCAGATGCCATGAAGTCATTTACTTCAGAGGGACGGGATGGGGAGCCATCCGCCGATGAGGGTACATCCAGTCAGTCCAAGGACCCTTTGTGAGTAAAGGAAGTCTGAATGAATCCTGATCAGGATGTGAGAGGAAGACCTGCCGGCAGGCGAGTATGTAATATTGTTGGTTACCTACTCCACTTGAGAGTAGAAGAGGGTGCCTGATCACCGCCCTGGACTCGGGACGTCGTTCCTAAAGAATTCCGTGTTAAGTTGGGTGGGAGGTTAAGCCATTGCATTTCCTATTGGTGACCGTTGGAACGTCCGGCACAGTAGGTCAGTGGCAGTGTCTTAGAAATGGGAGGGAAAAGTAGTGTTCCAAGGATGCCGCTGCAATGTATGTTAAATAATTTCCAGCAGGCTTTTAGCGGAGATTATGGGGACCCGAAAGCAGATAAGTCTACTTTGCAGAAGTTATGCAAAGATGAGTGGCCCACCTTTGGCGTAGGGTGACCTCCGTTGGGGACCTTAGATCTCCAAATCATAGGTTTAGTACATCAAGCGATTACTGATCCTGACACTGGTCATCCCGATCAATATCAATATATAGACCAGTGGCAAATAGCAGTAGAAAATAACCAAGAGTGGTTAAGAAAATGCAGGGCTGAGAGAATGCGAATGTGTGTGAGTCGTACACTTGAGAATAGTCAAAGAAAGAAATCCCTGTGTCAGAAAAGATCACAAACTGTCTTAAGCAGGGGAATGGAGGAAGAAACTAGGCCCCCTCCATATGTGCCCTGATATCCGCCCTTGCCTTTACAGGCACAAGTGGGAGATGTGGCAGTTCAATCCGGAGGTCAATCAGTAAGGCCGAAGGAGAAGAAACAAATAAAGGAGAAAAAGGAGCTTTCCTCCTCTGAGTTAGAATCAAAAGAGGATTCCCCAGTGGCCCGATGAACTCGTAGTAAGGGCAATCCACCCAATCTAGTTGCCCCATTAAGACAAGTGGGCCAGCAATTTATAGATGCCCAAGGTCAGCCTCATATAGCCTCTATATTTCAATACACTCCTTTCACTACTACAGATCTATTAAACTGGAAACAACATTATGGCCCATTTAATCAAAAACCTAGAGAAGTTGTGGATCTGATTCAAACTATAATGCAGACCTATATGCCCACCTGGAATGACATACACCAACTTCTGGGAACCCTTCTCACACCTGAGGACCGAGAAAAATGGAGGGCGGCCAGAGATAAAATCCTGAAGGAAAGATTCCCTAATGATAATGATCAAGCCCATCAAGCCGAGAGACGACATAGGGCTGCTGAAGTCGATCCACATTGGGATCCTAATGATGCAACTCATAGGACTCGCCTGATGGACTTCCGTGCCCTCACTATAGAAGCTCTGACCAGGCAGGAAAACCTCCTGTCAATTTTTGAAAACCTGTCACGGTGTTGCAAAAGCCTGATGAAAGCCCAGAAAGTTTCTTAGAGTGACTAATTGAGGCGTACGAGCAGTATGCCCAAATTGACATAACACAACCACAAAATTTGGCTATGTTGAATGAAAAATTCATTGCCCAAAGTGCTGAAGATATTAGGTGGAAACTACAAAAACAGGAAGGAGCATTGGGAATGTATACCAGTCAGTTAGTAGAAATAGCAAGGAAAGTGTTTGTAAATAGAGACAAGGTGGAGAAGGAGAGAGAGGGATGAACGCAAAGGAAGGCAGAATTACTTGCTGCCACATTAGGAGGAGTGACTCTTGGACCCAACCAGTGTGCCCTGTGTAAAGAAGAGGGACACTGGCAGCGGGAATGCCCTTGGTGATTGGGATCCCGGGGTCGAGGCAGAGGAAGAGGTTTGACGTTGCCTCCTCCTGCCATAAGAGAACAAAGGAGGCACCCCCCAGAGAGGGGGGAGCTGATCGGATTAGCGGAGATGGACTGGACTGAATGACGGGGACCAGGCTTAGAGGACTCACCCCCAGAGCCCCTGGTTTCAGTAAAGGGGGGAATAGGGAATAGGGACTTAATTAAGCAATTGCAAGGATTGAATACATGTATAGAGGCTATAAGGACATATGTAGGAGTGTATTAAGTACAAAATGCCATCCCTTTAAACCAGGGGATAGAGTGTGGGTAAAGCACTGGAAAAATTAACCTCTTAAACCTCAATGGAAAGGGCCATATACTGTAGTGATGTGCTCTCCCCTTGCAGTAAAAACCGTGGAATCCAAATTGTGGATCCATTGGACCAGACTGAAAGGTGCTGCCAATAGCGACCCGGTCCAGTGAGAGGCGCAACCCACTGAGAAACCATTGGTCCTTAAGCTCAAATATAAATGAATTGGAACCATATAAACTTTTCAATTGCAGTAATAACATTGGTAGTGGTTTTACTAGTCTACATCCTGAAAAGGACACTCAGTTGAACCTTACCGGCAATAGGTTCCCTGCACCAGAAGCTGACCCTCTACGCACAGCAGAAGAATGGAACTGGGACTTGTACTCCTATTTAGGGTATTGTGCATGAGGGGAAAGTACTGTAGTGTGTATTGAAAATCTAGGCAAGTGGGGCCCTAGGTGAAGAATTATTTTTAGCGAGCCGATAGGAAGGACAGAGTGTGAGACCAACAACATAATTTAGCTAGACCCAGCATACTGGGAGGATAAGTGGCCCCAACCGTGTGATGACCCGACAACTTTTGATATACATGTCTCAATAATGTGCCTAAAGAAAGGGCCAGGAAATTCAGAAGTTTGTATGAATCTGGGTAGGCTGTTCCGAATTGGTATATGTAGACATGCCTTAATAGACACTGGCCTGCCCCTGTTAAGTCTGGATTGCGGTTTCCCACCTTTCTTTGTTGTAGGGTGCGCAATCAGCCCATGGCAATTAAGTAAAGGATGGGCAGGGTTATGCTCAGTCCGGAAACACCCGTCCCTACTAGCCATTGCTTTATATCAGAATACTTGCAGGACCTGTAGGAGTCGGGAAGCTGTAAAACCCGACTTCTCTGATAATTGTCAACAATATGTTTGTAGAAATGGCAGAAGAAGTGGCTAAAACACTGACAGTAAGGAACTGTTTTGTGTGCGGTGGTACAAATATGGGCGAACAATGGCCGTGGGAAGCCTTGGAAGCAAGCCCTGAAGTTTTCAATAATATGTCTTTGGCAGGGAATGTTTCAGCCAGAACTTGCCTTTTATTTTTTTATTTTTTTATTGCAAAAGTTTTACAATTACATTTTCACCCCCTTTTCCCCCCCCCCACTACCCCCCCCAAACTTCCCAACCTCCCCAGCCCACCCTAACCCTCCCCTCCCCCCAGACTTCCTAGTATGCTCATGTCAGATAAAAGGAAAAAACCCTCCTTTGTATATAAAACTTGAACCCCTCCCTCCCCCTTACAAATTTTCATCTTCATTACATTAACCTATTTCTATCTTGGTATATCATTTTCAGATAAATTTTCATCCTGATTACCTTAAAAATATTTCTATCATAATGTAACATTTTCTAACAAATTTTCATCCTTAACCTTAAAATATTTCTATCTTAATATAACATTTTCTAACAAATTTTTATCCTCAACCCTAAAATGTTTCTATCTTATATAACATTTTTAAATAAAAGCTATTTGATACTTCCTAGTTTGATATTTATGCTGAACATAATTTATCCACTTCTTCCATTCCCATTCATAAGTCTCTTGAGAACAATCTTTTAAATATGCTGAAATCTTCGCCATCTCCGCAAAACTGGCCATCTTCAAAGTCCATTCCTCAATCGAAGGCAGCGCTTCATTTTTCCAGTATTTACCTATCAACAATCTTGCTGCAGTTATCATGTACAATATCATTTTTGTTTCCCCCAATGTAAAACCCTTAACTATACCCAATAAAAACAGTTGTGGAGAAAATTGAATTTTTCTCTTCAAAACATTCTGCATGACCCACCAAATTTTTACCCAAAAAGCCTTAACTTTCTTACAGGTCCACCAAACATGATAATATGTAGCGTCTAAGCAGTCACATCTCCAACATTTAGGCTGGGCACTAGGGTACATACACAACAATTTTTTTGGATCTAAATGCCATCTATAAAACATTTTATAGAAATTTTCCCGCAGATTCTGCGACTGTGTAAATTTAACATTCTGAACCCAAATTTTTTCCCATGTTTCCAACATCACTGGTTCCTCAAAATTTTGTGCCCACTTAACCATGCAGTCTTTAACTAGTTCAGTTTCTGAATCCCTTTCTAACAAAACATTATAAAGTCTTTTAATATGCATTGGGCCTTTCTCTTTTATATGTCTAACTAATTCTTCCTCATACATCATAATACCAGTTTTTTGGTCCCCTTTCCATCTCAATTGCAGTTGATTATATTGTAACCAAGTTAAATTAATCCCTTCAGCCAACAATGTCTGTAATGTCTTCAGCTGCCATCTGCCCGCATCTGTAAAAAGAACCTCTTTATATAAAAACCCCCCGAGTGACATTATATTTGTATTCCACAAAGTATGACCAAGATCCAGCCATAGCGGTATTTTATAATTCCAGTTGTTTCGGTGCTTCTTCCAAACTCTCAGCAAAGAATCTCTAAGTATATGGCTTTTAAATACTTTATCCACTTTGCTGTCATAAAATAAGTAAGCGTGCCATCCAAATTCCAAATCAAAACTTTCTGCATTCAATATTCCAGTCTTTTTTCCTCCAAACCAATCACTTACTAAAGTCAAAGCTGTTGCATCATAATATAATTGTAGGTTTGGAAGTTTGAGACCTCCCCTTTCTGGGATGTCTTGCATAATTTTCATTTTTACTCTTGGTTTTTTCTCGTTCCAGACAAATTTGTTGATACCAGTTTGCCATGCTTTTAGTTGTTTATCATTTTTGAGCACCGGAATCATTTGAAACAAAAAAAGAAATCTTGGCAAAATGTTCATCTTAACTGCTGCTATTCTTCCAAGTAAAGACAGCTGCAGTTTTTTCCAAATCTCCATATCTTTTTGCACCTCTCGCCACAGCGCCTCATAGTTATTTTGAAACAATTTCATATTTGATTCTGCAACCTGAACTCCTAGATATTTTACCTTTGGTACAATCTCAAAACCTGCCCTCCTTTCTAACTCCAGTTTACGATCTTGTGTCATATTTTTAACTACCATCTTAGTTTTTCTCTGATTCAATCTGAAACCTGAAACTTTACCAAAGTCTTGTATAATGTCCTTCATCTGGATTATCGACTCCATTGGCTGTGTTAGGGTAACAACCAGATCGTCTGCAAATGCCTTTATTCTGTAATCCTCTTGCCTTATCATTATACCTTTCAATGTGTTAGAATCCCTTATTGTATTTAACAAGACTTCTAGTGTTAAAATGAACAACAATGGGGACAGTGGACATCCCTGTCTTGTACCTTTTTCAATTTTAAACTCTGTTGTCAAACTTCCATTGATAATGATCTGTGCCTTTTGCTCTTGATAAATTGCTGAGACCGCCTGTATATATTGGTCCCCAAAGTCCATCTTTTTTAATGTCTTTAATAGAAAATTCCAATCCACTCTATCAAAGGCCTTCTCTGCATCCAGAAAGACCAGCACTGCAGGGATCTGTTTATTCTTCTCAAGATATTCCAATAAATCTATTACTTGCCTTACATTGTCCTTCATGTGCCTACCCTCAATAAATCCCGCTTGGTCATCATGAATCACCTTTTGAATTACTGGCATCAGTCTGTTGGCTAATACTTTTGCGTAAATTTTATAATCCGTATTCAAAAGAGATATTGGTCTGTAATTCTCCGGTTTTTTGGGACCTGCTTGCTCTTTTGGTATCAAAGAAATATAAGCTGTAGTCCACGATGGAGGTACTTTTCCCCCTTGTTGTATGTTGCAAAATAAGTCTCTGAGTTGTTCCACCATTTCTGCCTGTAAGGTTTTATAATACACTGCTGTCAGACCATCCGTTCCAGGAGCTTTGGCTGTTTTTAATTGTTTTATTGCTGCTATTATCTCCTCCTCTGTTATGGGATAATCCATTCTTTCCTTTTGTTGTTCAGTGATTTTTGTAACTCTTTTATTGTCCAAATATTTTTCTATAAGTCCATTCTGCACCTCCTCTCTGGCATATAGTTTAGTGTAATATTGAAGAAAGGCTTCTTTTATTAAATTCTGTTGAAAAACTTCTTTCCCCCCAATATCAACACTATCAATAGTCCGTATACTTTGTTTCTTCCTTAATGTGTAAGCCAACCACCTGCCTGGTTTATTAGCATTGCAGAATGTATTATGCTTCGCATATTGTAAGTTTGTTGCAACTTGTTCCGCTATAAGCATTTGGAATTGGTCTTTCAAAAGTTTTATAACACTAAGTATTCTTTCATCTGTTGGGTTTTTAATAAGTAACTGTTCTTTGTCCTTTATTTCTGCTTCCAATTCAAGTCTTTTCTTTTGTCGAATCCGCTTATGTTTAGAGTTCATATATATAAGCACCCCTCTCATATAAGCTTTGCTTGCGTCCCACACAATTTCCATTGGGGTGCCTTTATTCAAGTTCATTTCAAAAAACTCTTTCAGATGCTTTTTAAGTTCTATTATATTTTTCTCATATCTAAACAAGTTTTCATTTAATCTCCAAGAGCGTCTCTCATTCTTACATGTCTCAATTTCTATCCAGACTGGACTGTGATCAGTCAAAGTTCTTGGCAGAATCTTTGTTCTTTTTGTCCTAACAAGTAAGTCATCAGACAGCAAAATAAAATCAATCCTGGAAAAGGATCTATGTCTGTCAGAAAAGAAAGTATAGTCCAGTTCTTTTGGGTTATGTATTCTCCAAATATCTTTTAATTCCAGGTCTTCTTTCATATCAAAAAAAGTCTGTGGTAATCTAATTCTTGATTTTGCCAAAGTCTTTTTATCTAATTTAGAGTCAATTACTCCATTCCAGTCTCCCATAATTAAAATAGATCTATAATCCCATTGAAGTATTTTAGTATGCAGCATTTTATAAAAATAGTCCTGTTGTTGATTAGGAGCATAAATTCCTATCAGAAGAATTTGACTATTAGCAGAAAGTAATTCAATTGCTACAAACCTACCATCTTGATCAGCTTCTATAAGTTTGGCTGTTAATTTTTTGTTTACATAAATAACCACACCATTCTTTTTTTGGTTAGTTGAGGATATAAAATGTGTTCCTAATTTGGAATTTTTCAAATAGTTTTGATCTTGAGCTGTAATATGCGTTTCTTGTAAACAAATTATATCATTATTATGTTGTTTTAAATATGCAAATATTTTCTTCCTTTTTTGTGTTGCATTCAACCCATTCACATTCCAAGATAAACATTTAATCATCCTTATTCTCCTTCTGGAGCGAAGCGCAGAACCTTAGGATGTCATCTGAGATCCTCTGTCCTGCTTTTCCCACAGCCCCAGCCTTGTCTTGACTCTCCTGCTGTAACTTTTCTTTAAGTTCCTTGGCTTTTGCTCGAGTTATACGCTGATCCTTAACTTCAGCCGCCCAAGCCAGCTCCGAGATTGGAGAGGGTTCCAGCAAAGGCTCATCCAAAAAGCCTCCTTCAGCACCCTTCAGCTCTGCTAATTCCTGCTTAGATTGTTGTTCTTTAATCTCCAAAACTGTAGATGTGCGTGGGGATGGAGTTCTTTCTTTAAAGATGTCATTATAAAATTGCTCCGCCTTCTCCACAGTATTCAGACGGTGTTTCTCTCCCTTATATCTCAAAATTATGCCAGTTGGGGCGTCCCAACGAAATGGGATTTGATTATTCTGCAGTTCTTTAACAAGAAAACCATACTCTTTTCTAGATTTCAACATCTTAGGTGGGAGCTCTTTGTAAACTGTAATCTTGGATCCACTCACTTGCACAGAAGTGAGAAAAGATTTTTGCAAAATGTCATTTCTTATTGCTCTATCTGTAAAATATATGACCACATCTCTAGGCAATTGTCTTTGTCTGGCCACCCACGAGTTAACTCTATAGATTTTATCTATTTTGCAAAAAACCATCTCAGGTTCAACTTTTAAAATCACAGCTAGGGCTTCAGCACAGATCTGTCTCAAATCTTGTCTCTCCTCTTCTCTAATTCCTCGAAGCCTTATAGCAAATTCCATTGCACGAAATTGCATCATAACAATATCATTCTCAACTCTCTGCATCTTGTCATCAACATCAAAAAATTTATGATCATTATTTTTCATCTTAGCATTAACTTCTAATTTAAATTCATCCACTTTTGTCTCAACTTTCATAATAAATCCTGCCAGACCAGACGCCACATCCGTTATTTTTTTGGTCACCATCTTTTGGCTCTGCTGCATTTCCTGCATGATTTCCTGTTGTGACTTTTGAATTTTTTCATCTATTTTATTTATTTTGTCATCCATGTCTTGAAATTTCTCATCCAAAATATTTGAGATGAATGCTTTTAATTCTCCCATATCCAAATCTTTTTTTTGGGCTTGTGACTGCGTATCCTGCTTACGTGGGGGGGATCCCCCCCTGTTTTGCCTTCCTGCTTTTTTGAAGCCATCCTGCCACGTAAGCTAGCTTTCTTAAAAAGGGAGGGTCCGCCTCTTCTGCCACCTCCACAATACCTTCTAAAAAAGTCCCCCAGAATTACTCAAAGCAAAGCTATAATGCAGCAAAGACAAGTAAAAGGGAGAGATTTTCCTCTTATTTCTGTTGCAGCCGGAGCAACTCTGTAACAACTTTTTAACTTTGTAGCAAGACAAGATAACTTCACCAATCCACACCCACTAATTCATTTGCTGAGCGCCATATTTTTTCAATCACTTTCACTCATTCCGAGACTTTCACTTCAGTAAAAAAGTTCAGCAAAGGACTAATACTTGCAGTTCAAAGTTTCAGGGTTCAAGTGGATTGCGGATGTTTATTTGAGTTATTTCCTCGCTCTTTAAAGGTTTCCTGAGGTCGGCTTGTTCCGCACAAGCAGAAGACGTCCCACGCCGCCCGGAGTTTCAGCAGGTTGTAAGGGAGCCGCACCTGCTTCCTCCCCAGAAACAGTTCCCTGGGGGGGTTGCAGGGGCTCTACCTGTGCCCTGCTGCCTCTTCTTCTTCAATCCTAAGGATTTCGAAGATTTCGAGCCGCTTCGCAATCAGGAAGCGGCTCTACAAGCGGCGGGGGTGGCGGTGCCAAAAGAAAGCACCGTCGCCGCCGAAGACGAGGAAACCGGAAGTCCAGAACTTGCCTTTTATTGTATGGACATTATCAACTAACCTAGTGGGGCAAAATTGTTTTGTGAGGAATCAAATTGAGCCCGTAGGAGACCTCATCTGTCTAGGATTCTGGCATCAGGAGTATAAAAGCTGGATCTCTCCTGGTAATAAGACAGAACCCAGTAAATTTAATATTACCTTACTTTACTATCTTAATAGTACCTTGTAGGAATGGGTTGCCCCAGACAACATGTACTGGATATGTGGCAACTTGGCATATGAAAAACTACCTTGGAACTGGTCAGGGTTTTGTGTATTAGGATGGATTAAGCCATCCTTCTTCCTTTTGTCTATTCAGTTGAGACAAGTGTTGGGTGTTCCTGTGTATGACATAGTAGGCCTACAGAGATATAGAAGGGATGTGGATACAGCCTTCTCTAATTTTCCATACAAAGAGTTGGCGGAATATGAAAAATCCACTACTTGGAACTCAGAGTGAATAGTATGCACATATGAACAGGCCACTTGGGCAGAGGATGGCTCATATAGATACAGAACCCCTATTTATATGCTGAACAGGATTATCAGGTTACAAACAGTCCTAGACCTGGCCGGTCAAAGGATAGACAAGGCCACAGATAAGCTCAGGATAGCTGTATATCAGAATAGGTTGGCTCTGGATTACATTTTGGCTAATTGTTGCTTACAAATTGATGAAACAGGGAAAGTTATTAAGCAATTAACCACTGAAATGAGACAGCTCACCCACAATGCTGACCAGGAATGGAATAGATTCAATTTCAAAGAAATCTTTAGTGGCTGGTTCCCTAAACTTCCAGGATTACAAGCGATCGTGGCATTAATAGGTTTAATTGCGGCCGGATGTATCATTTTACCATGTGTTCTGCCTGTTTTTGTTAAAAATGTATCAAATAGCTTGTCTTTATTGGCAAAAAGGGAGGCAGCCACTCAGGTCATGGCTATGTGGGAATATCAGAGAATTGCTGACACTGACAATTATGAAACTGTTTTGATCTATGATTTATTCCTAGTCTTACACCTGAGACTAGAACTCTTACTCTTTCAAAAGATATTATCTGAAGAGCGTGTCATACGTGAGTGACTACAGTATTAGCTACCTTTTGTTTCCTCTGTTATTACTGCAATTTCTAGTCTCCTAGAATTGGTTTTGACTTTTTTTGGAGGAAAGTGTTTATTGTTAGTTGCTCTCCAAATTCAGTTCAGCTTCCTGCTGTCTAGGTCAATTGATAGATCATGGTTCCATGTATGTATGTATGTATGTATGTATGTATGTATGTATGTATGTATCACCTTTTAACTCCTATAAACATGTTTCTTCTAAACCTGTCTAGTGAAGTGAGTTCAAAGGAGGAAAATGTGTATTAATCCAAATTTGAGGACAATGTAGTTCAGACCTATTAATGCTTTGAGAAGAGTACAAGAAGCAAATCTAGAATGAAGCCAAGAATCTTACCATTTTGTCAAAGGAATGGCACTTGGTTTGCCCTTACTATTCTCAGAATAGGATGAAAATAATGCAATTAGAATTTAAAAACCAATAACAACTAAGCGTTTAGATATATTTCGTCTCTGAGAAAGACACTTGGGGAGAGATTTAATAACAGGTTGCTAAAAAGCCAACCATACAGAAGAGAGAGGTAAATTATTCCCTAATGGCAAGGAGAGCAAAGGCAAAAGGTCAACATTAGTGTAAAGTAGTTTTCAGCATCACTCTTAACACACTTACATGCAAAAGGTGACAGGCTTCAAGTAAGTTCGGTCCACAATAGATATTAGCAACAGGGGCTTAAGAAAAGATGAAGTTTCTGAAAATATTAAGGGGAAATATCCTCTTCTTAAAATTTCCGCTATTTTCATCCTCAAAATTCAAATAAGAACATTTTGCTCTGCTGTATTCAGAATTCTTCCTGTCTTTTTTTTCCCCCAGTATGTTCTGCTGAAGTTGGACTTTGGGGTATCTGGAATAGGGACATTGAAATTCATGCAGAAAGACATTTATAGGATTATGACGTGCTTTTGTATCACCTTTGCCTACTTACAAATCATTATTATTCTAGCATATAATATGAATGTGCCTGATGTTTTGGATCGCTGCTGAGAAATACATGTTGCTATTTTTCTATAAATATAAACAGGGTTCTGTTTAAATATTATAGCTCGAAAACACAGTCAGCCAGATGTTTAGGCTGGATTTATCATTTTTGTCCACCTATTGAATCCTTCCCCAGGATCTGGGATAGGCAGGTACTGTTGTTTAATACAATTAAAAGTATCATCACAGGATGTAAGCTGTTCCAAGCAAAGTTGCCTTTTGCAATTGGCTGATGGGAATTTTGTCAATGTCAAGGGTATTCAAGTGGTGCTCCAGATGTTTTGGGACTACACCTAAGGTGCCTATTACTATTGGTACATCATTGCAAATTTTCTCCCCTTCTTTTAAATTTTTAAATTGAAATTTTAATTTGTTTTAAATTATTGGGAATTTTAATTGTCTCGGGCAAAAATTATTTAATTTGGTTTTAATTATGTTTTTTAACTTTTGTATTTATGTGTTTTATTTTGTGCCTGTTCACCGCCCTGAGTCCTTCGGGAGTAGGGCAGTATACAAATTTAATAAAATGAAATGAAAATGAAATGAAATTGCTTTCTTTTGCCACAGTTGCTCTACTTCTATTTGCAGATCTTTGTATGTGTGACTTTCACTATTTTTTTTTTCTCTTCTATTCTGCTATTTCCAGATGCTACCATGTCCATTATCCCAAACCTGGTTTTTTTTTTTTTTTTTTTTTTTTGCTAAGTCTGGGATATTATGTGACAGGTGCTCATCCATTTTCAATTCTAAAGTGCCAGAGCTACTTCATTTTCTATTACTTTCTCTATTTTGTGCCCACCCCTCCCCCCACACCAGTTCTTGCTTGCAGACAAATGGTAGCAATAGGATGGAAGGCTGAGTCAACCTTGAGCCGGTGAGTTTCGATCTGCTGAACTGCAGCTAGCAGTAAACTGAAGTAGCCTGCAGTACTGCACTCTAAACACTGGTACTTGTTGCAGATATTCCAATGCACCCTTTTTGCTACGTTGCTACGTTGTTATGCCATGGTTTGTAGTCAGTGTGTGTGAATTTCTTGCTAACTAAGAGGGCCACTGTTTCATCAGCTTCTTTGCAGTCGGCATTTGCTGTCTGTTGCTGTCTTCTCAATTCTGGTTGTATATATAACAATAGCACTTAGAGTTATATAGTGCTTCACAGTGCTTCACAGTCCTCTCTAAACAGTTTACAGAGTCAGCATATTGCCCCCAACAATCTGGATCCTCATTTTACTGACCTTGGAAGGATGGAAGGCTGAGTCAATCTTGAGCCAGTGAGACCCGAACTGCCAAACTGCTGGCAGCCGGTGATCAGCAGAAGAAGCCTGCAGGACCCAAGAGCTGTTAAAGTAATGTTTTGAGTATTTAGGCAGTTCTGAGTAAGGTGGTTTTATTGTTGTTGTTTTGTTCTGTTTTACCATCATAAAAAATATGGCTTTTAATGTTTTAAAACTTCTCCAGAAAAAAAGCTTTTGCTGCTCATTCTATACAAATTATAGGAATATGTACAGAATATATTAGATTCAAAGATCTGGTCTGATGATCTGTAAATATTAGAGTGCTGACAAGTATTTCGTATTGCTTTTTTCTTTCTTTTGCTTTCTTCAATCATGATTATTGATACTTTAGCCAAAACTGGATTGTCAAGTACTGTGGTTTCTTTTATTATTGTTCCAAACAGTCTCTGCAGACTGATAAATATTTTTGAATCTTAAGACAATTCATCTTAAGTGCATATGGATTTTTTACTTCCTTAAATGTAACTGATAGTTTCAAAATGTCCTTGTGTTCTGGAAATAAATTGTTCCAATAGGTTTTAACCCAGAGAGCATAACTCTCTATTAACTAGACATTGAGTTATTTAAAGCAGATAAATGGGTATAGCAGATTAGCAACTGAGTAGGGCACCAAGGTTACTACAGAATCATAGCGGTAGACTGAATCAATATCCTGTTCTATGCAAAAATCCAAATCGAAACATCCATAATAGTTGACTATTCAGCCGTTGTTTCAACATATCAGTAAAGAGGAGCCTATTAGCATTCTATATAAATGCTGATACATATATTTTTTTACTGTTATGAAATGCTTCCTAACATTCAGCTGGAAACTGTCGTCAAATAGCTTAAAACTAATCTGCATTTGGCACTCTGTTGTGAAAGTAAACTATTTGTGACATCCTTTCAGATATTTAAAGAATCTTATCCCCTCAATGTTCAACAATACCAGTTCCTTCAACCTCTCTTCATTAGACTAAGTTTCTAGTTCCTCGATCATCCTCATTACTTCTTTCTGTATCCATTCAGATATATCCAATCCTTCTGAAATAGGAGTGTGCAGAACTACACATAACACTTGAGACAGAGTCCGACCAATGTGCAATTAAGAGAGAACATTTATAAAAAAATTCGCACCCTCACAATTTTTAGAAGTGATGTAATTCATTGGTAGTAATGACACTTGTAAGAAATCTTAAGTATATCAGATTATAAGAACGGAACAAAGAGGATGATAAAACTTGTTAATCACCCACAATTTAGTTTTGAGAAAGTAATGATTAAATGTGATGTGGAACCCAAATTTTATTATAAAAATAGTTATACTTGTTAAAAATAGCTTGAAACAGATGTAAGAATCAGATTTGGGCTAGCAGTTGTATGATGTGAGTCTTCTGAAGGTCTAAAGAATTCTCACTTCTTCAGTTCACGAATTATACTTTAAGATTTTATGTCACTGGCATTTAATCCCTATAAGAATCTCACATATAATGTATTTTTACTCTATGAAGTGCTGGATGTACATATTAACTCTAATCTTTGGTTGCAATGAAATAAAATCTCAAAATTATTTGACACGTATTTACAATCTGCCCCAGGGTCATATGATCATCATTTGTGATTTTCCCAGCCGGCAACTGACAAGCAAAGGCAACGGGGGAAGCCAGATTCACTTAAGGACAGCATGGTTCCCTTAATAACCACAGTGACTCACTTAACAACTGTGGCTAAAAAGATAGGAAAATTGGGTATGACTCAACAGCCACCTTGCTTAGAAATGGAATTTCTGGTCCTAATTATGATTATAAAACAAAGATTACCTATACAAAGAAACTGCATGATAATAAAAATGCCAGCAGTACCATATCTGCAGAAGCCCCCTTAATTTCCACCTGTTTTCATGGTTTATCAAGAATTAAATATTTTCAAAAGCCAACTGAGGTTATGAACTCAGGACTGATCTTTTTTTATTGGCTGTTGAAAAGGAGAGCATAAAAATAACAATGGGATGGAAGCAGATGGAAGCATGCAATGTTAACTCCACCAGGTGCGTATTATTTCCTGACCATCATAATCCCATGGACTCAGCCCAGAGTTCATTTTTCTAAGGTCAAAGATACAGCAAAAAAAAAATAAAGTTTTTGTTATATCTGATCTATTCTCATCTTCCTTTATTTTCTAGTCAAATCCAGGCCTGTGGATGTAGAAAGGGGATATTACCGTCAGACTTGTCTGTTACATTTTAAGAAGGAAGGAACAGAACTACTTTTTTAGCAGTAGTGTGTGAAGAGCTTTAAAAAAAAAACAAGGAAAAAACAGCAATCTATATTCAGAAGCTAAGCATAATAACTATCAATTTATCACTGCTAAGAACTGCATCTACAAAACAAGTAATTAATGAGCTTAAGGTCAAGATTAGATTTTATAGATTTTTGGATTAAGATAGGGAGACATTTATTATTTTTACATACGAAGATGGCATAGCCCACTAATGTTTGCATTTGATACAGTAGCTTGTGTCTTCAATGAGTTAGTTTGCTTTATCGACAAGTTGGGCATGCTTTCAGTACCAAGAACAGCTCCTTTCCTTCTCTATTATCTCGAAAAGCAAACTAAAACTTATTGAATATTCAACTATACAGTCAAGGGAGAAAAGCACCATGCAAATAATCTTGTTGGGATTATATCACAATGGTAGCATGACTTTCTACATTTAATTCTTTTTTAGAATGCTTTATTTCTATCCCGGGACTAAATTTATGTGAAGGTGAGTGAGATTCTATTAGCAAGGATTACCATCTTTTTCAGGACCTGGATATATTTTTGAGGCAGAAAGCTTCACCTGTTAAGAGTAGTAATTGCTCTCCAACTATTTACATGATGCATAATTGGGATTTAGAACCACTCTTTCACTTCTGGTGTCTACTTTATTGGAAGCATTGCAAATAATGTGATTTCTCAAATTTTACCAGTCTGTCTGTTTTTTATCACAACTTAGAACAAATAAATAAATAAGAGACAGAGAGCTAGTGATCAGACATTATTCCACCAAATGACAGCCTAGAAATGGAAGGTTTTCAAACTTGAATACTGAAACCAATTCAATTCAACTGCAGACCATTAGAGTAATGTCTCCCTTGAGTTGATTTTCACTTCTGGTAAACTCATAGACATCATTTTCTTTACTTGGCAACAAGTATACTGTGACTGCTTTCTTCTTGGATTCTTTTTTACTTTCTAGTCTAACCTGAATTTCTAGGATGTGAGCATCCACACCAGGGGCAAGGGCAGTGACAAAATGAGTAAAGAGATGGAAAGTCCATCCTTTATATACATGTGTGAGAATGTGTAAGCTATGAAGAAAAAGGAGTTTCAAATGCTAAAACGCTGCTTGCTTTTGAGTAGACTATTTGAATGCATGCCCTTTCTTTAGGAGTTATGATCAGAAATATTGTGTGATCTAAAAAATTAGAAATGAACTTTCTACAACATGGGCAAAGCCCATATATTGCTGGCCATCTGGTATCTGACATAAGAATGCAGATGTGTACTTTTGTGAGATGCATTTCTATTCCATCTATAGAGATCTAATCAAGAGAGGTCAAATGCACTTTTGTTTACAAAAAGCTTGTGTTTGTAGAGCCAATGGTATTTTAAACACAAGTTTTATACAGATACAGATCTTCTAAAATACACCAATATATCATCCTGTTGCCCCACTACATACAGCATTTATTAAAATATCAGAAAATAATTCAATCATGAACCCTGAAGAAGACTGCATCACAATTCGCCAACCACAAGGCATCACTGTGTATTCACATTTATCAATCTAACCTTCAAAGGCAATTAAATAGTCATAGCCCTCTTTTATTCTGAAGGAATTCTTCATGCCTTTCAAATCCAATTTAATGAAAATGTATGACTTCTGAAGATGATCCAGTTCCATGCTCTCACTCAACCTCTGGATTAGGGGTTCGCAATCAGTCAATGGCCAGCACCATTGGGACAAGTACGGAACCTGTGATACAGAACTGCAAGATTTGTGTATACACCTTTATTGTCAGCTGCAAAGATGTTGTGCACTGCAAAACAGGACTGGCTTGAGATACCTGCCATCCATCATTTCCACAAGCATAGGTTCTGCTAGCAACTCTGCGGGCAATTTAAACGGCTGCACTGCGTTCTCATCTATGAAATTGTTAGTGGAACCTGAGTCTATAAGAGTTGTATTTCAGAACCTACTGGGAACTAAGAGGAAAAAGAATATAATGTACTCACCTGTTGCTGGCTAGCTGAGTTCTTTTTAATTGTCTGAACTTCTCCCAACTCTCAGAGATCAAGCCTGCAAAGTTTCCCTGAACACATGACTTTGAAACAATTTGGCCACTTATTTGCTGTATGGTCTACATTTTGACAGGTGTATGTCTTTGTGGCTGACTCAGAGGCCTAGCAGGGTCTAGCAGGGTAAAGTATACTCCCTTTAAAGTAGCAGAGAATACAAATTTAAATTGAAAAGTGTTTGAATATTAGTAGCTCGGGTTGGTAGTTAGGCTGTTGGTTTGAACTCCAAGTTTGGCAATTTGGTTGCAAACATTTTGTCACCATTCGAGGAGACATTGTCAAGTGTGTTTTGAGTTGTGCTCGTCTGTCAGAACACAGGTCTTTTCTTTTTAAAAAAAGAAACCATCTCTAGCAAATAATTGGAAATTTTATAGATATGCATGAAGCCTCTGGTTGCCTTGTTTCAACTTGTAAATCTCTCAGTTTGCCATTGCTCTCGAAGCTGAGTCATGAAACGCAGCTCTAAATCTTTGCCTGAAATTCTGGTAATTGTCTAGTAACAAATCATTGCCTTCAATGAGGGATATGGCTGCCCCTTCTCTCATCAGAATCAGAACAAATGTCACCTTGGAGTAATCTGTGGGAAACTCTGTTGGCTGACATATTATGAACTATTCATAAGGAATTGTAAAAATCAGAAGTTTTTACTGAGCTCCTTCAAACTTTTTTTTAATTTTATTTAAAAAAGTCTTTAGTGGTAAATTAAAAATGCAGCTAAAAACATCCATAGAGAAGCACCTTGCCTATTAATAGCTAAAAGGCCTAGTTGCTTATGTAGTTACTGACTGTACAGGTAGTCCTTCACTTACAATAGTTCATTTAGTGATGTTTCAAAGTTACAACAGCACTGAAAAAAGTGACATGTCTGTTTTTCAAACTTACAATATTTGTGGCATGCTTATGATCATGTGTTCAAAATTCAGATGTTTGGCAATTGACTCATACTTACGACTGTTACTGTGTCCTAAGGTCATGTGATTTCCTTTTGCAACCTTTTGACAAGCAAAATCAATGGGGAAGGCAGATTCACTTAACAACCATGTTAATAAGTTATCAACCTCAATGGTTCACTTAACAACTGTGGCAAAAAAGGTCGTAAAATGGGGCAAAGCTCACTTAACAACTGTTTCACTTAACAACAGAAATTTGGGGCTCAGTTAAGGTCGTAAGTCGAAGACTACCTGTAGTCTGCATGTGCTTCACATAACTCTCAAACCTGTTTTGATTTGCTAACTACAAAAAGATTTTTAAAAATTGCCTTGCTGACTTGTTAATGGTGAGGTTTGCCAAGCTCTTGTTGTGCCCAATCTGCTTATTCAGGCACTTTGCTAGCAAACAAGAATTATGAGCTGCAGAATTATCATCTCAAAGAAGGAACATTTTGAAAAATAGGGATGCCTTGCTAAAAACTGAGCAAAAGTATTACTGAGAGATATTTTTGCCCTAATCTCTTCTCCATTGAGAAAAGACTTCGATATTTGTTTGTTAACTCCACCATAAGTGGAGTTAAACGTAATGGTAGATTTTATTGCATGTTTAAAGTACAGTGGATGGTGTCATTTGCAAGAATTCCACATGGTAAAACAGATGCAGTGATGAATTGGAAGAGAAATGAATGGACACGTTCTTGCTGTTATTTCGCATCCCACAGCAGTCTTTTCAGCAAATATTTCTCTCTTCCCCAGTGTGCAAAAAAGACTATTGTTTTAAAAGGGTACAAGGCTATTCGTGAAATGGTGATGAAATATGCAGTTACAATAGCTGCCCCCCCCCCCCCAATGAATGAAAGGAGGATTATGGAGGATTACTACTCTACAGAGCTGAGAATGGGCCCTAGAGGATACAAGGAAACTGGTTTTCAAGCCCTTTATAACTCTTTAAATTGGAGTAGTGAGAAAAAGGAATCTGGGTTTGCTGGGCAAAGATGGTGAAGAAAGTTCAAAGATTGTTGAAAGCAGGAAAGGTGCTGGTACATGGAGACTGGTGTGAAAGGGAAGAGAGAGCAGGATAAGCACAAGGGACAATTCCCATTCATCTAACCCCAGATTTATAGCCTGAGTAAGACAAAGTAATAACTGAAATTGTTATTTAAGAATTGTGGTAAAACATGGGGAGAAGACAACACCCCTATATTCATATCAAACCACTTATGCTGGCTATTCCTCTGCATATTTGTAACCCTGGGTTAGGATTAGGATTTGATAGTGAAATGTCTGCAAATTTGCTAGCCCTAAATCCTAACCCTAACCCTACAATGACTCCAGGGGTGGGTTCTACTTATCTTTACTACCGGTTCGCATCACGCCTGTGCGCGCACTCTTGCAGATCAGCTATGATGATATCCGGGTCAGTGGGCGGAGCCTCCCACCAGTTTTACTACCGGTTCTTGTGAACCGGTCCGAACCAGGGGCAACCCACCACTGAATGATGCTGAGCCATCAAAGCTTTATCATGTACAGCTACAACAGAAAACAGAAAAAGCTGTACAGCATCACTAAGGTACTAAATTGGCTCAGTCGTTCATACCTTCTATTGCTATGATTCTGAGTGAGAAGTCATTCTGCTTCAGAACGTGTTCAATTTGGAAGTAACATTTGCATATCAGACAGAGAATAACAAATTCATCTAGACCAATGCACTCATATTATGGAATGACTGGAAAGTGGGATTTCAGTCATCACATCTTTGTTATTTTCCCCCAGGGCTTTCATTGACTCTGAAAATTATAATAATAGAAATATAATAGACTACATTTTCATCTATAGAGCTAAACCATGCCCTTCCCTAGCTCAGCACGTGAACAGAGAATAAAGTCCGTCCCACCACATCACAAAATCAGAGGGCCAAGAGTCAGACTTTCAAGGGAAATGATTTATTTGAACAATGCTTTATTTATAGTTGTCCTCTATTTCGGGAAAAGTTCATAATCCACTGAGCTGCAATGAGTCCCGTTCAGGCTGGCACAGAAGAGATCTCTGATTTCTTACTGCCTTTAGCAGAAGAAAATTGGTAATTTTGTACAGGGAGGAAAAAGGAACGAGGCTACTCACCTCCCCTTATTCTGCTCGGTTTTACTGGGAGGGGAAAGGGCTGGGTACCCTTCTCTGTCCCCATTATCAAGCCTGACATTGTTGAGCTCCTGAGAAAAGTACCCTGAAAACCATGGGAAGAAGATCTGCCTCTTCCCAATCTCTGCTACCATCATTTTAAGATTGCTAGGAGGAAGGGAAACAAGCAAAGAAAAAATAAAAATAAAAATAAAGGTGCTATCTGTGTGATGCATAAATTGTTTCTGTACATATGCATTCCTAGATAATCTGTAAAAATGAAAATAAAGTGAAAGGGGTATCCCAGATGGAAGCAGGAATGATGAATTGGAAAGTTCAAGTGGATGGCATGAAAAATCCTTAAATATTTAAATCTATCCAGAGACAAAAATGAAATGAGTATCTAAGGGAAATGGAAGGAAAAAGTTGGAGAAATTGCAATTGTGGTCTCTGTCTTTCTTCCAGTTCATTGCCAAGAAAACATGTTCTCTCTTTATCCTTGTTCTTCCTACATCTTTTTGTCCCCTGGGTTTATATTATGCTTTGTAGCTTAGTGTCCCTGATATAGAGCATCCTGTTATTTCCTTTAGGCAGTCGGGAGTTTTCATCCATGAACCTCTCACACAAAGACATCTTTCAAATCCAATAATTACACTTGGTTCCCAGACACAAGGCAACAAGGATTTTTATTAGTTTACCAATGCATTGTGCATTGTGAAAAGATTTTTCACCGTGTAACTGGAGAAATACAAGTTACGTGGTTGTGGGAGAAGGGATTAAGAAGAGTCTCATACAAAAATTCTGCATTGGTTTGAAATTCACTTTGAACTTTTGCTATGCTACAAAGCTGAATGGATTTCTGGCCTAGCTATAGCATATTTTAAATGAGTAAAACATGTTTTCCTATTTGCAACAATGGGATTCTGTAGAACTTCTTAAGCCACTGTGATCCTTTGTGCCTGCTGCCACCTTCCCGTTTCCTAGCTTTAGCTGACCTAGCAGGTCTTTTAAGGGGATTATATATAGCGTTGCGTTCAAATACTTTGATTTTGGAAGTGGAAGAGCATACTGCCAAATAAATATATATCACACGAAGGGCGAGGGATTTTGTTTATTTCATTTCAGAGTGGGGCTGCTGTTAGTTTAGAATCTGTAACAGCTGGGAGGGGCAGTGATTGAATAATGCCATTTGTTCCTCCTTCTCAATTGCTAAAATATGGCAATTGGCTTTAATTTGTTTACACTATAATAAGGTAAAGATTAACAGCAAACTGGAGTCTGTTTTCTAGGCTTTTTGACCGTAAAATAATGCTTTACTTGTTAGAAGGTGTGAAAATTATTTTAAAATTTAGTCTTTCCTTCTCTTCGTGGTTTGGATCCAACTAAGTGAGCCATAGAACAATTCCCTAAAGCAAAAGAAAATTGTGTTATTTGGTAGTGAATTAAGTACCATGGGTTTTAACACGATTAGGTCTTAATCCATTCCAATGAGTAGCCACTATGTTTTGTCTAATTATAAGTGGTTCAATTTAATTAAGATGAATTAATTATTGAACGTTTTATTTGATTCCATGTATGAGAAAAAAAGAGGAGCAGTTCATTTTAAAACAAAGAACCCAAGTATATATTGGTTCTGAATTGCTCTGTTCTTGAGAACATAGCATCCACTTTGATTTTACACATGTATGTTATTGTAGGGATTAAAGTGTTGGTCTAGGAGTGGGGAAATTCAGGTTTAACTCTATCCTCAGCCATGGAAATTAATTAATGATCTCAGGCAGTGGAGGGTTTCAAAATTTTTTACTACTGGTTCTGTGGGTGTGGCTTGGTGGGCGTGGCAGGTGAAGGATACTGTAAAATCTCCATTTCCATCACACTCAAGGGGAAGGTTACTGCAAAATCCCCATTTCCTCCCAATCAGCTGGGACTTGGGAGGCAGAGAATAGATGGGGGCGGGGCCAGTCAGACTTTTTACTACTGGCTCTCCTAACTACTCAAAATTTCTGCTACCAGTTCTCCGGAACTGGTCAGAACCTGCTGAAACCCACCTCTGATCTCGGGTTACTTTCTTTCTCCTTTTCAGCTCAACCTATTTCATAGGATGGTTGTAGTAGGAAGAATCTTAAAGGAAATTCCTGTGTAAACTACCTAGACCTCCTGCAGATAAGGTCAGTTATATCTATAAACAATAAAAATAACAATAATCATGTCATAGGATGAGATATGGTGGCATGATTAAAAAGTGGCAGAATAGGTAGCACCCATTCACTCTATGGAAGAAGGTCTTCATTTCTGAAAGCTCTCAACCCCTTATTTTAAACCAATAAACAAGCAAACTAGGAAGGGTAGTAGAATAAGCCAGATTAATTTCCCCTTGATAGGCTGAGATTTTAATTGCAGGTATGGTGTTTTGTTCGCACATAGTCATAATTCAAAATGTCCTCCTCTTTGAACCATTTCAGGATTCATACTATCCCTTTCTCTGATGTAGCAATTTGAAAAAAATAAAGCCTTTTAGAAAAAAAAAATATCTTGAAAACCTTTCCTATTCTGAAATCTCAGGGAAAAAAAACAATGGCAAACTCACTTCCATGCTGTTGCTAAGAAAAATTACATGGGAGTTACTAAGAGCTGAACTTTATTAGTATTAGTCACAAGACGACCTTTTAAAACAAACCTCTGCAAACTAAGATTTAGCTCTATGAAACCAATTAAAACCAGACTAGGTTTATTTGCTACATTCAATGTGGCAGGTGGGGGCATCTTCTTTGATGGAATTTGTACCTAATGGACAAAATGATCACTGATCTGCTCAGTCAAGTCCTGTCAGTTTCTGCTCACAGGATCTACCTTGCTTTCTTCTATATTGATCCTGGATTGAATTCTGCCTGCCTTTCCAGCTCCTCCCTCTTCTTGCTTCAGATTTGAAAGATTTCCCTCCCTGTTCATCTGTCCAACTGTTTCCTCACCAATAAATTTCCTGAGTAAGAAAACAGCTATGAACCTGCCTCATCACTTAAATGCCCTTGATTTGTCAAAGCTGTTCTCCTCCAACAGCTTCACTTCTTCATCTGTGGAAACTCACATGAGAGTTGGGATTCAGAAAGCCAAACTTCTTGCAAAGTATGGAGAATATTTATATGGGCAGAGGGGTCAGCCCACCTTTCCCCTTTGCAAATCGAACAGCATATTGAGTAAAAATAATAGAGTACTAATAAAAGCATTGTACCAAAGCAATACTAGCAGTCAATAGATGAAGAGATCACTTTCTTCCTAGCTTGGGAGCAAAATTTGATCAACTTAGTGCTGTACATGGGTATACACCTCCCATTTCAATGTGGTGATAATTAGTTTATTATATGTATTCAAACATCTCCAGTTCTTCCTTCCTTTGCCCAATTTTCTTAAATCTCTACATAAAATCGGCATTTATTTATTTATTTCCCATCTTTATTATTTTCACAAATAACTCAAGGTTGTATCCAACACATCTTCCTCCTATGTTCCCCACAACAACAAGTCAACTGAATTGCATTGAGAGAGTGACTGACCCAAAGTTACCCAGTTGGATTTCATGACTAAGGTGGATTAGAACTCACAGTCTCCTATTTTCTAGCTGGATGCCTTGATCACTAGACCAAATTGGCTTTCTTTTCCATCTTTTCTATAAACTTTATTCTTGAACCTAAATCCCCATAATTTTTTTTGTTTCTATTTCCCCTCTTGTAGTTCTTATAAGAAAACAGCTGGTCAAGGCACATTCAAATTATACTTTTTGATATTTTATGGCTTGTCTTAGTTATTTCTACAGATTTCCAGAACATGACTTTTATTTTCTTTTATAGAGAGAAATGGAATATTCTTGAATTGTAAAAGAAAGGTCTTTTTCTTACCCAGAAACTGTCCATCACCATTAGTTATTCTGGTCTCTTGAAAGCTCACCAATGGAACGTAGTGTAATCTATTATGAAACATGCTGTTAAAAATAAAATGTTAGAAATAGCATGTTTCTACCTAACACCGAACAAGATTGATCACTGCAGTAAGAGGGGGGAAAAAAAGGAATGAAAGGAATGAAATATAACTTGGCAAATTTGTGGAATCAGAAACGTGTGTTAATTATGGCCTGCTTGTTATATAAGGGTACACATTGGAGAATATATTAATAGCGCAATTCTGAGCATGGATTATTTTAATTAGTGTTATATTTACGATATATGCTGCAATGGTATTCATACCTCTAATTTTACACAATTCCATGATGCAGAAAATTCAGCAAAAATTCTGAGCCTTTTTAAGGCTTATTGCATAAACAGCAAAACAAGATGTTTATTGTGCTTGTGCCTCAATTCCTTCCCTGGAGTCTCTGGTTAAAATATATTCTCATTTCTCACATTTATCTAACTTGTTTTGCAAATTCTTCTTTATTTAAGAGGAGAGAGGAAGAAAATGATTGTTTGCCTATATAGTGGTTAGGGTGCAGTACTGCAGCTACTTCAGCTGACTGCTAGTTCAGCAAATCAGTGGATCAAATCTCACCGGCTCAAGGTTGACTCAGCCTTCCATCCTTCCGAGGTGGGTAAAATGAGGACCCAGATTGTTAGGGGGCAATATACTATTTAGTGTACTGTCTTTGGTGTAAGCCGCTCAGAGTCCTCGGAGAGTGGGTGGCATAGAAATATGACTAATAAAATAAAATAAAATAAATAAATAAATATGAAACCAGAGATTTGTCCTAGAACTCCTGGAACTTCGAGTGTTTTGCTTTGAAAAGACGAGAGAGAGAAAATAAAATTTTAAATAGTGTACTGGGGAAGTTATTATGGGTTCAGAGAGTACAGAACGATGATGCTCTTTCTTCCTACATAGCTTTATCTGCAATCTCAAGTTAAGACTAACTCCTCTGAGCATTGTTGAAGTTCATACTTGGGTTAAGACCCAATTCCTACTGCCATTACATTAGTGACACCGAAGGAGTGTGTAAATAGATGAGCTTTGTCGCCAAACTAAGTGAGATGTTGTTCCAATACCCGTTTGGAATTTTGCCGCTTTGTGAAAGAAAGAGAGAAAGCTGTAATGCTTTGTTTAACATCTCAGTTATTTTTGTACGATGCAGGCAACCAGGGCGATGGTGCACAGTTAGTTTAGCACATAACAATCCCACATATTAATTAGCTAGTTTAGGTCTGTTCAAACAGGACACGTCAATCCCTTAATCATGTCATGAGGGAGGAAAAAAGATTGGAAGGATTCAGAGGGGTATATACCTCTGTATGGAACAGCAGTGCTTCAGGATATGGATAATTAATTGGTAGCATCAGAACAACATCAGAGAATCAGGCTGTCTATGAGGAACAAACGTTGGCTTTCTTGGAACATAAAATATCCAGACCAAAAGTGCGATTTTGTCAAATACTTGGGCTGCATCCTAGGACTACAAACTAAATAGTTAGACCCCAGAAGAATTTAAGACACTGAAACTTTGATACTGGCAACCTCCATGAGAAGCCTCCAGTTTTTCCTGGTGTCCACTGATTTTGTGGGCAATGGTTATGCACAGCTTGAGGGGGTCTTACAAGAACTCCTACACAAGAATTGCAATGGATTCCGGGGGCTCATCAAATTTAAGAAGCTTCAGAAGGCCTTGCTATCAGGTTCAGCTTTAGGACTGATGAACTACAGAAAAGGTATTTCAGCTCATATTGCCACGAGGAAGAAAAGATAGAAAATGATCCCAAAACATGACTTGGTCATCAGACCTGTGGGGCAGGGGTGAAATGCTCTCGGTTCGGACCGGATCACCTGATCAGGTAACAATGGTGGCGGGTGGTTCAGAGAACCGGTAGCAAAAATCCCTGCTCCCCCCATGCCCAGCTGAGCCATGCAATCATCAGAGGGTTTTTTTTAATTTTTGAAAGCATTTTTTCTACAACCTCTTCAGTCAAAGAGGTTGTAGAAAAAATGCTTTTAAAAGGTAAAAAAAGAGCCTCTGACAATCCCAGCTGAGCAGTGCGATGGTTAGAGGCTTTTTTTTTACTTTTAAAAGCAATGCTTTTAAAAGTAAAAAAAAAAAAGATTGCGCCACAGCTGATCACCCACCCACCCCCCGGCACGCTGTTCTACTTACCGCATGCCTCCTTTTGACATATACTGCGCGTGAACACCTCTCATTTGGTGTGTGGTGCACACTGCGCATGTGCAGCCAGTGAACTGGTAGTAAACCAGTTCAGATTTCACCACTGCTGTGGGGTATTTGCCTTATAAAATGAACCATGTGGCAGAACCCCTATGGAAGTAGCCTTGCTCCATGCTCCAATGGCCTAATGTCATAACCTCATTGGCTGCCCATATCAACAGACCGCATGCAGAGTTTTGACTTCCTGCTCTTTAAAGCCCAATGTACTAATAACCAGTAGTTCTCCATTCAATCCAGCCACTCTTCTCCCTATCAAAGAGAGCTAAGAGCCTCATGATGAGAAAGGCTTTTGTATCCCGGCTCTTGCAGCTTCAAACCCAAGAGTGAACATTCAAGAGACTCCTCTACCAAATGCAGAATCAGAGTTGCCAACAGATGGGTCCTCTTATGTGACACAAAAAAGAGACCAGAGTGTCAAATGATGCTGTGACCACAGAAGGCTCAGTGCTGGAGAGTGAGAAGCTGCTCTCAACTTGATCATCACAGATGGCAGAAGTTTTTGTGCTTTTATGAACAAGTTAAGTTGCCAATTAACTGGGAAGATAATTAACATTAAGTAGATAGCAAATATGCTTTTGGAGCAAACCATAGTTTTGGACAACAGAGAGAGTTTCTCTCTGTTAGGAAGGAACTCCTATATGAAGCACAGCCCTTCATAAAGGATGTGTTTGGGGCTAGTCTCTTCCTAACATAATTAGCTATTGTTAAAATTGAGGTTCATCCTTGAATCCAAAGAGATGAAAGACCTGATGGTGAAGCATCCCTGCTGGGAACCGACCTGCCACAATACATTGAGATGGACTTAATGGGGATTACACACTTTCAGTCAGGAGATCCTGATTTATCATTCAGGATATGAAAAACGAAGGAGGAATGTTTTTTATATTTGCTTTTAGAGCAAGAGCAATATCTATTGAGATAGGGGACATAGTCACCGAGCCCTTGTCATGGTCGGATCACTCTCTCCTTCGCCTTGACCTTTGAACCACGGTACCCCACCGCAGGGAGGCGGAATCGGTAAGATGGTACCGCCCGATCAGGCGCCTGATGGAACCCGATAGGTTCCAGATGGGGCTTGGGCCAATCCCCGAGGATCTTGCACACGCCTTGGCTGGAGACCTAGTGGCCGCCTGGGATAGAGCGGCCGCTGGAGCTCTGGATCGAGTCGTGCCTTTGCGGCCTCTGACCTGGAGCCGTTCTCACCTGGCTCCTTGGTTTACCGAGGAGCTGAGGGAGATGAAACGCCGGAAAAGATGCCTAGAGAGTAGTTGGAGGGCTAGTCTTTCTGAATCAGACCGGACACTGGTAAGATCTCATATTAAGAATTACCTAGTGGCGATAAAAGCAGCAAAATGTACCCATTTTGCTGCTCTTATTGCGTCATCAGATAATCGCCTGGCCACCCTGTTTAGGGTGACCCGCTCCCTGCTCCACCAGGAAGCGCGGGAGGACCCCTTGGAGGGAAGAGCCGAGGATTTTGTTCAATATCTGCATGACAAAATCACTCAGATTCGGGAAGGTCTGGACTCCGACTGGGTAGGTCCAGCGAGGGTGACGGAGGCAGGTCTTGAGAATCTGGGACGAGTTTGATCCTGTGACTCCAGATGACGTGGACAGGATTCTGGGTAGACTGAACACGACCACATGTTTGTTTGACCTGTGTCCCTCCAGGTTAGTACTGGCTTCCCGGGAGGTGACGTGAGGCTGGCTCCAGGGGATTATAAATGCTTCATTGGGTGAGGGTACCTTCCCTGCCACCTTGAAGGAGGCGGTGGTGAGGCCTCTCCTCAAGAAGCCTTCCCTGGACCCAGCAGTATTGGCTAATTATCGTCCAGTCTCCAACCTTCGCTTCGTTGCGAAGGTTGTTGAGAGTGTGGTTGCGCGACAGCTTCCCCAGTACCTGGATGAAACGTCATATCTAGATCCGTTCCAGTCGGGTTTCAGGCCTGGGTACAGCACGGAAACGACATTGGTCGCGTTGATTGATGATCTCTGGAGGGCTCGGGACAGGGGTTGCTCCTCTGTCTTGGTCCTGTTAGATCTCTCAGCGGCTTTTGATACCATCGACCATGGTATCATGCTGCACCGGTTGGAAGAGTTGAGGGTGGGAGGCACCGTACTACGGTGGTTCTCCTCCTTTCTCTCCGACCGGTCACAGTCTGTGTTGACAGGGGAGCAGAGGTTGACCCCGAGGCCCCTTATATGTGGGGTGCCGCAGGGATCGGTCCTCTCGCCCCTTTTGTTCAACATTTATGTAAAGCCGCTGGGCGAGATCATCCGTGGTTTCGGGGTGAGATACCACCAGTACGCTGACGACACCCAACTGTACATCTCCACCCCGGATCACCCCAACGATGCCCTTGAAGTGATGTCCCGGTGCCTGGGGGCCGTACGGATCTGGATGGGGAGGAACAGGCTCAGGCTCAACCCACTGAGTAGCTGTGGTTTCCGACATCCCTATATAGTCAGCTGGTGCCATTGCTGACTATTGGGGGTGAATCATTGGCCCCCATGGAAAGGGCTCACAACTTGGGCGTCCTCCTGGATTCACGGCTGTCTTTAGAAGAGCACTTGACGGCCGTGACCGGGAGGATTTTTCATCAGGTTCGCCTGATCCGCCAGTTGCGTTCCTCTCTAGATCGGGGCTCCCTACACACAGTCACTCATGCCCTCGTCACCTCTCGTCTGGACTATTGTAACGCTCTCTACATGGGGCTCCCCTTGAGGTGCACTCGGAGGCTCCAACTGGCGCAGAGTGCGGCCGTGCACTCTGGTTATGGGAGCAACATGGAGCTCCCATGTAACACCTCTCCTGCGCGAGCTGCACTAGCTCCCGGTGGTCTTCCGAGTGCGCTTCAAGGTTTTGGTTACCACCTTTAAAGTGCTCCATGGCTTAGGACCTGGTTATCTACGGGACTGCCTGCCACCACCAATAGCCTCCCACCGGCCAGTACGCTCCCATAGGGAGGGCCTCCTCCGGGTGTCGTTGGCCAAACAATGTCGACTGGCGGCCCCTAGGGGGAGAGCCTTCTTAGTGGGGTTACCTACGATCTGGAACGAACTCCCCCTGGAGATACGGAGGATCCCGGATCTTCGCACCTTCCGTCACGCGCTTAAAACGTTTTTATTTCATCAAGCTGGCCTGGCCTAAATCAACTCCTCTTTTAAATTTAAATTTTAAACATAAATTTTAGTCTGTTTAATTATGGGGTATTTTAAAATTCAGCCTAAATTATTTAATTCGTTTTAATTTATTTTAAATTTTGTATTCTTGTGTTTTATCTTCTGACTGTTCACCGCCCTGAGTCCTTCGGGAGAAGGGTGGTATAGAAATTTAATAAAATAAATAATAAATAAATAAATCTGGTTACAGTGCAATTGGTGACCAAGTAGTATAAATAAAAGTTTTTGGACAACCCTTTAAGGTAACAATCATTCAAATTATGCACCAATCACTAACACAGAGAAAAAGGACATCAATGAATTTTACGATCCAGCTCAATTTGAAACCAACATGCAAGCATGTTACAAGCATTGCTTGAAATTGGAGGTTGGAATGCCAAAACTGGAAATATTAAGGAGGAAAATATAGTTGGATTTTCTATGGTTTAGGAAATAAAAATGAAGTAAAAGAATATCAGATTCTGCCATTTCAGTGAAGATAATGCTATCTTCCAACAACCAAATGATGCCCATATACATGGACATCATCAGAAATCAATATATTGACTCTATTGCTAAACGTCGGTGGAGTCTCAGTCACCCAGGTCATAGTTGTCTCAAAGGTGCTTTTTTTTTCTTCAAAAGGCAAATGGACTGTTTTTTCCTTGAGGAGGAAGAAGAAAACGTTTCACTTCTTACCCAAGAAACTTCATCAGTTCTGACAGTGAGGGGATGCAAGGAGAGGTACAGACAATTGAGACTGGATGGGGGTGGGGGAGAATATAAGGATTGTATTTCTTTGCAGTCATCCAGTGATTAGCACTCTCTGAGATCTGTTGAGGCCACTTGGGGGTTTATCTGTGACCTCAGGGTCACCTGAATTGGGTGAAATTGGCTATGGAATCTTCTTGGAACTGCTGAAAGGACTGTGTTATAAACTGCAGATAGGTGGTATCTTACTCCTCCCCCTCTATTGTGGGAAAGGTGTTCAATTCTAACATAGATGGATCCTTTAACCCCTCTTCCAATTCTTAATTTTAATTTTAATATTGCTAAAAGGAAGTGGAAGATGTCAGTTCCAGCACTAAAAACGCAGCCAGCTTCTCGCTGTGGAATAGGTCATGAACTGCTCACACACAGGTTCCAAATTAAGCTAAAGAAGATTATGAAAAAGAAAGCCACAATACGATCTCCATTTTCAAGAAGAACAACTGGAATTGCTGAACCAGAGCAGGGGTGAAATCCTACTGGTTCGGACCGGTTTGGGTGAACCACTAGGGATTATTGGCGTCAGTTTGCAGAACTGGTAGTAATCACCCCTCATTGGCCCCACCCACACCCGGCTGGTCGCCGCTCATCTCTTCCAGCCGCTCGATATTCCACAGAATTCAATGCAGCAGAGAGAATGCTAACTTTTCTCCCTCCATTCAGAAGGGAGCTGCTGCAGCCTGTCCCTTTTAAGGTAGTCCCCAGGAGAGATGGGGATGGGGGGAGCAGCTGGAATGGAGCTGGAGGATTTTCCTGTCTGTCATCCATTTCTCAATCTCAGCACAGACTGAGGGAAGGATGGTTAGGCAGGAATATTCCCCTCCCCATTTTCCTGCAACAAGGAGTGGCTGGGAGGGGACGGGACGGTGAGGAGCCCCTCGATGTGAGTGATGTTGAGTTGGCCATGCCCACCCAATCACATGACCTCCCCCCCAACAAGCCACGCCCACAGGGGAAATTTTTTAATTTCACCACTGAACCAGAGTAAATATGGAATGAACTTTAAAAGGATGTTAAGGATGGGTATGAAAAAAGACAACCACAAAGATGAAGAGATAGAAGAAAACAAACTACTGTAGATGTCAGAACAAACTATGGAAATCTCTGAGAAGCAAAGAAAAATAAAAATCCCAGAAAGAAATTTAACAGGTTTCAAACAGCTGTTGGAAAAGATAAGAAGTAATATTATATCAACATCACTAAAAGCACAGAAGATGAAAACAGGAACAGAAAAACAAGGAAAGTCTTTTAAGAGATCTTTGAACTCTGAAGGAGGTTTCAACCTTGAACTGGGACATTAAATGGTGCCAATGAACAGGTAGTAACCAACTCATAGGTGGTCAAACAAAGATGGAAGGAGTACACCGAAGTACTGCATAGTAGAGATGTGACTACCGAGACACCTTAGAAATATTCCCTATTTCCCAACTTACAAGAACCTCTAGTACTAGAAGATGTAGTTACATCAGCACTCCTGTTATTACCAAGTTGGAAGGCTAGAAGAACTGATAGAATCTCCACAGAAATGTGGCAAGTTTATAAAGAGTTTGTACAGTTTCTTTGAAGTTACTAGTGGCCAGCATCAGATGTTTGCTGAGCAGTAATGGGGTGATGGTTGGGAAATAAAGATTTCTGCAATATAGAGATGAGAAGTATAGAGCAAGTTATGATGGTTGTTTTGAAACAATCCCTTGAAAATATATTACAGTATTGCAGTTCTGATTTCTATCGGTCCCACTGGCTGAATGCTCCCTCTCTTCAAATTGCCCTTGAATGTAAAAGCATTCAACACTTTACCTCAGAATTATGTGAACTTATTTTAGCTAGAGAAATATGTGAGTTTCCCTTTAATGTTTTATTATGGCACTAAAAAGGGGGAAAATATGAGTAATTTAAAATACCTTTTCTTTCTTTCTAGAATATTGGGAACTGCCTTAGAGAAATAAAGGAAGTTTGACACTAATAACCAACAAAATGAGGACATTGCTGCATGTGCAGTACCATTCCAAGTATCATGGTTGGAATCCAAACAGCCCCATAATGGAAGAATGTCTGTGGAAATCCTCAACCATCTAGGTCATTGTTGTCCCAAAGGTGCTTTTCCAACTAGTCCTTCTTGTTTTTGTTTTTTCCTTTGAAAACATTTTGCTTCTCGTCCAAAAAGCTTCTTTAGAAACTAAACATTTTCAAAGGAAGTGTCTATGGAGATATTCAGTCATCCAGGTCACGGTTGTCCCAAAGGTGTTTTTTTTCAAGAGGCAATTGGATTTTCTGGTTTTTCTTTGAAGACGTTTTGCTTCTCATCCAAGAAGCTTCTTTAGTTCTGACTGGAGAGCTGAAGAAGCCATCCAGTCAGAGCTGAAGAAGCTTCTTGGACGAGAAGCGAAACATCTTCGAAGAAAAACCAGAAAGTCCAGTTTTCAAAGGAAAAAATGAAGGAAGTCCAGTTCCCTTTTGGAAAAGTACTTTGGGATCCCATAATGGAAGCATGCTCAAACCTTTAGTATTTAGAAATGATGTTTTGTCTCTTCAAAAGTGGGAGAAAATGAAAGAGGGTGTAGCCTGTTAAGGTGTAGAAAGAATGGCTCCTTTTCAAGGAAGGCTGAAAAGAGATATGGAAAGCTTGACAGATTCTTATTAAAAGTAGCTACAACATTAAAAGATAAGATTTCCAATATGCTGATAATCCAAATTAATCAAGCATAGTTTGATTAATTTGGACAATTGCGTACAGTGGAGGAATGTTAATGAGTGATGTGAATGCATATTGATATCATACAGATTGATTAGGAGCTAATGTTCACATATACATTTATTACTTAATCAGTCACTGATCTATATAGTATATCAGTTGTC
Organism: Arizona elegans; assembly: GCA_022577455.1. Taxonomy (NCBI): domain Eukaryota; kingdom Metazoa; phylum Chordata; class Lepidosauria; order Squamata; family Colubridae; genus Arizona; species Arizona elegans. The sequence continues at coordinate 128,562,334 of JAKOOJ010000001.1, forward strand.
GCTATGGATGATATGGACATTCCAACTGTATAGCTGAACATTTGCTAGCTAATTGACAAGCAAGCCATTCCTGATATGGAATAATGAATGCACTTTGGTTGAATAAGGTGGACTGATGATCCTTCATAATATTAGATAATTAAAGGAGAACATGAAATGTATTTTTAAAATCTCCAGGAAATATGGGCCGTATTTTAATTTCCTATTGCTGCTGTTGTTGTTGTTGTTGTTGTTGTTGTTGTTGTTGTTGTTGTTGTTGTAAGAATGTAAAAAGAGCTTTCTAAGGTCTGTTCACTTTCCATGGTCTGTAAAGAGGAATCGCGAGCTTTATCTCGTTTATATATGGTTATCCATACACAAAATGCCGGTATCCATTTTCACCTATGATCCCTCATGCTTATACATGGACATATCCATACATTTGACTACCATAAGTGGAACCAGAACTTCCATTGCTAAGTGAGGCAGTTGTTAAGCGAATTGTACCCAATTTTCAATTCAACTACAATTTTGTAGTTGTTAATCGAATCACCAAAGACGGTAAAGTGAATCACACAATTTTAAGTAAGTGTGACTCCCTCACCCCACATTGACTTTGCTTGTCAAAAGCCAATTAGGAATGTCACATATGTAGATTATGTAGCTCCAGGAAACTGCATCCATCATAAATAAGTACCGGTACATGCCAGTTGACAAGAGTTCAACTTTTTACCATGTGACCATAGGGATATTGTGATGGCTGTAAGTGTGAGGACTGGTATTAGTCATTTTTTTTAGAACCACTGTAACTTCAAACAGTCACTAAATGAATGGTTATAAATCAAGGACTACCTGTACTTCACCTTAAGAGATACATAAGAGAGGCTTAAGAAGGGGGCATAGGCTTGCTGTAACAGCTATGTTTCTTTTTCCCTGTTTGAAGGCCTAAAAAGCAATGCCTAAAATACCTTTTAGTATTAAAGCAAGCTAAAAGGCTTCAGGAAGACCGAGTGGGAAGGAGACACAGTAAACCAGAATGGAGGCATCAGCTGAATGTAACTCAAGCCAGTCAGAGACTTCCTACTTCTGTTAAGAAACGTTTCAACAATACTCTACCTAGGTCTCTCAATGCATCATTTGTTTCGCTGTACTTACTGTAGGATTATAAAATTGATTTGGAACTTAATTATATATTGCCCTTGGTCATGAGCAACCTTTCTCTACAGATTGTTCTGATGTAACAAAATGCAAACATTTAGCGTGCATTTAAGGCTTATGTGGGAAGAGGGAACTTGGTGAATTTAGAGAATAATCCTTCAGGGTTTTTTAACATTAGAAGTAGGCATAATTAAAGACATCACTACAAGCTGAATCTTCCCCTCCCCTTCCGACTGAGTCCCTAAAGTGTATGAGTGGGTGGAGTGATTAGAAAAGTAATGAGGTAGCTGCTAGCTCTGCCTTTAAGATAGCAATGGTCATCAGTCATTGCCACAGAGCAAAAATCCCTAGGATTCCCTGGAGAGAAATGTCTATTAAGACAGATAAACCAGTTGTGGAAATACACCCTAAAGATCTTTAGCATTATTCTGAATCCTGTAGCTGTGGGTTTTGTTTTGTTTTTTACTCTTCTGAGCAATTCTACTGAGATAAATGTTCTCTTTCACACATAGGATCTCCTTTTGCGTCAGGGATCAAACATCTGACTGGAGATATTTCTAGATTTTGCACTGCAAGGGATGCTAAACTTAGGTGTGTATGCATTCTGCACACATTGTTCATTCCTGATGACTTTGAGATTTAGGATGCCTATGTAGTCAATATGCTGTCTTTAAGGCATTCTAAAATTTCTATAATCAATGCAATCATGTTTAAAAGGAGTGACAGTTGGTTTTTAAATTTGAGAAAGAACAACCATAATCTGTGATGAAAATGATAAATGAGCATTGTTGTAAAACTGAGGTTTTTCATCTTATTAAATATATAGATATGTAAGGAACGTTTAGAAGATTGATACATGTCCCAAAGGTGTTTATTCTAGAGGCAACTGGATTTCTGGTTTTTTCTTTGAAGATGTTTCATTTTGGGACAACCATGACCTGGATGACTGAGAATCTCTACAGAAGACTGATACATGTTTTTTTTATCCTCAAATTCCATACTGTTAAGCTGGCCTGATCATTGCGTTCTTGATTATTATTGAAGTTCCCCTTCCAAAGCTGAATTCATCCAAAATAATCTTTAATACCACTTATAAAGTTTCAGTCAATATTGACTTTCCTAATTTTAATACATTTTAAAATTACTGCATCATGTCTATGCTCATGAATTCCACAACAATCACATACAACTTTCTTGTGAATATGGTATCTATTCTTGCATGTCTTGGTGATTACAGAGATCGTACCTCTTAGAACTTTCTTTGCTTGCCAAGATGAATAAGTTGACAATGGAAATAAAAGATAGAGGAGAAACCGAATATTATTTGATTTGGAATGTATGGTACAACTGGTTAGATAGTAGATGTAAAGATTAGGAAATTACAAGGAAAGATGATTAACGAACTAGTTAGCAGAATTAAGTACAAATATAAAGATAGATAAAGAATATGTAACATTATAGTTTGATAAGATGTGATAAAATGGAAAATATACATTATAAAATGTAAAATGTAAAAAATAGAGTAATAAATACACATTGTATGCATACTAGCATATTAGCATATATAAAGGAATATAAATATGTAGGTCTTTGAGTATTTGGGTTTTCTCCCACGTAAAATTGGAGGTGTCTTGGCAACGTTTCAACGAAGTCTCATTCGTCATCTTCAGGCTGGTGTTCTCGGCTTCGTGCTTCTAGGAGCAATGTTTGTGATTACAGCTGTTTCTTCCTTTTAACTGCCAGTGGGGGTGTGAACTGATTGGGTGGGAGCTTGGCTGTGTTCTGATTGGGTGGAGGTGTGTTCTGATTGGTTGGGGGTTTGGCTGTGTTCTGATTGGATGGGGGGTTGGCTGTGCTCTGATTGGATGGGTGTTTGGCTTCGTGTTCGTGGCCATGCCATCTCTTCATGTTGGGTGTCAGTCTGTTTCATGTATGGATTGGAGGGGTTTAAAGTGGCTAATGATGCAGCTGTGGTCTGGTTTCTGGTCCGTGGTCGGACCAGAAACAACAGCAACACAGCTCACCAGCTCAAATCCCCCTGCTACTCAGACTAACCTGAGCACAACCAAGCCCCCACCTAAACAGAACACACACCCATCCAATCAGAGCACAGCCAACCCCCCATCCAATCAGAGCACAGCCAACCCCCCAACCAATCAGAACACACCTCCACCCAATCAGAACACAGCCAAGCTCCCACCCAATCAGTTCACACACCCACTGGCAGTTAAAAGGAAGAAACAGCTGTGATCACACACATTGCTCCTAGAAGCACGAAGCCGAGAACACCAGCCTGAAAATGACGAATGAGACTTCATTGAAACGTTGCCAAGACACCTCCAATTTTACACGGAAGAAAACCCGAATAACCAAAGACCTACATACAAACACCCGTGAAAACTTCAGAAAACAAATATAAATATGTATATATATATATATATATATATATATATATATATATATATATATATATATATATATATATATATAATGTGTGTGTATGTATATGTATTGGATGAATACTGATACTGAAGTGTTGTAAAGATGAAAACTGATATAAAATCAAGAAAACCATTTAATAAAAATTTATAGAATGAAAACAAAAAGAACTTTCTTTGTAGGTTAGCCTAAATACATCTAGTTGTTCTTTCTGGACCAGTCTTTTCCCTGAAGAGTAATACATTAATAAACTGGCAAAACATGATGTATGTGTAAAAGAGAGAGGGAGAATGGCCCAAGATGCTGTGGGATATTTATTGAAAATCAGCATAATGTGTCCAAAGAGTCTTTTCTAAGGGGCCAGTAAAAGATTTCTGTATATATCTGAATACCTCTCAGCAGACCCTGATCCAAGTCTTTTGGACTGAAACATGTTGGGTTCTCAGAAATACTCTAAAGCATTAGCAATAGCACTTAGACTTATATATCATCTTGCAGTGCTTTACAGCTCTCTCTAAGCAGTTTACAGAGTCAGCCTATTACCCCCAACAGTTTGGGTCCTCATTTTACTCACCTTGGAAGGATGGAAGGCTGAGTCAACCTTGAGCCTGGTGAGATTTGAACTGCCAAATTGCAGGCAGCCAGCAGGCAGCAGAAGTAGCCTGCAGTAGGGAAGACTAAAGCCTGCTCTCATTAGATTTTGTATGTTTTGTGGGTTCTAGAAGAAGAGAGGGCATGGTTTTTAATGGAGGGAAATTGCATTAGGGTGGTGCTAAGGAGTGTGTCAAGGATATTGGCAAATACTGGAGTAAGAGGTAGGAAGAGATATACAATATAAATCATAAGGGTCACACAAAGACTATCCTGAAACAACTAGACAAATTGCAGTTGCTTACTGGATATAATTTAAAGCGTAAATTGTACTGTACTTGCTTAAACTGTACATATGTTTAAGTCCCAAAAGACTTGGACTCTAGTTTTAAAGGACTTCTCACCATCCTCTGAACCCGTCCAATCTTTAGGATCTGAAGGAAGAATTCTTTTGAAGATATCTTTGCTATAAGAGGCCATGTGAGAAAGGACTTTCTTCTCCTTTGTTCTCAGGTTATGGAATACTCTTCCCTGGGAACTATTTTTGGCACATCTACTGCACACTTTCAGCATTTTAAAAAATCTGCGTATCTTTTACTGGACTTCTCACTGTTAATTATTATTTTTTATTTATTTTAGGATTAATTATAGTGGCAGCCTCTTTTGGATTCTGTTTTGTTTTTTCTTACTTTTTCTTAGCTGTCTTAACTAGGCACGAGAACAGAATATAAATCAAATAAATAAACATTTAGAAAGAGGCATACAATTATTGCATCCCTTAACCTCAAGCCTCATTGCATGGATGTTTTCTTTTATTCTAACTTTATCAAATTAAGATTACTACAGCAGGAAATTATGTCTGACAACTGATTTGAGGTTTTGTTTTGTTTTTCTTAATGTCTTACGCAAAGTACAACTACATTTTCTCCTCATCTTTCAACTCAAATCAAACAAAAAATAGAAAGGTTGAACAATTGTCAAATATACCCGCTCACTTTCATTAGTGAATACAGAATGGCTGCACACTGTACATTCATATATTGCTAGCATCCATAATGATAATGATACAAACCATCATTACTTTCCATTCGTGCAGTTGTTACTAATTTATTAAGAAATATTGCAGAGTTCAGGAAACTGAAATCTCAGCCTCCGAGATTCAAAGGAAAAATTACATTCCCAGTTTAACATTTTTATTGAGTTATAAAATATTATAAGATACAAAATACAAAAGTAAGTAGAAAACAGAGGGAAGAAAGAGGGGGAAGAGAAGTGAGGAAGGATAAGAAAAGAAAAATAAGCATTGACTTCCAACTCTCTTTGTTGCAGTAAAGTAAGGCATTAACATCAAATCTCAATTGGTATTGTAAGTTCTGAATGGAGGTATTAGACAAGATGATAAAATAAGGGGTATAAATATTAAGAAATTTATAAATTTATAAATTGAGGGCTTTCGCTGATGATCTGGTTATATTTTTACAAAACCAAAAAAAAAAAAAAAACCAATATAGAGTATTTGATGAAGAACTTGAATGAGTTTGGGTTTTTTGGCAGGTTTCAAAATAAATAACCAGAAAACAACAATGCTGATCAAGAATATGCCTTCTCAGGACAGCGATATATTGAACAAAAAGTCAGGTTTTGTGTGTGAGAAAAAGGTGAAATACTTAGGGGTTATGTTGACAAATACAAATATAAAACTGTTTCAAAACAACTACGTCACTCTTTGGAGGGATATTAAACAGGATTTACAAAGATGGGATAAACTGCACTTGTCATTATTGGGTAGAATCTCTGTAATCAAGGTGAATATTTTACCAAAGATGCTTTTTTTTATTTCAGACATTATCAATACTTACAACTGACAATCCATTTAAACAATGGCAGAAGAATATTTCTAAATTCATATGGCAAGGGGGAAAAAACCAAGAATTAGATATAAGCTACTGCAAGCTGCTAAGGAAAGAAAAATTACATTCCCAAGCACTGCATCTTTTGAATGAACAGCTACTCAATGAGAAAATCAATAATATCTAAAAAATTATGAATACATATTGGGGAATGGAAAAAGAGTAGAGAAGTTGTATCACTCACTCACATCATATGCAGCTAGTCTTTCAGAGTACAAATATTTTTGACTGAGGGATCCTAGACATTTCATTATCCAAGCTAGGTAATATGACCAGTACACTCAAAGAGCTCACACACTCCATTTCATCCTTGAGCTACAAATATTCTCCTCTATTGATATATTTGACTATTTTGCATTTATAAAGCTATTACCACAAGCTTACATGAAAAGTATGTTTTACCAAATGATCTAACTGTAAGTATTTCTAAAAGCAAGCTTTTAAACCTTGGCATGAAATCTGTTCCTCTTATACTCAAATATTACTCCAGCTATGATGCTGGAAATGGAACCTATGCAGAAAGAATTAATTATATTTATTTATATGTTTTAATGTCATTGTGTCTTTCTGTTTACTAGTATTAATACTGAAAGAACAGGAAAGGTGGCTATTTATTCACTTTATCATGCTCATTTATTTATTTTAATATCCACGGAGACCTCATTTCCAGCATATTAAAGACCAAGAAGTAAGAATTGCCAAAAGACAACTGAATTCACGATCCTTCATTGTTTGTAATGCAATCTACTAAATATGATAAAACTTTTCTCCAACTTATTTTATTTTTGGAAACTGTCGGAATTTGTCCCTGGGAAAAGGAGAAAGTAATTCGGTTTTGTCAGTGCTTTAAAATATCAGAAGCTCTTTTTAAGTTTTCAGATTTCAGTGCAAAGAGCTTAATTCTCTAACTCCATGGTTTGTTTAATTTAAAATGTGATTAAGCACATACATCCCCATGCAGTCCTGTTCTATGGGTTGTTTCTAAAAACTTTTAGGTGATACAGAGTAAGTATTTGCTTCCAAGGAAATCCTGCTAGAATTTAAATTAACCTCATTGCTTTTCCTCTTGAGCACTAGCCGGTAGAGTCCTTGGGCACAGACACAGTATACACCCGTTATAGACACCCGCAGAGACTAAGGCAAGGCTAGCTAAGGGGCAAATAAGGTGAAAGCCAGGCCTGCTTGTATAGTTTTATTGACAAAATCTGCTCTCTCGTTTATAGCCAAATATTTATAGTGCTGGAGATCCAATCTTGCGTGCACTGCCTTGTTACATTTTTTCATTCTTCTGATTGCAGCAATTGTTATGGTTAAAGCTCATATAGGAATTCCCCTTTCTGAACTGTTTTACGTTTTTTTATGACACTAACTAGCATATTTTTAATTGGCTGGACTGATATTCACAGTCTGTCATCACATCAATTTGTCTTTGCATAAACTATCTTTGGTAATAGAACTGATATCGTGCTGGGTTTCACTGCATGGCTTTTAATTCTTTAAACTGGATTACAGCTATGTCAGATATGCAGGTTTTCTCTCTCAATATAGTTTCTTAATAATCATCTTATTTTTTTAAAGAGAGAAGGAAGTATTCATTTCCAGAAACCCTTTGGTGAGTTGCTATATAATTTTTTTCTCTGCACACATATTTTCCTGCATGAAGCTACTCGTCCACATATACTAATCATTGCCCAAAGTGAACAATCACAGAGACCCAGTGTGAATGAAAGAACCTGTAAGGATGGTCACGAAGATGATGATGATTGATGATGATCTATGATGATGATGAAATAGAAAAGTTATAATCACACCATAAGGAACCATGGGATGGAGTGGGAGTGGGAGGTGAGAAAACAAGTAATGTTATAACATATGTATTTGAGTCCCAGCATACAAAAAGCTGACATTTGTGCTGTGATATGACAACACACTGCATCATTTGCCTGAGGCTGCAACTGGAACAGGCCAATGGAACTATTACTGCTTTCTTTACACCATCTGTAAAGAATTCCTTTTGTCTCATTTTATAATGTAATAAAGGATGGTACCTTAAGCTTTACAGTAAGGTCTCCACTGTATTGCCATTTGTAAATGGTTATGCATGTTAGACAACATAACAAAAAACCCTGACCATACACAGTAAATATTTAGTCATTTTTACGACTGCCCGATTTAGACTATAAATCTAATTTGTTGCTAGGTGCAAGTTGGATGCTTTTAATATAGAAATTATTCTTCTGCACGTTCTTTGGTATAACTGTCTTGGAAAGGTATCTCTTGGGGAAAATACTAGGATAAATAAGTATAAGAGGCCTTGTATTTTGATATTATTTTTAGTCTATCTCAAATGTGCCTGCCTTGCTATATCACTACAGTTTACAGAATGCAAAGTTTCCTGATATGAAGCTTTGTTCTCTCTCCATCTTGCACAATTTATTGTGAATATTTAATAAAAGAGTACATGTTTTTCTAAACTAGGAGTCTACTGGAATAGGTGGCTATAATAAATTTACATAAACAATAAACTCTCACATAGCATCTCTGAAAAAAAAATTGCACTTCTGAAAAGTGCTAATATTGAAAATGACAATAGTGCCTACTAATAGAACACAGGCCCTCTAGGCAAACACATGGCCTATTTGCTTGGCTTTAAACCCTTGTGGTTACAGATGAATACATACATTAATCTATACTCAAGTGTATTTATCCCTCAGTGAATGGAATAGAATTATAGTCCAGGATTGAATGACCTTTGAGGTCAGTTTAGAAGTAAGTAAAATTATCTTCAAGTCCAGCTTGACTTCTGGTAACTATGCAAATGGTTTTCTTGGCAAGATTTGGAAATGGTTTGGTAATGCTTTTTTCTAGATTGATTTTTCAACTTCCTGATTTGTAATGCTAATCCAGATGAACATTATCCAAGCTCTAACTAAGACCGAATGTATATTGCTTTTTAGATTACATAAGTTTGGTGAGGCATTGGTGCCTAACTGAGTGGGACATCCTTAAAGTGGGGCAAGAGGCTTGCTTATGTGATCCTGCCTGCTATCAGCGAATAACAGAATAAATGAATTAGAACAGTGTTGATGCCGCTTCCAGGGTTGCAGATTTCCTTTTTCATAGTTGACACCTAGGTTTATTCCTAGTTCTTTATGAATGCAAAAAATAATAATGATGATGATTCCATTACTTTATCAGCAAACATCTGCATGAAGGATAACCATTAGAATTGTTTCCTTAGAGTAGGCAAGAGGTATCAGTAAGTGCACATTTAAAAATCATTACTTATCAGGAGCAAATAACCAGAAACACGGGTTGAGTTCAAAGCACCAGGAGTTTATTCTTGCCTCCTATCACACAAGAATCTGAGCAACTAACAGTCCAAGCTAAATTGGTGCTAGATAAGAGTCAACGAAATTCACAAGGGGCTAGACTTGGATTTCTTGTGGCTGCACAATGACTCTAAACTGATTACATGTTTAAGTCTCCCCTCCAGCTCAGCCTACTCATCTCCTACATCACTGGCAATTGGGGAGAACACTTCAACAGCCATATGCAAATCTACCAGCATTCTATTTGAGCTCACAGTGGTTAGAGTGCAGTACTGCAGGCTACTTCTGCTGACTGCCAGCTGACTGCAATTTGGCAGTTCAAGTCTCACCAGGCTCAAGATTGACTCAGCCTTCCATCCTTCTGAGGTCTGTAAAACGAGGACCCAGATTGTTGGGGGCAATATGCTGACTCTGTAAACTGCTTAGAGAGGGCTGTAAAAGCACTGTGAAGCGGTATATAAGTCTAAGTGCTATTGTTATTTGGTCACATAATTTCCTCCTCTTTTTTCAACATTCCATGTGGAATTGGAGACCTGAAAGTACCATGGACAGCCAAGGAGGAAAAAAAATGAGTCACTGACTCTATCAATCCAGAGTTCTCACACAAGGCACAAATGACCAAAGCTCAGATTATCATATTCTGGACACATTAGGCAAAGATCTAGTTCTCTGGAGAAGACTCTAATGCTGCGAAAAGTGGAAGAAAAGAGAAAAAGAGGAGAAAGAGCAGCAAAGTAGATGGACTTAGTTACAGTGGCAATTAATATACTGTTGAGAGACCTAAAAGACCAGCTTAGGAACAGATCATCACAGAGAAAATCTATGTATGTGATTGATAAGAAACATGAAAAATCAAGAATCAAGCATGAAAAAAGTTGTCCCAGCTCCTTCTGTTTTTTTGTTTTTTGTTTGTTTGTTTTTTGTTGTTGTTTTTAATTTGATTTATATGCCGCCCTTCTCCGGAGACTCAGGGCGGCTTACAATGCCCTAAGCAATAGCCTTCATCCTTTTGTATATTTATACAAAGTCAGCTTATTGCCCCCACAACTGGGTCCTCAATTTACCTACCTTAGAAAGGATGGAAGGCTGAGTCAACCTTGAGCCTGGCGAGATTTGAACCTGCAGTAATTGCAGGCAGCTGGTCTTAATAACAGGGTGCTTTAGACCACTGTACTATCAAAGCTCTCCAAGGCTCTGTTGACTTCCCTTGATCACTGGATGGCTCTTTACAGCCAAAAGGCAACTGTTCACAGGCACTGCCCTTTAGAAGATGCCCATTCTAAATTAAAATAATTCAGGATATAAAAAATTAACCTGCTGAACCAGGCTAAAAGAGTCTAATATCTTTTTTTTCTCTTAGTGGTCACCTTTGGTGGCCCCAAAGTCACATGCAGACTGCAAATATGGAAGCCATACTACTCTTCTTCTGCTCCTTCCCAGCTGGAATTCAGATGCATGAAGCCTGTGATCCTGGTGATAGCATATCCCACTGAGTCATCACAACTAGGGGATATATAATGAGACACACAATTAAAGCAAGTACCAATGATATGTACTTTCTAGTGCTTTTCCCTCTAATGCAGCACCCTGGGAGTTATTAGACAAGCACCATCACTAACTCTAAACAAATCAGCATGAACTCAAGAGAAGGGAAGGAAGCATAAAGGAAAATAAGAGGCAGGAAAAAAAGAAGAAAGGGAGAAACAAGATTTCTGTGCTTTTCCAGTGCTCTTTATTTTCTGCTCTAAATTATCTTGCAGTACCAAATGGCAATACCATTATTTCTACACTGTACGTGTGCTTTAGAAAAGTACATATTATATATTACATGCAAGCAATCCAGCAACATTATTAGAGACAATGTTCCCATATATACAGTAGCACACACTTTATGAACAAATATTTTTTTACTACTCACTGGAGCAAGGGTGTCAAACTCGTGACCCAGATGCGTCACGTGCTGGCCACACCCACCCACGGTTTAGGAAAGGGGGGAAAGTCACGATACCTCATGTGACGACAACACGACACCGCAAGTTTGACACCCCTTCCCCAAAGTGATAAATAAGCATTTAAAATTGGCGACGAAGACAAATGACATCTACTTTTAAACAAATGTCAGATCATGGTCTTAATCATACATTATTAAACAGGAAAGATTTACAACAATAGATTGGAGGCAAGGGCAGATGTTCTGGAGTTCTGATTCCACAGAAATCCAGAACCTCTATTGCCATTGGCTATACTGGCTGAGGCTAACACAGTATTTCTCAACTTCAGAAACTTTAAGATGGGTGGACTTCAATTCCCAGAATTCTAGAAGTTACAGCGCACCCATTTTAAACTTGAGAAACACTGGGCTAACAGGAGTTGAAGTTCTTGTCAGAGGGTGGGTCAGGAGAGGATCCTATACAGGCATACCTACACAATCAGTACTTAAACAAATGAGGTACTTTATTCTGTATACCAAGATACTTATGCTAATAAAGTGTTATCATTATATACAAGTGACAGTATAATTTACAAAAGACAGCATGTACAAGATAATATGTAAGGATGTAGAATTTAAGAAATAATCTACTGAAATTCTTCCTTCTCAATTCTCTTTCCCTCACTTTCTGCTTATGCTTTATTTCAGATTCTTCTTCCCCCTTGTTCTTGTTCAGTCACCAAGTCGTGTATGACTCTTCTGATATGAGAATGGCTTTTTGTTATCTCCTGGCTGTCTTACCGCCAAACAAAGCCTTTAACTCATAAAGTTCTACTGTCCAGAATCTGAATCTCCATTAACTCAACACAGTGTACTCTCCTGGCCTTTTCACTTTTTTTTACAGTCTTCCTGTTTTTCTCGGGAATTTGATAGGATTTCACATTTATCAGGGGGTGTCCTCTCCAGCAGCATGTCTTTCAGCATCTGCAACGTAACCCAACCACCCCCTTTTTCTATTGTTCCTGGCTCTTTTTATAACCTATACCCAGGACATATCATATATTTTACACAGGTACCTTCTAGCATTTTCACCTGCTTTGATTTATTTATTAAATTTGTTTGCCATCAATCTCGCCACAGGTTGACTCTTGATCTTCCGCTGAGTCATCTATCATAAATAAATAAATAAATGGATAAATAAGTGAGTGAATGAATGAATGAATGAATGAATGAATGAATGATTATCACCATGGCTCAGACCCAAACAATGTCTTTCAGACAGTCCCAATCACATGAAGCATACTAGATAACTTATACAAAGTTTGTATGGAGCAAGACCCAGATTCAATCTGCGTTATTTCCAGACAGGGCTCCTAAAAGTTCCTGTCTGAAACTCTGTACCTCTTTTGGTGGTCTGTTTAGAAACGAGGGTACTACATGTTTTTTAAAGGTTCAGAATTGGTATTCAACGAGCAAAGCAAGTAAAAAACTTTGCATAAAGCTGAATGTGCTGCGGATCTCCCTTGCCATAACCAGATAGAACCACTGAATCAAAAAATTGGAACCAAAAGCAAACTAGGTATCTGGAGTTTGCTTGCATCTTAGTTTAATCACAATACAAAAAATACATCATTGGCAAAGACCAAAACCAAAAGATCAAAAGTTAAATTCTCACTAATTAGAAAAGGGCTCCGGTGTTCAGACATACCTTGGGACACAAATACTTTGTTCTTAAAGACAGCCTGTACCCTGGTGTATGTTGATTTGTCTGGATTCAAATTAAGTTGGGTCTCCTAATCTGCATGGAAACTTCATGTTATTTTTCCATTAGGAGGCAGAATGGTGGATTTGTTGAATTTCTACTGTATCTTTTTTAGAATGCATTGCAAAAAAGAAATAGTCAACAGACAACTCTTTGTCAGAATATTTTTCTTCATATGGAAGAGACAGCATTATGAAAGGCTGAAATTCTTTATGAAATTCATAAAGAAAAAATTAACAGCACCTAAAATAATGAAATGGAACTACGAATGAAGCTAATTTTGGTGCCAACAGATTGATATGAGATGATGTACACCATAATCACTTCTTTTCACTTTCCACTTTAAATTAGATTCTGGGAGAACCTAAATAATTTTAATCACAAAACATCACTGAAAATGCAATAAGGAGATTGGCACAAACTGACGACTATTATCAGACAGGAAAATTCAGTTTTCCACTTAGTGTTAACCACCTTTCCAGCCTTCAAAAATATTTGCTCATTCTTATTCAGTAGCGTAATGCCAACAGTCTAGATCAGGTAAGTGAAATTCACTTACCTGCCCTACCGGTTTGCAAATGTGTGCATGCTACATACACATCTGAACTAACTCCGACTCTCCCCTCCACCATTTTTAAAAAAATAAAAACTGTGTTTTCCAAGAAGCACCAAAATTACGTTTCACCTTTGTATGTTCCTGACGAATTAAACCATCATAAAACCTAATAATTGTCTTGTGTTGAGATATACAATTCACTGTGAGCCACCCTTACCATTCTCTTGCATTCACTGACCTCTTAATGCCAAGCCAAGCAACCAACGGCTAGCATTTCCCCCACAGAAACTCAGTTGCAATAAGCTATCCTCTGGATGGTATAACCTTCTGTGCTATTTTTAAGCAGCTCTATTAGAAGAATATAAGAATTAAGGAAAGGATGAGGAAGATAATAGACTAATTATTTCAAACCACTCCAAGTTAATAGCAAAAGCAATCCAGTGGCTTGCTTCCCAGGAGGATCTATGCAATGAAAGTGATGATAACAAAGCTTGTATTTCGAACAGAACATCATCTAACTGCATAAATAACACAGAACAAAACCATTTAGCTATGCCCTTTTTGTTCATGTACATCTTCATGTACATATGAGAAATAACAAATGTCTGAATAGCAGAGCTTTGGACATGCACTCATATCATCTGTGAGGAACCCTTGACCAATCCCTCTGCCCTACTTTCCGAAGCCTACCTGCCTATAAATTAGCAGGAAAAATGGAGACATATTCTTCCTTTCCCTGGTGCTATTAGGATCTAGGAAATCTAGAGGAAGATGGCTAAGAGGAGAATGAGAAGTACAAAATCTCTCAATGAATTTGACCAAGATTTTTTTCCCCACCAATAGCAACAAAGAACTGGTGATTTTTTTTTTAATTTGATTTATATGCCCCCCTTCTCCGGAAACTCCGGAGACTCCAGAGATTTGATATGACTGTGATGATATGACTTGCAAAAGAAGGACAAATTCAAAACCTTCCACTCATGATTGGGCCCAGTGGTGGGTTTCAAAATCTTTTACTACTGGTTCTGTGGGTGTGGCTTGGTGGGCGTGGCAGGGGAAGGATACTGTAAAATCTCCATTCCCAACCGACTCCAGGAGAAGTTTACTGCAAATTTCCTCCCAATCAGCTGGGATTCGGTAGTGCAGCGGACTAAAGTGCTGTTAAGTGCTAGTACTTGACTCAGCCTTCTATCCTTTCAAGGTAGGTAAATTGAGGACCCGGATTGTGGGGGCAATAAGCCAACTTTGTATAGAACAACACCGCTTAGTGGGGGCCGAAAGCCCTAATAAGCAGATATATACAAAAAAGTATGCAGGCTATTGCTATATTGTAAGCCGCCCTGAGTCTACGGAGAAGGGCGGCATATAAATTGGACTAATAAATAAATTCGGGAGGCAGAGAATAGATGAGGGCGGTGCCTATCAGAGGTGTTATTTACCGGTTCTCTGAACTACTCAAAATTTCCACTACTGGTTCTCCAGAACTGGTCAGAACCTGCTGAAGCCCAGCTTTGATCAAGCCCATTATCATTGTTTTTCTGTCTCTTCTAAATATATAGTGTTACCTCCTAACGAGGTAAATGTTTCCTTTTCCTTGAATACGTTGCCTGCATTATCAGTTAATCAACCTAGATTAATATATGGAAAATATTTTTCTAGGACTGAAATTTAAATTGATCATTTTCTGGCTCTTTTCTCTCAGTTACTTTACCCTTGAATAAGTAAATGGGCTTCTCGCTGCCAAATTAGTCTCTTAAACTCTTCATCTCATGAGGTTAAGTGCATCATTTGGCTCCCTTTTATGGCATCTTAAACTACCCTGTTTGCAATATAGTGATACATGTAAACAGAGCACAATAATTAAACTACTTTCTGGACTAGCTTAATGGATTTTAATAAGCTAACTGTGGTACTAAAAATTTTGAAGTCGATTATAAACTGGGAAAATGATAAAAATTTATTTCACTGTGCTTAGAAAATGTTCCAGAAAGGGGTGGGACAGGGGGAAAAAAGCAAGGCATAATATGGGCGTCATGGTTTTCCACCAAAGGGATTCTGCAATTTGTTTTTTTTTTTCCCCACATTCCTGTTTGCGTAAATGTATGTATCTCCAATAAGAACATGAATATGATTGGAGGGGATGTTTCCCTGATCTTAAATGGGCTGGCATGACTTATTGCCTGAGGAATCACACTAACAGCATCACATGGGAGACTATAATGGAATTAACTTAGCTTTCAAGCTTTAAAGGGATATAATAATACAGCAAATGCCTGCGCTTTATAGGCAAATGAGATTGGTGAAACAATGTGACACCAGCCATTTATGGGTAATGGGTTCATTTATCTCTTTCCCCAACCCTATAAAGGGTATACACATTAAAACAGCACGTATCACTAACAAAATAACTTGGGTCATAAAAAGTAGTCACCTGAAGATTTGCTAACAGTAAAATATAATTTCAAATTCCTAGCAATGCGCTGAATTCTAATTTTTTTCACAAAATGCGGATGCAATTTCCAAAGCACCTATAACTTAGGTGGGCTCACACCAAAAACAAATTCCAGTTACTTTACATGCTATTAGCACTTAGTGTTTAAGTTAAGCAGGGTTTAACTCAGAGGTTTGGGGGATTCAGCAAAGCACTCTCTAGTGAATCTTCCCTTATAATAATGTTGATCCCACCAGGTTTAATGGGAAACAGCAGCAACAGTTGTTTTACTAAACAGTTGGTTCACCATTTAGCACAAAATAAAATTGAACGAAGATACATCATGGCACTGCAGGCAATTAAGATGATGGCTTTCCTAGCCTGGATGCTCAAATCAGATGAAATAGCCTAGGATACATGTATCTCTTTGACTGTGTAGATACCTCATGTAAAATTAAACCTGTGTTAAATGATGTGCAAAGACAAGACTGGATATATATCAAACTTCTCCAGAGGAAGCTGATAATTTTCACACTGCGGATTCTAAAATATTCTCCATTTTCTGGCAGTATATCAGAAATTTCTTAACCAGAAAATCAATAATTAGCTTCTCAGAGAGGTCAAGAGCTTGCAATTGCTACCTTCTGCCTGCAGGTTGGTTTGGGCATGTTAGTATTTTTTAAGATTATGCTGCTATTTTTAAGACGCACAAGCCTGGCCAACAAATCCTTTATCATTTGAGATTTAAGACCGGTATTTTGTCTGCCACGCTGGTTTTCTATTTGTAGGGACTAGTTCTTTTATAGGAGAGAGAATGTGATGGGCAAGCTAGGAGGCAGACAGCCTGTTTCTCTTCAGATATTTCAGACTTATTTGCCCCAGCTACAATCACTAATGGCAAAGAATTGCCTGAATTTTCATCTAAATTATCTTCATTTTCTGTCTCTGATCAAAACAATTTAGCAGCCATTGGAATGTGTTCAATCCATTTCGATCACTTCTGTTCCTATTACTTCACTCTGGTGCTGTGCAGGTCATACTGACAAGGCTGACACCATTACCGTAATTATCAACTCTCTAGCTTGGTTGAAGAGCCTCGCAAGGGCTCCTGGCAGAGTCTTCTGGCTCCAGAATTTGTACTCAAGCACAGACAAATCTAGGAAGGGATATCATCTCATATCCCCAGCTTTTCTGAGCTCTGCACTGCTGCTGCTCCTGAAAGAGTGCGAGATAACTGTTTCCCTCCTCCCAAAAATCGTGGGCCAGCCTGGCAAACTTTCTAATAGCCCTGACTCATCAGTAATTATACTGAAGTATCAATCTATCATCAATGATGCAATTCTTTCCCCACTCCATGTTTATCGAATACAAAAAGTATCCTTTAGGTCTTGATCTCTCTTTTTTCCTTTATATATCTGTATGGCTGCTCATTTACCAAAGCACTCGGGGCAGTGCAACAAAGGCAACCATGGTAATCCATGGCATTTAAAATTGCATAACAAGAAATAGCTACAACAGTCCAGGGCTCTGGGGAAAAAAAAGTCACAATAACAGCAAATATTGTTACTGCCTTCTCCCTAATTTAACATTCTAGCCTCAATGCCTTGAAGAATAGTCAGGTTAGTATGTTGTGGGGAGGTGATTCCACATATAAATGCTGTGACATGGAAGGCACACTTTGGGGGATCAATCAAGGGACATTGTTTCAAAAATGGAACTCAGAACCGGATCTCCTTGGTCTGCTGGGATAGGCAGAAATCATCACTGAGAGACATTCCCACACCTACAGTTATGGAGACACACGTCATGTAGGAATTTAAAGTTTGGCCACATCTTAAATTGCACCTAGAAAATTAATGGGAGCCAATCAGAGGTGGTATTCAGCTGGTTCGTACCAGTTCAGGCGAACCGGTAGCAGAGATCGCCCACCCGTCCCGGCTCTATTTCATCCTATTTAGGCACGTTTTCGAGGCCAGGCACATGCGCGGAAGGCATGCGAGCGAGCAAAGTGCATGTGTGAAAGTGCATGGTCACATGTGCGGAAGGCACACGCATGTGGGGCAAACCTGTGGTAAGAATATTGGCAACCCACCACTGGAGCCAATGCAACGGACAAAATAGCCACACAATCTTTTCATGGTTGAGTTGAAGCTACTTCCCTCCATCCAGTCTATAGAGCTTTGGGAAACCGGGAAAGTACCTCAACTGCATCACTTGGACAGCCTGAGAACAACATAGAATTGTAAAGCTGGCTATGGTGATGTCTATTAAGAAGAGGTTTGAAGGGACAAGAGATGGATGTTATTTTGGGATCCATTTTTACTGCGGTCAGAATCTCTCCTTAGATTGAGACTCAGGTGCACAAATGCACCCATATAAAAGAAAAATCCTTTTATAAAACAAACTAGGACTCTTCTGTATTTTGGAGGGCATAAGAAGGTATTTCATTTATTTACTTTTAGTAAATGAGCCGTGATGGCGCAGTGGTTAGAATGCAGTACTGCAGGCTACTTCTACTGACTGCCGACTGCTAGCAGTTCGGCAGTTCAAGTCTCACCGGCTCAGGGTTGACTCAGCCTTCCATCCTTCTGAGGTCGGTGAAATGAGGACCCAGATTGTTGGGGGCAATATGCTGACTCTGTAAACCACTTAGAGAGGGCTGTAAAGCACTATAAAGTGGTATATAAGTGCTATTGCTATTGCTATTTCAATCTCTCTGAAGCCCAGAAACATTTGTCACTCCAATGCAATCTAAGTGCATTTGAAACACAGAGAATTGGACAGGTTGGCTATGGAAATATCATGATTTTGCTACTAGACACTGGCAGGCTGTACATACCACATTTATTTGTGCTCAGGTGACATTTCTGCTTATTCCTTCCCTTTTTAACAGCCTTGAAATCATAGCATGGGCAGGTGGGCAGAAAGAAGAGGATCCAAAGTGAAATATTATTTGCCTCTTTACCATCATTTATTGTCGTATCTGCTGCAAACTCCACATGGCATCAGGAAGGGCGTTCGGCTGGTAAACGCTCAGCTCCATCCAGTCACCACAACTCTATCCCAAATTAAGGGATTACAGGGTCATAAAAAAGGAGTTTTATTGCCAGGTTTCAATTGTTATTAATTTCTTCAGGCTAATCATACAGTGCCACATTTTAAATTGCAGGGCTCTAAATCTGGCTTAAACATACATTTAAGCAAAACAATTTGTGCCCTACCAACTCAGCCACAGGATAACTATCAGTAAAGATTGCTGCATCACAGTGTCTTTTTTTAACTTGCAGAGTTAAAAAAAGGGGGGGGGGGAACAGTTGGTGAAGAGTGGGAAAAAAAAGGGAGGGAGGAGAGACAGTCTGAGCTATAAATAGATTCCACTAGCAAACAAGATTGAACAATTCCAGCAAAATTCATTGCTTTGTTCTGCTTGCATATGCATGCTTTACAACATTTCATTTGTGTGGGCAGATGTGTGACAAGAAGAGGGAGCTGGAGTGAATGGCACTCTCAGAAGACCAATGCTGGATTTCCAAATGAAAATGCTCATAAACAACTTCGGTGGCAGCACAGCTGGTCTCAAGAGTGGGCGGGGGTCTGTAAAACAATTAACATTTCTAGGCCAGATGGAAATGGGGGAGATTTGTCTTGCTACTTATGAAGCATGCAAGGAACTGGCTGTTGCGCAGTGCACAATTTCCCGAGAGGGAATGCACAACTCTAGGGTCTGCTGTTGAAGGAGGGGTAAGGGTAAAGGTTTTCCTCACACATATGTGCTAGTCGTTCCCGACTCTAGGGGGTGGTGCTCATCTCTGTTTCAAAGCCGAAGAGCCAGCACTGTCCGAAGACGTCTCCGTGGTCATGTGGCCAGCATGACTAAATGCCAAAGGCGCACGGAACGCTGTTACCTTCCCACCAAAGGTGGTCCCTATTTTTCTACTTGCATTTTTTACGTGCTTTCGAACTGCTGAGCTGGCAGAAGCTGGGACAAGTAACGGGAGCTCACCCCATTACGTGGCACTAGAGATTCAAACCACTGAACTGACAACCTTTCGATTGACAAGCTCAGCATCTTAGCCACTGAGCCACCACGTCCCTGAAGGGGGGGTAAACGTCGCCCAAATAAAATTGCCTGTGTGATAAAGAAGACACTAAGTTGCAGCCAAAACCCCTTTTATGAAATACATGTGGGGTTTATAGTCAAACCTCAACAATCTGAATGCCTACGACGAGTCCAAATATTGAAGCGCACCATATCTGACCATGCGTATAGCAAGTTGAGTCCTCTTCTCTGGATTCTTCCCTTTCTCTTGGTTATTTGGTACTAGCCTAATCAACTGTATTCGGAGCTTCAGCTGTTTATTCCCAATTTAAACAAGGGGTTTTTCCCCTCTTTCAGCAAATGGAAATTTCTTTACCATTTGACTCTCTGGGTAGAAAATTTGGTGAATTTAGTTTTCGACAGGCAGTTTAGCAAGAAACTAGCCCTCAAAGAGCATGTAAATAAGATAACCTTTATTGCCATTTTTTTCCCCTGTGGGCACACTGGCACACGTTAAAAATGAAATTCTGTTGCCTGCTCTCAAAAGTGTACACATACATGACACACATGTAGATATGCTATGTACATACATATGTATATACCTCCATCCTAATATATAAGTATATTTATATACTTATATATTAATATATAAATATTAATCAAGCATTGAAAAAGTTATTTTTATTTTCAAAAAGGCTGTTTTTCAGCCACGAACAATATTTTGCAAAAATGAATTTTTATGACAAATCTAAGATGCTCAATAAAAGAAAAAAGTCCATATGATCCACCATAGAAGCAATGCTGGTCCTATTCAATTTTCTCCTTTTTCTCACAGTCATCAACTCTCCCAGTAACCTGTCTCATTTGTCCAGTCTCTCCAAGGTAAGAAGAAAGAATAAATTCCCTTTGGTATTATAATCTGAACCAATAAAATAATAATAATCCTGAAGCAGCATAATAGGTTGCTTTATTGGAAGAAGAAAAGGATGTACGGCTAGTCCTCAACTTATGACTGCAAATGAGTCCAAAATTTTTGCTAAGTAAGACAGTTAACAGAGATTTGCCCTATTTTAGGACCTTTCTTGCCACAGTTGTTAAGTGAATCACTGCAATTGTTCACTTAGCATAGTTATAAAGCGAATCTGGTTTCCCCACTGACTTTGCTTGTCAGAAATTCGGAAAAGGTGATCACATGATTCCGAGACAAGTCCCTTTTTCATGCTGTTGTAACTTCAAACAGTCACTAAACGAAAGGTTGTAAGTCGAGCACTACCTGTAAGTACTAAATAACTAATTGAAGGGAACTTCTGCACTCACCCATACATTAACCCACCTTTCTCCAACCAAGCATCCTCTAATTTTTTTTTTCTAATTTAATTTATATGCGGCCCTTCTCCGGAGACTCAGGGCGGCTTACAGTGCTTTAAGCAATAGCCTTCATCCTTTTGTATATTTATACAAAGTCAGCTTATTGCCCCCACAAACTGGGTCCTCAATTTACCTACCTTAGAAAGGATGGAAGGCGGAGTCAACCTTGAGCCAGGCAAGATCAGGAGTGTCAAACTCAAGGCCCTCAGGCTGGATCAAGACCACAGTGTGCTTAGAACTGGGGGCACCTTGGAAACAGCAAAGAACTGGCCTACGGTGCCTCTGCCAGCGAAAACGGAGCTGGTTTTCGCTGGCAGAGCACTTGGGCCATCACAGGCATCCCCAACACAAGTGACATTGAGCTGGCCATGCCCACCCTGGCCTCTTGAGGTCAAACACAATCCTGATGCGGCCCTCAAATCGAGTTTGACACCCCTGCTCTAAACGTATTGGATTTCAACTTGACACGCCACTCTGGCAAAGAAAAATGGGAATTAATGTCCAAGACATCTGGAAAGCTGGGATGGTTGCCCTGATTTTTAAAAGCAGCCATATGTCCATTAATTAATTAAGTTATCTATTTAGAATATTTCTTCACAGCTTTTCTGAAAAGCATCCAGATGGTGTACATGAATTCAACAATAAAAAAAAAATCATGACATTAAGCATTAAACCTGTGAACGTTAAAAACCATTAAACAATGAAAACTACCTTATAGAATTAGAGCAAAGTACTACCTAACCCCTTTCTTTATCTATTGACAAGTAGTCAGCCTTGGAAAAACCATAAATAGAATAAGTGTAGCTATCCTTAATGTTTCTCCTGAGCAGCTTGCAGATCGAATAATTCATATTGCATAAGCAGTCTTAATATTTGCAGATTGCCATGGAATCTGCTCAGGAAATTATTTTTTAGTCAGCTGTTCTTTTCTAAGCCCCATATTGTTTGACCCATAAAGATGCAGGAAAGTAATGTACAAAAATGGGGAAAGTAAATTTCAACATGTTATAAGGCTTACAACCACAAATAAGTAAATACTATGTATTACTTATTAATAGTCCAAGTTTCCGTCACAATTCAGGATTAGCCAACTAAATAACAGCGTCCAATATTAGAATGAAAATTATAGCTAGAATATCCCAAAGATGCTTTTTTTCAAAAGGCAACTGGACTTTCTTGGTTTTTTTCCCTTTGAAAATGTTTTGCTTCTCATCTAAGAAGCTTCTTCGGTTCTACTGTAACTGACTGATAGGGAATAGAAGAATTTATATTCTTTGCAGTCATCAAGTTAATCCCCACCACCCACCAGAGCACAAACTGGGTTTAGTCAGAACCCTACATCTCAGGGCTGAAGGTTTGCCCACAAGCAAGAAGGAAAACCAAAAGAACAAAATCATATAAAGGAAGCCCTCAGAACTTCTGGCTATCCTAACTGGGCCTCTGTAAAATCCACAAAAAGATCCAGTAGGAACACCCTCACCACAGACAGAACAGAAGAGAACAACAAACAGAGCAACATTGTCATGCCCTATGATGCAGGAATAGCTGAAAAGCTCAGGAGGATTTTCAATGAACACAAAATGGAAAGAAGTAAGCAATGGGGTACCACAAGGTTCTGTCTTAAGCTCAGTACTCTTCAATATTTTCATAAATGACTTAGATGAGGGAATAGGAGGGGAACTCATCAAATTTGCAGATGACACTAAACTGGCAGGAATAGTCAATACCGCAGAAGACAAGCTCAGGAACCAAAAAGATCTTGACAGACTTGAACAATGGGTCCTATAATATGCAATTTAATGTGGAGAAAAGCAAGGTTTTACACTTAGGCAGGAAAAACCAAAGGTACAAATACAGATTAGGCGAAATCTGGCTCAAAAAGCCAGCAGTGTGTGGCAGCAGCCAAAAAAAAATCTAATACAATCCTTGGTTGTTATAAACAGACGCATAGAATCGAAATCACATGAAGTATTAGTACCGCTTTATAAAGCCTTAGTATTAAGGCCACATCTGGAATACTGCATCCAGTTTTGGTCACCACGTTACAAAAAAGATGTTGAGACTTTGGAAAAAGTGCAAAGAAGAGCAACTAAGATGATTAAATGCCTGGAGACTAAAACATATTAATGTGAATGATGTAGGAATAGTATAGGGTCAGCTATATGAACACTGAAGGACCCTCTTTATTCATAATATTATAAGAAAGAAATGTGCTTATTTAGAGATTACACTAAATCAGCTAAATTCCATTCTTGGTAATATATATCTTCTGAGGGGCCTAGCTGTCAAGGATACAAGGACATCCATATGAAACAAAAAGTTACTTTTTTTTTTTTAAATTTGATTTATATGCCGCCCTTCTCCAGAGACTCAGGGCGGCTTACAATGCGTTAAGCAATAGCCTTCATTCTTTTGTATATTTTATACAAATTCAGCTTATTGCCCCCACAAACTGGGTCCTCATTTCACCTACCTTAGAAAGGATGGAAGGCGGAGTCAACCTTGAGCCTTGGAGAGATTCGAACCAGCAGAAATTGCAGGCAGCTGTGTTAATAACAGGGTGCACTAAACCACTGTACTATCAAGGCTCCTACTTATTATCCAAAGCAGTCATGAATCTACGCATCAGCAAACACAGAACTGAGGAAGGTTGTTTAGCTAAGATAATCTTATGAACTAGAAAATAATGAAAGTATTTAGTAATTAGAAAGTGTCAATTATAATGTAACAAATGTATGTTAACCATATATGGAAAACTGCTGTGCTCGCAAAATCCTTTGTTTTGGAGATGTATAAAAGCAGATGTATCAGAGCTCTTCTTGGTTCAGAATTGCAGATACAAATCTGGTTCTGAAACTGCGCAATAAAACTGTCTCTGGCTGACCCGGGAATGTTGTTTGGTCCCATCATTCCATAACAATATGAAGAATGGTTGCAGGAATTGGGCATGGCCAGTCTAGACAAAAGATGAACTAGGGGTGACATGATAGCAGCATTTCAGTATTTGAGGGGCTGCACAAAGACGAGGAGGTCAACTTATTTTCTGAAGCACCAGAAGGCAAGACAAGAAACAACGGATGGACACTAATCAAGGAGAGAAGCAACCTGGAATTAAGGAGAAATTCTGTAACAGTGAAGACAATTAACCAGTGGAACAGCTTACCTTCAGACATTGTAGCTGCTTCATCACTGGAGGTTTTTAAAGTAGAGAGTGGATGGCCACTTGTCTCAAATTGTATAAGATCTCCTGCTTGACCTGAGGTTTGGACTAGAAAATCACCAAGGTCCCTTCCAGTTCTATTCTGATTGAACATACATGCACTTTACACCCACTAATACATTAAGACCAAAGCTTGTTTTGTCCTCAAGAACAAAACATCCAGACACAAACAGAGCAATGCTGTATATGAGTGCAATGCAGCGGACATGTGCAGATCTCTATATTCGGGAAACAAACCACTTCACAAACACATGCCACAACACAAGAGAACAAATTTATGAGGATAGGATTCAGCAGTCCATCTGCATCTGAAAAACAAGGGTCACTCTTTCAAAGACAGCAAGCTTCACATTCTGGACAGAGAGGATCACTGATTTGAAAGAGGGGGTCAAAGAGGCCATCTATGTTAAAATTGAACATCCCTCTCTCAACAAAGAGGGAGGGATACGTCAGCACCTATCTCCTGTTTACAATGCAGTCCTTTCAGCAGTCCCAAGAAGGTTCCAACTTCCACAGCCTTTTGCCCTCTGATTCAGGTGACTCTGAGGATACAGATTAACCCCACAAATGGCCTCAAAGACTCCCAAAGTGCTAACTACAGCGCCTCAGAGCATATCTGAAGCCAGAATCCAGTCCTTTGCTTCGTAGCATGCCAGTGTTCTTCTTTACCCCTACCTCTATCCCAGAGGTGGGTTTCAGCAGGTTCTGACAGTTCTGGAGAACTGGTAGTGGAAATTTTGAGTAGTTTGGAGAACTGGTAAACACCACCTCTGACTGGCCCCGCCCCCATCTATTCTCTGCCTCCCGAGTCCCAGCTGATCGGGAGGGAATGGAGATTTTACAGTATCCTTCCCCTGCCACGCCCACCACGCCATGCCATGCCACGCCCACCAAGCTATGCCCACCAAGCCATACCATGCCATGCCATGCAACCAAGCCACGCCCACAGAACCGGTAGTAAAAAAATTTGAATCCCACCACTGCTCTATCCTTCTAAAAAGTTTAAAGCTAGATGGGCCAGGAAGTGTCAAATTGAAATAACCACAAACAAACTAAAATATAAACTACGAAAGAAAGAAAAGTAGGAAGAAAAATATACCTAATGTTTTATACATTTATAATGCCACATTTCCAATTTCTCAATGTGATTCTATAAACCATGCTTTCCATGCTTGATATAACCACAATTCCTGATAAAGTCAAATTCCAAAGCTTTAATATACAGGTATTGTATTATTCAACATTACATCAACACATTTAACATTTAAAGATGTTTCCCATAATCCCACGTATTACTGTTATGGTTGGTTGCGCAGTCAGCCATACTTTTAGATTGGATTTGGCATTTCATCTACCTATCTAATCTTTCCCAATTATTGATTATTATTAATATACTATCCCCCAAAGATAACAAATGATCACATGACCATATCATGTCAGTAAACCCTCATAGTTTTAACACCAAACTATTTCTCGGTTTATCCAGCCATTCTCGTTGCCAAGGTTCACAAATGGCACTAAGCCAATTGGCATGAAATAACAACAACATTGCTCAAGTGGTTGTTGCAGTAGCAGACAGTGTGTCTTGTGGGAACTTAGTACTTACTTTCTATACACACACACCTCATTGGGGAAATTGAAAATTGATGTAGGATTCTTACTGTGAATCTATTATGAGAAGTTTAAGCCAATGTCATCACAAGTTGCAAATGACAAATGCTTTAAATTATGCACAACTGATATCAGTACAGGAAATGATATCCCTTGTACATTGCTTAAGTGTTTATCTTGGATTGGATTCAAATTACTGTCAGCCAAATGGTAGATTTGAATGCACCTCTGTCAGCTGTATTCTGACAAGGTAGCGATTTGTCACCAGAGTGTGTGTATTGTGATTTCTAATCCACTACATTGTAATTGTTGCTCTGGGTTTAACTACTTGCTTAGAGGCAGCGTGTAGATGCATGTAGAAAGCAAAGTTAAGCTTCAAGACTATAATCAGAACACTTAACGTATACCCTGTTTCCCACAAAATAAGACATCCCCTGATAATAAGCCCAATTGGGCTTTTGAGTGCATGGCAATAAGACCAAGCACTTATTTCAGGGTTCAAAAAAATATAAGACAGGGTCTTATTTTTGGGGAAACATGGTAGTTTCAAGTATGTTTCCTTGAAATTATATTCCAATGTAAGTAGCAAAATTTACTTTCAGGTAAATGGACTTTGGGCTAAGGAAGCTTACTAAACTCAGTCTGAATCATTTTGGAACTATATGGAGAATTTATATTTTCTTTGGACTACATTCTAATTTAACCATGAACCTTAGCTGAATGAGAGACTACATACTTAAATTCCTTGGGAGATATATATATATATATATCTCCCTCTCTCTCTTTGTATATATGTTTTATTTTTTAATTTAAACATTTCATCTTCCATTAAACAGTGTGTCTTATGGGTACAAATATCTCTGTGCAATGACAATCTAAATTCACAGTATTCATTACATTGATATTGATTCTCTAATCCTACCATAATAAGCATAATAAACCTATACATTTCTCCCTCTTAACATATCTTCTAATAAAAATATAATAGTAATATTAAACACAATAGTCTTATCAAACACATTAGTAAAAATCATCATATTGTTTACATCTTTGTCTACATATTTTCTGTATTTCACTAATCTACATTTATTTCTAGCTTCTGTTCCTTGGGATCTCTGAATTGTATTAGGAAGGACTCCTATTTAGAACTGATATTATCAAATGATAACATTCTTGACAATTCGCCATTCTGTGTCTGTTTTTAACATATTATAAATCACCTGAATGCAGGATTTTTAGAATATGGTATTACTGTATGAATGCAATTCTGTATCTATAAGCCCCATTTAGCATAAAGGAGTTGATTTCCCAGTTGTATAAAGTTGCTTACAAAGATTGATTTGTTAGGTTAAACTATCAGAAATACGGTTATGTACATTTATATATTCGTTCTGCATTTGATAAAAGTAACCTAGCTGTTATACTGGAATTTAATGGGTTTTTTTAAAAAAAAATCCATGCAAAAGTGTATTTTCTACTTTATATTTGGATGGACAATGGTGTTGCTTATATAATATGTTAAAGCTGTTCAGATATCCTGAAATGAAATGCTCCGTAAAGTAATATTAATTTGCCAGTCAACATTTTATCCTTCATCCTAACAACTTAAATGAAAGGTTTAAATCAAAGCATTGTACACCTAAGCAACAAAAAAATGATTTTGAGATACAAAATACCAGATCCTTCACTCTGATCCAATCCTGAAAAAATGTATCCAACATATCTTAATATACCAACTTATTATTGGTACATTAAGATAGTTAATGTAGTTAAGATAGTTATTATTGCAGTGATAGCAAAATAATGGTTAAGAATGGTCCTTTCTATAACTGACAAAAGAAATATTATTTGGATGCTGGTTTGAGCAAAAAATGTTCTTCAAACGTTTATGAACTTTAGGGGGAAAAAAGTAAAATATTAAAACGGTGCTATAATTGCAATCTTTCCATGAGAAAGGAAGTATCTTTGAATAGCCAAGATAATTTACACAATAATGTTCAATTAAACTTAACTCTTTACTTATTTGGATTTTTTTTTTTAAAGTACCTTATTGTTTTTCTTTCACTTACTCTACTGGTTTTGATTTTCTGTTGTGTCCTGAGAGCCTTTATTATTTTTCCTCAGAAATAAGGTATCTTTTTTATGTATAAACCTTATCATGACATATTTATGATGACAGAATCAAACATAGATTATTATGTTTCATTTGTGATTCTCTTGAAAGATGTCTGATATGATTATGACATCATGGTAACTTAAGGCTATGGCAGAAATAGTTTGCTTTGAGTGGAAGTGTCTATTCTTTTTTTTTTTTCTATCATGGATATGAAAACTGACTGGAGATTCTCTTGAATTTAATAAATCTTCTAAGAAAAACATGAATATGGAAATGGTTACTCACTTCCTCTTCCAGGAAGTTTTCAACTCGCCAATCTATCCCAGAGCCCTGTAACTCCATGATACTCCATCCAAGTAACAACTTGGCCCAAACCTTCTTATCTTCCTATACCAGACAAGAATTATCAATCAATCATATTTGCCAAAGAAACCACACATAGTATATATGGATACAGAGTAGTAACATGTCCTTTGCAATACAGGTTCCACATATTCTTTCCTAAAAGCCGGCCAAATAAAACCCTTGATTTTAAGTTGATGAAGCAGAAATATCGATCATGAAAAACAACAGAAAGAGTAGCAGATGTATTAGGATAGCCTCAGTAGATATTGTTTCCTGCACAGTGCTGTATATTTCAAAATAAATCCAGTAAGCTATCTTAGCTATGTCCCAGAGGAATCGACACAATTATTTTCCTGCTAAAAGCAAGCAGAAATTGAAATTATAAGGTACACACTGCAAGTCCGGCTGTAATGCATTCAATTTTAATAACGAAGAGAACATCAGCATCCATTTGGGATAATGATGCAAAAATGGAAAATAAAGATAGTTCACTATGGATATTGTCCATGAGGATTTCAGAACACCGTGTTTGAAATAAGTAGAAACAGGGAGCGTAATATTTCCATGAGTCAGATATCATTTATGACTGAGTGAAACTGAGATTCCATTTGATGGAAATTGCTGTAACCTCTGCTGGACCTTACAGATTGTGTTCAGATAATTGGCCAGAAATTACTTCATGTATTGAGAAATGCAATACATTAAAATTGAATGTGTGGACTTATTTAGAGTATTAGTACCAAAATTAATTTATTACAAAATTCATCTCCATTTTCTTCTTAGCTAATATGCTCGCTTTGCATAGCCATGTATCAATCTGAATACTAGCTGAATTTTTTGAATATGTCCATATACAGGCAGTCCTCGACTTACAACCGTTCATTTAGCGACCATTCAAAGTTACAACAGCACCATAAAAAGTGACTTATGACCGTTTTTCACACTTACAACCACTGCAGCATCCCCATGATCACGTGATCAAAATTCAGACACTTAGCAACTGACTCATATCTATAATGGTAGCAGTGTCCTAGGATCATGTGGTTGACTTTTGCGAGTTTCCAACAAGCAAAATCAGTGAGGAAGCCAGATTCACTTAACAACTGTGTTACTTAACAACTACAGTGATTCATTTAACAACTGTGACAAGAAAGGTTGTAAAATGGGACAAAATTCATTTAACAAATGTTTCTCTTAGCAAAAGAAATTTTGGGTTCAATTGTGATGGCAAGTCAAGGACTATACCAGTGTTGTCGTTTTCACATTGTCATGGTGGGACTGAATTGTGGTGACTTTGGAATTACATCACAGAGAATAACGAGCAAATACAAAAAGAAGCCACTCAGCAAACGAAAATGAATTTACAGTGTCAGTCATATTTTTTTTTAATTTGATTTATATGCCGCTCTTCTCCGGAGACTCAGGGCGGCTTACAATGTGTTAAGCAATAGCCTTCATACTTTTGTATATTTATACAAAGTCAGCTTATTGCCCCCACAAACTGGGTCCTCATTTTACCTACCTTAGAAAGGATGGAAGGCTGAGTCAACCTTGAGCCTGGTGAGATTCGAACTTACAGTAATTGCAGACAGCTGGTGTTAATCACAATGCTTTTAGTCTGCTGAGCCACCAGTCATCATTTTTATATTTTTTTATCCTACCTCTTGAGGACTACCTGTATTTATTTTCCCGAGTTTTCAGGGTAAACTACTGTGTGTGAAATTTAATTCTACAATTATTAGCTTTATTTATATTTTGAACTATAATTATATTTAAAATGTGCTTTTTAAAACTTTGCATATTTTCAGTTTAGCTTTAGTTTATTCAAATTAACGTATTATATATACGCACACACACATTAGTTTGTATGTTTTCTGAGGTTTTCGCAGGTGTTTGTATGTAGGTCTTTGGTTATTCGGGTTTTCTCCCACACTTCCAATTTTATGTGGGAGAAAACCAGAATAACCAAAGATCTACATATATATATATTACCGAGACACCTGGTCTACCCCAACATGTGGGAGGGGGCATTCTGCTCCCTTTTGCCTTTCAGCTCCAATCCAGGAGCCCTCAAGCAGTCGCATTCACGACAAACCATTTTTATACCAAATATATATTTTTGCTGATAAAGAAATAAAGGGAGACTAGTATAGGTCTATTTCAAGCTTTTTAGCTCTCATCAGCCAGCCATACTCTTACATGGATTCGAACTTGGGCTGCCTGCATGTTAGGCAGTTGTATTAACCACTGAGCCACAAATTCTCCTCCCTTCATCAGTTTGAGCCAGGGGAAAGATTAAGTGTTTACCGAGATACCTGGTCTACCCCAACATGTGGGAGGGGGCATTCTGCTCCCTTTTGCCTTTCAGCTCCAATACAGGTAACCAGACACACACACACACACACACACACACAGAGTTATATAGTTATATATATATAACTATATATATATAAAAACATAT
Source organism: Arizona elegans (assembly GCA_022577455.1). Classification (NCBI taxonomy): domain Eukaryota; kingdom Metazoa; phylum Chordata; class Lepidosauria; order Squamata; family Colubridae; genus Arizona; species Arizona elegans. The sequence continues at coordinate 128,593,582 of JAKOOJ010000001.1, forward strand.
TGTCTGCTCATTCCTTAGAAGTAAATAAAATAATTAATCAGGATTGGGTTTTGCAAACATATGTCTAATTTCTTTTTAAGCCAGAGCTGATACTTTTATGGGACTATACATTATTCTGGTTCAGGGGTGTTAAGGATATTGTTGTGTTACCAACCAGCAGAGTAAGTGCACAGAGAAACGGTACTGAGAGCAATGAATACAATACATACCAACTGGTTTAACAAAGTTTTTACTTTGTAGTGAAAAACAATTGCATAGTCTTTTAATCAATCCAAGTCTTTAGCCATTCAAATCAGTCCGAAGTCAGTAAGTAAGCTTTTTATTGCGGTCAGAGACCAAATTAAAATACACATAGAAAGGGAGTATATTTTACAAGTATAGATAGGTCATGTGACAGTACACCATCAACTGCCTCAGATACAAACTGTTCTGTCAATACTAATGATCCTCTGCCGTAGGGGTTACCCATCTCTTCCCCCGTTTTTTTCCAGCCACAACGGCAGCAAAATTTTTTGCCACCTTTGAAGTTATATTGGGGTCTGTATCCTGGATAGGAAATAAAGGCTGAACAGATCAGGTGAACCAGGGAATCTCTGGGAAATAGGAGAAATGAATCTTGATCTTATGTCTCGGAAGTGGGGACATACGAATGTAATGTGGAACAGAGATTCCGGGGATCGACCATCACATGTACAATACATGGATTTTACTCCCCCCGAGAGCCTACTGTCGAGGACATTCGAGGGGATCACATTAAATCGTGCCTTCATAAATACGAGCCTATGTTTGATAGAGTGTAACGCGGAGAGATAAGGCGGAGGGTGAGGCGGGGGAACAATACCAACGGAAAATGGTGAGCATGTTCCCGATCCGTTTGCCAGATTTAGTTGTCTATCAATGTCATCCATCCATTGGAAAATCAACAATTTGGCAGCATCAGGGCCTAAAATAAAAGCTTCAATGGGGGAAATCCCAATCTTCAAAAGTTTTGTATGGATGTTATGGGCCCAGGGACTATGAAAAGGGTCCAGGTAATAGCCTAGGTAATAGCCTGGGAGTCTGGTCCACAGGGACAACCAATAGCCAATTGCACGTTTCCACAAGATAGTAACAAGTGAGGATATGCCCAGTTCCAAAAGAATTGCGGCATTACTTACGCAGGGAGAGACTCCCATCAAACAGCGTAGGAACTGGCTGTGGACAGACTCAAGAGAGGAGATATTGGATTGGACCCAGAGGGGGGCGCCATAGGTGATAGCTGCTATCATCTTTGCCCTGTAGACTTTTATTGCTGAGGGGATGTGATGAGCTCCCTCAGTATGAAAAAAATGCACGAGGGCATGGGTGGAAATCTTAGCCTTATTACAGAGAGACTTAACCTGCGCAGGCCACTTGGTATTGGATTGAAAGAGGATACCTCGATATTGAAATCTGTGGACCTGTTCCACTGGGATGCCATCAAGGTTCCAATGATAAATTTTCCTGCTTCTTGCAAAAACCATGATTTTAGACTTAGAGTGGTTTATATGGAGTTGGTTAGCAGAGCAATAAGCAGAAAGGATTTTTAAGGCTCTATGTAGGCCCACCCAGGAAAATGAAAGTATTGCGGCATCGTCAGCATAGAGCAGGAGCGGACATCTATAATCAGCTAATCTAGGGGCATGGATGTAGACCATGTGATCCGAAAATGCCTTTCTCCAGTCACTGATATATAAGTTAAAGAGAAAGGGGGCCAGTATACACCCCTGCCTCTAACCCCCTTGTTAACGGGGATAGCATTAGAGAGATCCCCCTGCGGGGTAAGGCGCACTTTTGCTTCTGTTCCATCATGCAATTGGGAGATAAGCCAGAGTAATCTTTTGTCAATACCCCAGGCGGAAAGTTTGGCCCACAGCTTAGGTCTAGGGATGCTGTCAAAGGCAGCCTTTAGGTCTATAAAGGCAACGCAGAGACGACCCTTCCTAGGAGTAAAATATTTTACGGCAAGATGATGAAGGATCAAAGCATGGTCAATTGTAGAGTGGTCCGGATGGAACCCCGCCTGCTCATAACCGAGCAGGTCGGCCTCTTCAGCCCAGGACTCCAGTTTGGGCAGGAGATAGCGGGCATAGAGTTTCCCCAAAATTGAAAGAAGACTGATGTTACGGAAGTTGCTAGGATCAGAGTGGGCACCTTTCTTATGTATTGGGATGATTATGGCATCCTTTCAGATCTTGGGGATAAGGCCTGTTTGGTTGATCGCATTGAATACCTCGGTAAGAACCGGGATCCACCAGTCCTTATGGGCTAGAATGGCTTTGGCTGGGATGAGATCCGGGCCGGGAGCTTTTCGAAGTTTGAGTTGTCTGATTAGCTTGGTAATCATGGATGGTTCGACGGGAGGCCATCTGGGAAGGTGGTTAGGGAGAGAGCCTGAGGTTGACGGAACTGCACGTCAGTGTCGTAAAAGACTCAGCATAGAAAGAGTTCCCATGTAGTGGCAGAGATGGAATGAGTGAGCCTACTAGTTGGCCTCCTGTTTAACAGACTCCAGAAATCTCGAGGGTTGCTGGATTTCGCGGCCTCTAGTAATGCGTTCCACCTTAGCTAATGCCAGTCTTGTTTAGCTCTTGAAAGGGCTAGCTTGTATGCCTTCTTGGCCTCGAAATAAGCGGGGGGAGCCGTCGATGAACCTGTTTGTCTGTGGGCAGAATATATAAATCTCATATGGTTCCTGGCTTGTTTGTACTGTGAGTTGAACCAAGGGGCTCCCTTCCTCCGGGAGACTCTACCAGGGATAAGGGTGGGGGGCTGAAGGGAGGCTATAAGACCACTTAGACACTTAGTGAAGGCGGTCAGTAGCACACCAGGTGTAGCCTTGATGCCGATTAAGGCTGACAAGGTATTGGCTGCTTCTTGATGATAAAAGCCTGCATGGAAGAGGGCCAGAGATTGACCATTCGGCAACATCGGGGAGCCTCTGAGATTAGAGTCTATTGAGACAATGTGAGCGGGATGGCCTTGAGGTCTATATAGCCGTGCAACCGTAATGAGAGGAAGGTGGTCACTGAAAATCCTGTCGTCTACTTTGAAGGAAGAAATGTATGGCAAAAAGGCTCTCAAAACCAAAGTATAGTCTATTGTGCTGTTGTCATTTTTGGCCAAGTGAGTAAATTCCCCGGGGACATCCGGGGCACATCTGCCATTAAGAGGGAAGAGGTCTAGTTTGACGGTAAGGAGAGCTAGACAGGTCCCCGCTTTGTCAACTTTCCGATCCTTGGAAACTTCCTTTCAGGGTATCCAGGGAGTGGTCATCCCCGGCCTGGCCTGTCCACCAACAAGAAGCAAGTAGGGTTTCCCAAGTCCCCGCAATGCGGGCGTTTAGATCCCCCTCCAGAAGAACCAAGGAATGAGGGAATCTAAGTGTGATGGTAGCAAGAAAGTCTTCCAGACTGGCCCACAGCTCGTCCAAGTCCCGGTGAGAGCCCCCAGGAGGAAGGTAGACATTAAACACCAGGAGTGAGAGCTTCCCGACGGTTATCAAATTTGCCTGGGCATAAGGGGGAAGAGAGTCCACAAGAACCACGTTTGCGTGCAAATCCAGGGAGATACCTGTTGCAAGGCCACCCTTCGAATGACCACGAAGCAGTGAGGGACGGGCTGGCAGGGATATGATTTCAAAGTCACATAGAGAAAAGTCATTGACCTCCCACATTTCCTGAAATACGAGAATTTGAAAGTTTTTGAGGTAGTTCAAAAAGTCCGGGTCGGCTTTTTTGGATGCCCACTCTGTGATGTTCCAACTCATGATGGACCAAGGAAGAGTTGGAGAGTGGATCTTTGACTGCCATTTAGGAGCAACAGGGGGCTGGTGGAGAGACCGGGGGACAGTTAGACCGAAAAAATCTGTTATCTTGCCTTGTTTTTCTTGCTTAGTTTTGGGGTCATTATTAGTTCTTGGAGAGTTCTGGTGGGAAGCCAGATTTGGACTGAAGTTATTGTCCTGGTCTCGGTAGTGGCTTGAATGTTGTACAGGTAGAACTGTCGGGGGAGACAACTGTATAGTGTTGTTGTCATCAAAAAAGATGCAGCCGTTATGTGATTTGGTGATGATAATAGACGGAGAAAGAGGGGGAGCCTGAGGAGTTTGAAAGGTCAAACCAGCCAGTTGTGGGGACTGAGAGTGTGGCATTTCGAGAGGCGAGATTCTCGGAGAAGGGGAACAAGTGATCAGAGATAAAGGGCCGAGTCCTGGTAAGCCTTCAGAATCAGAGGTAGAGAAGGGTTGATCTGAGAGCGCAACATTTCTAGTCCGGAGGTCGTCCTCCTGTTGTTGCTGGGTCGCCAGTGGATTTGTGGAACTGGTAGTTGAGGCCCTCAAAGGGCTACCGGCTTCCGTGTGAAGGTCCTTGCACTCCGTCCCCGTCCGACGACAAGTGTTCACGTTGATCGACTTCCTCCCAAGAGAGGATGGGTGAGTATTTATAAAGCATCTCTGAGGGAAGACTCCAAAGTGGGTCAGATGATTGCGAAGACCACATAAAAGCGAGGGGGTCTTGGATGTGCTGCACTTGAGAATCAGGCGTTTGTGGTGGAATGTGCTAGGAAGTCATTCCACAGAAAACAGCTCATTGTTCATAATGTCTATCTAATATGATTTTACGGTTGGTCCAGTCGTGCTTGTTAAAGTGAGAATGGGCCAGATTCAGACATAGGTTGGCTGAGAGCAATTGGAGATTTACTAATGGCGTCGGTCATGGAGGGAGATGGCTATCCATTCGGGACGGGCCCAGTGCATGTCTGGTGGTTCTATATGAATGTGATGCTAAGACCGACTTACTAAGAGATTCCATTTTGCCCTCCAGCACTCCAACAGAGGATGTCAAGAGGGTAATAGAGTCGGCCAAACGGAGACAGAACTGTTGCAAATGCCAGATAGCCGAGAGCTGAACTGAGTTGGTAGGGGATGGCAAAACAGTGAAACAGGGCAGGACAGAACTAGCATCTGATGGTGTCAGACAGTCCAGCAGAGAAGGTGTGTTGCAGAGTGAGGCAGCCGGGGATTTCGATTCTTCCAAAGGAGAGCTGGGCAGAGACTCCAGAGATATTAAATTTTGGAAGAATTCGTCCAAAGAAGTAATTGATATGTTCGGATCTTGGTTCAATTTCATGGAGTCAGTCTTTTTGATCTTAGGCAAGGGGCCCACTGTGTTTTCAAGGGAGGTCTCCAGACAGGGGTCCCTCGGGGACAAGGAACGACATTTGTGTCGGCTCATATCAGGGCAGCCAGTTGATCTCTTGGTGGAGGATGTTGGGTGGTAATAAGGCCCAAACCAGGTTAACGTTCTGATAGTAGATTAAAGCAGTCCCTGGCTTATAGAGTCCCCCGGTTAGAAACAAATTATATGAGTAAAGCTTCAACGGAGGTCAGCCCATATACATCAAAGCAGTCAGAGCAGTTAAAGCAGCTCGTAGGGAACATTTGCTGAGTTGTTCGCAAGCAGTATGAGTAATGAAGGCAGGGCACTGGGCCAGGCAATTAAACCTAACAAACAAAGATATCAGAAAAATTGCAAAAACCGGGCTCGTTGCCAGAGTAAAATGGGAGTTGCCGGGAGAGAGTTGGAAAGTTAACTGGTATGCTATTTTGCATTAAAACTCCCCTGCAGGAATCGGGGGGGGGGGGGGGGGGTAAAAGCTGAAAACACAGTTTAAAAAAACCGCAATAACAAACGAAATAAAAACTTAGAGGCCGAGCGGGGGAAGCATATATCCTACCAGTCCTCCATCTTCCTCCGAAATCCTCCAAAGTTACAGATATCTTCTTACCAGACAAACAGCAGTAGATAATAAACAGCAATTCAATGCTGGTAACAAATCACAATGGTAGCATATCCATCCACGTCTTCACACACGACAGCAACAATTCCAATCAACAGTTCCAGTCAAGCAGCAAGTCAAGCAGCAAGTCAAGCAATGATGAGAGCAGGTCCAACAATGACTATAGCTCGGCTTCCTCCTTATATACAGTTTACACTAGTAATTATCCCCTTAAGATAAGTGAATTCAGCAGCGCAATGACTCAACAGTACAATTATGATAATTGCAGTCAGCAGTTAGTCAGCAGTCATTAGTCATTACAATGACTCAGCAGTACAATTACTCAGCATTACATCTTAGAGTTAAAGAATACATTTAAAGTTATAGAACACATATATTGCCTGGACAACTTGTTAGGCTTACACCATATCCGAACAAGGAGCATCCATAGGGATGGAGGTGTCACAATCTGCAAAATGGTGGGCATAGTCTGGCAATTTTAGCCCTGCTCCTTTTGTAGAGTCCTTTGACATCAACACACATATATTTAACAGGCAGGGTTTGGATCATCATTTCGTGTTTGCCATCTTCCAGATTTTTATCCTCTTTGTGGACACTGCTGTTTCCATGGGATACGAGGATTATGCCAGCCAAAATGACAATTGTGTAATCAACAAGTAGATGTTGTTCCTCTATATTTACAATATAGCACAATCCAATCTTGTTTTCTCAAAAGTATATCTCATCGAGTTCAGTATGGTTTTTCCCCAAGAAAACAACTATAGGAGGCCAGACATGCTTTCCTCGCTTTTTTGGCATTATTGTTCCAAAATGGATATTGTATGCACAAGACAATGAGAATTCAGCTGCAGCTCTATATTAAATTCCCTGCACATACAAAATGCTAACACAGCAATAGAAAGCCTACCTTAGAAAACTTTTCCCTGGTCTGCTAGCTCATACATTCAGTCATACTTTAATATGAAGCATACGTCCATTTCATGATAAATAATATGGAACAGAAAGGAATCTTAAACAATATGTCTATGGCCATGATATAAAATTAGAATTCTTACATATAATTTGACATTGGGGTATTTATAACCGTATGACCAAAGTTGTCTCTATTGTCAAGACAACTCACTTTTTGCTGAGTGGTTAGCAGTTATCCTTCATTTTAAAAGTAAAAAAAGATATGGGTCTGTGAATGTTTTTAGAAAGCCGGACATTCTTTCTACTTTGAATCAAAAGCTCAACGTTTCTCTGTCACGAAGCATTCTTCGCTTATTTCCAATCTGTCAGCAAAGATCTATGTTACATTCTAGTTCATCAGCCAAACTGAACTGTCCAAGAAGCACAGGATGAGATATAAAGTGCAGTTTAATCTTTAGCCATAGTCCGCAATTTCATACTGCACAACTAAAGGAAAAGTACTAGTACAAGAGGGCATAGTGTGTGTGTGTGTGTGTGTGTGTGTGTGTATGTGTGTGTGTTTGAGTGAGTGAGTGAGTGAGTGAGTGAGGTTGTCAAGCTTCCAAGTAATAAATTCCCCGAATGAATAATCCAAGGCAGTCATATTCAATCAAAGTCCATTTATTAGGAACATATCAAATTAGCAAAGTCTTGGTATAATTCTGGCTCTGACCAAACCCCAGAATTACACCCAGTAAAAAGCAAAAGTTTGAAACTTCCCACCCAGAGTCACATTCTCCAATCAGCACACAGTCCAACTGTCTGGTGACTCCAAACCTGTGGTGGGTTTCAAAATTTTTTACTACTGGTTCTGTGGGTGTGGCTTGATGGGCGTGGCAGGGGAAGGATACTGTAAAATCTCCATTCCCATCCCACTCCAGGGGAAGGTTACTGCAAAATCCCCATTTCCTCTGAATCAGCTGGGACTTGGGAGGCAGAGAAGAGATGGGGGCGGGATCAGTCAGAATTTTTACTACCGGTTCTCCGAACTATTCAAAATTTCTGCTACCAGTTCTCCAGAACTGGTCAGACCTGCTGAAACCCACCTCTGCTCCAAACTCCACCTTCAGCCATCTGCAGACACATTCTCAGTTCCCACAGGAAAGAATGCTACCTAGCCATAACAACCCCCCTTATCTCTGCAACCCCTCTTCCTACTGCTAGAATGTGGTGAGACTGAAGCCTTGTTAGATCCCCTTACAGAATACCTAGAAAAGGCTTAGAAAAAGAATAGGAAATAAAATAAAACATGGCTACACATATGTCAGCTTCAGGGTCGACAGTGGTGCGTGCCAAGTCAAACTTCACTACATAGACAACCCTCGGCATTTTTCTTGGCAACATTTTCAGAAGTGGTTTGCCACTGCCTTCTTCTACGGTGGTCCAAGATCATCCGGTGGGCTTCTGCAACAAAGGTAGGACCAGAAAACAGGTTTCTAAGTCCAACACCTATAACTACACGAAAACAAGAGAATATTTGTAGCTCAGAGTTGAACTGTGGAGTCCTTGATGCTCCCTGACTTGGTTGTTTGCTTGGAGACATGTCATTGCCCAGCTAGGTAGCATTATCAGTGCAAGTAATTACGGGTTTTGCTGATTTGTCTGCAAATACTCTAATCAAAGAAACAGTAGGGAGGTAAAAGGAGGAAAACCACAACCCCACCAAAACTGCCAGGGCAAGTTAGTACACAATGTATAAACAGGCAGCAAACTCCATACTCACTCACACAAATATGAATGTCTCAATATGGTGTGTGTGTGTGTGTATGTGTGTGTGTATGTGCGCGCGCGCGCCTGGTATGGATGAGTGAAGAATAATGGGTATGTACCCCAAGAGTATTGTATGATAACACTGTCAGGGTCACCCAAGGTGAAAAGAGCATCCCATCTGCCCAACTAAAACAACACCTATATTGCCAGCAGAGTCTTGGTGGCGCAGTGGGCTAAACTACTGCTGTTAAAGTAGTACTTAGCTGCCAGCTGCCTGCAATTACTGCGAGTTCAATTCTCACCAGGCTCAAGATTGATTCAGCCTTCCATCCTTTCGAGTTAGGTAAAACGAGGACCCGGTTTGTGGGGGCAATAAGCTGATTTTGTATAAAATAGAATACCGCTCGGGGGGGCCAAAAAGCCCTACTAAGCAGGTATATACAAAAGTATGAAGGCTATTGCTTAATGCATTGTAAGCCGCCAAGAAGGGCGGCATATATAAATCGAACTAATAAATAATAAAATAAATAAATAAATATCAAAATACGCTCAAAGTAAGTGTTCACTTTAGTGACAACAGCAAAGGCACCATTTCATACTGTGTGGGAGAAAACAATGATAAACTGCTCTTGAATTGTACTAAGAGACTGCATGGATTGTCAGTCCAGATTAGAAGATAAAATGGTACTTTACTAAGTAGAGTAATCAACCCCCACAATGTTTAAGTTTGCAGAGCATGTGCAGCAAAAGCCCTTCAAAATCTCCTTTCATCTGTTTAATAAAAAGTGGATCTCTTATAATAATGATGTATTTAAATACCACCTTGGATAAATAATGTAATTATCCTGTTTCCCCGAAAATAAGACATCCCCTGACAATAAGCCCAATCGGGCTTTTGAGTGCATGCACTAAAATGAGCGCCCCCCAAAGAAGCCCTCCCCAAAAATAAGCCCTCCTTGAATATATTTAAATGAATTCACAACTGGTCCCCACCATTTCCTCTGGTTAGGGTTAGGGAGACAGAGCTGGGAATCAGGTAAGAGGCTGCAAGACTGCAAGAGGATCCCTGTCTTGCTCCACGCAACCCAAAATAATAAGACCTCCCTGAAAATAAGGCTAAGTGCTTATTTCGAGGTTCAAAAAAATATAAGACAGGGTCTTATTTTTGGGGAAACATGGTATTTTTCTTATTGTAATTGACACCACTACTAAAGCATGATTAGATATTTACATGACATTGCCTAGCAATCAAGAGTAAGGATCAAGATACCAAAATATAATAAAATTGGGATCATGTCTGATGTAGAGGTGAAAAAAAAAACATTCTTAGAGTTAGGATGTAAAAATTTCAATTTACACTTTATTATATAAATTCTTAACAGTTCCATGTATTAAATTTAGCTGGAACAGTATTGCAGTCTAGCAAAGGATCTAAAATCTCCAGCCTTCATTATGCACATGTATACATCCATTCTACACTGTGTTGTTTCTCTGTGTCATATAATATATGTGGTATATGCCTATTTATTTATTTATTTATTTATATTTTTGTCATGTTTATGTAGCATATATTGGTGGTAGTAACTCTTTGAGAGCTGTTTGTAACAAAATTTCATTTTAATGTACGCCGATTAATGTACATTTGAAGTGACAATGAAGTTATTCTGTTCTATTCTATTCTATTCTATTCTATCCTATCCTATCCTATCCTATCCTATCCTATCCTATCCTATCCTATCCTATCCTATCCTATGTGATGCCCATCTTAAATAAAAATGTAAAGCCTCTGGATCAGTGGTGAAATCCAATTTTTTTTTACTACCGGTTCTGTGGGCATGGCTTGGTGGCATGGCAGGGGAAGGATACTGCAAAATCTCTATTCCCACCCCACTCTGGGGCCAGCCAGCGGTGGTATTTGCCGGTTCTCTGAACTGTTCAAAATTTCTGCTACCGGTTCTCCAGAACCTGCTGGATTTCACCCCTGCTCTGGAAGGTTCTTAGAAGGAACATACAAATTAATACATATCAATCTTTAAACATATAATTATTACTTATCCTTTTGAATTACTTAACTCCTGTTCCCTACAAATTGTGAAATACTTTCAAAAGGTTTATTTGAAAAAGATGGCCATAACTAGGTCCAGCCTCTAAAGCTTGTCAGCCTTTCTCAGGCAGTCAATCTTGTGAATTTTGCTCTTCTGATCTGGATTGGAGAGAACATAACATGGTGTTTTCTTGCCCATAATGGTCAAGACAAAATCCTGATAAATCTCTGGGTAGATGTCCTTGCATGGCTTGGTCAGCAGTGGAGATGCCCATTTCTGTTTTATCCCCAAGTAGTTTATTCTTCACAGCACATACTTCATCCTTTGAGATGCATGTTGCATGATGAATTGCATGAGCTGCAGGCTGCAAGATGTAGGATTAGTGGATAAATACAGGAGACAAGCAGGTAACACAGCCATTTACTTGCAGAACAGGCTGGCAGTTAAAAGCACAGATATAACACCAAAGGAGAAAGAAGCTCAAACGATGACACATGAAAGTACTTGGTTCTAAAATATACACATATGTGCCAAAAAAAAGGGGGGGGAGGGAGTAAGCTGAACTGCAAATGTGAGGAAGGAGAGAATATTGCAAGGATACAGGTTCAATATTCTTGATAATGCAAGGAAAATAGGATCCTAAATCCTGCCGGCATACCATTAAAATATGCAACATTACTCATTTGGATGAAAGAGCAAAAGAAAGTATGAGGTGTCGTATTTTATTGCTCCTGCCCAAGCAAACTGCAAACAAACAGTGCATGTTATAAAGGAGGTCTTCATTCCTTGCCACTCTAGCAGACAAAGTAAAGCTAAAGAAGACAGCATTGAAATGAGTACCATCGTGTGCTAGATGCATGATGGTGAACCTATGGCACGCGTGCCAAAAGTGGCACACAGAGCCATCTCTGGGCATGCGGACCATCGCCCGTTGCTCTTCCAGTTTCCGGCGTGCGCATGCACGCTGGCCACCTGCTCTTCTGGTTTCTGCTGCGCATGAGCATGCGAAGAACAGTTTGTGTGTCCAAAGACACAGAGACAGGATCCTGGCAGTTGCTTCCTAGGGGAAAGAACTGTCAACCAGGACGGGTGGACCAGGGCTGCCCTCCCTCCCCGCCCAAGCAGGCTTCTTGCACGGTTCAAGCCCTCCAGCCCACGGTGACGCGCATCCGTGGTCCGGAGCACCTGGTCGGCTCGGGCAGCCCAGAAGAGCAGCAGCAGCAACACTGCTTGTTCTCGGTGGCGGGCGAGGTGAGGGTGGCAGTTCTCCTCCAGAATCCTGGCCACAAGCGGCAGTGTGAGAACCACCACCACCCCTCTCCAGCCACCAAGAACAAGCAGCGATGCCCCTGCTACTTTCCTGGGGCTGCGCAGCGGTTCTCACCCTGCCACTTGTGCATGGGATTCTGGAGGAGAACCGCCACCCCCACCTCGCCTGCCACCGAGAACAAGCAGCACTGCCCTTGCTACTTTCCTGGGGCTGCGGGACTGTACAGTAGTTCTCACCCTGCCACTTGCAGCCAGGATTCTGGAGGAGAACGGAGTCCGCACCGAAGGAACTTCAGTCTGGCACCAGGGTGAGAACCTCTGCACAGCCCTGCAGCCCCAGGAAAGTAGCAAGGGAATCGTTGCTTTTTCTTGGTGGCTGGCGAGGGGGGGGGGGCAGTTATCCTCCAGAATCGCGGGTGCAAGCGGCACAGTAAGAACCGCTGCGCAGCCCCAGGAAAGTAGCAGGGGCATTGCTGCTTGTTCTTGGTGGCTGGCGAAGAGGGGCGGCGGTTCTCACCCTGCCACTTGCGCCCAGGATTCTGTCTTTTGGAACAAAAAGAAAAATAAGATCGGGTCTTATTTTTGGGGAAACACGGTACATATATACATACATATACATGCAAGCCACTTATCTTACCACAGGGTAGAGGTGGGGTTTTTTTTAATCCCCTGTCATCCAGAAATATGGTACTTGTGGATCTATACTGTCAGATCTTTATCCAAGATACCAGGGGTTTCCAAGGAATATGTGTCCCAACCACAATTAGCTTACCCTTCTATTGATAGCGTAATATTTCAATTTCATCTGCCCCTACATTTAATGCTCAGGAGATCTGCTGTTTAGGGTTGCAAGAATCACATTCTAAACATAAAGATCGTCAAAAAGATAAACTGTTTGGGTAAATTTTTGCTTGATATGGCATTACATTTTATTTTGCAAGTATATTACACCTGTTACTTAACTAAATGTAAAATTCTTAGAAACCTTCTTCCTCCATGCTATTCTAAACTTATATCTACACATTCAATTCTTACATTATTAAAAAATGTTTTATTAATTTTCAATAATTAAAATACAAAAAGAAAGAATTCTTGTACATAACTGTGACCATTTACATGACATATTACTATAATTTACTTATATTATTCTATACATTCTAACTAAATCCAATCCTAGTTTATCTAATTCTTTTTTCCTTTTCTATTTTCAATCCGTTTGTACCACTTCTCCCATACTCCGTAGTATTCCAAATCTGTCAATCCTTTTAGTTCAAGTGTCAATTTGTCCATTTCAGCGCAGTCGATATTTTTTTTTTAATTATTAAGTCTTCAGAGGGTATATTTGTATTTCTCCAACACTGCACAAAAGCTAGTCTTGCCACCGTTATTATATGTAGAATGATATACATTGTTTTTTTATCAAAAAATGAATAAATAAAAATTTGGAAAAAATTACAAACTTGGTTACAGGAATTAACTGGCTTTCAAATAGAATACATACCAGAATTGTTTCTTCTCGGGATAACGAAAGGGAAATATGATTTTTTAAAAAATCAATTCTTACAATTTTATTACAACTATAAAACATCAGCTTTGATCCTTCCCCAAAATATTTCACAAACAATTCATGCTATAGGCCTTTTTTAACCCTTAAAAGCTGCAATTCTGTTCATCAGGGATAGCAAATTTGTGGCCTTTTATGTGTTTCTGCAACTCACCCTGTCTGCCCAAGGCTGCTGAATGTTACTTAAGCAACATTTGGAGGAGGCCAGCTTGTTCCCTCCTGATATATACTGAGATGAGCTATAATGTTGTGGCACAGTGGTTAGGGTGCAGTACTGCAGCTACTTCAGCTGACTGCTAGTTCAGCAGATCAGCGGATCAAATCTCACCGGCTCAAGGTTGACTCAGCCTTCCATCCTTCCAAGGTGGGTAAAATGAGGACCCAGATTGTTGGGGGCAATATGCTATTTAGTATACTGTGTTTGGTGTAAGCTGCCCAGAGTCCTCGGAGAGTGGGCGGCATAGAAATATGAAAAAATAAATAAATAAATAAATAAATAAATGCATGAATGCATGAATGAATGTTGTATTATTACAAGTTGTAAGGTATCAGGCAAAATTTCCTACATAAGGATAGTCAATCAGTATCTTAAAGCCTGTACAACCACACATTTTGAATTCCAAATCATATAAATGAATCTGGATTGCAAATTACTAAGAAATAAATAAACGTTTTCTCTTTTATTATCCAACAGAAAACAGTTTAAACCGATGAAAACTTTTGTTTAGAGTGAACACACAGAACACTTAAAAAAAAAATGTCCAGAAATCCCAATATCACCTACTTCCATCTTGACTTTGATCACTGTATCCAACAATCATTCATTCCTACCCTTTTGCACTTTCTATGTCTTTTGTGCCAACTGAGGACACAGAGAAGCAGGTTTCAAAATTTTACCTCCCTACTCCCTTCACCACAAAACCTGAATTTAAGTACATCGACACATGCGTCACTGTGCTTCCCTTTCATCCTTCAATCGTACTGCTTCCAAGCTGCACCCTAATCCTATCCCTAGAAAGCTGTGTGCTGTTCTGCTCTGCAGAGGTAGTCCTCAACTTATGACCACAATTCAGGCCAAAATTTCTGTTGTTAAGTGAAACATTTGTTAAGTGAGTTTTTAAAGTGAGTTTTGCTCTATTTTATGACCTTTCTTGCCACAGTTGTTAAGAAAATCACTGAAGTTGTTAGGTTAGTAAGCCAATTGTTAAGTGAATCTGGCTTCCCCATTTGTGTCAGAAAGTCACAAAAGGGGATCACATCAGGGGTGAAATCCAGCAGGTTCTGACAAATTCTGGAGAACAGGTAGTGGAAACTTTGAGCAGTTCGGAGAACTGGTAGTGGAAATTTTGAGTAGTTTGGAGAACCAGCAAATACCACCTCTGGCTGGCCCCAGAGTGGGTTGGGAATTTATTTATTATTTATTTATTAATCAAATTTCTATACCGCCCTACTCCCGAAGGACTCAGGGCGGTGAACAGCCAAGATAAAATACAGATAATACAAATATTAAAAATCCCTTAAAATTATTAAATATTTCGGCCGAAACACAGATTAAAACACCCAATTTATAAAATCACGAATTAAAAAATTTAAAAATTTAAAAGGGGGGAGTTAGGCCAGGCCAGCTTGCTGAAATAGAAAAGTTTTGAGAGCACGGCGAAACGTGCGCAGGTCAGGGATCCTCCGTATCTCTGGGGGGAGCTCGTTCCAGATGGTAGGTGCCCCCACAGAGAAGGCTCTCCCCCTGGGGGCCGCCAGTCGACACTGTTTGGCCGACGGCACCCTGAGGAGCCCCTCTCTATGGGAGCGTACTGGTCGGTGAGAGGCTATTGGTAGCAGAAGGCGGTCTCGTAGATACCCCAGTCCGATGCCATGGAGCGCTCTAAAGGTGGTAACCAAAACCTTGAAGCGCACCCGGAAAACCACCGGGAGCCAGTGCAGCTCGCGCAGGAGGGGGGTCACATGGGAGCGCCACGTCGTTCCCATAACCACCCGCGCGGCCGCATTCTGGACCAGCTGGAGCCTCCGGGTGCTCCTCAAGGGGAGCCCCATGTAGAGAGCATTGCAGTAGTCCAAGCGGGAAGTAACGAGAGCATGAGTGACCATGTTTAACGAGTCCCGATCCAGAAAGGGACGCAACTGGCGAATCAGGCGGACCTGATAAAAAGTCCCCCTGGCCACGGCCGTCATGTGCTCTTCTAAAGACAGCCGTGAGTCCAGGAGGACACCCAAGTTGCGAACCCTCTCCGTGGGGGCCAATGACTCGCCCCCAATAGTCAGTGATGGCACTAACTGACTATATCGGGATGTCGGAAACCACAGCCACTCGGTCTTGGATGGGTTGAGCCTGAGTCTGTTTCTCCCCATCCAGATCCGGAATGGAGATTTTCCAATATCCTTCCCCCAGGAGTGGGGATGGAATGGGGATTTTGCAGTATCCTTCCCCTGGAGTGGGGTGGAAATGGAAATTTTGCAGTATCCATCCCCTACCCCGCTCACCAAGTCACACCATAGCCACCAAGTCACACCCATAGAACCGGTAGTAAGAAAAATTTAGATTTCACACTGGATTACATGACCCCCAGGACACTGACAATCATCAATATGAGTCAGTTGCCAAGCATCTGAATTTTGATCACATGATCATGGCAATGCTCCAAAGGTCATAACTTTGAAAATCGGTCATAAATCACTGTTTTCAGTGCTGTTATAACTTTGAGCAGTCACTAAATGAACTGTTGTAAGTAGAGGATTACCTGTACAGCTTTAGTATACAAGATAGTAAGAACTGGGATTGATGTGTCCCTGGATTGAAATTCAGACCCTGCTGAACATAATCCAGATGAAAAAACCTCTTCCAATTGTAAAAAGAATTCTAGCTGCTATTTTCCCCTTGTTCTCATTATATGGTTGACTAGCTGAACTTTTTTTATTCCTTGAAACTATGGCTCAACTGGTCATCCTTTCAACCACTAGGTAGCAGCAGAGTTATAAGCTTTTTTTTTTTTTTAAAAAAAAAAAACCCAAACAAACTCTTTGCTGCCATTTAGTTCAAAGTAATCAGAACTAGGATCACAACATCTTAACTGTAAACCCAGAACAAATAATTGTATCAGTGAACTGTGATGACTGAGGTTTTCAATGAGCATATAGAATTCACTAGCCCTGTTGAAGAGGGTGGAGGGGGACAGATCTCACACGGTGTTTCCACCATGCCTGTCATTATGTCCACAACCAAACACAACAGAACGATTTTCTATTCTTTTTTTCCACCCCTCCATTTGTAACATAACATTTCTACGTGTGGTTTTATTTTTGATAAGCTGCTACTTGAGGAGAAACACCATATAACTTTGCCTTTGAAAAATAAATAATAAACACATGCAGCCTAAATGTGATGCCGCCAATATTATGTGGCATTGTGACATTGTAGTTAAGGACAGAGTCTGTGTAGTGACATCACAAAGGAGGTTTGGGATCTTAGTGCATCTTAGTGCAGGCAATTGTAGAGCCAAATATGTTAAAGTCTACTTCCCACAACATTCTTCCTATATAATTCTTCTTACCATACACAGACAATTCTTTATCACAAACATGTTAATTTTGCCTAGGGTGCTTTTTTTAAAAAAAAATAGATGTTATTTCACTGCAAAAATGAACAAGTAGCCTTATACTTTGTACTCATTTTTGCCTTTTTCTTTTTCTGTTTCTTGGGGTTTTTTTCTTTATCTTCTGCTCACCGTGCTTCGTTCCTGTTTCAGCCATTCATTTCCTGAATAAGTCTGATAATGAGGGTTGCCTTGTTATTACAGTAATTATTATTTTTCTCTTCACTAAATATTGCTTTATTAGCCTTAAACTGCAAGATAAAAAGCATTTGCTGAACTGCCAGCCAACAAAACTAAAACAATCAATGGGCAGCTTTTTAATTATTGTAATTGTGCAAGTTTCTGAATTGAATGTTGTGGAGTCCTTTTAGTGTCTACTATACTTTCATAACTAAGCAGGATTCAGGGAATACTGCTAATGCACAAAGGGATCTGGAATTTAGTTACAAAATGTAATGCCATTGTTCTTGATTACTGGAATGCATTCATTCTTTTTTATGAAATTTGGTTTACTAAATACATGTTACAGGAATTATGTATTGATCATGTTTACAACATTTAAATACTCTGAAAGAAGTCACTCGGAATCGGGTGGCATATGAATTTATTATTATTATTAAGCCATGGAGGACATTACATGCTTAGTTTACGCAGGAACTATGAGCCCCCCCCCCTCTTTTGCTAGATCATGTCTTCAGGGCATATGTAACAAACCATCCTTTCATCAAGATGGAAAAATACAAATTGTGAAATTGCAATACTGTAATGTAAGGATGATGGCATCACAATATTACCAATCACATTTCATACTTGCTCCCGTCAATGTCCAATTCATAACCTTATGATCTAAAAGCAGATAAAAAAATAAATCCATATGCTGCCTGACTATATCATAAACTCTATTGCCCATATTTAAGCGTACTGCTGTTTTATATGAATATTAGAATCTGTTTTATTTCCAATTATCTGACAGTAATTCCAAGTCATTCTGAAACCTTCTTCTATATATAAATGCTATTTTCAGTTCAAATGGACTCTACCTCTCTGGATGTTGCCAAATCCTGCGATGCTGTCAGCAAGATAAGATCCAAGTTGACTCACTTCACATCCTTCATCTTCAGCACAACTGTGGCTAAGCTTTGAACAACTATGAATAACAATCTAAAAGGCCTCTAAAAGGATGCTGGTAATGACACAGTCTGAGGCCCAACTTCTATTGTTCATCTGTAAGCATGCTCCTTAGCTTCAGCTCCTTCAACTCTGATGTCTATGGCTATTCTGTTTTTTGGAAGTAGGAGTGTGTTTCTTTTAAATCTGGTACTTCCCCATATCAAAGATCCATGGCTTAGAGCAGGGCTGTCAAACTCATGGTCCGCGGGCCAGATGTGCTGGCCATGCCCACGCCCGGTTTAGCAAAGGGGGAAAAAGTCACTTGACAACACTATGACAACGCAAGTTTGATACCCCTGGCTTAGAGGGAGGGGGTTGGACAGGAGGAAGGGTTCTTTAGCTATCAGTTCCCCAAATGCAAGGAGATGATCTGTAGCCAAGATGGGAGAACTGACAGTTAGAGATCTGTCACCCAAGTTTGTATCCCCAACTCGGGAACTTCTGTCACTCCTCTGTTGAAAGTTAGTAGGGCTGATACCTTTCAAACCAGGAAGAAATATCAAGAGAAGTAGGAGGAAATAAAACTGGAGGGAATGGCTCTTGAGCCAGCCACCTTCTAATTTCATATAGGAGAAAAGGAACCCTCACCTGTTTCTCTTGCCAGCCCAGATGGGGTGACTGGAAACTTCAAACCACTCTCTAAATTGGGGTTTGACAAACTGTTAAATCACATCCGTGTGAGTTTCTTCCCATTCAATCCCACACTTTTGTCTGTCTCACCCATCTGGAAGATGGGCTGTTTTTTAGACTCAAGTCTTAGTGAAAGGCCCATTATCAAAAATAACCCAAGAGGTGGGATCACTAGAGCAATGCCAGCAATCTGTCACTTGGTCAACTGGGAAAAAAAAGTTTTGATTGATAAGAACTGGTTCTCCATCTGTTAAGAAGTCAAGTAACCATTTCTAGAATAAGCAGCTGGGGCAGTCTGCCTCTCCTTTACACAAGAACTTTACACAAGTTCTCCCCCTGAACATTAAAAAAAAAAACAGTCTGAGAAAAAGAAGTGAACCTTACTGCTATATTTTGCCTATATGTAATTCTTATTTGAATGCACCACATTTCCTAATATTCTTATGTAGAAATTTTAAACATTTTTTTAAAAAAAACTTACTAATCAGAGCTTTGAGATATTTATCCTGGCATTGAATTGCTCCAAGAGAAGTCTGATACAATGCTGATACCAGCCAGGGACAGCCCATCACAGCAGTTGGTGGTGTTTTTCCCACCGATGGGTCACAGTGGGTGTAGGAATGATGACATTGGGGAAATCCACCAATCTTAGACCTTGGGTTGCCTTACATTAAAAGCGTCAGGACAGTACCAATTCTTGGTCTTATCACTGAAGCAGAACAGGACCTGGCAAAGAGAGTACCACAAAATAGAGCAGCATTACTGTTGACCAGGGGAGGCATGATAGTAGTGTTCCAATATTTGAGGGGCTGCCACAAAGAAGAGGGAGGTCAACCTATTTTACATAGACCAGAAGGTAAGTCAAGAAATGATGGAAACTAATCAAGGAGAGAAGCAACCTAGAACTAAGGAGAAATTTTCTGACATTGAGAACAGTTAACCAATGGAACAGAAGTTGCCTTCAGAGGTTGTGGGTCCTCCATCACTGGAGGCTTTTAAGAAGAGACTGGACAGTCACTTGTCTAGAATGGTATAAAGTCTCCTGCTTGAGGTTAGACTAGAAGTCCTCCAAGGTCCCTTCCAACTCTGTTAATCTGCTTTCAACTGGACGAACTGATATTAATATGGCCATGAGTGAGAACCTTAAGTAGATACAGGTAGCCCTTGATTTATGATTATAATTGAGCCCAAAATTTCCATTGCTAAGTAACAGTGTTGCCCAATTTTACAACCTTTCTTTCCACAGTACTTAAGTAAATCACTGCAATTAAATTAGTAACGTGGTTGCTAAATGAATCTGGTTTCCCCATTGACTTATCAGAAGATCAGAAAAAAATGATCACATTTAGGACAGTGCAATTGTCCTAAACACGTGTCAGTTGCCAAGCATCCACATTTTGATCACGTAACCATGGATAGCTTATAGCAATCATACGGGCGAAAATGGTAATAACTCAACTTTTTTCAGTGCCATTGTAACTTCAAGCGGTCACTAAAAGAATGGCAGTAAGTCAAGGACTATCTATACTGATGCATATGTATAGTGTGTGTCCTCAGTTAAAGTGGAATTGCAGACACATTCATTAGTATCTGACTAAGCCCGTCCCCCACTAACCAAACATGTAGAAAACTGAACCCCTTTGGCGATGAGAAGGAAACGCTGCTCTAAATAGTTTATTTCTCTTGGGAAAACTACGTGAGACTACTTCTCTTCCAAATCATTTAAGCAGTTTAAAATATTAGAGGTTTATAGCATGTTATCTAACTGCTGTCGCATCTCCCTATGATCTGAGGGGAAAAATCCACACTGCATACATTTGTTTATAACAACATGGCTATATATACTAACCAGCAACTGGAGAATATGCATGTGCTAGGATTTGCATTTCACTGCAAAACAAGTTCCGTCTCTTTTGAACGAGAAAGCATTAGGGCAGCAGTTTAATCAATTCTTATTCTCAGATGTAGCCAAAGGATTTAGAAGAAGTTTTTGTTGTTGTGAGTGGGATCTGTTCAACCACACCAACCTGTCTGAAATTTATAAAATCTGTCAAACTCTAAATTGTAACCATTTATTTATTTATTTATTTATTTATTTTTAAATTTGTATACCGCCCTTCTCCCTGAGGACTCAGGGTAGTGAACAGCCAAATAAAAACATAAACTACAAACATTAAAATACAATTAAAAAGATATATATAAATTTGGCCCCATGATTAAAAACAATAACAAACAATTAAAAACATTTTAAAAAGTGTTAGGCCAGCCTGGCTTGCTGGAAAAAGAAGGTTTTAAGGGTACAGCGGAAGGCACCGAGGTCTTGGATTCTCCTTATCTCTGGGGGCAGCTGATTCCAGAGGGTAGGTGCTGGATTTAGAGCATTTTAGAAACAACAACAAAAACACGAACTTAATACATAAATTCTGTCTTACTGCTCACTTCTATGCCTACTAAGGATTAGAGAATTTTTCTGAGACACATAGAATATGGCTCAAGGAACTGAACTGGAGAACACTTTTTAAATGAGAGAAAATAAAGACGTTTCATGTGGAGTGCTTGAAAAACAGGTCTGGCAATCAAATCCAAATGTGTTTATAATGGATACGAAGGCCACTTTAGTAAAAAAGAGCTTTGGCATTTAGAACAGAAGAGTGTTTATTACAAATGAAAATTGAAAATACTAAGAATATTTGAAAGCCATGACAATCATAAATGGTCACTGGTGGAACATTATTTTATTTACAATGGTTTAAGCTGTCCTCAATCCTTCCAGCAAGAAAAAAACCAAGGAAATATGCAACCAAGAAAATGATCCACCCAACTCATTCCTATATATATATTGGTTTCTTTTGCTTCAGATTTAAAGTTAAAAATCGTATTTTGGAATTTTTGTCCAGCTAAACAATTTCTTCACTTAGTAAAATAGTTGTTTAGGAAAAGAACTAGGCTAATTTATATAATTTTTATATGATGGAAGTTGTTATTTATTTGGCTCTCATTTATAAAGGTAGAAAACTCACAGGACAGAGACCAATATTGCATCCATATAAATGTGGAACTTCCAAAAAACAGTGGGGATTGTATAGAATGTTTGCAAATGCTTGTTAAATCAGAGAAGAAATGGGGAGAAATGGGATAGGGGGGAATGGAATCCAACATATATAAAGTAAACCCAAGCTAAGTGCAGAGACAAGGGTCATGGTGATTGCCTGAGTAATGTCTTCCCCAAGTGCCAATCAACAGGAACCACAATAAATACCACTGAACCTTTGGATGGGGGAAGGAACACCATGATGCAGGCTGAAAGGAGAAAGACTGGCCAGAAGAATCCTTGGTACAATCAACATTTGTACCAAAGGTGCTTTTTCAAGAGGCAACTGGACTTTCTATTTTTTCTAAGAAGACAAGTGCAAATGATCAGCTGTCTGAAAGGAGTATAAATCCTTCCATTCCTCACCATCCAGTCAGAGCTGAAGAAGCTTCTTGGATGAGAAGTGAAACATCTTCATAGAAAAACCAGAAAGTCCAGTTGCCTCTTGAAAAAGCACCTTTGGGATAATCATGACCTGGATGACTGAGAATCTCCATAGACAATCAACATTTGTAGTTTCCGCCTTAAAGAAGAAACACTGGAACAGGGTGGATTTCATTTAAATCAAGTTGATTTAAATCACAATTTAAATCATGATTTAAATCACTGGTAAAAAGGCTTGATTTAAATCAACTCGATTTAAATCATAATTTTTAAAGAGCAACTGTCATCTCTGCTACTCCCTTGACCCACTGTTGACTCACCGATAGTCCCAGTGTTGCAGAATATACAGCCTCATGCTACATAACTAAGCTCCATTTCATGCTGAATAAACTAAATTATTTATGTATCTTAAATAGAAAACTATCTTACGATAGATTTTTACCCCAAAAGTTTTTTATTAAAATAAATTCGATAAAAATAAAAAAAATCCGATTTAAATCAAAAAAATCTGATTTTTTTTATTTTTTTTTTTAAAAATCATTGATTTTTATCTACCCTGCACTGGAACAATAGTGAACCACACTATTGTTATCTAACTCCCACCACAACCACAACCACCCACAAAAAAACTAGAATGAATCACAATGTGGTAAGACAATTCAAGGACCAAATCATAAATAAATGCTGGATTATACATGAAAATAAAGCATTCATACATGAACAATTATGGGTAGAAATATCTAGGGTAATATTATTTCATAATAACATACAGATTTAAACCATACAACCCTAAACAATACAAGGAAAAATTAATGGAGAAGAAGGAACGTATATTTCAAATGTACTATGACAATTTTTTAAAAAAATAAGGAATGATGAAAGGAAGAAAAAGGGGAAAAAGAGATGTCTTAAGACTTATTCTAGTTCTTTGCAAGTGACACTTTAATAAGAATAATTCAAACACTCTGAAAAATTGTTCTTTTTTAAAAGAAAAATAAGAAAACACTCAACAGACCAAGGAAATGAAAAGACAGAAATATGGCATACAAATATTTTACTTTAAATTGTTCTAATTTGATTTTAGATTTTTTCCCCCTCTTCGTTTCTTATTAACTGCAAAAACAATTACTGTATATTTGTTTGTCTTGAAAAGACTATTTCTATGAATCTCAATTTTTCTAAAGAATAGGAATAGGACTGATTTCTTTACTCAGAGGATTGAAACTCTGGAATATAAAATATGTGTGCTGTAGGCTTTTCTTTCTGTCTTTGCATCTTTTCCCCCCTAATATTCTACTGCATAAGAGCACAGCAGACAATCTAAAACTTTACCTCAGTTTCTTTCAACTCTACTTTTAAATGCTTGTTGTATTTCAACTAATTGGAAGCTGCGTCCTTAGGGTTTTCTATCAACAGGAAGAAGGATGAGTGATTAGTCTGGACTATGCATTCTCTCCTCCTTTCCTATGTAGATTTTTTTTAAAAAAGTTTGAAAGAGGGCTCTTTATCACACATTGAAAAAAGAATCAGGCAAGTTTGTAAATTTTGTTGTTGCTTATATTTGGCATAATTCATGAAAAAGGTTCTGTCCCCATATAATCTCTGGCAGATTATTCTGAACCCATATAAAGGGATCGTACAAATGATCACATAAAATGATATAAATGAGAGAATCATCTGGTCTAAACACTTTAAACTACATTACATAAGTCTACTTAAATAATTGAGAATTAAGCAGGCTCAGTTATTCCTTTAAAGGAGACTACATTGTCACTGAATGGGCAGATTATTAATGCATAAACGTTTTATTTTATTACCTTTTTATTACCAGGAATAACACAGAAGGCTCTCTGTATCACCACTCATATTGCAAATGCAAGGTATGAAAAATCATGGAGGGGGTAGGGGGGATTTGCTACTGTGCAAATGTTCCCAATCCTTCTTGTTGCATACATGCATTATAAAGTAAATGTGTTAATAACCCAACCATGTGATCCCACGACACTGCAACCATCATAAATACTTGCCAGTTGCCAAGAGCCTGAATTTCGAACATGTGTCTGTGGGGATACTATAACAGCTGTAAGTGTGAAAACCGGCCGTAAGTCAAATTTTTCAGTGTCATTGTAATTGTGAATGGTCGCTAAACAAATAGTTATCAGTCAAGGACTATCTATATCAAGGGTGTCAAACTCAATTTCATTGAGGGCCGCATCGGGGTTGTGTTTGAACTTGGAGGGGCCGGGGTTGGCATGGCCAGGGTGGGCGTGGCCAGCTCGATGTCACTTGTATCGAGGGCGCCTTTGGTGGCTCAAGTGCTCTGCCAGTGAAAACAGGCTCCCGAGCTCAGTGTTTGCTGGCAGAGCCACCATGGGCCGGTCCATTGCTGTTTCCAGGATGGCCCCGCAGGCCAGATCTAAGTACCCCGCAGGCCGGATCCAGCCCACAGGCCTTGAGTTTGACATCCCTGACCTATATCATTGTAAGAGTTCTCTAAAATACCTGCAAACGGAGGCACTATGAAGTCTCATGTACCCAATGGAGAGATTTAAAAAATCAGTCTCACATTGGTTTGCTTATAGATTTTTTTTGTACAGATTCCAGTAACGCTTCAGTATTACAGAGTCTATTTGCGATGCTTGTAGTTATGAGAACTAAGAAACCTATTATTTGAGAACAAATGATAGATGCTTTATGTTAAGGATGCAGAAGATAAAAGCACAATTTTTTTTGCCCCCTAACGTACATACAAAGATTTGCAAATGATCCCTGATACATAATCAGCTGCTCCACGTGACTGGAACCATCAGATAACCTTGTCATGTTGAGAGTTTATTCATCTGCAGCTGTTCACACACTAGAGTTCCTTGGCAAACAGTTGAGGTCAATGGACAGATGGAGGATACTGAAAAAGTGACACTGGAGATGGAACTGAGAGTGCAGTATAGATACTTTTTTGCCTGGTGTGGTTGAAAACAAGACAAAGCGCAGAATCAAGATGCAGCAACAGCAATGTTAAACTCACATTTAGAATACAAAACAAATTTGGTCGCTCATTACAAGAAGAACAAATGTAAAATCTAAAAATACATTTCAGCACAGCAGTCTAAAATTAGACAAAAGACAAATTAGAGCCTTTGAGGTTTTCCTGAATATTAACTTAATTGAATATTTCCTAAATATTAAGGAAGGAGTTAATTTTACATGCTGGGTGTATTGGGGAGTTGGTGAGAGAGCTCCACATATCAAAAGTGTCAGTAGCAGAAAGGTCATATTCCCCAGGTCTACCAAACTATTTTGTCCTAATGTAAGGATGATCTGTATACATTGGATTTGCAGTTAATCATGGAAACATAGGACTGCAAGAAACTAACCTAGACGAAACCAGATCATTGGCTTATCTTAACCAGTTCTGTTCGTATTGGTTGCAGAGGTTCTCCAAAATTTCAGATCAGGGATACTTCTGTACTGAAAAGCCTATGGTCTTCCAATGAACTATGGTATCAGATTAACAGAGTTGGAAGGGACCTTGTAGGTCATCTAGTCCAACCCCTCACCCAAGCAGGAGATCCTACCTACACCATTTCTGACAGATGGCAGTCCAGGCTCTTCTTTTTTTTTTTTTTTAATAAAAAGTTTTTATTTTCTGATCAAACGAGTATACAATATAAACATTCATTCAAACTATCATCAAGAAAAAGAAAAAAAAATCAATCCTTGGTAAACTCAATCTTCAATCCCTCCTCACCACCCCCCAACCCCGACTTCCCAGAACAAAAACAGGGCATAGATTTCACCAAACATTCGCTAAAATAAACTAGCTAACTGCAAGATTTAATAACTCCCAAAACCCTTAACTCCCCTTTTATAATTTCATCAACCTCCCTTTTTATAAACTCAAAATAGCGTATAATCCAGTAACTCTAAGAGTTTTAAAACCTTTAACAAATATTAAACATTCAAACCTTAAAAATTCTCTTAATATATCAGTAAAGTATTCAATTGATTTGCAAAAACATTTTCCCCCTCTTACTTTTCTCAAAGTTCAGATATTTTGAAATCTCATAACAGAAAATAAACCTTAGGTATTCACTAATTAACATTATTCCTCCCTCCAACTTTTAAAATTTTAAAAGATAATCATCAGCATAATTAACCATTAATACATAAACTAAAAAACCAAAAAAGATTAATCTTACATTCAACCATTAATGCATCATATTTAAAAATCAGTATTTAACTTTATACTTTTTCCCCCTCAGTAGTTATAACACCTAAAACATAATCATTTTTAACCATAAGTAGAACAACTGCAAAGCCAAAAGAAAAGGTTAATCTTCCATTCTTGCTTTCTTTTTATATTTTTTCCAGTCTTTCTGCATCCCTCCTACTTCTATTTTGAGGAGGTTTTTCATTTTAATTTGAGGTTGATGTAACTTCAAAGATTGTCCCCTTTTTGAGAAAATTTCCTCTGATTTAGAGCCCCCAAATCGCCTCTTCTTGCTTATATAAATCAGTTCATTCCTTCGCCTGTAGGACCAAAGTTTGTGTGACGAAATGGGGTTGAGGGGTACCCCGGACCGTGAACCAGCTCATGAGTAAACACACTGAGACGGAAATGATTCTAACAGAGGCGTCTTGTGTAAAAATATAATTTACTTTAAAACATTTAAAAAGCACTATGTCTTTATGAAAACACATTAAAAACAAAGTCTTGTCTGGGTATGTGAGGCAAGGCTATCTCCCTAGATCCCTCTCCACAATACCGAAAACAGTTCACAAAAGAATAAAGCTAGCATGAAGGTAAGCAGCTTCGGCGTCGATACATCATCAAGGCAATCATAACGAGGGCAGCACGAGCCTCACAGCTGAAAATCACCTGAAGTAAAAACAGTTCAAACAGCAAACATTGTTTGAAGCTTGTGGGAGGAAGAAGGTCCAGCAACAGCAGTCCCGATGATAGCTTGCATGCTACAAAACAGCAAAAGGCAAGCATCCGTGGGAGTCTCTCTGTAACGACGTCTGGAGTCCTTATCTGCATTCTTCTCCCATCAGCGGCATTGCCCAAGCTTCCTGCAGGAGCTGTGCATTTAGGCCTAGAAGACTAGGCCCGAGTAGCAAGCGAAAGGTCCTTGCTTATGTAAGGAGTCAACCTGCAATTATCCAGGGCGGGGAAGGCTTGCAGGTAATTGGCAACAGTAGATGGCTTGATTAAAACCATACTGTTTGTGAGTAGGCAGATAGCCACAGCAATCCTGGAAACACTCGTGACAATCCCCTTCTCTGCGGCTATTTGACTCGTTAACAAACATACATTCTACATTGGGTACATATATACATCAATGGGAAGTACATTCACATAGCCATTGACATTTTACCCAGGAGATAGAGGTGTTGGTCACGGGGCAGCGGTTTGGTAAACACGTCCGCTACCTGTTCCTTGGTTTCACAATACACAGTCTTAATGAAACCTGTTTTCACCAATTGCCTCACATGTTTGTTTTGTATATCAATATGGCGTGATCTCTGGCCTACAGCATCGGCTTCCGATATGTTAATGGCAGCCATGTTGTCCTCATAGACTTTTATAGGTTGCATGGGCTGCCTCCATAAGCTTACCAGAAGATCGTCAAACCAAACTAGGTTATTGGAAGCTTTGGACAAACTCACATACTCAGCTTCCGCTGTGGAGGTTGCAATTAACTTCTGCTTCCCAGAGTACCAATACACGGGGCTACTATTTAGGTATACAATGTACCCCGAGGTACTTTTTCTAGATCTAACATCCCCTGCCCAATCGGCATCCGAAAAACAACTCAATCTTAATTCTCTAGTTGCTTCTGGTTCCAATAACAATGAATAGTTCACAGTACCTTTTAAATATCTCAGGAGTCGTTTGATTCCGCTCCAATGGTACTGTGTAGGATGTTCAGAATGTCTAGATAACACATTTACACTTAGACTGATGTCCGGTCTAGTCCAATTTGCAATGTACAACAACGACCCAATCACGGACTTGTAAAGGGTCTTATCCTCAAACTCCGTGCTCTCAGTGTACATATTCTTAAGGAAATCTGTTGCCATAGGGGTATCACATGGCTTCGCCTCTACCATGCTACACTTTTTAAGCAATTCCTGAATCTTATCTTCCTGAGAAAGCCGAAACCCCTTCTCGGTTTTTACGAATTGCACCCCTAAAAATTTGCTAATGTGACCTAGTGGTTTTAGAGCGAAACTCTTACTTAGGTCCTCAGAGAACTTCTTATGCCTGTTCTCTGATCTGCAAATATATAGTATGTCATCAACGTACAACAGTACTGTTTCCCTAATGTCCTGATCTTCCTTGACAAAAACACACTCGTCAGCTGACGATGGTAAAAAGCCCATCTCTCTCAGGCTTTTTGTGAGACACTCGTACCATCGTTTACCAGATTGTTTTAAGCCGTATAGGCTCTTATTCAACAACCACACATCATCTTCCCGATGGCTTACTCCCTGAGGAATCCTCACGTACAGCTCTTTGTCTAACTGGGCGTGCAGGTACGCGGTCTGAATATCGAACTGATACACATGTTCGCCTCGCATGGTAGCGATGGTGAGAGCTGTTCTCACGCTCTCAGGGCGCACCGTGGGCGAGAAGGTGTCCTCATAATCGTCAGGGAATCTCTGCGAGAATCCCTGCGCTACTAGTCTCGCTTTATAGACAAAACCCCCACCTTCAATGGGCTTTTGCTTGAAAAGCCACCTGGTGCCGATCACCCTCTTGTCTTTGGGCAATCTTGTTGGCGTGAATACGTCCAGCCTTCTCAGGCTGTCTAATTCCGTATCCATGGCAGCCAGCCATTTCTGTCGTTCATGGTCAGGTAAGGCCAACACATCCTCATATCTCTGAGGGGTGGCCAAAACCTGGTTGACTGAGGTAACAAAGTCGTTGTACCTCTTAGGCTTATTGCCCCTGGTAACCCTAACTGGTCTGCCTTTAGGAGAGTCACTGACATCAGAGTTGTCCGATGAGTCATCTACCTCGTGACTATCACTATGCGTCTCAGAAGCTGGGTGCCTATCCTTCCTGGCTACCCCCATCTTACGCTTCAATACCCCTTTCAAGGGTGCCTGGGATGCACGCTTCCCAGAACCAGATGTATCCCTATCATTGGATAGGTTCTCCGATACATCCTCCGATTGCCTATGACAACTGCGGGAAGGGTTCTGAGTAAGAATCTCATTGGCATGGATCTTACTCCAATTGGCCCCTTCGTGAAAAGTGGCAGACCTTGATATCATTAATTTCCCGTTGGGGTAGGCAAACCTAAATGCCTTGGAGCCCTGCTCATAACCAACAAATCTCAGTTTAACAGAGATCCGGTCTCCCTTTCTCCTGAGCTCCTTCGGGACATGAACATCGGCCATCACCCCGAAAACATGGAGGTGTGCCAAGCTAGGCTTATGGCCGTATAGCACCTCGTATGGGGTCTTCTGCACCATGCTAGACCACACTCGGTTCAAGGTGTAGTTCGCGTATCTAATTGCTTCTACCCAATATGCGAAGTCTAGTCCGGAATCCTCTAGGGCGCACCGCATCATTGTTTGTAATATGTCGCTGCGCTGTTCTGCAACGCCATTTTGAAACTTAGAGTAGGGCGCGGTGCGTAAGTGGACTATGCCCTTACTCCTCAACCAGCTGGAGAACTGCCTGGAATTAAATTCAGTACCCCTGTCAGTTAAGATTTTCTTAACTCTGACCTTATGCTGGTTCTGGACTAAGTTACAAAATTCCTTAAACTTAGTCAACGTTTCACTCTTGGACATTAGGGGAAAAACAAATCCAAATCTGCTATGGTCGTCTACTATGGTAAGAAAGTACCGTCTCTTACCCACGGAAGGTGCGAATGGACCCACCAAATCCATGTGGACGAGCTGAAACGGGTGTTCAGAGTACCTCTGAGACTTCTTGGGCGCAGATTTTACCTTCAACTTTGCACTCCTACAAATTGAACAGTCTAGGAATGTGTTACAGTCATTGATCTTGGTTCCCCTTGAGTGTTCGGTTACCTTTTTCACTATAGGAAAACTCACATGACCTAGCCTGCGATGCATCAAGTGAGCACATTCATTGTGCAATGGCTCTCCTATAGAAATTGCATTAGCATTTTCAGGTTTCCTATTATCTGACTCTAAGTTAAAATTTAAAAACTTTTTATTAACTTTACATTTGTCTTTACAAGGCTTCCTCTGATGAAAGTCTTGATCCTCATCACCTAGTTCTAACTGTGATTCATTGTTACTACCAATTGAGATAGTATAATTGCTATCACTGCAGGTCTCAGCATTCGTATTGGGGGAATAATAAGGCAAGCCACCTATCTTCAAAACCTCCCCAATCACACATTTGTTGTTTTTGATCACAGCTGTTCCTCCTGAGAACAGAATCTCCATTCTGGGGTTCTCACATATCCTCATTAGGCTTAGCAAATTATGATCTATCTCTGGTACATACAATGCTCCATGAATCTTTCCTATCCCAGGAATATAAACATCTCCAATGCCAACAACATTGACCTTTTTACCGTTTGCAACTTTGACCATGGATTGATGCCTTCTCATATTAACAAACAACCTTCGGTCACTGACAACATGGTTACTGGCTCCACTGTCCATTAACCATAGTTGCTCTCGCTGTTCCCTTGTAAGCTCTGACTCAGTAGTTTCCACTATACCTACAGAGCCATCATTAAACCTGGGTTTGTTCCCTTTGTTGCCTTCATTCGGCTTTTTACCCCTTCTGTGGTTAGGAACGTCTCCACTTGGCTTTCTGCCTGGAGGAAGTGACCTCCTTTTACATTTATTATCAGAAGGTGTCTTTACACTTGCCCTAGCATTTACATTTTGTGGGCAATCCCTTCTATAATGTTCTGTTGAACCACAATTGAAGCATTCCCCGATAGCATATGCTCTATCTGAACTATCGGGCCTTCTTAAAGGTTTTTCCTTTTTGTGAAAAGCCACCCTGCATTTTCGCAAGTTATCTTCTGCAATCAATCTACCAGATAACACTTCTAAAGATAAGTTATTACAACTAACATTATCCAATTGCGATATAAAATTATCCCAGCTAGGGTCAAGGGAATTGAGTATAACAGTAATGAGGGTTTGTTCAGACACTGTTTCCCCCATCAACATCAATTCCTGCCTTAACCTGTTTAACTCACATAAGTGTTCATTAATATCTACTCCCGCCTTCAACCTTGCGGAATAGAACTCCCTATAAACTCTGTTTGTAACATGGGAGCTTTTTGAACAAAATAGCTTATGCAGTTTCACCCAAACTTCTGTTACGGTCAGGTTACTAGGTATACTGGGATATAGTGCAGGGTCAATGGACATCAATAAAATACAAAAGGCCTTATGATGTAAAAGATCAACTTCTAAGGACCATGGTCTAGGTGGGGGTTTTAACAACAACGATAAAACATTCTCTTTCATTAAAATTACTTGAATACTTTTAACCCATTCCTTAAAATTTCCTCCACCCACACTTAAACTTTTAAAATTAGGAGGAAGGACCTGTACATTATTAAACATGGAAACAGACATTAATTGGTGTTCAAAATGTGGTCCATCCTGGAACGGGCAATAAGGCATTGGAATAGAAGCACACAGCACAGTGTCTTCTATCTGGCATTCTGACAATCGTTCCTCCCCAATGGGAGGGATTAAAACTTCAGGTTGTGCGGATGCAAAGCTCATCCTGGTTTGATCACAAAAACTTGAGGGTCCTCTCTGGTGCACATCTCTAGGAATTTTTGGACGCGCTCCCAAATTCCTATCTTCAGTTGAGGCAGCCTCCGGAACCGTCCTGGATGTCGATGTCATCACGGATGGATATGTCCCACTCGTGGCGTGCGCTGAATTAGTCGCAGACATCAGGGGTGCTTTGGTATGTGCAGCTCCTATTTGTTGAGCCGATGGTGCCTGCAAACCATCGCCTAAAATGGTTGCCAAAGTTTCTATCACACTTGCAACCTTACGCTCAACATGAGAGTCTCTTAAATTTTTAGCAGAAGTCACTGATGTCATCAAGGGAGCTAAAGTCTTTATGGCCTGATCTATGATGGCTTCTACAGCAGGTGGCACAATATCAACTTGGCCATGCTGGTTTAACAAAGAAGCAGGAACATTCGAATCAGGCAGTCTGTTATCCCCCATTCTCCACTTATGGTCTGAGGTGGGGGTTTTAGGAAAAGATTGAAAGTCTCTTACCGATCCGGTGTTTTGTAGGACTTCGATCTTCTTTCCTTTCGCAGCTGGATTCTTTAATAATCCGCTAGAATCAGCAGTCGGGTTCTGACTTACTGTGGGCAAACCTAAAAGCTGAAGGATTGCCTTCCTAAACTCATCATCCACCTCTGTATTTGTTTTCAAGACCTGAAGTGGCGTTCTTCCAGTCTCTACTTCTTTAGGTGATGATGGCTTATTCACTATCTTAGGCCCTTCAGAAGTTGAGGCCTCTGCTCCAAAACTTACAGCTCCACTATTCTCTAAATCAATTAGAGTTTGGGGTTTTTCAGCCAAAACATTTTTGGCCTGAGCCCCGGACAGTCCAGTTTGTGACTTCATACTTTTCGCTGCTGCTGCTGCCCTAGTCAACATCTATTCAACTGCAGACATTCCAGTCTAGCGCGTTACCACATGAGCGTAGGTTCGTTAAACCATCCTCTGCTACCAACTGTAACGAAATGGGGTTGAGGGGTACCCCGGACCGTGAACCAGCTCATGAGTAAACACACTGAGACGGAAATGATTCTAACAGAGGCGTCTTGTGTAAAAATATAATTTACTTTAAAACATTTAAAAAGCACTATGTCTTTATGAAAACACATTAAAAACAAAGTCTTGTCTGGGTATGTGAGGCAAGGCTATCTCCCTAGATCCCTCTCCACAATACCGAAAACAGTTCACAAAAGAATAAAGCTAGCATGAAGGTAAGCAGCTTCGGCGTCGATACATCATCAAGGCAATCATAACGAGGGCAGCACGAGCCTCACAGCTGAAAATCACCTGAAGTAAAAACAGTTCAAACAGCAAACATTGTTTGAAGCTTGTGGGAGGAAGAAGGTCCAGCAACAGCAGTCCCGATGATAGCTTGCATGCTACAAAACAGCAAAAGGCAAGCATCCGTGGGAGTCTCTCTGTAACGACGTCTGGAGTCCTTATCTGCATTCTTCTCCCATCAGCGGCATTGCCCAAGCTTCCTGCAGGAGCTGTGCATTTAGGCCTAGAAGACTAGGCCCGAGTAGCAAGCGAAAGGTCCTTGCTTATGTAAGGAGTCAACCTGCAATTATCCAGGGCGGGGAAGGCTTGCAGGTAATTGGCAACAGTAGATGGCTTGATTAAAACCATACTGTTTGTGAGTAGGCAGATAGCCACAGCAATCCTGGAAACACTCGTGACAGTTTGTCAAGAGTTTGTGAAAAAAAGTTCAGTTGTTTCCTTTCTATTAAATGTATAAATGCCACTGGCAAATCTCCTTCATCTTCTGAAACTTCGAAAGTCTGGTCATTTACTACTTTTTTCCAAACCAAGTCATAATTTTGAAAGATTCTATCAATTTTTCCAAAAAGAGCAGAGAATAAGCTCGAAAATTCTTTTTTTTTTATTAAAAAAGTTTTCAAGTACAAGTTTTCCCCCTTTTCCCCCCCTCTTCCCTAACCCCCCCCCTCCACCCATCCCCCCCTGTGACTTCTGCACAACAATAGGCTATTTCATAACTAGTTACATACATAATATCTTTCCTTTCCCTTACTCCCTCCTCAAAATACTGACCCTTAGCATATTATTCTTATAACTCCCATTTTTACGATAATCTGCCCTTTTTCTCCTCCCCTAAACTTATAGTATATTATTATTATTTAACATTTTATATATATTGATATAACATTTTAAAGCGACCTTCTCCCTACCTCCAAATTTAACATTTATTCAATTCTATCCAATTCCTCCACTCCCCTAAATATATGACTTGAAATCCTACAATACAATTCTAAATATAATCCACTGCCCATTTTACTAAAATATACACATATCTATATATGCATTCCATTTTGTAAAAAGAAAAAAGACAATAACTTTAAATTTATAATCCATGTAATATCTTCTTTGGTGTCTTTCCACTGGATTGTTAAATCCTCCACTCCCCTAAATATATGACTTAAAGATCCTTTTTCATAAACTAATCAATCAATAAACTAACCTATTTCAACCCTTCAATTCCTACAAAATCATGCAATACAATTCTAAATATAATCCACTGCCCACTTTACTAAGATATACACATATCTATATATGCATTCCATTTTGTAAAAAGAAAAAAGACAATAACTTTAAATTTATAATCCATATAGTATCTTCTTTGGTGTCTTTCCACTGGATTGTTAAATCCATCACCCATAATAGGGTAAAATAACATGCTGGTGCAACAGTTTATTCAAAATCTTCAATCATCTTCTGCCCCCATCAGTAGTAAATATCCTCGCATCTGTATAAAAGTAAAAACAACCACCCGAGTGACATTATAATTATATCCATATAGTTATAGTTGTGGTATTCATCAGGATTGTTAATTCCCATCATCCTACTGAGTAACATCCAGATCTTCTGCATGCCCCGACATAACTCTCCTGCCTTATAACTCAAAATAATTATATTTACAAAAAAAAAAAAAAAAAAAAAAAAAAAATCCAGAGTAAATGATTCAAATCCAACAAAGTGAGGCTCTTTTCACATCCCAAAATCACGGCATTGCAGTGATCTGCCACAATCCTCAGGATAGTATTAAACAATTGTTCGCCTCCACTATCTTTTCAAATATTCATTCGTTTTTTAAAGTCCCTGGCTTCACTGTTGCATGGTTTAGAAACTGCTTTTTCTATGAGATCTATTTCTTTTCTTTTTCTTTTGCGGGTTGAATTTCCATCCTCGTTTCTTGCCTACCAATTGTATGTCAACTGTTTGATTTTCATTCTGCTTTATGGGTTGTTCTTGTTGGGTTAGTTTTATCATCTCATCTTTCTTCTCCGTCACTTGTATGTCAACTGATTGATTTGCGCACTTGTCTGTGACTTGATGGTTCATCAGCTTGGTGTCGGATGACACTACTCTCTTATTTATAGACAGACCAGCTGGGGTATCCAGAGAATCCAAAGACAATTTATCTGCAACAGTCTCTATAATTTGATATTTTCCTTTTGTTTCCAACTCCTTTTGCTTATCCTGTATTATGCCTAAAGGTGTTAAATTTATTTTTAAAATTTTTTGATAAAAATCTTCCGCTTTTTCAACAGTGTTCAATTGATATCTTACTCCTTGATATCTCAATATTAAACCAACTGGGGTGTCCCACCTGAATAGGATATTTCTTTTTTTTAACTCAGTCACTAGAAAGCCAAATTTCTTCCTCTCCATCAGCATTTTAGTCGGGAGCTCCTTAAAAATCCAAATCTTTCTTCCATGAAATTGCAAAGTAGAATTAAAAGAGTTCTACACAATATTATTCCTAATTTCTTTATCTGTAAAATAAATCACCACATCTCTAGGCAATTGCCTTTGCTTTGCCAACCAGGAGTTTATTCTGTAAATTCTATCAATCCTGCAATACACTTCATCAGGTTGAACCTTTAAAATCCCAGCCAGAATTTCAGAAGATATTTTCCTTAGGTCATCTCTATTATTTTCCTGCAAACCTCTCAGTCTAATTGCATATTCTATAAAATTATATTGAATCATTAAAACTTCTCTTTCAATCCTCTGTTGCACATTTTCTTCATTACCATTCTTTTGGTCAACCTCCATTTTAGGTTTGTCTTCTGAGCTATTATCCTGAGTGTTTATCAAATCCTTTTTAATTTTTTGAGTCATGTCATCCAAATTCTCCTCAGTTTCCTTCATTTTAGACTCTAATAATTTAGTCTTTGCATCCACCCGAATCAAAAAGTCTGATAAACCATTAGCTGATTTTAAAATCTTTTGATTCAAAAAGTCAAACTTTGATTTCACCAATTCACCAATTTCTTTAATTTCCTGCTTAAATTTTTCAAATTGCTGGTTCACAATCTCATCCCTTCTTACAATCTCTTCAAGGAGAAATTCTAATATATTAAAGTCAGGTTTCTGACACTGGAGAGTTAGAATTTGTTGGTGCAGTTTCTTAATGGGGGAAGTTCCCCCCCCATTTGTCCAGCTATGTAAGTCCCGATGCCATTTCCCACACAGACAAGATTTAGCAAAAAAAGAGAGAAAAAGTAGAAAACAAAAGGACTTTCCCTTAAGAAAAAAAAACTTCTTTTCAATCAACAGCAAGAGAAGACACAGGAGCGAGGTGTTATCTACAAATGTAGCCAGTGATATTTATTCCGCTACATTGTAGTAATAAGAAACGGAAGGACTTTCCCTTTCAACCCTTCTCCAGCCACGGCAGACGCCATTTTAAAAGGTTCTTTTTCCCTCTTTCCTCTCCTCTTTTCTCTTAAATAATTTTTTGAAGGGTAAAATACTTGCGATTCAGTATTAAGGGTCCAGCTCGTCTTTTCTTTAATTATTCTGTTAAATTCGCAGACTTGCTCTTGACGCCTGGCTCTGCATAAGCAGAGGTCTCCCAAAGCCCGGAGCAGCAGCAGGGGATATGGGGCTTCTCATCCGCTCCGTCCCAAAAGTAAAAAAAAAACTTTTGGGACTCTGCAGAGAGTTCTACCCACCCCTGCTGGCTCTATCTCCGTTTCCTCTTGGAAACGGAGTTTTTTCGAGCCGCCATTCCGCTGTGACGGCGGCTCTGACAGGCAATGGAAGCTGACGATCCCAGAGGAACGTCTGGCGGCGGCCAGCAGCAAACCGGAAGTCAAGCTCGAAAATTCTTGAGAAGATTCTTCCACCTTCTCTGCTGCAATCAGAATATCTCCTGAATTGTCATCATGCTCCGTACTTGTTTTTGTCTCCTCAGTCATTTCTGTTGTTATCCCTTTAAGAATTGCTATTTGATTACTTATAGCTGCAGTATGATTATTCATGGCTTCTTTTATAAATTCTGTAAATTCTGCATCAAAATCCTTATAATTCTGTAAATCAGACAACTGTTTCATTTCTGAGACCTCCAAATAGCTTCCAGCACTTTCAAGATCTCCTTTCTTAGAAGCCATTTTATTTTAAAAAGATTTTCTTTCTTCCCACAACCATAAAATCATAAAGTCAGAGCCATCCTTTTGAGCAGCTTTCAGCAATTTCTTTATAAATCACCAAACGAAATAATCTTTTCCCAAACAGCTCTTCAAAATCTATTCCAGCAACTTAAAGCCAGTCTCTGAGCACGAGTCTATTAGCAAAAACTTTCCTTTCTAACGCCATCTTTACTTCCAGCTCGGAAAATCCAATTAGAAACATTGTATCCCCGGAGTTAAGTATTATACTTGCAAAAAGCTTGTCCTCCTGCTTCTGTTCCGCCTGCTTTTTTGAAATCATTTAATCTTCTGTTTGACAGCAGAAATTGGATGCAACGCCTAGCTCTGTAAAAAAAAAACAGAGTCCCCCCGGATCCGGAGCTTCAGTGGGCTGAACGGGGAGCTCTCGCCCTCCTAACCCCTGGAATTAATCCAGGGGTTTTCGGGGAGCTCTACCCTCACCCACCTGCTCTCCTCTCCTTCTTTTCCCGAAGGGGAGATTTTCAAGCCGTTTGACAGCTGATTAACGCTGTCAGAACGGCTCAACGGGATCGCGGGGGCGGCGGTCTAAAAAGACCGTCAATGGTGCTGCGGAGCCAACCTGGAAGCCTGTCCAGGCTCTTCTTGAAAGCCTCCAGTGATAAAGCTCCCACAACTTCTGAAGGCAATCAACACAACTCTTCATTGGAGTGTTTAAGTCTAAGCACATGAAAGTCTAAAAGAAAAGTTTCCTAGACAGAGATGTTTTTTTAAAAAAGATCTTTTTTTATATAAATTTTTTTATTTTTTAATTTTCTACAAAAATATCAAATTAATGTGTGAACAGTGTGGCACCTGGGTGTCCAACATTCTAATGCAAATAAAACTAGTAAAATTAATCGTAATTATTATTCAATCAACTTATATATTTCTAATAATAATGCAATTGTAATTAATTGCAATCTGTCATTATTCAATTATTCCATGTTTCTCTTATTGTTACTTTTGTTTTATTATATAGAAGAGTATACATTAAGATTCCCTCTTTTCTTATTTCTATCACTTATTCTAACTTTTAATCATATCACCTTTTACTAAAAAAAATTTTTTTCTTTCTATCCTACCTAACTTCTAATCATGTCACCTACCTAAAAAAAAGAAAATAAAGAGAGAGAAATGGGATAGCAAATCAAAACAACAAAGAAGAAAAATCATCTATCCATCGTCCCTTGCCCGCTTCAATACTTTAGTTGCTATGCTTTTTTTTTTTAACTTGCTTCCCAAATTCCTCTCCTGGATCTCTATCTCAGTCAGAAAATGCTTCTTGGCTATTCAATCTGGGTATTTCTCCCATCTCTACCCTCTTAAAAAGATCTTTAAAAAAAATCTTATATTATAGCCTTTGTCCTGTCTAATAATAATGCAGAAGAGAGAAAATGGATGCCTCTGCCATACCAATCATGTTTGACTGGTATGGACACTGAAGCCTGGACACTGAGGCTTTGCTGGTTGCCTTCCTATGCTTTTCTTGTGGGATGCTCAGGCTTGGGGGTAGGGTGAGCAGTGGCTGGGTTTGGCAGGGGAGATTGCCACAGAGTGCCAGGCTATTGCTGATACTGCTTTCCCTCAAGAGACGACTTTTCCTTCCCTCTGACTAGCCCTGTGACTCCAGCGGTTGAGTTTCCCACTGTAGGTTAAAGACCGATTTCTCTCTCTTAGCAACAGCCAGAGGAAGACGGTGGTGACTGAAAAGGGCCCCTCCACCACTTGGTGGAAATGGCAGGGGAGGGTGAGTGCATTAGTGTGTATGTGTATGTTGTAGTGAGAGTTGCAGTAGAGTGTGATGGAGGAGTGGGAGGTGGTGGCTGGTTACCCTGATGACACTGAGAGTCAGTGTTTCTAAAGTGATTTGGGGTGCCCTGTTTCTCAACCTAGAATTAAGAAGAAATTTCCTGATAGTTAGAACAATTAATCAGTGGAACAACTTGCCTCCAGAAGTTGTGAATGTTCCAACACTGGAAGTTTTTAAGAAGAAATTGGACAACCATTAGTCTGAAATGGTATAGGGCAGTGGTTCCCAAAGTGGGTGGTACCGCCCCCTGGGGGGGCAGTGGGATGCCTTAGGGGGGCGGTAAGAGGCAAGGGGAGGCAGCAGGGGGGTGCTAGAGGCAAAAGGGGGCGGCAGGGGGGCACTAAGTGGCAAGGAGGATGGCCCCCACCCTTTGGCCTGTGCCTCGCAGCAGTTACCTCCTTGCAAGCAAACAGCAAGAAAAAACAACTCCTTTCAGCTTCAGCATAGGCTAATTAGCCTGTTGATTAGATCGGCCTCCCGACTCTCAGCTGATTTGCTCTCAGCTGTTTTGCGCAGGGCTCTGCTGCTTGCTGCAAAGAGCTAAATTGCTGGAGCAGATTTTTTTTTCTCCTTGTGCTAATCAAGCTGAAAACGAAACTGAAAGTAAAGCAGGCTGTTGGCTGTTTGCTGCAACATTGGAAAATTAGACAGAGGCAGATTTATTTTTCTTCTTTTTCCTCACCAAAAAAGGTAGGTGCAAACAATGGGAAATTTAGAGCAAAAGAGGAGAGTTCAAGATTTTAAAACACAAAAGAAAAAAAGGAAAAAGGAAAAGGCAAAAATGGGAAGGGAGAAAAAGAAAAAGAAATGAAAGAGAAAGATGTTATACATATTTAGAATTGAAATATGAATAGTAGTAAGAAATAAATGGGAAATCATGATTGTAAAAATGAAATGAATAATAATTGGAATATTTGTCTT
Organism: Arizona elegans; assembly: GCA_022577455.1. Taxonomy (NCBI): domain Eukaryota; kingdom Metazoa; phylum Chordata; class Lepidosauria; order Squamata; family Colubridae; genus Arizona; species Arizona elegans. Next base: position 128,633,782 of record JAKOOJ010000001.1, read on the forward strand.
TGTATTTTTGAAATCTAGACAATGATAAGTTTTCCTTTTTTTTCTTTTTTTTAGAAATATGAATAAGTATAAACTGTAACAATTGAAATACCTTTAATGGTATATGGTGGTGAAAGTAAAAAGGATTAAGTTGTAGCTTGGATAACAGCTAGAACATTTTTAAATTTAATTAGGGAAATTGTAACGATTGAAATATTTTTAATTATATATTGTGATGAAGGTAGAAATGATTAAGTTGTGATTTGGAGGATTATATGGGCAAAACTATTTGGGTTATTGGGAGAGTTTAAGATGTGAAAATGAGTAACATAAGGGGAAAGCTCTATTTAACTAGGGAATTGTAATAATTGAGATACTATTAATTGTCTATTGTGTTGAAAGCAGAAATGGTTAAGTGGGGTTTGGAGGAATATATGGGGGAAATTATTTGGTTTATTATTATTGGTAAATATAATTAATTGATTTGTAAGAAATTGGATTGCATGGAAATAATTGGAATATTCATGTTCATTTTGATTAATATACAAAAAAGATAGTTATATAACTAATTGATTTATATTAAAATGTTGAATTTGTATTAAACAACTGTAATATTACATAATTAACCAATGTGAGGATGGATATAAAAATAGATGACAATGGGAAGGGGTATAATATAGAATAGAAGGGAAAAATTGAATTTGATTAAGATTAGAGATGAGGATGAAGGGTAATATTGGTTTTTTTAAAAAATAGAGGAATAAATATGGCAAAAAGGAAATATAGAAATTGTAAATTCAATTGAAATGACTAAACACTGTTTAAATTTGTGAACCGGCCAAATACTCTGTTCAAAGAAAATACATTGTATGTTTGTATGTGTGTTTCTAATTATTGCTATTTATTCATATTTGTTCTCTTTTATTCTTTAAAGTTTAACAATTCATTCTTTATCTTAATATCTTTATATTTGTTTGGGGTTGCCTTTCTTCCATTTCATCTTTTTTATTGTACAGCAATCTTTCTCCTCAAACCTACCATCTCTCTCTTTTCTTTCCTTCTTACTTTCTCTTCCCCCCCTCTTCTTCTCCTCCCTACTTCCCCTTCCTTTCTCTTTCTCCTCCTCCCTCTCTTACCCTCACTCCTATTCTAATTTCCCTTCTCTTCCTTCCCCCTTCTCTTCCTTCCCTCTCTCCTCTCTCCTTCCTTCTTCCATCTCTCTTCTCCTTCCTTCATCCCTCTCTATTGCTGTATTCATTCAATTTTATATTTTCCACTATGGAGTTCAGGCAACCCCAGTCTTTCTTTCATTTATCAAGTATATTTCTCAAATTTTTCCCCTCATCTTTTTAATTATTAGCAGTACATTTCATCTTATTCCATTTTATCTTTTAAATCTTTACTCAAACAATCTTCCAATCCTTAGTCTTTTTACTTTTAACAATATATTTTTACTTTATTTCTTACAAGTATATCATTTGAATCATTTTTTTGCATTTCAATTTCATTCAGTTTTACATTTAATTTCCATATTCCATTTTATTCAATTAATTCTTATATTATAATTTATTCTCTCCTTTTAGTCCTTCTTCCAATATTATTTTCTTTCACATTACGTTGTTCTATTTTTCATTTAACAGCATTTTCACATATAATTTCTACAACTAGCATCCTTCTCTTTATTAACAAAGTAACGTTTTCACTGACTCTTAACCATTTTCTCTTAGTCTCTCCAGTTCTTTCTTGATGTTTTCCTCCCTTTCTCCCATTTCTTTACCTTCTTCTTTTTCCTGTTCTTATATCTCCCCTTCAGCCTTTTCCTTTAATTTTAACTCTATTACTTTTCATTCTCAATCTTACCCCATTTATTTCTCTTTTCTTCATATTTGAGATGTATTTTCCCATATCCATTTTATTCTATCACTATTGAACCCAGTGTAATCATCTTTATCCTTTTTTTCAATTATTTCCTTTTCAATATTATCTCCTTGTTTCTCTTGCTTCTCATTCATCTTTTCTTTTTTTTTACAAGCTAACCAATTCTCTGCTTCTTTATTTCCCTTAAATGCTTCCCTTACTTTTTAAAACATCTCCCTGTCTCATAATCATCCTCCCAATTCTCCATATTTTCAATTTTAAAAGGCTAGGATTTTTAAGCTTATTCTTTTCATTTACATATGTAGAAGGGGATGCTTTTCAAGGAGCCATAAGGGGGGTTCAGAGCAGAGTCATTCTGAAAGTGTCTTTTAAAATTGCTTGGAAGACCCATTTTTGCCTAACAATAATGGTTTGTATACTTTGGAATAAAACATACCTGTATACCTGGAAAAAGTACTTGCAAAACTTGGACAGAAGGAAAAGAAAGGCAGGACTGGACTCATTATCAGTAGCTAGTAGTTCATTGTTATCACTGACTCCCACTGATTCTAAACTCATTTTAAGACTGGGATTGGTGACTACTGAAATTTAAGTATTCAACATTGGTCTCAGAAATCTTTGATTTGAACTTTGATTTGAACTATGGCAAGAAAAATCATAAAATGGGGCAAAACTCATTTAACCAAAATAATTTCTAGATATTTTAAGTGTAGAGAATTCAAGTGTTGAGAATGACCCATTATTTCATCTCTTTTTCTGCACTAGGTACCACTATTTGATTTCTTTTCATTTTATTTAAATAACAACAGAAAACCCAATACCCAGTATGAATTGGCTTTCCAGTCCTTCCTTGATGCACCTTTTCACATTGGTTATCTAGTTTAAATGCCAAAGAAAAATCAATGATATATTTTTCAGACCTTTGGAGAATCACACTGTCAATTGTTCACACTGCTCAAGCAAAACTAAGAGGTGTGAATTAAGTTTTAGCTAAAAAATGGAACTTTAATTCCAGAAGTCCATTCTTTAAACTTGGACTTCTGGAATTAAAAGGCTCTGGATTAAATGGTACTCCAGACAAAAGATGGAGAAGAGTATCTTGCTTTTAGACATGATAATAGCTGTCTAGAAAGGTGAGTTATGAGCTATTTTTACATCATCAGAAATTTAATTTATTACCTGTTAAAAATGCAAAGACAAGGAGTACAAGGAGCAAATAAAAGACCTTCATGTTGGGGTTGGTTCTGGACCAAATCTTACTTGTGGGACAGAAACCAGCTCTCAGCCCTCCTTGTGACTTCTTGAAAAGCATCCCCACACACACACGCTCCACCGCCTGAGGAGGCAGGGGAGGGCTGCAGGTTGATCCCAAGGGGGTCTGGGAATGGGTGTGAATTCATCCCACAACCCTCTCCATCCCCTCCTCTATGAAATTGCGTTCTCCCACTCACTGGTGGTCAGCAAATTCAAAAAGAACCCCCAGCTGAGAATCACTGCTCTAGATTGGTTGATTCAGGGGATTTCTTTAGTGTTAACTAATAGTGTTAGCTATTTTTGTTACAGGGATAGATTTATATTGGAGCAACCTGCAGGCCTCCCAAAGGCTCTGCGCCGCCTGTTTTTGCGAAAAACAGGCCCATTTTCACAAAAACAGGACATGTGGGGCAAGGCTTCAGGAGGCTAAAAATGGCTGTATGTTACTGTTACTATCTTCCTTAGTGGGTCGTGCAAACGCTATTCCGAACAATGCTATTTATAGGGGATGGGGGTGGGGCAGTGGTGGGTTGCCCCAGTTCTCACCTGTTCTATAGAACCGGTAATAAAACCGGCAGGAGGCCCCTCCTATCGACCCCGATATTACCAAAATGTTTCTGCACATGTGCAGAAGGGCGCGTGCATGTGCGAGCAAAGTGAGTGCATACGCGCAGCCCCACTACAAACCGGTAGTAAAGGTAAGTAGAACCCACCCCTGGGGGGGGCACTGAGGATGAGTTTGTAGTACCAAGGGGGCGGTGGACTGAAAAACTTTGGGAACCACTGGTATAGGGTTTCCTGCCTGAGTGGGGTGGTGGTGGACTAGAAGACCTCCAAGTCCCTTCCAACTCTGTTATTCTATTCTATTCTGCTTCCAGGGATGGTTGCAGAGGACAATGGGAGTGCAGTTTTGGGAATGGGGGAGGGATGTTGGTTCTTCAAACTGCTCAAAATTTCCGCTACCGGTTCTCCAGAACCTGTCAGAACCTGCTGGATTTCACTCCTGCCACAGACTCTCTCTTTGGCACACATGCATGCCAAAGAGAGAGTCATACATACTGTACATACATACATACTGTACATACATACATACTGTACATACATACATACATACCTTCCTATATCACTTCCTTTCTTTTAGATAAATAAATATATACATTGCAGATCCAATTTTGAATCTATTCTGTCCAGACCGAATAAAAACATGCCATTGCCTAAAAGTCTAGGAAGTTAAAAAAGAAAGAAATCTTGGAAGAAAGCAATGGCCAACTGCTTCCCTACTGTTGCCAGGAAAACTGCATGGACATGGCCAGGAAGTCGCCAGGACTTTACTGAATAGATAGTAGATAAATTGTCACATGAAAGCTCTCTTGCGTTCTTTCTTTCATCTGGTTCCATGGTTGCTATAGAAACTGTTCCTTTTGTTTGCATTTATTCAAAGTAGCCTGCTCTTTAGGCTAAATAGCATGGAGTTTTCATATGTGAGCAGAAAAGAAACACTATCCTGATTCAAGCCTTTTAATGCTTATTCTCTGTATATGCCCTCTCTCTCTATTTAAGCTAACTCTCTTTTGATACTTCTCTTATTCCTTCATGAAAATGAGAGTGAGGATTATACTAATATCATTATGTCACCACTCCTGGGCAACAATCCCAGATGTCATGTGACCTTAAGAAAGAGGGGGGGAACATAAGGGGTATGAAACAGAAAGGATCTCAGAGCTTGCAATTTTTAGCCACAATATTTTAGTGACAGATCTAGGTAGGTCACCAAGCGAGGGCATTGAAAGTGGCAGGTATGCTCCAAGTATATCTTCCCAATCTGTTTCAGCTGTTTAAAAGGGAAAATGGATCAAAACATCCAGTTCATATGTATTGCTTAAACCTTCCAAAACCTGTTGGTACTCTTCTTCAATACTGACTGACAGCAGCTGGAGTAATAAGCAATTGTGCATACAATGCTGGGTTTTTGTTTTGTTTTTTCCTGGAGGATAAACTGTTAGGAAAGGAGAAAATAATCCCAGATTTCCTGAAGATCAGATGGGGATATTAACATTATTATTATTACTGTGATGGGTCACACAGAAAGCCAGATGTTTGAGAGATTGGATTTGGTATTTTTGTCCACCTATTGAGTTTTTCCTATGGACAGGGACAGGCAAATATTATGTTTTAATAATATTAAAGGTATCGCCGCAGAATTGTTCCAAAAAAAAAACAACTGCTTTTCTAATTGACTGGTGGTGATTTTGACAATGTTCAAATGGTGCTCTAGATGTTTTGAAATTGTATCCAAGGAAACCCATTACTATTATTATGATTTGTCCCACAGCCAGATGTTTAGACTAATTTAGCATTTTTATCCACCTATCAAGTCCTCCCCAAGGATCTGGGTTAGGCAGATGTTGTTTGATGGTGTTAGAGGAATTGTCATGGGATTATTATTATTATTATTAAAGTAATTCTGATTGTATGCATAACAGATTCACCCAGCTGCAGATGTTCAAAGATCACTGAAGAGGCAGAAACACATAGAAAGTGTTTTCCTTCACAAGCAAAACAAACTGTGTTACTTTTGGCAGGATTAATTCAGGGGTGAAATGCTACCGGTTCATACTGGTTCGGGCAAACCGGTAGTAATAAGCTACCGGTTCGGGCGAACCGGTAGTAAAAAAAAATTGACTGGTTCATTTGAACTGGTATTTCCGACGATCAGCTGTGCCGCACAATTTATATTCGCTAGAAAGGAGGAAATCCTGCTTTCTAGCGAATCTAAATCGCACGGCACAGCTGTTCCCCCCCTCACTGTTCTACTTATATTTTTAAGCTTCCTTTTTCCGCGCAAAGTGTGTGTTTGGTGTGCACAGTGCGCGTTTGGCGCACACTGCGCATGTGCAGGCAACAAACCGGTGGCAATCCACAAAGGATTTCACCACTGGGTTAATTCCTTTTTATGACAATTCAATATGTGATCATCTTTACGCAAAAATGCAAAGCCTGTTTTTAGTAAATAGGGAATATGAATGTTTTTTAAAAGCAATGATTTATCTTCCCCATCCTAAAAAGGAGTCAAATGGATCTTTAAACAACTCTTCATATGCGTGAGGACTATTTTTATTTATATATTCATTAAATTTATATGCCACCCATCTTAGTCCTCAAAGCAACTAATGATATAAATGATATAGGCAGGATAGAAGAAGTCTTCCCCATTGATAGTTCTGGTACCTGTCTTGATAAGGGAAAGGTGCCCTCATGTTTGAACCAGCCCTTCCTCTGAGGTCGTTCATTTCTGAGGTAACCCATGCCTGGGGATAACCAATGAGTGGAATATGAGACATTCTCGCTACCACACCCCTTCATTACAAACTGGTTTCTCCCACCACACCAGCTTTCTCGGAGACCAGGAAAGAATGAAAGGGGAGAGTCTACTCCCCCAAGTCTGGTTAAATATGGAAAGGAAACAAAAACTTTGGGAGTCTATAGTCAGTTCAGCTGAGGTGTGTGGTAGAAGGCAATTGAAACAAAAATTCAACTTTAGGAAAGGCACCAAAGGAAAATAATACACACAACACACAGTTCAAATACAAAAAGGCCCAACAGAAATCTAACTATAGAAATAACTTTCTACCTTGCCTTAGGTCACCCCTCATCCAACACTCCAGACAAATCCCTCAACCAAAATGTTTCTTGTCCCAAACTCCTACTTTTTTCCTCTGGAAAACATGACAGAACCACCTTCTTTTCCTTTATTGGTTATCAGAGTCAGGTAACTCCTTCTGGGCACATCAGGCTGGCTTTTGATTTAAAAGTCCAGCTGCTTTAGACAGAATGCACAGACTTTCACCTGCTTCCCATTCCTTCCCCTTAGATAATTTGAAGATGAAGGGAAACCACGATTTAGTTAAGGAAATGCAGGGATTGAAGCTTGTGAACTTTGTTAATAATTCCCATCATGAGTGCTGATCCGGGACTACTTTTCTGAAAAGTTCATAAAGTGAAGAGGAGGGAAGCTGGTTGTTGTTGGTAAAGGTTTCTTCTCATCAGCTCCAATCACCGTAGTTAACAATTAAAGACAATGGGAGCTATCCAGAACTTCTCTTGTAATCCAATGTGAATGGAGTTTTCCTGTTTACCTAATTGTTACAACTAGAGCTCTGTCTCTTATACTAACAACTAACAAAGCCTGAAAGGAAGAATAAGTTGTTCTTTCTGCTTCACTGGGCTCATGTCCAGCAAAGCAGAAACAACTAACTTTAATTTGTTTATCTGCAAGAAGTCAACCAGTCCTGAAGGAAGTTATTCTTCCCTCCCACTCATACCATACTCCTCTTCTCTCCCACATGGTACAGCACTTTGAACAAAAAATTTATTCCCCCATTGAAATACTTTATAATAAAATTCTAGTTGCTATGTAGACCTCTGCATAGGTCTACATTTTAACCACATCCGCTGCTTTGCAGGGTTTCTCAATTTGCGGTGGGTTTTACCATCACTGGCTCAAAAGTGTTGTTGTACATTAAATGTACAGCATATGACCTAAATTGAACTGTTCTCACCACTCTGAGAGGAACATGTAGATTTATTATAATAACGTTTAAAAAAATAACCCCCAAATCCTGCATTTACCTTCACTAGCATAGAAACAGATAAAGGGGGGGAAAGAGAAGGAAGGTCCGGGGGGGGGGGATAGAGGAATTAAATAGTTTCTGAACTATCTTTAGATCACAGATGCTAATATTACAATCCGATTAACTTTTGTTTCAGTATTTTTTACTGGACTGTAGAAAACGAGAGAGAGAGAGAGAGAGAACGTAAAATCTGTGAGAGAAAGAGTGAAGAAAAACTCTAGCAAAATAAATTAATGGAGAGAACAGAAGGCAAGGGAATCCCCCGCCTCTCATTGGAAAAACAACAGAACAGCAGGGGAGGGAATTCCTGGGTATTCATTGGGGGGTTGGGGGGGGGAGAGAATCACTCCCAGTGCTGAACAGAAGGGAGAAGGGATTCCTTCCTTGCAATGAAACCCTTTGGGGAGAGCAAATTGATAGAAAGGAACAGAAGGGAACTGTAAACATTTAGGAGAGGACAAGAAATAGGATCAATCTCTGCAGTGTCTCTTCTTATCCCCTTGGAGGCAATCAGTTTTGAAAGGTTTCCATTAATTACAAAATCAAAGCAACCCTGTACGTCAGCTAAAAGCTTCACTCCTTTCACTGCATCACAAAATCACATTTATTATTATTTTAAATTTTACTACAACCACTCATTCCCATAGACTCTGGGATGCTGTAAGATCCTGGCAGCGGTGCTAAGATATTGCCCACCCTATTATATGCCCGTACTGTATGCCGTTTCCAATCTGATGGGAAAGGCAATCACTTCAAGCTTCCAGTTTTTGTTTATTGAATAAAGTATTGTTATAGATCCTTTCGCACCACTGTAGAAATGGTAGACAGGGAAATTGCCGAAAGGGCAGCCGGAGTGCCCAATAGAAGAGATTGCATATGTTTCTCTTTAAATCATAATCATCATAATCATAAGTTTATTTGTCAAGCATATATAAGATAACAGGTAAAAGTATAAACATAATTTGAATACATGAAAAGAGTAAGAAAAAGGAATATAGGTCAGGGACGGTAGGCACGCTGGTGCTCTTATGCACGTCCCTTACAGACCTCTTAGGAATAAGGTGAGGTCAACAGTAGACAGTTTAAGGTTAAAGTTTTGGGGGTTTGGGGAAGAAACCACAGACTCAGGTAGTGCATTCCAGGCATTGACCACTCTGTTACTGAAGTCATATTTTCTGCAATCAAGTTTGGAATGGTTTACCTTGAGTTTGTATCTATTATTTGCTCATGTATTGCTGTGGTTGAAGCTGAAATAGTCATTGACAGGAAGGACATTGTGGCAGATAATTTTATGCACTATGCTTAGGTCAGACTGAAGTCGGCGTAGTTTTAAGTTGTCTAAGCCCAAAATTTGGAGTCTGGTAACATAAGGTATTTTATTGCGGTTAGAGGAATGGAGGACTCTTTTCGTAAAATATCTCTGGACTCTCGATTGTATTTATATCCGATATGTAGTGCGGGTTCCAGACAGAGCTGCTTGGATGAGAAGTGAAACGTCTTCAAGCAAAAAACAAAGCAAATCCAGTTGCCTTTTGGGAAAAAAAACATGGATAACCATGACCTAGATGACTGAAAACTCCATAGATGTTTCTCCTTGAAATAAAAATAATATTTTCAGTATTCATGTTACTTATTTACAATTGCACAAAGCAGAAAGTATCTATTTAATCATGCTTGTCATAATAAGTCCACTGAGAGAAATGTTGCAATCAGAATATCAAAGGTAATAAAGATTTAACAGGGTGATTCCATTACCAGTTATAGGTTGCAGAAAAGAACATGGTTCATTCATACTTTTGATTTACAACTTACACACACACATCCCTCTTCCAGTTTTATCTCTAAATTAAGCTAGGCTTCAGAATCAATTTCCATGGCTGAGTATGAGTTGAAACAGGTTTCTCAATCAGCTCATTACTATACCATTCTGTCTTGTCAATTTCTCCTTCTTTGATAAAAATACATTCCACTGAGGTTTAAATTCAATGTTTATTTAAAACCCTTCTTAGTGGCCTTTAAATATTACTAGCGCATTATGCAAGTGGAAATTTGTTTTCTTTTGGTGCTTTTCCCAAAGTTAGTTTTTGTTTCAATTGACCAGATTGCTTTCTATCACCTGCCTCAGTTGGGTTGAGCTACTGATTCCACAAAGTTTTTGCTTGTTTTCCTTTCTGTATATTAGTCAGATCTGGATTTCCCTTCCATCATCTCCGGGTCTCCTATATTGAAAGAATGGCATCAGGGAGACCTCATATTCCAGGAACTGGTTACCCATAGATGTGGTTTCTTCAGAAGCAAAGTACAGGTGGTCCTTGACCTACCACAGTTTGTTTAGTGACTGTTGAAAATTACAACCGCAGTGAAAAAAGTGACTTATGACCATTTTCCACACTTACCACCATTGCAGCATCCCCATGGTCATATGATCAAAATTCAGATGCTTGGCAACTGACTCATTTATGACGTTGCAACATCCTGGTATCATGTAATCATCTTTTGCGACCATCTGACAAACAAAGTCACTGATTCACTTAACAACCGTATTACTAATTTTAACAACTGCAGTGATTCACTTAACAACTGTGGCAAGAAAGGTCATAAAATGGGGCAAAACTCACTTAACAACTGTCTCACTTAGCGACAGAAATTTTGGGCTCAATTGTGGCCCCAGGTCAAGGACTACCTGTACTTCAGAGAAGGGACTGGTTCAATTCTGATGGCACCTTCACCACCCCATCATTATATAGAATAACTTCTCTGTCATCAAAACTGAGAAAAGATGGCACAAATTTACCCAAATTTTGCTGATGATAATTGGTCGCGTTGGTGGATGATCTCTGGAGGGCTCGGGACAGGGGTTGCTCCTCTGTCCTAGTCCTATTAGATCTCTCAGCGGCTTTTGATACCATCGACCATGGTATCATGCTGCAGCGGTTGAAGGGGTTAGGAATAGGGGGCACCGTTTTGCGGTGGTTTTCCTCCTTCCTCTCCGACCGCTCGCAGTTCGTGTTGGCAGGGGGACAGAGGTCGACCTCGAGGCGTCTCGCATGGGGAGTGCCGCAGGGGTCGGTCCTCTCGCCCCTCCTGTTCAACATTTATGTGAAGCCGCTGGGTGAGATCATCCGTGGTTTTGGGGTGAAGTGCCATCTGTACGCTGATGATACTCAGCTGTACATCTCCACCCCAGACCACCCCAACGATGCCCTTGATGTGATGTCTCGCTGCCTGGAGGCCGTGCGGGTCTGGATGGGGAGGAACAGGCTCAGACTCAACCCCTCCAAGACCGAGTGGCTGTGGCTCCCGGCGCCCCGATATAGTCAGCAGGTGCCATCACTGACTATCGGGGGTGAATCTTTGCCCCCCACGGAGAGGGCTCGCAATCTGGGTGTCCTCCTGGATGCGCGGCTGTCTTTGGAAGAGCATATGACGGCCGTGGCCAGGGGGGCCTTTTATCAGGTTCGCCTGATTCGCCAGTTGCAGCCCTTTCTGGATCGGGACGCCCTGCGCACGGTCACTCATGCCCTTGTTACTTCCCGGTTGGACTATTGTAATGCTCTCTACATGGGGCTCCCCTTGAAGAGCACTCGGAGGCTCCAACTGGTCCAGAATGCAGCCGCACGGGTGGTTATGGGCGCAACCCGTTGTGCCCATGTGACACCCCTCCTGCGCGAGCTGCACTGGCTCCCAGTGGTCTTCTGGGTGCGATTCAAGGTGTTGGTTACCACCTTTAAAGCGCTCCATGGCATAGGACCCGGGTACCTCCGAGACCGTCTTCTGCCACCAATAGCCTCCCACCGACCAGTCCGTTCCCACAGAGAGGGTCTCCTCAGGGTGCCATCAGCCAAGTTATGTCGGCTGGCAACACCCAGGGGGAGGGCCTTCTCTGTGGGAGCCCCAGCCCTGTGGAATGAACTGCCCCCGGAAATTCGTAAGATCTCCGACCTCCGGGTGTTTCGCTGCGCATTGAAGACCCTGTTGTTCCACCAGGCCGGACTATCAACACAATAGTTTTAAATTGGGTATTTAAATTTATTGGGGTTTTAAATTTGAGCCACCTATTTAATTATTTTAGATTTTATACTGTTGTTTTGTCTGTGTTTTTAAATAGGCTGTACACCGCCCTGAGTCCTTCTGGAGAAGGGCGGTATAGAAATAAAATTATTATTATTATTATTATAATTGGTGAGTGCAAAGTTTAATATATCCACACTTAAATAGAAATGCTGTAATAACATATTGCCAGATTGCTAGAAAATTAAACAGATACTGGGGTCCTATTACCACATGTGGTGGACTTGTCCAATGGCAAAAAAATATTGGTTAAAGATAAAAAGGTGGTTAGAAGGAATGACAGCACAACAAATAGATTTAAAACCAGAATTGTTCCTACTAGGTATACTACCGGAGAAATGCAACAAAAGAAGCATATATTTAATATTACATGTAATAACAGCAGGGAGAATTATGTATGCACAAAACTGGAAAAACGAAATTGTACCTATAGATGAAAATATAATAAAGAAAATAATAGACTGCGCTGAAATGGCCAGGTTAACAATGAGAATTAAGGACAAAAAGGAATCAGAGTATTATTTAACATGGGACTTATTTTATAAAGGGATAGAAAACAGAAGCAGAACTTAGTAAATTTATAATTAAGAATGATTAGTAGAATAAATGTTTATATAGATATATATAAGCATAACATTATAAGCAATATTATTATTACTATTATTATTATTATTGGATTGTATTTGATTCAGAGTGGATTTGATTTAAATCGAGTTGATTTAAATCATGATTTAAATCAACTTGATTTAAATCATAATTTTTAAAGAACAACTCTCTGCTACTCCTTTGACCCACTATTGACTCACCGATAGTCCCAGTGTTGCAGAATATACAGCCTCATGCTACATAACTAAGCTCCATTTCATGCTGAATAAACTAAATTATTTATGTATCTTAAATAGAAAACTATCTTATGATAGATTTTTACCCCAAAAGTTTTTTATTAAAATAAATTCGATAAAAATAAAAAAAAATCCGATTTAAATCAAAAAAATCCAATTTAAATAAAAAAACCGGATTTTTTTGATTTTTTTAAAAAAAATCATTGATTTTTATCCACCCTGATTTGATTACAGATTAAATTGTATAGAACGACAAAAAAAAAGAAAAGAAAAGAAAGAAATGCTGTAATAAGAACTCATGTACAAACTTTCACTCTCCTGTCCATGTCCATTCACAACTGATGGGCAACTTCAAAAGCTCTGTTATATCTTGGAGTTTTTGATCTTTAAGTGAGAATACCATGACATCACATTTCACTTTAAAGAAGTCCTTTATTGAGAAAGATTATCTTCTGTAAAGGAGAATACCTGGCCACCCTAACCTATTTTCACAAACTCATTGCAAGTAGAAAGGAAGTTCAGGTGTAAGATATTGTCAGATGACAGATGAGCATAGCAGAGTGGGGAAAAGCCACCTGCTCACACTGTCATTCAGCAGGGAAAAAACTTTACCTGGGATGCCAAATTAATTCTGGGCCTTCTGGTGATCTGTCACAGCCTGCTTTTCACTGACTTAACCATCAAAAAGAGTGGATTTTGTGTCACCAGAAGCGATCTTCAGGAGTCAGAAGAATAAATTTCTTCAACAATTATTGTATGCTATATTTTGCAATAATTCTATTTTCCTCTCTACAGTATGAAAATGCTTGTATTCCTCTCTTCCCAATGATTATGGCGGAGTGGGGAGAAAATGAATACCATGATTACATTAATTTTTTTTATTTTTTTTTACGAGTTTTACTGTTTTTTAAATGTGGTTTTTTTATATTCTGTAAATTGCCTTGAGTCCCCATGGGCAAATAGGCGGCAATATAAATCTCATAAATAAATAAATAAATAAATGATATCAATTTACAGATACATTATAATAGATGTTATAGAACTAGAAAAGTGATTGATTCTCAGTCACAGCCAAATATATTTTGTACAAATATATAGATGCAAGTGAAGAGCATGTACTATAGTTGGGAAGATCTGAGATTCAGAACTCCAGTATCAGCCATTAAATTTATTAAATGATCTTGAATCCATTCCTCTCTCTACACTTATCCTACGCAAAAAGTCACTAGAAATTCTAAACCGCAGGGGAAGGCCTTCTCTGTGGCTGCCCCGGCTCTCTGGCACCAATTACCTCCTGAGGTCCGGACCGCCCCCACCCTATTGGCCTTCCGCAAAGCGGTGAAGACCTGGCTCTTCCGGCAGGCCTGGGGCCGTTGATCTCGTTATAATGATCTTGCTAGATCCTGCCATGAATAGGAGTGCATGTGTTTTAATGTTTTTAAAGTTTTTAATGTTTTAATGTTTTTCTTTTTAACATTTTTTATGGGATTGTTCGCATTGTTTTATTCTTTGTTGTAAGAAGCCCAGAGTCCCTTGGGAGTTGGGCGGCATAGAAATGCGACAAAATAAATAAATAGAAATGCAACAAAATAAACTTCCTGTATTATTTCTGAGGCAAAATCTTGGTATGCCAAAAGAGAGCTGGATTGATATTTTCATTCATGGCAGTTAGACTAATTAATTCATTAGTTTTGAAATGTAAATTCCAGGATGATTTCAGCATTTATTTTTCCTCACATACTTATTTTGATTCCTCGGTGGACAAGTCATGTATGAAATACTATGTGGTGAGGAAAAAAATGGTAGTGGGAGGAAGGTAGAGAAGGAAATCAAAGTATCTTCCTGATTCTCCTCACCTTTCAAAGTTTAAAAAAGGCCTGAGTTTTATTTTATTGCGCCAGAAGCAAAGTCCAAGAAGAAAAATATTTTCCATTATGTCTACAATTTCCTTAAGAATGCAGGAACTCTCAATTCCAAATTACATTATGAATAAATATTTCATTCTACTGTTCCATGCTACAGTAGAAGCCAGTGGCTCAGGAAAATGACATCTGCTTCAAACTTCCTACTACTGTTATTCGGAGAAGAAAGAAACATCATCAGTTAAATGGAAGAAACTGGATGAAAGTTCTGGGAGGGAGGGAGGGAGGGAGGAGGGAGGAAGGAAGGAATCTGCATACAATATCAAATATCTTACTTGTTCCCATTAGTGCTTGCATATACAAATATCAAAAAAAATACAAAAATCTTCAACTACTGAGTCAGATCTAGCTTTATTCCGCATATGGAAGATAGGCCCAGGACATAGTTTTAAACCAGGGGGCTTGGGTTCTGAAATTCAAATGAGATTTTATGTATTTGCAAGGCTAAAGACACCTGTGATGCCTAAACATTCTTCTTGTGTAATTCCTACTCAGAGAAAAAGGAAAAGGGAAATAGAACGGAGCAGAGTAAAATCTTTTTTTTAAAAGATTATTGTTTAATTTCCTAGCTCAAACCATAAGGAAAATTAAATATAAAGTAGCCACATCAGATGAGCACTGTTGTGTATTTCCATGACAACTAGAACCCTGCCAGAAGTACAGGTGTTGTCTAGTATGGACAGGGCCGGATTTAGATTGGAAGAGGCCCTAGGCTATTCCACTTATGAGGCCCTTTCACCAGTGGTGGGATTCAATTTTTTAACAACAGGTTCTGTGGGCGTGGCTTAGTTGGGGGTGTGGCTTGGCAATCATGTGACTGGGTGGGCGTGGCTATCTGGTCGTGTGACTGTGTAGGCATGGGTAGCTCGTCATGTGACCGGGTGGGCGTGGCTGTGTGCATAGACTTTTTTCAGAGGGCTGAAAAAAGTCATTTCTGACTGGGCCTCGCACTTTTGACCGGTCCTCACACGTATGACCATCCTCACATTTATGCCCGTGCAGCTTTCTTAACAACCATGTCACTCATTTCACAACTGCTTCTCTTCACCATGGTGACAAGATAGGGCAAAAATGTAAAATGTGAGGACAGTCGTAAGTTCGAGGACTAGTCAAAAGTGCGAGGACCAGTCAGAAATAACTTTTTCAACCCTCTGAGTAGTCCATATGCATAAAAGGATACAGCAATAGAGAGGGATGAAGGAAGGGAAAGGAAATTAGAGTAGGAGAGAGAGGGAGGAAGAAAGGAGGAGAAGGAGAAAGGAAGAGGAAGTAGGGAGGAGAAGAAGAGGGGGAGGAAGAGAAAGTAAGAAGGAAAGAAAAGAGAGGTGGTAGGTTTGAGGAGAAAGATTGCTGTACAATAAAAAAGATGAAAGGGAAGAAAGCCAACCCCCCAAAAATATAAAGATATTAATAATATTAATTATATTAAGATATTTTCTTTGAACAGAGTATTTGGCCGGTTCACAAATTTAAACAGTGTTTAGTCATTTCAATTAAATTTACAATTTCTATATTTCCTTTTTGCCATATTTATTCCTCATCTATTTTTGTAAAAAACCAATATTACCCTCATCCTCATCTCTAATCTTAATCAAATTCAATTTTTCCCTTCTATTCTATATTATACCCCATCCCATTGTCATCTATTTTTATATCCATCCTCACATTGGTTAATTATGTAATATTACAGTTGTTTAATATGAATTCAACATTTTAATATAAATCAATTAGTTATATAACTACCTTTTTTGTATATTAATCAATATGAACATGAATATTCCAATTATTTCCATGCAATCCAATTTCTTACAAATCAATTAATTATATTTACCAATAATAATAAACCAAATAATTTCCCCCATATATTCCTCCAAACCACAACTTAACCATTTCTGCTTTCAACACAATATACAACTAATAGTATCTCAATTATTACAATTCCCTAGTTAAATAGAGCTTTTTTTCTTTTGTGTTTTAAAATCTCCTCTTTTTCCCTAAATTTCCTGTTGTTTGCACCTACCTTTTTTGGTGAGGAAAAAGAAATCTGCCTGCCTAATTTTCCAACCTGCAAAGCCAACAGCCTGCTTTACTTTCTCTTTCATTTTTCAGTAGAGCTTAGGGGGGGGAAATCAGCACTCTTTGCAAGCAAGGAGCAGATCCGTGAGCAAAACAGCTGAGAGCAAATCTAAGCAAGGGCTAATTAGCCTATGCTGAAGCTCCGGGGGCCAATAAAATTACAAAAAAAACACCGAACCCTTTGTTAAATTGCTGGCTCCCCCGCCCCTCGCCCACCACTATTTATTGGCAATAAATAGTGGTGCGGAGGGGTGGGGCAAGCCAGCAATTTAACAAAGGGTTCGGCTGCAGCACTGGCTCTAGGGCGGCCCTTTGAAGCCCCGCGGCAAGAATTTGAAGTTTTTTTTCCTCCAGCCATCAGAGGCAGCAATAGATGGGGAGTGGGCGGGGTAAGCGAACGGCAGAGAGGGAGGGTGAGTGAAGGTGGGGAAGCTGCTTTCTCCATCCTGCTCTCTTGCATCCGGAGCCCACGTGGATCCCAGGCAGCGGAAGTCAGGCTAGGGAAGGGGTGGGCAATTGTGGCTCTTTTACAACCTGTGGCCTTCAACTCCCAGAATTCCTCAGACAGCCAACCTGCATCAGGAATTCTGGAAGTTGAAGTCCACAGGTTGTAAAAGAGCCACAATTGCCCACCCCTGGCTACGGTAGGCTGGCGCCGCGCGGATGGGAGGCGAGGGGCGGGCGAGCCAGCAATTTAACAAAGGGCTTGGCCGAACCCCCTAGAACCCCCAGAATCCCACCACTGTGTAGGCCCCTCTTGATCTTGAGGCCCTAGGCTGAAGCCTAGTTAGCCTATAGGAAAATCCGGCCCTGAGTATGGAGAGTGATATTTTCTTCTCTAGCCACAATGAATTCCTGGAGTGGATTAGGTCTGTTTTTCTCAGCCCGACAATCTTCTCCGGCATTTAAGTACTTCTCTCCAGGTAAACTTTTCTGATTCCTAACCCAATTTAGGCAGAAGTATGAAGCAGCCATGATGAGAACAGATGTGGTTCTGCTCGCCACCTTTATTCAACAGTTGTCTGAATGCTGGGATGAAAATTCAAAGAGCTCTTATGCAAGTTATGTTTGCAAGGAAACAGTTATGCCATGACAGCTTGTATCCAGCCTTGTCACGCCTACTCTGAAGTGCTATTTGCAAGCATTTCACCCACTGCAATATGGTTGTTTGATTGTGGTACAGAAGCATTATCTGGATTTGTATAGAGATAGGAAATAAGAAATCCAAACTCATAGAACCTATTTCCCAACTGTAGAAAATTGAAGGTATCCAACGGATGATACTAGGTATATTTGAATGTATGTATGCATGCATGCATGCATGTACCGTATGTATGTATGTATGTATGTATGTATACACACAATTTTATATAGGTGTAATGGTGAAAGGACCAGACTGAATTCTAGTTCCCCCTTAGGCTTAAAAGCCAGCAGAGTGACTTTGGACCGGTCCCTCTCTCTCAGCCCAACCCACCTCATACGGTAGGTGGGTTATTGTTATTGAGAAAATAGGAATAGGAGGAAGTACTCTGTATGTTCTCCACCTTAAATTAGGAAATTATAAAGTAATAACGGAGGAATAAAAAAATATAAAAATGATTTAAAAATAAATATGACACTGACTCTGTAAATTAATTTTCATTTGTTGAGTGCCTGCTTTTTATATTTGCTGGTTATTCTCTCTGATATAATTCCAATTCAGTCCCATCACAATTCAGTCCCACCATGACAATGTGAAAACCACAATACAGGTATAGTCCTCGACTTGCGACCACAACTGAGCCCAAAATTTCTGTTATTAAGTGAGTTTTGCCCCGTTTATGAGCTTTCTTGCCTCAGTTGTTAAGTGAATCACTGCAGTTGATAAATTAGTAACCCAGTTCTTAAGTGAATCATTGACTTTGCTTGTCAGAAGGTCGCAAAAGGTGATCACATGACCCTGGGACACAGCAACGGTCATAAATGTGAACCAATTGCCAAGCATCTGAATTTTGATCGCATTATCATGGAGATGCTGTAACTGTGAAAAATTGTCATAAGTCACTTTTTTCAGGGCCATTATAACTTTGAATGGTCACTAAATGAACTGTTGTATTGTTGTAAATCGAGGACTATGTGTAATCTCTGGCATCCTGCAGCCTTCTTGACATTCCTTGCTTTAAATTACAAGGTAGAATATCAGGATGAAAGATTTCACAAATATTTTTCCCCTTTAATTATGGTACTAATATTTCCATTAAAGTAGGAGGACTGTCCTTGAGAAAATGTTGATAATTTTTTTTCCTTCTAGATAAATTAGGAGTGTCCATCAGTTGAATTACAATGGTAGGAATGTATAGTGCTGTAATGCTATTTTTTTCACCTGCCTCTCTATCTGAGACTGTATTATTATCCATATTCCAATGGATAGTATTATGTTTGAATTGGGCTATCCAGCCTTCTTTATCTTACAAAGTTATTACGAAGATAAAAATGAGACCTTCTATGTAATCTTATGTATTTCTTAGTAGAGGATTGCTCTAAAAGTTTATCTAAAATATAGTAGGTGAATAATCACATACAATTTGTTGCTTCCGTAAAACCTGCAATTGCAAAAGCAGCGATTAGATTCAACAACTCTAAAAAGATTGTTTTGCTCACCTTCATTTATAAAACCAGGGTAGCTGGTACGTTTTGAATATTCATGTGACAATGACACATGCTACCTTGCTTCAGGAAATGATGGCAAAAAGTTGAAATGAGCCACATAGTTATCTAGTACAAATATTACTGCAAAAGGCAAACCATCCAGCTGGATCTTTTGGATCAACTGATTAATAATCACATTCTGAAGATTGTCCTTGACTTCATTCCAGGGGTGAAATGCTCCTGGATCAGACCGGATCGCGCGATCCGGTAGCGATTTTTCCCTGTGGTTCGGCTGCCTGGGTATCATTACTTCCTGGTTTTAACCAGGAAGTAATGTTTTTTTACCTTCTGCGCATGCACAGAAGGCTTTGTGCATGTGCAGGTGTGCATGCGCAGAAGGTGTGGATGCGCATGTGATGCGCACGCATGCGAGCTTCCGAACCGGTAAGGAAAGTAAGTAGATTTCACCCCTACTTCATTCTGTCATTAGAGGCACAGGTGATTCAGGATCATGTCCCATTAAGTAATCTAAGTTTGCAATTCAAACAATTGCAATCAAAATATAAGGTGTAATGCAAAGGCAAAGTGAATTTTTATTGAATTGAATGTTGTCCTTGAAAAGAGTCCTGAAGAACTAACTTATATTCTAATCATTTATGAATTAAATGTATGGATGAGCCTACTTTAAATGACTCAATGGTGAGCCATTTGTGAATGGTGGTTCATTAAAAGGACTGGGCAGTTTTGTTATTGAAAGGATACAGTACTTGCTTTAATGTGCTTTGGCCTATGCCAGGGGTGTCAAACTCAAGATGTCACGTTGTCATCACATGACATATCGTGACTTTTTTCCCCTTCACTCAAACAGGGGTTTGTGGGGCCAGTGCATAAGGCATCCGGTCCGCGGACCGAGAGTTTGACACCATTGGGTATATCCATCTAAACACACAACGAGATTTAAAATGACCTCCAGTCAGTGACCAAAAATATACATTAGCCTTGAACAAATCTTCACTAACATACATTATCTCCTTAACAGCTTTTTAAATCTCAAATATTTTCCAGTTCTTTAGAGATAAACATCTACTCGTTCAATTTGATACCTGGGTTTTATTTAGTTGGTTTTACTTGTTTGATCACACACACACACACACAAATGATCCTCAAATCAAATTTCCTATGGATTTTTAATGGCATTCATACTTTAGAAAACCAAACAGCTGGAACTTTTAACATTAACTGAAACTTCTTCATTTTGTTTCCCTCCATAAATGTTGGATTACAACTCCTAGAGGTCCAAATCAGCATACTTTTTACTCTGGAGTAGGTAAGCCAGTGACAATCATATGGGCAGTTTGTTATGTTAGAGTCAGTTAACATCAAATGTATATTTACTGGCAAGCTAAACTGGCTTCCACCATGTAAGAAACTCTAACTTCCCTGCCTGCAAGATTTGTTCCTTGATATAATAACCATATCCTTTGAAAGCCATAGCAAGAGCCATTTGTCTTTTCCTATTCCTTGGGGTAGCATTTCAGATATTGACATAGCTGTTGGCTCCTTGCTCATAAAACTGAATAATTAGCTCCAAGAAAATCTATATATTGAAGCAGGCTATTTTATGTGTGTGTGGCTGCATTAATTAGGGAAAGGATTAATTGTGTTTTGTTGCAGTATTACATAGGATTAACCATAATGTAACTTAATCACTATGCTGCAATTAGAAAGCATTTTTCCTTAACGCCTCTCTGAGAAGAACTAGATGAATATGTTGCTATTGCAACCAAAATAATTTTTAAATAAGACTGTTACAAGAAGAACTACTAGTATTTTTAAAAAATCAAAGATTTGGAACTATCTTCTACTTTCTTGCGATCTTAACCAACATTTTTCCCACTTTTGCTTTACTAAGGAGCTTAGATGTTGAATTCTCTCCATTCTATGTCCTTCCTTAAATCCTTATTTAAAAAGAGTTAAACCCAATTTAGGAAGATAATACATTACATACAGAAAAGGCAAAATAGAAAATTACATTATCATCTTATTGCCAACTAAAGCAGCAAATTCTAAACAAAATTGCTTATCATTTTAGAAACTAAGTCGCTCTTCGAATGTTATTGTCATATATATGACCTCAGAGCACATGCTTCTCCACAGTATTGTGAACTAATGTAGCTGTATTTTTAAAATAATATTACATTCATTGCTTGCCATGAAACAGCAAATATTTCAGAAGCTTGGAACAGAAATTTAAACTGTAAAAAAAAATCATAACAAACAATAACTATTTAATTTAGCTAAATTCTTCAAAGGAGTTCAACCTACTGTTGCCAAATAGCTTAGACTCAAAATCCTATAAGCCTTAGGCAGTAATCAGGAATTATGGGAATGGTGATCCAAAATCCCCAAAGAGCAAGTTTGGCTAGTTGCCTCTGTGAGAGTTAACATCAGTTGTTAATTGCAATGTAAAGACCTTACTTGGTCAAGATAATCAAAATCATTCCACTAATAATACTCTAGTTTTAAACCAGCCTGGGTAGAAAACTGCCTTATGGTAGATCAGACTACTGGCCTGTAATTATCAGCTCTGATTGGCAGCTATTCTCAGGCAGAGGCTTTCACATCTTCTGACATCTGACCCTTTCTTAAACTGAGATGGTAAGGATGAAACTGATATATTCTGCTCGCAAAGTGTGTGCTTTTGTATCACTGAGCTATAGTGCCTTTGCAACAACATACTGTCTAAATGCAAAGGAAATCCGTAATAGCAAGAAAAGGTTCTTGCAGAAGGAAGTCAATCTCATTGGTGCACAGAATATCAAGGTAAGCAAGACAGTAATTCACAACTTACAAAAAAGAAGTGAGAAGTTGTAGTTAACGTGAAGTAGATTAGAATGAATACATCTAACATAGTGAGGATTTTGGCTGTCTGCATTCTAAATTCCACTTGTTGATGAGCATCTTCAAGCAACTCTTCTCTCTTCTGCTTGTTTTTATCTTTAACAAGGACTTGAACTGGGCATTCCTTCAAATAGAAAAATATCCTCTGAAAACTGTTCTGCATTTGATTAAAAATGGCAGTGCCGTTTTGCAAAAAGCTCCTTGTATCATGATGATGATGATAGCAATAGCACTTAAGACTTATATACCGCTTCACAGTGCTTTACAGCCTTCTCTAAGTGGTTTACAGAGTCAGCATATTGTCCCCAACAATTTGGGTCCCCATTTTACCCATCTCGGAAGGATGGAAGGCTGAGTCAACCTTAAGCCTGGTGGGATTTGAACTGCCAAATTGCAGGCAGCCGGCAATCAGCAGAAGTAGCCTGCAGTACTGCATTCTAACCACTGCGCCACCATGGCTCATAACGACAACAATAACAATAATGATCAGAGAGAACCTTCTTTTTGCAATGCTAGTCTTCTACTTTAAGGACTGCTTTTTAAAAATGTTGGAAGAACTGGCCAATATGTTACACATTTTCACCCTAGGATTCTACCAGGTTTCTGCTGTATAGCTAAACCAGCCCAAAAGATGGAATATGCAATAATGAGTTTTGATAGTAAGAGATACTGAAATCTCTCTTCATGCAGATCCTGACCAATACTGGCCCAACTCTAAATGATGGCAAGAACAAATATTTACCAAGCCTCCATGATCAGAAGAAGGCCCATTGCCTTAATAGTGCTATGTGGAATATTCAAATGTTTTAACAAAGTAAAACCTCATTTGAGCCCCACTCAACGTCATAAGTACTGTATCTTCGACAGCAATACAGTGTTCCCTGCCTTCTTCTAGAATTTTTCTTTTCTTTTGCTTCCCAGTCTAACCTACAGGCCAGAGATTTCCTGGCAGTCTCCCATCAAGGCCTAAACAGGTCCAACCTTGCTTAACTGGTGAAACAAGTACTGCCACCTGCTGAAAACATTCAGGACTTGTCCTTGGAGAATCCGCTGTTTGACTGCTTTGCACTTCCCCGACAAACTGTAAAATGCATTAGCCACCACTGATCTAAGAGCATGCAGGACTCTTAGTTCAGAGTCTTGATCAAGCCTGTTGCAGGCAAGACTGAAATAGATTTTCTTCTGATAATAGTTTCTAGAACCCCCAGCATGAGTTTATGTCAGGGAGCGGATGGACTTCTTTTTTCAAGCTTCAGTGAATTGTCTTTTTTTTCAGTCTCTACCCGTGTGAAAACCTAGTTCTTACTGTATTTGATTTTCTTGATGTTGGTGGTACTTAAAAGACAATCTGATGAGAACTTCGAACATAAAGTGGTTACAGTCTTCTCTGGCAGAAGTGAAAGTATATTATCTTCTGAGAAAAATTTTGAGAACAGCCTTTCTTATCCGCATGCTATGAGGAAGGAAAATGTGTTCTTCAGATTTTTGTTATTTTTTGATGCCACGCTTAATTATAGCTTTATATTTAAGTAGTGATTCCTGTCAAAATGGACTGTATAAAAAAATTAATTATCTTTTATCTCAAACAAAGCAATAATTGTGGTACCAGTTGTGGGGGAAAAGTGGCCCATATGCTTTCTGTAGTCTTCCATCTATCCAGCTGAGTAAACTCTTTAAATGAAATAATGAAAATAAAGCAGCACAGATGGCAGCATGTTGACTAAATGGGACAAATTCCCACCACAGAATTGTGTTCATTCAAACAAAGTAAAATGGGTGAGGACAATCTTTTTATTATCAAAGACCACCTACAAATAGTTGGCATGGCTGAGTGGCCTTATTCTTTTTCTTTCTTTTTGTCATACACATTTGGATACTTCACACATCGCCCTCATATTATCTTGTATGAACAGAAAGGATGGTTCACATCCCCCCCCGCCCCCCGGCTGATAAAAGTACAACTGCATTTCCTCTATTTTCTCTGCTATCCTTCTGATTAGTACTAGAACTGCCCAACCAGCATATTGATCAATGTCCTCTCAACTGAACAGCATGCAAGAATGAAAGACACAGAATGACAGAGGTGTTTGTGTGTCAACATTCAAATTGGCAAAGGCCTAATGTTATATATGATTTTTGGGTTGTCCGCATGTAAAGGAAATGTGAGATGGAAACTAACCAAGGATAGAAGCAACCTAAAACTAAGGAGAAATTTCCTAACAGTGAGAACAATTAACCAACGGAATGGCTTGTGGGTGCTCCATCGCTGGAGGTTTTTAAGAAAAGACTGAATGGGCACTTGTCTGAAATGGTATAGGGTCTCTTGCTTGAACATGGAGTTGGACTAGAAGACTTACAAGGTCCCTTCCAACTCTGTTATTCCATTACCTTCCATTACTTTATCCAGTATTTTCCAACGTGATGCCACACATGATGAGACAAATCATTTGTCACATATGCATTTGCTTTACATCTGTTCCAGTGTGATGTAGCAGATCAAGTGCTACATAAGAGTATGGAGTATGGAGATATAGGTTCAAGTCTATCGTCTACCATGGATGTTCATTGGGTGGGTCTGGACCAGACACTAAGTAGAAGCGCAATCTACCTCATACATTGTTATTGTTATTATAGGAAAAATTAGAGGAAGGAATGCTGTATATGACATCTTGAATTCCTAGAGAAAAGGTGAGATACAAATATGAGCCCTGGTGGCGTGGCAGACTAAAGCACTGTTATTAACATCAGCTGCCTGCAATTACTGCAAGTTCAAATCTCACCAGGCTCAAGGTTGACTCAGCCTTCCATCCTTTCTAAGGTAGGTAAAATGAGGACCCGGATTGTGGGGGCAATAAGCTGACTTTGTATAAAATATACAAAAGTATGAAGGCTATTGCTTAACTCATTGTAAGCCGCCCTGAGTCTCCAGAGAAGGGCGGCATATAAATCAAATTAAAAAAAAAAAGTAAATAGATGCCATATTTCTACTAGATCTGCTATTAAAATATTACAGTGTTAATTCATACTTTTCAGATGGGCTGATGCTTTAAAACTCCAGAGCTTTCTTTTCTACATGAAATGTCAGGATGTCATTAAAAATCCATGGTTACAAGCTAGATGCTTTCCTCTTGCAAGAAAGGCCCATCTCAGTTCCTCGTTAATGACCTTCTAAAATGTGCCAAGGCTTCCTTTTTTAGGAACACATTTAATATGCCATCGATGTCTTTTGAATATTTTAAATCTTTTGACTTCTCTTGTAGTTTTATCATCTAGTTCTAGTCTTGCATTTCAATGTTTGGTGAGCTTTGTATCCAACTGTACTTTAATTGTGAATTTAAAATATTAAATTAAAAGTGTTTCTATTGTGGACTACAAAGGGTTTTCAACACACATAAATAAAAATAATAGACAATTTACCCAATACTTCTTCAGAACTGTATTTCTCTCTCAAATTTGTCTTTCCCAGTAATTTTGTGATTTTATTGTCTAGTTGCTTGCACATAAAAAGGAATACTGTATTTTTTGGACTATAAGACGCACCGGTGTATAAGACGCATCAAGATTTCGAAGATGTAAGCAAGAAAAAAAAAGGTTTCTGCCCTCCCTGGCCCCCAGGAGCACTCTGTAGGCCACCAAAAGCCTCTGTGCACCTCATTTTTGCCCTCTCCAGCCCACAGGAGCACTCTGTAGGCCACCAAAAGCCTCTGTGCACCCCATTTTTGCCCTCCCCAGCCCACAGGAACACTCTGCGTGCCTCCCAAAGCCTCTGCATGCCCTGTTTTTGTGAAAAACGGGCCCATTTTTCACAAAAATGGACCGCATGGGGCGGGGCTTCGGGAGGTCAAAAATGGCTGTATTCGGTGTATAAGATGCACCAACATTTCCACCCTCTTTTTTTTTCACCCTGATTTTAAAATAATTTATTTAAATTAATTATTAATTTATTTAAAACAAATATGTAAATGCTTGAAGAGATAATTCTAAGATAGAAAAGGATGAAAACATCCAAGAGCGTATATTCACAGAAATAATCTTCCTAGTTTTGCAAAAAGAAATGAACATTCAGTAGAATATTTAATTCTACGAATTGCCTGAGACAACTGAATTTATGCTGAAATAACAACCAGGTTGAGATTTGCTAATCACAGGAAAATTTCTGAGCATGCTAAGGTACATTTTTAAAAAAGCAAGTAAAACAGAACTGAAACTCACCCCCCACTTCTGTGTATTTATTGCTGCATCCATGTTTTCTGTATACTTCCTTCTCTGTCTCCAATATTTGTCCTTAAAGTACCTTATATCACAAAAACAGAACTGAGATCTTTGTAGGCTCTACAAAACTATATAGCTGGCAAACATTCCCAAAAAAATCTTTAGCTGGAAGAAACCCTAAAGATTACAGAAGCCTCCCAAAATAGCCCAATGAGTATTGAGTAGGCTAGGTACCACACTGAAAAAAGTAAGAGAAAATGGGAACTTGAGAAAGGGGAAAAGGTCACATTTCAATGTTTTTGCTTCCATTCAACTACATGCTACACATGCGTGCGAAAAGGATTTGTATGACGCTACTGAGCAGAGATCGGCTATAAGCTACTTTGAAAAAATGGATCAAAATGGTCTAGATCTGATAATGAAATAGCTGCAATTATCTCAGACCATCACAAGCACCAGTTAGCTGGTGCAACAACAATGATAAAGTCAATACCAACTTCTGTTTCAGTAATTCTGATTTTCCAATTATGTTTCTGATGTCTGGCCTGCCTACCCACCTGAAGCCTAGTGTGGCCACAGGAGGATGAACCCATTTTATTTTCTGTAATAACTTATCCGACTCTATTTTTTCTTACTACTTCATTTCCTAGGAGAAATTGCTGTGCTAAAGGCAGTAGTCTAAGGTACTCCTCATCTATTCAGACAGTTAAACTCTACTGACTTCCTAATAAAATCTAAAAACTTATTCACTTACATGAGGAGAATTAAAGCATTATGGCTTTCTTAAAAGAGAAGCAAATTAGAAGGGAAATAATTGTGGTGTGGATTAGATTTGATCTATATCTGCTTAGAAATTGGGACAGTTACCACGAGTATTGGGACTTATTGGTCTTTTTAGTTCAAAGTTCTTTATCTTCTTTTACTAGATCAAATGGATAGGATACACACATAGGGGCTATCAAAGATTTTAGGGTAGAAGCAATGAACATATCTAAATATTTGTATCTAGAAATATTTTGGCTCATCCTTGAGTGCATTTTGCCAAATAAAAGAGCATACAATATGCATAAGAGAAGTCTATTGAGACCTAAATTCTTAGCATGCACTTGAGCTAGACTCCAGAATCAAATTTACTCCATCAGCATCTCTAGCTGTTTTTGCAAATGCCTTAATATAGTTAATATGGGTAAGAAAACATTTATAAAATCAGATGTAAATTGGGACTATGGAAATTTTGTTGTCGAATGTAGATACGTAAATCTAGATTGCACTTAAGTCTGATAGTAAAACAACTTAATGTAAATTGTATTTGCATCTGGTTGTTATTGTAGTTGTGATTTCATTTAATTCTTTGGAGACAAATTCTTAAATTTATTAACCGAAGCACTGCCATTTGAAAGAGTAATCAAGACACACACACACACACACACACACACACACACCAAAGAGAACAATAGAAAGAACGCCATTGACTTAGGTAACTGGATTCACCTATTGCACTTAGCCAGCTTTATCTGAATTTGGATTAGGATGCTCCATAAACATAACCATTGTTGATTTTATGTCATCATACATTGTGTGAATTTAATCAATTCAATAAACCATGGTTGAACAAGTCACACCATTTAGCACAGTGGATGACTGAAATACCACCTGGCCAGAATGAAGAAATGAGACAGCTTTAACTAGGATTAAACATCAGCAAATAAGTGGAAGATAAATCTTTCTTTACACTTAAAAGACTCAATATAGTAGTAACCTTTCCTCCTCAAGGAGCTGCTGTTTATTAAATGTGTATCATGCTATTCACAGTAAAGTGATTTGAATAGAAAAATAAGCAGTAAATACTTTTATATCTAGGTTACAATCAAATCCAACTAGCAGAAAACAATTATTGAGGTAAACTACTTCACAAAAATAAAAGATGAATCGTTTTAATATTGCATTAAACCACCTTAAACAATGGATTGAACAAATCTGTAAAAAGAAGGTATTTCAAAAGCACTGAAGAGGTCCTCCCTTAGGCTTTGCATGTGGATGGGACCATAACCAAGATCTTCTCTAAACCTTGCAAAGCTTGGGATAGACTGATTATGTGAGGCATTCCAGCAGCTCCTCGAATCTTAATCTATTTAGGGTTTCTAAGACAAAATTGTACACTTCAACGTGAACAAGCAGCTCTCTCCATTCAGAGTTGAGATGTGATTTCAGTTTAGTCCAAGGTTCAATCATTGGTTTTCAGTTTTATTTGAAAGCCTTTTCTTGTGTTCCTGTGGCAAAAAAAAAAGCAACTATTTTTTTTTCTTATGGAGCTTTATATAAGATGAAAGAAAGGTTCAATCTGGTCCTCAAGAGACATACACTTTACTCCCACACTGGAGGAACAGGGTTAAACCTTCCCTATTCAGCAATTCAAATACAACCAAAATCACAGCGTTTGTGTATGAATATGAATATGTGTTTCAGCACAGCAGAGAGATAAATGTGGGCTTTTATTTGCATATATGTACATTCAAGGACATGTAGGGTTGTGATCCCTGACATATCAATAATCATAAGAACTGATTGTCACTTAGTAACATTAGACAAAAGCTGTCTTATGTAAATCATGTACGAGAAAGGAAAGCCATCAGTGTAACTATAAATACAAAACCATTCCTGAGATTTGATTGCAGGAAAATGAAGCTG
This sequence comes from Arizona elegans, assembly GCA_022577455.1. Lineage (NCBI taxonomy): Eukaryota > Metazoa > Chordata > Lepidosauria > Squamata > Colubridae > Arizona > Arizona elegans. The sequence continues at coordinate 128,662,864 of JAKOOJ010000001.1, forward strand.
GCATGAAAATTGATTTGTTCCTGATTGGTGTATGATTACAAATATGGCCATCTCTCTCCAAAGGGAAGCCATGGACTTTGTTCTTACTGCCACAAATGTTTGAAAGCAATGTCAGGTTTCTAAGTTAGGATAGTGTTTCTCCTGTTGCCAGTAAAGATGTGGGTGTGAGCAAAAACCAAAAAATTCCAAGTCTAATTCATTGTATCGTCAATTTAACTGTTACAAACATTTGAAATCTCATCTAGTTGAAATTGAAGAGTTCTTTTAATTCCTCATAAATTTTCGTAGTATTCATAGAATCATTTTAAGTGTGAGTTGGGAAGGACCTTAGGGATCACTTATTATATTTTCCTGCTTACTAAATCATCTAGATCAGGGGTGTCAAATTTAAGACCCGCGGAGTGCTTATATCTGGCCAGCGGGGCTGCCCTGGAAACTGCAAAAGACCAGCCCGCAGTGTCTGTGCCAGCAAAACCGGAGCCCCCGAGCTCCATTTTCACTGGCAGAGGGTTGCAGGATCCTGTCACAACCAAAAATAGAGCTTGCGGGGGCCACAGGCGGCCCTCCCAAGCTCCATTTGCACTGGTAGAAGGTTGCAGGAAGCCATGGCAGCTGAAAATAGAGCCCGGGAGCCCATTTTTGCTGGCAGCACTCTCAGGGCATCACAGGCGCCCCCGACATGAGTGACGTCAAGCTGGCCATGCCCACCCTGGTCCGCCAAGATCAAACACAACCCTGTTGCAGCCCTCAGTGAAATCGAGTATGACACCTTAACTGTGGCACTATATACTCCGATCTAGATTATCCAGGTCCTTCTTGAAATCTACTGTAGGATGCTGTTCTGCACAAGGAAGATTTTCGTTAGCATGCATGATATTCTTATTGTTGTTGTTGCTGTGCAACAAGAACAATAAGAATTATTGTTATTAATCCTAGAATTGTTATTGCTACAATAATACATCGTTGTTGTCACTGTTATCCTACCCTCTCTCCAACTCAATGGCTTATAGGGAGAATAATCAGTCTTATGACGTTGGTTGACTCGAAGGAGTGTGATTGGCCAGAAACATCTAAAAAAGGGGTGATTTGAGTCTTCCTGGTTTCAGTATGACACCTTAACTGTGGCACTATATACTCTAGGTCAAATATAATGTATACAGTTCTATGTATCTCGTATGTGTATCGTATGTGTATATACATACTATCAGCGTTCCAGAAAACCCCTGACTCCCAGTAAAGACGTGGAAGCAGGCATTTTCCAAAGTTCTCTTTACTAGAAATAGGTAAACTGGCACATCTGGGAAATCCCGAATCTGAAAAGCCCCAGTAATTCAAAGCTCCCAAAACCACCCCCTTTCTCCTCAATCGATCACATGCTCCAATCACCGTCCATTCCACCTCAACCCAGTACCTGACCTTGACCAATAGGAAGAATGCTATTATGTCTACTAACTCCCCTCTCCTAAATCCCCTCTCCTACTTTCCCACACATGAGGAGGTGGCAGCATTGAAGCTTCCGGCCTAATATGGCTTCCAAGGCTGACACATACATGCACACAAGACATTTTACTGTTCAAAGCAAAGCAGCCCCTGTATTTTTGTCTTTCTATTGCTTGAGCTAAGATCGTTCATGTCCAGTCTAGAAACAAGATATGCTTCCACATTGCCTGTTGTATATTAAGTTGTTTTTCTTTTTTAGCATTCGTTTCCAGCATCGGTCTTATCTTCCTCATTTGTGAACACTGTGAACCCTGGAATTAAGCGACACAAGAACTTTCTTTCAAATAAGTTCCTGGCATCTCACCAGATAAACCAATGCTTCAAAGAAGCTGAGAATCTACAAGGGTGAGGGGGTGTTGAGTGATTTTGTGAACGAAAGAAATAAGCAGGCACTAAATAAGGGATAAGGTCTTCCTAGCTCTATTCTCATCTGAGCAGAAGGAAGGTGGACAGATAGAAAAGTGCCTAAGTCCTTTAGATGGTGGGAAAATGCATGAAGGTAGTCTGTGACAAAGACCAGGGAAAGGTTGGGTGGTCTGTAGGCGTGAGGACATGCAAAGCAGAGGCATGGCTCAATAACATTTTGCTGTGTAAGATGAAAGTAATGTCAGAAGATGTGAAAGGGGGGGGGGTTCAAAAATTCTCCCTCCTGCTTTTGAGCCAGATAAGGGAACCAAGACAATGAACTTTTTCTCCTAATGTACAAAAGAAAAGTGATTTGATGGGTTATCTCAAGCCACTCTCCCTGACACTCCAAAAAAGAATGCCGCCCTGCAAGAGATACATTCCTGCTCATTAAAGGCTTGCTCTGTAGATCTTCACCAGTACGGATGGAGTGCTGAGTACATGGACAGAAGATATACTGTGATTGTATGACAGCAGCTCCAGGGCTGGTTATCTCTCGCTTTGAGGAAGCCATTGATTAAGTTTGTCAAAGAAAGTTTTTTAAAAAGGAGGAAGGGAAGGAGGGAGGGAGGGAGGGAAGGAGGGAGGGAGGGAAGGAAGGAAGGAAGGAAGGAAGGAAGGAAGGAAGGAAGGAAGGAAGGAAGGAAGGAAGGAAGAAGGAAGGAAGGAAGGGTCGCTTTGACATTATTTTAACTCATCTTCCAAGATTCATACAAAATGTCATTCAAATTTTCTACAAGACCCAGAGTTTCAGATAATTAAAGTTTCAGCCTTCCTCCATTTGGTGTCCTTTACATATGGAATGGCATCCCTATGTTATATATAATACTTTTGCTCTTCCAAAATCATATTACAAATAGATGGTGCATAGGGATTATTGTTCTCCCTTAACTGAGTAAAAGGTAAACATAAAAATAGATTCTATTAAGCAAATGTTTTCCTTTTCTTTCTACATATATATAATTTTATTGCTACAGTATAATTAAAATCTAATTTCTTGTTTATATTTAATTGATACCAGGTTCATTAGGAACAACATGTCTTTGTTTTCAGCAATATATTTTTGGTTCTGTTATAAACTATTTTTACACTGGTTCTTCTTAGACTCAATTTCCCAGTTAAAAAACTGGAATAAAGAGACTCACTTCATCCTTACTTTTTAAATAGAGTTCTGCATGGGATAAGATGCTATTTCCGTTTATTATATTTCTAAATCTCGTAAACGAATAGCATTCCCAGTCAGCTTCTATCATTTTTCACCGCAGACAAGCATGAAATAATTTCCAACTGTTTCCATTTTTCTCTATTCCAATCAAAGCAATTATGTTACTGTTACTTCACTCAGTTTTCCTTTCCTTTCCTTTTTGTCTAAATGTATACATTGCAATACATTTTCAAAATCTTAAGAGAGATATTTTTAACAAAACAATAGCTATAACCAATAAAGAATCACATTCTTATGAAAATTCACTTTATTGCCTATATAGAAAGAATAAAAATTTACAAACCAAACAAAAGCAATTGTTTACCTGCATTTAATGACAAAATCTATCATTCCTGCCAATTTAAGTATTGGAAAATCACTTGAAAAATGATTCAGTGAGATTTGCTCCATTGCTCTGCTTAATCTCTGATAAAAATTCTCATGTTTAAAAAAAAAGAGGTGGAGCATTACTACTACATTCTGTCAGAAATGACAGAATTTCATCTGCTTTATAAATAAAACAAAATGAATAGCCATAAAGATGTGTAGAAAATTTAAATGGCCTGATATAAGAATATAAAAATTGTTGTATGCAATGTGGGTTGATGATGATGACAATGATGATGATGGTGATGATCATGATGATTTTCACTAGTGGCAAACTAAACGTTTATAAATAATTTATTTCAATGAAAAAGGCAAGTGCATGACTCACTAATGTTCTGAAAATAAATGCTTTGCTTTGGCAAGAATATGCCTGATCATCTTGTATTAAATACCCTTAATGGGAATGACTAATGTGAGACATTGGTGAAGCAGGCACAGCAGTGCCTGCATTTTCGGTGCTGCATGAGAAAAGTACATCTTCCTTCCTCTGTCCTTACCACTTTCTATAGAGGGATGATCGAGAGCATACTGTCATATGGCATTACTGTCTGGTTTGGAAGCATTACTGCTTTGGACAGGAAGGCAGTGCAGAGTGGTGAGGACGGCAGAAAAGATTATTGGCAGTTCACTTCCTTCTATTCAGGACATGGAATATAAGCGCTACTTGAGCAGGGTACACAAGATTGTCTGGGATGCTACACATCCTCTTCACGATCTGTTTCCCCTGTTACCTTCTGGGAGGAAGCTTTGTGGGATCCGAAGCAGAACATCCAGATTCAGTCATAATTTTGTTCCATATACTATCAACCTTGTGTACTCCCAAATTTCCTCTTCCCGCTATATATTCAAAATAGACAATGATTAATATGTATAAGTAGATATGTGTACAGGTGTAGATGTGTGTGTGTGTGTGTGTGTGTGTGTGTGTAGATGTGTGTTATGTTTGGATAGATATATACTTTCTTTTGAAAGCAGGCACAGAATTTCATTTTTAATGTGGGCCAGTGTGATCACAGTAAAAAAATGACAATAAAGGTTATCTTATCTTATCTTATCTAATGAAAGAGCTTCATTATGTATCTATCTAGGCTACTCCTGTCTCATCCTCCATTACTTTTAAAGGCTGGATATCCCTGCAACATTTGCTCAGTCCCCGTTTCCCACTTTGTCCCAACAACTGTAGAATCTTCTCAGAACAGAAATCAGACTATTTCTCCCTGTGCTAAATGGCCCCCAATCTTCAAGGCTCCCTAACCTTTCCTATCTAATCCACCATCTTTGAAACAAATGCTTATAAACAAGCAACAACAAAACACCCCTTTTTCTGAAAGGCCATTTATATGGCAATCTGCTATAATTTAATGAGTGCAACAAAAAAAAAAGAGTGCAGAGAAGAGCAACAAAAATGATTAGTGGGCTGCAGGCTAAAAAATATGAAGAACGGTTACAGGAACTGGGTATGTCTAGTCTGGTGAAAAGAAGGACTAGGAGTGATATGATAGTAGTGTTCCAATATTTGAGGAGCTGCCACAAAGAAGTGGAGATCAACCTATTCTCCAAAGCACCTGAAGGCAGAAAAAGAAGCAATCGATGGAAATTAATGAAGAGGAGAACTAACCTAGAACTAAGGAGCAATTTTCTGATAGTTAGAACAATTAATCAATGGAATGACTCTAGAAGTTGTGGCTGCTCTTTTAAGAAGAGACTGGACAATGTCTTCATGTTACTGTCTTATTCCACTGCACCAAAGAAAGTCAGAAGTCAACCTCTTTTCTTTTTCCCTTCTTTTCTACACTTTTCCCTTCCCCTTTCCCTCTCCTAGTTTTCCTATTATTTGTTGTTATATTTTTGTATTTTATATTATAGACCAAAAATAGGAAAACTCAAAAGAAATAAAATAAAAAAGAAGAGACTGGACAGTCATTTGCCTGAAATAATATAGGTAGTATATTATGTTTGGATCATAGTATAATCCAAATACAATAAACAACATTTAAACATTTGGTATTTTTGCTACCAACAATAAAAACAACATCACCAAATCACTCTGTCTAAACATTTAAAATAGCTTCTTCAGTTTGCAGAAACATAATCATTGATATACTTAACAATTAGTAGCTGTTAACTAATAGAAACACCCATCCTCCTTGGATTAAATCTTGATACAACCACCTGGCAATTAGAAAGCAGCCAACAGAAGAATAATTCTAAAGACTAAGTTGATGATAAAAACTACACAAAATACTTTCAGGGACTTGGAAAAAATAAGAGTGGGTCAATCTACATTCATAGCCTGGGTCTGCAATGTAATTTGTGTGTGCTTCATTCAAGGCAAGCAATATGATGGCTCTCAGATATCTGAACTTCTATCAAGATATATTGAACTTCTATCAACAACCAAAACCAAGGGGTAAATGTGGATGCTGTAGCATAAACCATCTGAGGAACATTAGATTGCCTACATCTTAACTTAATCCTTTTACCATGCCACTTCCCCACAAACTCCATTATCAACTTCACTACTCTTGTTCATAAAACAAATATATATGTGCTCAGGTCAGCTGTTATCCTTGTGGCAAAACTTTAAAGTAATGGAGTTATATTGGTGTATGGATTCTGTTTCGATCCTGTAGCCAGCAGGCAGAAAGGAATCTTAGGCAACTCCAAGAATTGCCTTAGGAAAGACTAGGATTAAGCTACTTGAAATGATATTATTTGAGAAATTAGCATGGACACAATGTACAATTTGGACAATACCCACACACACACACCAAAAGTAGACATTATCCCCATTAAACAGATACCACCAAAAACCTCTATACTTTCATATCGTTATTTCATAGACCTCTGTTTTAGGAAATTGACTTTCAATTGGGAAAGAATAGAATGTGCAGTTATGCATACTCTTATAGCTTGGAGATCCAGTTAGGGCACAGTGCAGTATGCAGTGCTTCTCCAAGGTGATCAAAATATCTAGTGAGTGTCAAACTGCAGGTGAGCAGGAAATGAGAGTAGCAGCAGCAGCAGTGAGGAAAGCTTGGTTTCAAATCTAGCTCAGTCTGGAACCTTGCAGGATGAAATTACAGAATAGGAACAGCGCCGAAATTCAGCTTCTTTATGAATGCATCTGATAACTCCCAAGTGATGCCCTGAGGTTTGAGCACTAAATTCATAAACAGAACTGGGCATTTGGGGGGAAAAATACACAAGCTGGTTTGCTGCTAGACAGTTTTAAAAAGGAGCATCTGATGGCATCCAGAGATCTCAGATGCCACTTCATTTGGTATCACACCAAATGATACCAAAAAGCCATCTGGGCCACTAGCCACTTATCCCTCTTGAGCTCATATGAGGTTAAAAGGCAGCTATGTATACAGTAAAATAGAGACCCAACAAAATATATCAACGATGGGTAGGAAATTGGGATGGGTTTTTTTCCCCCAAAACAATAAACCATCAATTTGGTTCTGTCTTTCAAACTGAGCGTCCTGGAAGCCCTGGGAGTGTGTTCATTGAATTGTTGTGGCATTTTTAGTGGCTGGTCTTTATTCATATGTATCATGGACGAGTAGATTGACCATGGTGGTGCTGTCTACAGTACAAAAACTTTTCTTCCGTTTCCACAGAGCTGTTCTATGGTTTGACTTTTTAACCATTACCTTTGTGCATTATAGATGGAGAGAAGGGAAAGAAGGAACAAGTATTATCAGGCATTTGTTTGGGAACTAAATATAACCTATTCTGAGCTGCTGAGATGAAGAATGGTGGAACACATATAACTAATAAAAAGAATCTGAGTTGGCAGGTGGCCCTACAGTAATCAATTTTATCACCTCTAGAGCACAAGGTCTGGCCTTCAAACATTCATATATTAAGTACAAGATGTAAGGATACTCAGTGTCAAATTTCAGCATTTGTTACAGAGGTAAGAGAGAAAGTGTGAAGTTTGATAGGTGACATAACATCATCGCCAAAGTGGAATCTTAATAACAACTATCTCCTTCAGCTGGGAGGAAGAGATTATAGGAACTTCTCCCATCCTCCGATGGAAATACTAGGAGTAAAATCACTCCACTGGCAATTAACCTCTGAAGAAAGTCAGCTTCATTGCAAATATAATGAACTCATAATACGGAATATTGAGTGAATTGAAATCTTGTTAGTGCTAATCATTCTGCAGTTCAAAATCTTATGGCAGCATTAGAAACAGATGCAACATATTCTATCTCCAATTTCCTTCTTTATATATTACACATTTTACATGTTCTCAGTAAGAAAGCTGGTGGTGTCTTATCTGTGTAGTTTGTGATGCTATTAGTAATCGCTGTTGTAAAACAAAGCAGATATTTACAAGGGCATAAGGGTTCTACTTTGGTGACCTTTAAAAGATTTTTAGTGAACTGGGTAATAAACAGGGGCAGGGGAGGGGAGAAGACAGAGGAATCAGATCTATTCTTGATATTAAAAATCAACATGTGAAAATGAAAGTGCTGGGTTCTGTCAAATATTCTGTGATTGCAAGTTTCTTACAAGATGTAAGAAAAATAACTAAGATGGCTATTTTTATTCCCTCTTTGCCTAGAGTTTATTTCTGTGTTTTTATAATATTTACTGTTAATATGATTTTTATATTATATGTGTGTGTATGTGTGTGTGTGTATGTCATTATACCCATTTCCTTACATCCAGGTACAATATATATATATAACTATATTCAAATTAAAAACAGATTCATTGTTTGAAAGAACCAGAGTAGTTTTAACATTCCAAAGACCATCATGCTGAAACCGTGCAGTTGGGTAACTGAGCTACCATCAAAAGGTGTGGTTAATGAGATAGTGTATGTGTGTATGTCTATGTGTGTGTGTATTTATACATACACATCAGGGGTGAAATTCAGCAGGTTCTAACAGGTTCTGGAGAACCGGTAGTGGAAATTTTGAGCTGTTCAGAGAACCGGTAAATACCACCTCTGGCTGGCCTGAGTGGGGTGGGAATGGAGATTTTGCAACATCATTCCCCTGGAGTGGGGTGGGAATGGAGATTTTGCAGTATCCTTCCCCTGCCACACCCACCAAGCCACGCCTAGAGAACCAGTAGTAAAAAAATTGGATTTCACCACTGATACACACATATATATACATGTACTACATTGTGTGTGCTTTGTGTGTGTGTGTGTGTGTGTGTGTGTGTGTGTGAATTTTAGTATTTTTAGTACAAGGGAAGAAGGGATCTACTTAGTATTTTTGAATGAGATACTACAGCTGACAATAGCACTTGGTGACTTGATGGCTCACTTTGGTCAATACTTCAGTTGGTTTTTAGAATGAGATTTGTTACAGACTGTTAACTTGTGTAGAGAGCTTGACTGATGCACCTTGCACCAATTATTAAAAACAAAATAAATATGACAGGCAGAAATGAAAATACTGTTTCACTTGTAGCTGGCTGAGGTTGCTCTATCACGAGACAGGGATTCTTGTAATTATACTCGTTTAACAACACTTTGAGAGTATTGTGAGGAATTCTGGTTTCCATTCCGGGAATGGAATTGTTGTGGCCTGCCAGCGGCCTGCGCAGATTGTTGCTGATCCCGACGAGGAGGAGGCTGGTGTGGTGCTGCACCAGCAGCCTGTGCAGCCGGCGCTCGAGTCGGACAGCGAGGGGGCTGAAGAAGATGTGGTGCCAGAGGCAGAGACTCAGCCAGGGCCTTCAGAACCTCCAGAGGCTCCTTTAAGTGAAGAGGATGAAGAGGAGGAGCCTCTTCTCAATGCACGGGCACACAGAGCTGCCAAAAGGCAGGAGTGGTTCCTCAGGAGGTCTCCTTGAGAGTAAGGCTTGGGGCTAATTGGCCACTCCCTTAACCTATTTAAGAAAGAACGCAGCTTGCAACAAGCTGCAGGAAACAACTTTAGTTCACTAATCATTGTGTTGGGATTTCTCTGCAACCTTGCTTCTGGGCTTTCTGCCAACTCCAGTAAGACTCTGACTAACTTATCTGTGGAATTCTGGCAGTCTGTTAAGAATGCTTATTAACAGCCGGCATTTGCTAAAACTGCGTTATTTGAGTAAACTAAGTTTTGTTCAGAGTTTGTGTGTGCTGTGTTCTTTGGGATCCGTAGCTGGGGCAGAACACTTATAAAATATCTTAGGACTGGGGTGAACAACCCTTTAGTAACGAAAACTACATTTGGGGGGCTAAAAACCATGCCGTGTATGATCCCACAGCCTTTGTAGTAAGGCTGTATTTGAGGAATGTTCTTTTATCATGAAAGGCCTGCAATTTTCATGTGTTTCCCATTCCCAAATAGAAAAATATTACCATTTTCAGTCATCGCCAGAGCGCTTCCAAAAGGGAACCCAGGATCCATATACAATCCAAAAGCATATGTCCTGAAGTTCTGCTTTAGAACATTTGTGTCACCATTTTATAAAAATGGTGGCACACTTCATTGCTTTTGCTTTTTCTCACCAATGGCCATGTTACACTAGCATAGGCTAGTCGATTTCAACATTCCAGCAAAAAAAGAAAGTGGAATCTAAAGTCTATGTGGGTAGTCCTACCAGGACTACAGGTAGTCCTTACAAACATTCATTTAGTGACCACTCAAAGTTACAACGGCACTGAAAAAAGTGACTTATCACCATTTTTCACACTTACAACCACTGCATCGTCACGATCGTGGGATCAGAATTCAGATGCTTGGCAACTGACTTATATTTATGACGATTGTGGTGTCCCGGGGGGGGGTCATGTGATCCCCGTTTGTGACTTTCTGACACGCAAAGTCGATGGGAAAGCCAGGTTATTTATTTATTTATTTATTTTATTTTGAGTTATATGCCGCCCTTCTCCGGAGACTCAGGGCGGCTTACAATGTGTTAAGCAATAGCCTTCATTCTTTTGTATATTTTATACAAAGTCAGCTTATTGCCCCCACAAACCGGGTCCTCATTTTACCTACCTTAGAAAGGATGGAAGGCTGAGTCAACCTTGAGCCTGGTGAGATTTGAACTTGCAGTAATTGCAGGCAGCAGGAAGCTAAATACTACCTTTAACAGTAGCATTAGTCTGCTGTGCCACTCAGGCTCCTTTTCACTCAGGCTTCGTTTCACTCTACAACCATGTTACTAACCTAACGACTGTAGGAATTCACTCAACAACTGTGGCAAGAAAGATCAAAAATGGGTCAAAACTCACTTAACTAATGTCTCAATTAGCAGCATACATTTTGTGGTCATAAGTTGAGGACTACCTCTACAAGAATATTGCAAGAAAAGAGAGCCAAATTTGTCCTTGGGACAGGTCCATGTTCTCTGTAGGAATCCAAGTGTATGCAGTGCCAGCAATACTAATTGGTATATCACGAACCAACAGAAAATCGATGAACTTGTCAGTTTCCATTTTAGATGAGAAATACTCAAATCACACAGTCAGGCTATGCTCTATGGAAAATGCAGACTCCTGTCCTATGACATTGGTAATGATACCGGCTATATAGGCATCCAACACTAGGGTTGTTGTTTTTTTTCAACTTAATAACAGCAGATAATTTAATAACTTAAAAACCAACTTCCTCTACCAGATCATTTTGGCTGCCCTGAAAGGATTGGCCTTTTTTATTGCAAACTGTCAATATACTTATTAAATTAAAATTTGTTTAAGAGCCTATGGTAGCTAGCAGTATACCAAATCTAGGAAAAGAAGCAAGTTAGCTAACAGGCTACAAGGCCTATGCTGCAAAAATCCAGATGACCACTAGAAGGCAGTAAAACATTTTGTTGCCATCCAGCGGCCATCCAGATTTTTTTTTTTTTTTTACAGCATTGATTTTGAAAGGCTATTGAGAAACAAGTTGTTGGTTATTTAATCACTATGGTTGGAGAAAGGAAGAAAAATATCAGTATGACTTTCTGCCTCAAATGCCTACATGACTTGGCCAGATTTACAAACACTTCATTTCCAGGGCACTTTTCTGCTTCAGGCAACAGAATGCCTTGAACAACCCCTACTAAAATCCATCACATGGAGTCAAATGACACTGTAGAATAATATCCTATAGACAACCGCCTGTTTGTTCACCCAGCCTAGCATTGCTCAGTGCCACTTACTTGCCAAGGGTCAATTTCTTGAATCTTCAGATAGAGCTGGAAGAAACTTTTTTTTTTAATTTTATTTAATTAAAGATAGACTAACAAAAACATACATACAATACACAACATAAACAAACTATGCATTTAAATCAAGTCTTGCAACTTGAGCCTTAAGAAAAAAGAAAGTTACTTCGGTAATCTATATTTCTCTCTATATATATCTACATCTTTCATTATATAACGATATTTTAAATTTATTTCTTGATTTTTGTTTCCTTAGTTGGTATTCCCTTTCTATCTTACTAATTATTTTTTATTTCGTTTTCCTGTTCTCTAACGAATAGTACCATTGTTGCCAAACTAGGTAGTACTCTGTGTCTTCCTTTTCTTATATTTCTTTGGTAAGCCTGTCCATCTCTGCACATTCCATTACTTTTTGTATTATTTTATACTCCAATGACGTATCTTCTAATTTCCACATTTGCGCGAATGTGATTCTTGCTGCTGTCAGGATATGAATTATCAAATATTGTATTTCTTTTTCATAGTGATTTGTTAATATTCCTAATAGGTATGTTTCTGGTTTCAATGGCACTCTCGCTGGAAGAAACTTCTAAGCGAAACTCTGGACAGTTGGTTACAGCCAGAAGAGATAATATCAAGCAAGATGGATACAAAGGTCAGTAAGATTCAGCAACTTCTTCAGTCTTTATTTACTCTTTTCATCATAAAGTCTTATGTTGTCATGTCTAATATCCATTGACAAAAACATATTAATAACTTACCTCACTGGGTGATAGAAAGACTGTATCAGATGAACATTTCACTAAGGGTTATGGAAAATGGTAACAACAATATGTATTTTTAGCTGAGTGCATACATTAAGTTATCCACCTTTAAAACTATAGGTTGGGAAATCTATTGATTGATCAGTTTAATACTAGTTCATCTGTTCACCACCAATGTTCACTAATCAGTCAGAAGTAATGGTACTGCTCTCTGGAATAACAAAATGAATTCTTTTGGAGTCATGATTTCCGCTTCTCATTTTAAGTGTCTACCTCCTGCCCTTGCACTTCTCCAAACATTTCTCCACCAACATGGTAGCAGGACACAAGTACACCCTCCTGTCAATAATCCGTCTTCACAGGACCTACTTGTTCTTGGATGTTTCCAGTTTGAGAGCCTTGTTGTATACCTATTACACAAAAAGGCTCAACAGACTACAATATCCTTCAATTGAATATGCCCTCCCATCCTCAATCCTTCTACAATTATAGCTTTTATGTCAAAGCTTTACAGCTTTATCACCTCAAGCAATATTTTACAGCTGTCAAGAGTGATTTATGCAATAATTACTTCAATGGCAAAATGAAGTCCTCAAAGGAAGTGCTGTCACATATTTCCATGGCAAATAACTTTATTAAAACAAAAATATTGATGTGCTATGTATTTTACCTCCAAAGATACCTAATCAGATCAGTCCTTAAAAATAATAATAAAAAAGATTGTATACTATAACGGATGTTATGAAGCTTATGGGAAAAAAAACCATGAAGAGTACCATTTGTTATTCAGAATTAAAATACTTCCTGGTTTAGCAATTTTGGAGAACATTTTATTTTGATGCAATTGGACGTAAGATTCACATATATTTCTATACTTTAACCTTTCCTCTACTATGAATAGGATAGTCTCAGAATCAAAAAGAATGTAGATTCTGCTTTTAGGCCAGAGTAATCCCATTGCAATGTATCACCAAGAATTTTTTGCTTCTTTCTGACTATTTTATAATACCGGTAAGCCACCGAGTAATAGCTTATATATGGCATAAGATTCAAAATCTTAGCCAAATGACTCTATTAGATAAAGAAGAACTAGGAAAAGAATGCAACTTAAGCACAATGCTATAATGGAAGTAGCAGTAACAATTACATGCATAATTCCATACAGTAATTTTTTAAAGACCATGGAAGTGTTGCTATGCTTAACTTCCCACGAAGGTAATGAATCCAGGAACATTTCAAGGTTGCTATCCAAGAAAACCAAGGTTAATTGCTGTGAAAATGTTTTTTTAACTTGCAATTGTATCTCTCAACACTGAGCAACAGATAGATCTCCAGATATTGTGAAACTCCAACTTCCCTAACCAATATGATCAATAAAAGGGACTGAGGACATTGTGGTACTCTATTTCTGCTACATTCCTGTTCTATTTAGTACAAAGGAACTTCTTCTCACTGGGTATAAGCAGATATGCTTATTGTTGTTATGACTCAGTCACTATCCTAAGATCAGAAAAATTAGGTAATATCTCATTTTCAGGGACAAATAAACTGAAACGCGTTTGCATTAATTCCAATGAATTCATAATCAACTGCAAGGGATGGTATGGGCATGTACATATGTAATCACAAAGGTGTGATTACAACCTTTGAAGGTTCTGCACACAACTTCTAATACATTTTAAAGGTCAATAAGCAGTTCCTGCAAAGCTCAAGCCTTCCTTTTTAATTTCCACATCAGTATTTCTTTTAACCGCTTGCATTCCAGATGCTTGTAATTACTCTGAGTTCCTCCTGCCTTTATCCCCTAGGCAGTTCGTATCTGAAGAATAGAACTTCCTTATCCAGCATAGCCACTCAATTCACTATTAATGTAACAAGTTTCCCACTATACGTTGTTTTACAAACTTCCCATTAACTGGAAATCTGTCCATTTTGTCATTTCCGTGGGTAGTGGCTGAAGTTAAAACAACAGGCTGGTATTCACACAACACATGGGCCCACAAAAGTCTCCAGTAGTGGCCAAAATTGTGGAAACCTTTTGGGAAAAGTATATTTTTGAGGTTTGATGGCTAATAACACCACTTTTTTTTTTTTTTTTTTTTGAGTTTCAAGATAATAATATTCCATTGCTGGAATGGCCTGGGAATAGCCCAGACCTTAACCCAATTGAAAATCTATGGAGCCGACTAAAGAAACTTGTTAGTCAGAAGCAGCAATAAAACCCAGTTAATAGAAGCAATCATTCAATCTTGGTTTCACATTATAATAGCTGCAGAATTAAAAGACTTGACTCACTCCATGGGAAGATGTTGTAAGGCTGTAATTCATGCTAAAGGTTACCCAACTAAGTATTACTGACATGATAATTTTTGTATATCTCGTTTTTTCTACGTGTTTCACTTTTCTTCTTTATACTATAACTGCTATTCTAATAGCAAATCCTTCATAAAAGGTATTGCATTACATTCTTGATTAAATTATCTTTCCATTGATATATAATTTTATGGTACTACTCCCCCCAAAAAGTGGTGTTATTAGCTAGTTTTAGACAATACACTTTTCCCAAAAGGTTTCCACAATTTTGGCCACTACTGTAATTTAGACTGAAGCTATCTAAGTTTTGTATTCCATTTAGATGTAGAAAGACTGATAGGTAGTCCTCCACTTATGACCATAATTGAGCTTGAATTAAGTCATGATGGTCATTAAGCAGATCATAACATATTTGCATTCAATTTTATGGTCTTTTCCATGGCACTCATGAAATGAATCACCATGGTCATTAAGCCAACGCCAAGGTTGCTAAGTAAATACCAGAGTCATTAAGTGAATCCATTGTCTGCAATGAATATTTTTTGCTAGAAACCAGAAGCAAACATTGGTTTCTGATTTAAAAAAAAAAAACCATTGTAAATTGTGGTCATATCACCACAGGATGTTTCAAATAGCTTTAAATGCAGGCCAGAGTATCTAATAGCAATAGCACTTAGACTTATATACTGCTTCACAGAGCTTTACAGCCCTCTCTAAAAGATTGACAGAGTCAGCATATTGCCCACAACAATCTGGGTCCTCATTTTATCCACCTCAGAAGGATAGAAGTCAACCTTGATCCAGTCAGGATCAAACTGCTGGCAACTGGCAGAATTAGCCTGCAGTACTGCCTTCTAACCACTACACCACCATAGCTACAATCATGTGACTGGGGAGGCATTAAAACTTTAAATTAAGATCGTAAATAGCCATGGGGAGCTCTGTTGTAACTTCATCGTAAATTGAGGACTATGTGATATGATGGAATATAATGCAGTGTCACAGGAGGGAGGGGCTCTTTTCCAGAGAGTAAAGAGACAACATAGCTTGGAATCCTTTATCCTTTATCCTTTATCCTTCTAAAAGACGAAGGCAAACATCTCTCCCCAGCAATCCAATGTGCATATCTAATAATTATGCAGGTACATCTGCCAAGATTTCTGTCTACGGCTGAACAATAATAAACCACTCTGAAGTCACCATCATGTCCTCCTCAGTTCCTTGGGCCTGGCACTGTATACAAAAAGCTAGAATTCTTTAGAAGCATTACAAAGGCAAATAATTCATGGTGCAAAATAAGAAGAATTCACTGGTGTGCCTTCCTTATTCGGTCACGAAGCTTTCTAAATAATCTTGTGCCAATCATAAAAATAGTATTTGTGCTACCTACCTATTTGGTTTTACCAGAGTTACTAGGCTGCAAAAAGCCAGATGATCGCTAGAAGGCAGCAAAATGTTACGGTTTTCTGCATCTCTTCACCATAAGCTAGTGGCTGCCAAGTCTTTCATGTATGTTTAAAAACCAGCGAATTGAGAATTGCAATATGGTAACAGTGTTAGCAATCTCTGTGAGAGACCTACATTGTCTGTTACTGAAACAACTAATAATATACTAATCTGAAGATGAAGTTCTGAACAGATGACCTATTTCTGAATACAATGGAAGACATAAAATTGTGGTGATTCTCTGTTGCTTAGACAAGGCCAACATCTTAATTTTTGTTCTATCAAATCCAGCAAGATTGGGAGTTGCAGCTTCTTGATCTTAGGCCAACTCTTTTGTGTATATATGTGAGACTGATGTATGTACTGGTACAAAGAAAGAGGGGCTTGCATTATGACGATGCTTCCTCTCTCTAGTTCCTTTTGATCTCTCTCATCTATGAAAGCTGCAGTAGGAGAGTTACTGAGAAAATGATCTAGGGTCCTAAAAGAAGGGCACCACAGAAGTTTGACAAAATAAACGAAGAACATAAATAATATTCACAATCACATTTGCGAGAATAGATATGAGTGATGCGGTGGCCTAGAAGTGGAGCTCTCGCCTCACAATCAGGAAGCTGTGAGTTCAATCCTAGGTAGAGGCAAATGTTTCTCTCTCTGGGCACATTGAGAATATATCTGCTGAAACAAACTCCGCATTGGCGACAGGAAGGACATCCAGCCAGTAAACACTCAGCTCCATTCAGTTGCTCAGACTCCACCCCGCAAGGGATTATGGGGTTGTTAAAAGAGGATGATGATTTGCAATAATAGACATACTTTATCCCTGATCTGGAGACATTGTTTTAAGGAAATGTGCATATTCGAGCTTTTTAAAATTTGTGCTTGTTTTGTTTCCAGTCCACCAATGTCACCACAACCATTGAAGAGATACAAAAGTCACAGCTTCTTTAAAGTTCAATTGTCATTTTATGATCCCTTTCACTGTCACAATTTTCAAATGAATGTAAATGGCGCACAGGTGGGTCTCCAAAGCTTAATTAAAGCTCACAATTTGAATATATTACAAATTTGCATTTGTCCTTCAAACAGATATACAGTGCAAACAGCAATAGAAGAACAACATGGTTATGTAACTGAATAATCAGAAACTAAAATAAATGAAGTCCTGAGAAATAATTAGCATTATTACTCCCTTACCTGGATACATTTTGACAAATAAATGTCCATTCTAAATTCATAAGCAAATAAATATTATATGATTCCTACTGAAAGTAATGATTCATTGTGCAAATCTAAATCAGTTAAAAATTCCACTGGCTAATGACCACAATAAAGTTATTTCAATTTGAAATCAGTTAAACCTTTAAAAATACGTGATTTGACCTCTTTGAAACAAGTAATTTTTAAAATTTTTCCCCAAAGTTATTACTCAGTATTTGAAACAATAGATGATCATTTAAATGTAAATATACTATATAGCAGCAAGCATCTTAGTCTATCAAATCAAATTCACCATTTATTTCAAATATTTTGCCATGTAGGTTTTTTTTATTCCACGATGTGAAGCAGCAATTACCGTAATATAGATCAACACAGTCCACAGTGGAAAATACTTATTAGTCCTTAATTTGTTTGAGGTTTACATATGTATGCAAGGGATAAAAGTTGCCTTTAGAATGACAATCACATTTTATACATAATGTGATTGGATTTTTAATATCAATTCAGTATTTAAAATCTGATTCAACAATTGGGCACATTCTTCATTGTTCTCAGATTACCAATAGCCCTGTGCAATGCTTTGGATTTAATTCCAAAAAAAAGATGCTTTGGACCATACAGGGGCATGAACATAGCACCTATCTCAAATTCTTTTTCTGGAAACAGTACTGGAACACATTGTTGGAATAAAATCCAGTATACTAAACAGCCCAAATTTTGAAGAACATTCACTGTTAAATTTATAATGAGGAAATGTGGAGAAAACTATCCTTACACCTTATACAATTACATGTGCATATATCCAAAACCATATTAATTTGAAATACAAATAATGCTGTATTTAGACACTGCTTTGGAACAATTCATTCACAATCTTAACTGTAACAGAGAATGTAGAAAATAAAGAGAATACTGACAAATTCTATGAATGAACTCAGTGAAAAGTAATAAATATATTAGGAGGGAAGAGATATGAATCATCATTCTCTGGAAATAGTAAAATATTCAGCATGCATTCTTGCATATAGAACTTGAGTTTTAAACTTCAAACCATCACAATCACAGACATACAATTTGCCCAGAAATAGAATCCTTTCTTCCTTCCTTCCTGTTGTGTACTAAATTGAAAACTTAAACCATAAACAAGATCTCTTTGGAAATCCCCACATGAAAAGAATCATTCACATCACTTCAGCCATTTGGTAATTTAGCCATATGAAAAACGGAAACCTGCTTACACACCAATCCAGAGCTGTGTTTTAAATGAAAGTAAAGTGGATTGCTGGTGTGGTAGGGGCTATTCCTCTAATGCAGTGTTTCTCAACCTTGATAACTTGAAGATGTGTCATCTTCCATTCCAGGAACACCACAACCAGCATGCATCTTCAAGTTGCGAAGGCTGTGAAACACGGCTCTAATTTGTAACTCAGGATAACAGTCCCTTGTGTCCTCTCTTAATTTCCTAGAATGGGTGGACTGGCATTCTTTTGATACATCAATAAAAGACACGTTCAGGATGTCCAGGGTTAAAAAAAGCACCACACGTTTCATAGGCGTTCACAAGAGCCAATGAGCATCTCAACCATCATGGGAAGCTGGCTTTCCAAACTTTTGAAAGAAATGCAAAAAAGGAAACTACTTTACCATCTTTACGATAATAGGTAACCTCCAGTTTTCTCTCCTCCGATCCAAGCAACGCTTGGGCAATTTGGGCAATGTGGTGCCTTTTGGTTTCTGGTCCATGAAGAAAGTCACAGGTGCAGGGTTTTTGCATGACATCTGGCCGGGAGAACCCCGTCATCTCGCAGAAGCCATCATTGCAGTAGATGATCGCACAATTCTGCACTCTGGCATTAGCAATGATGAATTTTTTATCTGCAATAAAACAAGAAGACATTTTTTTCAAGACTCTTATGATGTCTCAAAAGCCTCAAGTGTCTGTCTAGAGAAGGGCTGTCCCTGCCCTGTCGAATTTCTACACATGTTGAGCTTTAGTAGAGGCCTAATACCACTCTTGTGTACCAAAGCTCTTTAAAAATGACACAATGGAATGCAGAAGAATTAAAACTCAAAATCAGCTGACTTCGTGGGAGAGGGAAATCCACTCTAGGAAGCTGCTTGCAAAACTTAGTCTGGGCGAAAAGCTTAATACTGGCTTATTGTTCTATTGAAAAAAAAAGCTTTTTTTCTTTGTGCTGAGAACTGCTTGGCCAAGCTACTGAAAGAGGCTTCGTTTCTTGGGGCCTGAACTCTAATGAAAGCTTTGTAATAGGCTTTTGGACTGGTTGGGGGGGGGGGGCAAACCAGAGGAAAGTTAAGATAGTATCACTGGGCTTGCAAACAATTCTACAAATGTATTTAATAGATTATAAAACTAGCTTTCCCACCACCACAGTAGATGTTAGTTTTGCTAAATATTTGGAGAACCCTATTTGAATGAAAAAGGCTAGCACGTATCCTGCTTATTAAAAGGTTCTCCAAAACAGGAGTTTACTCATTAAAAAATGACTTATATTTGTAGGATTTGTTGGCCATCTAGCCCCAGATCTCTCCAGGGCATACATATGACTTGAGCCCGTCAGAAGGACACTGCAGCATTATAGTCCTTAATGTAACAGAAGGAGGGGAAATGATGAGATTGTACAGCAAAACCAAGCTGCCTTTATTAGCCTGTGGTGAAATGAAATGAAAATTCAGTGTTGTCCTCTGAGCCCCCTTGTTTCTTTTTTTTTTGTCCTCCTACCTAATTTGGGAAATCCAGCTCCCGGCACCTTTCTAGCCCTTGTCTAAATATGTAGTCCATCTATTTTCTAAGGTCTTTAACATGGATATTTCCCATCCATTTGGTCATTTTAACAGGAGATGCCATAGATAGAGAACCTTTGCATGCAACCTAGATGTTCTGAATATGAAACTTATTTGGCACAGGAACGCCTTTTTGTATTTGCCCTACCTGAGGTGCTAAACGGAGAGAAATCTGAGAGCAGAGGTTAATCTAGGGCACTGTACAGTGAGAAGGAAAACAATTGGGGGGGGGGGGGCGGCGGGCTACCTAGAGGCACTCCAGCACTCTTTTGCAAGCACAGGTTGATTTGAACGCTCTCGACCGCCCTGTAAGATGATCCTCTAAACACGACTGTGGGATTCCTGTTTTCACAAAATCCAAGTGAAAGAATTTAATTATACAACACATCTAATCCTGACTGTATAAAGCAAGAT